>CM021754.1:2897175-3545887 GCA_011075105.1 Heteronetta atricapilla | reverse complement strand
TTTTTTTTTTTTTTTTTTTTTTTTTTTTTTTTTTTTTTTTCCACTTATCTTGCACAGCCACCCGTCTCCTCTGCTTGTGCTCTGAAATGCTGGGTGCTCTGTGGGGCTTGCAAAGGCACTTGTGGAATGGCAGGCTTGGAAGGAAATTGGCATAAAGGAAGCCTTTTTCCTCACACTTACCTTGGGTAAGATAGCTTGGCACTCAGATTAATACTGAGTGATGTAGCAGTGAAAACAGAAAAACAGGGGGGTTCTTCACTTGGTAAATACTTATGCATTGCAACAGGAAACTTGAGCAAAAAGAAAACAAAGAAGTGTCTGTGGCATCATCTGGGGATGGAAATGCTTTTTCTGATGTCCTATGGGGGCTGTCACAGGGCTGTCTGCTGAGTCCATGGCTTCAGTATGTTGCACAAAATGAGGGAATAAAAGAGAATTTAGGATCCTTGCTGTTGGGGGTCAGGCAGCATGGGTCTAAGTCTTGAGCTTTTTGGGTTCTGACTAGTCAATAATCTTTCTGCTACACTTCTTGCCCTCCCTTGGAGCCCTGGTACCTCCAGGCTGTCTCTGCTGCTATAAATCTGCTCCTCACAGCTGGCTTTTTCTTGTCTACTGAAGTGGAGTGTGAAGTATTACCTGTAGGGCTGTGGGAAGAGTGGACCCTTGAAAATGAGGATGGTTCATGTCTGATATATCAGGTCTTCTGTGCATTTGTTGTGCCATTTGGCTCAGGTGTGGTGATGTACACATAGGGAGGACAAAGGGTGCAAGAAGTCTTCAGGCCAGAGGCTGGGAGAGGGGACCTGCTTGTGACCATGCCTTGCAATTAAAGGTCAGATTTCTGGCTAGTAGTGTTTGAGGAGAGCTTTTGTCTCAACCCTGGTGCTACATTGTGGGTGGGCTCCTTTCTTTGCCTGTGTGTCTGGAAACTGGCAAGTTACTGATGCAAAACTTACAGGTGTTGTAAATCTGACTCTGTAGATGTGTATTAATGCATTTAATAGCAGTAACTGGGCTTCTCCTGGAACTGGAATTTGCTTTACAGCTGTTGGGTTCCTTCTGGTCAAGTAAAGGTGAGTAGTTGCAGTTTAAGATCTAAATGGGATCTCATGAAGGAAGAATGGATTATTTTTCCAATGAAGCTTTCTCATCACATGTTTTATACATATATACCTGTGCAATTAAGTTTTTTAATGGAGCAAAATGTTCTAGAAGGTCATGGAAGTGACAAACTGTTCTTATAACACTGCAAGTCTTGTGCTAAAGTAATTGATCTTCTGGTGGTTGTCAGAATCTCAGCTGGTGTTGTTGGATTATAAGTTGGGCAATAAAAATAGATGCCAAAGTCAAACCTAAAAAGCCCTTGCTCCCTAGTTATTTTAAGGTGCAAATATTTAAATTCTGTGAATCTGTTTGGAGAAGGCATGTTTATTTAAATCCAAACCCCAATGTCAGAGGCCACAGGAGCTGAAAGCATACGTTGTTTCAGTGACTTCACTGCAGAGGCAGGAGTAGCTCCAGCTTGGTGGCTGCATTCCTCCAGTGTCTTGGTGGGATCCTAAAATGAAAGTTTCATGCTGCCTTTTTGTGTGTGTTGGAGAGGGGGGAGGTGTCAGGCTGGGCCATGGTCAGGCTGGGCCATGTTTATTCCAGTTACTTGCATTCCAGAAAGACTAAGAAAGTTTGAGCTTCGAAGGCAGATGCTCTCCCCATATGCTCAATGTGATTTTTTTTTTTTTTTTTTTTTTTTTTTTTCTGATAGCATCAAATTAGGAGCTTTCTCATTAATGATTTTAAAGCAGAGCTGTTTAGCAGGACTGGTGCCCTTGTTATACTGGGGATTTTATACTGGCTTTGTTGTTCTCTTTGCTTGCTGCTTTTAAAATCTTTTTGAAGAATTTGTGTGCATATGGGAAAAAAAAGAAGGGGGAAATTCAAGAGCTGAATTTGGGTAGTGCATCTTTTAGTGGAAGCTTCTTTTTAGTATGGAAGAACTATTGTGAATATGCTAAATGATTAATAAAATGGATTCAAACCCATTTTTTCCTAAATGTCTGCCCTTGGGATTGATAGTAGTATTACTCTTGCATTCATTATTGAATACCTTGTTCTTGAAAGAAGCCTCTAGGCCACTCACTGTCTTCCTCATTAACTTTTATCTCTGGTATGTTATTGCTGTCTTTGTCTTTAATGTAATCAGGTGGCTTTGTGTTTGTCTTGGCCTTGATAGCAATGACCATTTGGATGGGGAGGGGAAGGGAATGTCCTGAAGATGCTGCAACTCCCTGTATGCAGAAAGACCTGAGCCTGGCCTCTGGTCTTTCAACTGGAAATCTCTAACAGTGGCCACTGCTTCCCTGGCAGATAACAGATTCTGGCTCCAAGAGAGAGCAGCTCCTGACTCTGCCTGAAGGTTAGCAGCAGTTATACACTACCCTCAATGCATACGAGCTATAAATGGAACCAACTTTCTGCTCCAAGCTTGAGCACTGAATTTCTGATCTGTGTCAGGTATTTTTTTCATACAGAATTTTGTTCTGACTTGTCTCATAAAAAGTTGCAAGGTTGGAATTATTGCTACACCTGCCAAAGTTCAGATGTGTGTTTGCACACAATTAGGATTGTTTTTTGGTGTCTGCCAGAGCTTAACTTCTTGAAGACGGGACCTTTTTCCCTAAGATGTGTCAGTTGCAAGTGCCTTTATTGCTGTAGGTGTGGTGAAGCTCTGGCCGTATTGCACACAATGTGTTTAGTCTTCAAGTCTAGCATAGCCTAGCGTGTCAGGAAATGAGAATAGGTGAAAAGGTTCCTGAGCATATGAGGTAATTCACTGAAGTCAAACAGTAGCATTAATGTAACTAGAAAAACCTTCTAAGGGACACGTTAAAGTGGAAAGGTACTTAATTTAACCCTGAGTTTAAACTATTTGTACATATTACCTACATCTACAGAATCACCGTATCTAAATGAAATTACAAAATGTCATTTCACTCTTTTTGTTATTCACATAAGGTATCACAGGCTGAGGGTCAATAAATAAGCTGTTTTATCATTTCAAAGGGCCATGTCAGCCTGTCAAGGTCTTGATTGTCTTAATATCTTTGTTTCTTCTCCTTATCAAACTGTTACGGATTGCAACAGGAACTGATAGCTGGAAAGTTCATTGTTACGTAGCTCTGCCAGAACTGCCAAATACAGCCTACAGAGTGATTTTACTGCATGCAAGGCTTAGATAATAGGATTCTTTCCTGAGGAAAGGAAGCTCAAAGCTAACGTGGTCGTTGCTGCCAGGTCTGTTTTGCCCACTCCTGTTGTTAGTGACAACTACAACTTCTCAGGCTATAGCATTTCTTTGCATCACATTACTTTTGTTCCTTTTGTAAGTGGGTTTTCTGAAGTAAACAGGAGTTAAGAGTGGGATGCAATGGTTCACTGAAAGAAATTTAGCACCTACAGTTGAGCACTTCTGCCAGGAGCATTCAACTGGAAACAGAAGAAATAAAAATATCTAGCATAAGTATCTAATCTGGCCTGACATCCATGGCTTGAGGAATGTCAAGTGCTTCTGGTGTAAATGGCTTGTAGGCCAAGAACTCTTCATGGAAGTGATTCAGAGTAATAGAATTCTTCTGTTTTAAAGTTTTCTGTAGTACACGTGTGCTTTCATTTCTCCTCTTCAGCACTCAAAGGTATTGAGATGCCTTTTAGCTTCCAAGCCTTTAGCACCCAGTGCCTTAATTCAAAACTGGTTTGGTCATAGGGGGAGGGAGGGATGGACCATGAGGGGAAACGAGGTGAGAAGCTAGGACCTGCTTCTGGAACGCTGTATCTCAAAAAAAAAAAATTAAAAAAAAAATAGTAATAATAATAACACACAATTGTTTCCTGAAGAAACTTTCACGTTTGTGTACTGCTTATTACTGACAAAGTATAAATTCAGCCCTGTGGTCAGCTTCATAATTCTTTCTTCTGGGCAAGGCGTCTGAGTGGTGTAAATTCAGGTAATGTGGTCTGGCTGGAGTTGCTCAGACCTGGTACTCCAGCTGCCTCGCACAACACCAGAAGCTGTTCAATTTCTACTTATTTCCTGCCTTTAATCTGATTTCCTTTCTCCCTGCTCATGCTTATTGGTAAGTGGTTCACATTCTAGTTTTGAGGAGGAATAAATTCCACTGCTCCATTTTTTATTTTTATTTTATCTTTTTCTTGGAATAGAAAGGCCAAACCTCCCTTTCAAGTTTCCTCTAAGGACTTGTGAATAAGGACAAGGCCTTTTTGGCTTTTCTTATTGTATTGCCACCTGGAAAAAGTAAAAGCTAGTCCCAGTGCATTTCACAGGTGAATGGAGCCTATTGCAGTTGGGAATAATTCAGGAGTTGTACCTGCAGTCCTGAGCTAGCTGCTTTCTCTATTCTGTTCAGGATAGAAGTGAAGCTGTATAGTAACAGAGTTCTGTATTGTTGGCGGGGCTTTGTTCCCAAGTTCTCATCCCACTTCTGCTTTGCTTTCTCTATCTGGGATGGTGGTGATCTGCCTTGAAGGGATACAACTCCAACATTTTGTAAGCAGAGAACACTACAAAAGTGCTAAGACGTGTCCTGTGGCTTATCTAGGAGCAAAGCCTGGAGCTGCCTGACTGCCCAGAGAAAAAAACACTATAGCAGTCAAGCAGTATTTAACTATTGGTCTTGTGTCAGAAATGGGATGCTTGGCAAAACTGAAATGTTGGTTTTGCCCTTGAGTCAAAACTTAGCAGAAAATAATCATATTTAAAAGGGAATAAATAGGAACCTGTTGTGCACAGACTTAATCCAGTGTCTAGGTGGGCTCTTTTTAGTGTTTTATTTTTCCTTGGTCAAACTGCTTTTTTTTTCTTTTTTTTTCTTTTTTTTTTTTTTTTTCTTCCCTCCATCTTATCAATATCCCTGTAAGTCTCTGAGGTCAAATTCCATTCTCTGAAACACTGGATTAGCTTTGTGCTGACTCTCAGCTTGCAGAAGGGAGATTAGAGTTTGTGGGAGGTAAAATGGTAGAGCTGGCTGTAGGGGCACACATTCTTTCTCTTCCCAAGGAAACAGAATGTGGATTTCTATCTGAAAATAAGCAGGGGGATGCCTGATG
Source organism: Heteronetta atricapilla (assembly GCA_011075105.1). NCBI lineage: Eukaryota > Metazoa > Chordata > Aves > Anseriformes > Anatidae > Heteronetta > Heteronetta atricapilla. Next base: position 3,540,766 of record CM021754.1, on the reverse strand, counting down.
TCCAACTGCATAATTATCTTAAGTGCAGGGAGCATGGTTTTTGGTACTGTTATCTTCTTGTTTACTGTCAAAAGTCACCATCTTGGCTTCTGTGGAAAACCCTGTGTAACTTTCTTGTTCTAAGAATATTTTAAGCTGTGCTTTGACAGCTCTGTTTTCAAGGATGCTTTTCTGAGACATCAGGTGATGTGTGGAGTAGCAGGCTTTTGGAAGGGGTGAGCTTTGCTTTTTATAGATGAGCACTCAAAACAGGAGAGACAAAGATAATACAGGCAACTAGTTTGAGTATTTGAATAGCAGCTGTATCCCTGACATTTTTGGCTTCTGAGAACAGAAGTTTCCAAGCCCAGGTTGGCTAACCCCAGACACTGATTACAGTGTTGGGATTGCAGAATGCCTGGATGGGCTTTTCCAGACAGGCTACTGCTCACTTTGCTTGTGGTGTCAGCCTGCAGAAGTGCATAGTTAGGGAACAGTGTTTTACTCAGGCATATTGTGTATGCTCTGTGAGCTGAAGAGCAGTGCCTTTGGTTGTGTGTGTGCTTGTGCATAGCTAGTAAGAAGCACAGGCAAAGCAAGCAGTCTGTTCACTGAGAGGTCAGGGGATGGCTGTATTCTGTGGGTTATTGGTACTTTATAGAATCACAGAATATCCCGAGATGTCAGGGACCCACAAGGATCATAGAATCCAACTTGGATAAATAATATCCTATTATAATAGTGAGCAGATGCGACAGTAACAACAGAGGACTGCAACTTTCTGGAATCTGATGTAGGATCAAAAAAGGTGGAGCTTTTTCATTGGGATGCAATTCCATTTGATTTACTCTTTAATATAAACTGTAGAGAAAATACTACACATTTGGCCACAGTCTGTGTATGCAGGTACAAGAAAACTGGGTAAAACGTAGTAGGCAGGATTTGGAGAAAAAAGGGGTGCAGTGAAGATGCTCTTTGATCAAATTTTGTGGCTTACCATCTTCTGGAGAAGAAGTTAGCTAAAGTTGCAGGGAGGTAGCTGTGATGCCTGTTAGCAAACTTCAGCTAACTTGTATATAGATGTTTTCACAACCCAGTGGTAACCAGGATTGGTGTGTCTCAGCATGTATAATGCTGCTTTTCTGTATTAGATCAGAAAAATATACAAGCTGTAGCCTCTGTGTGAGGGAGGCTTTGATGCTGGGGGTAGGGGAAGACTGTTTCTTCCACTTGAAGGAACTGGGAGATAACTACTTTTCCTTGCTCTACATATGCTGCTGTGTACATCAGCCTAGCAGTCCAGCTGTGCTGCGTGGGACATGCTGAGCAGGCTGGTGCACCCTGCTGCTCCCTGCTTACATTGCGTCTGCTAGCCGCGACAACCTGGGTGTCTGTTCTGCAACATAGACAAACTTTTAGTCCCTGATGGCAGCCCTGTCTGGCTGCTGCAGCAGTCTTTCACACTAGCTAAGGTTGTTCCCTTGAATGCTGCTCTTTGGCTACAGCCTGTTTGCATCCTTGCAAAACGTGATTGCATCCAGTCACATGTATGCTCAGGTATTAAAGAACAAACACTGGGGTTTGCCAATGGCTGAGGATTGCTTAAAGAAGAAATGGTATAGGAGCTCAGAGCCCTGAATTAGACCGTCTTGGTGGTGGTGGGGAAGGGTGTAGGTAGGAGAGATCATTGGGTTTTGTTTGGGGGAGATTTTTTGATAATCTGTCTTCCACCATGTGCCTGAAGCTACACTTTGCTTCTCTGACCACGGTCCATTAGCAGTCTGGTTTTAAGAATAAATGTTCTGAAGGAAATATGCTACTTTTATTCTAACATTTAATCTTGGTTTATGGTGGGCTCTATCAACTTGCTAAAAACAGCACACCATCTTAGTCTGCCATAGATTTTACAAGTCAGCCTGACCCCAGAGGCCTGGCACTTACCACAGGGTGGGATGGATAGTGTTTCTGATGAAACTGGAGCTCTTGTATTAGCTGCTGTACTTGACTGCAGTAAAAAGGCACAGGTATCCAAGAGATTTCAACTTGATTACAGTTGATGAGGTGTCCAAATCCCTGGGGCGTGTTGTTACAGAAGCAAAACCTGGTCCCTGGTCACTGAACTAAATTGAAGTGCAAAAGCAAAGTGAATGTGATCTAGAGAAAGGTATCTAGGTATCAGATATCACAGGTATGAGCTGTGTATGGCACATGAGAGGTATGATCTACTTGGATGATTTAATGCTAGAACAAACCTGATTACCTGTTAACCTGGTCTGCTTCAGTATCGGTGTTTTCTGTATGTCATTTTTGTCAGGTATATAATCCTAGTGCCCTAACCTATTTGATGCTGGAAACAAATACTTAAACTCCTGAAGAATACTCCTATTTTAGCTGCAGGTGGGGGTTATGGGATATCTGCCCTTCTCTAAATCCATGCATAAGTGGAGGAATTGGAAATATTCAGAGCCTTATTCAGAGCTGTCCATAGTACAATTCAAACCACTTTGTTTGCAGCCCCAATGCTCTGTTAGGTAACGATGTGGGGTTCAGCTTCTCTACGCACCTTTGTTCCATGGCAGATCCTTGTTCTGATGATACTAGGTCTTATTTGTAGTTTCCACATCTGCAGCTGTTTAGCTGTTATGTGTGGGGGAGTTGTTGGGTTTGCAGCCTCATTATCATTCCTTTAAATCTCTTTTAGATTGCCTTGCAAAATTCCACCTGATCTGGGAGACGAGTTTCTACAGGAATGGCACTGAAGATGGACTGGAAAGCACAGGAAAAGGAAGATCCCCTGAAGAGGGGGGCTCCTGCTTCGTGCCCTACAGCCAGAAGAGGGTTAACAAGGCACACAGCTCCTGTGCAGGCAGCGTGTGTACTTGGCAGTGAGAGATGTGCTACAGTGTGAGAGGAGGAGTGGAGCAGCTCTCGGCTCTGTTTGCTGCCTGTCACTGACCTCACATCTCCGGAGCTGGTGTCCTGTTCACAGCAAAGGGTCCCCTCCTCCCGAGCCCATATCCTGCCTCTCTGGATGGGGATCTTCCCTTCACATGGTGGCGTCTGGCTGCTGCTATGAGATGCTGGTGCTGGCTGGCTGGTGAATGAGTGCTCCTCCAAGCAGAGCCAGGTAAGACAGCCTTACATTTGTTGCCTTACTCTTGTCCCCTTTCTGGCCAGCACCTGGCTCAGGTAACCCCAGGAGTCAGCGGCAGTACTGTAGGCACGGGATTTGGATGGTCTGTGGGAAAAAATCACTGTGCTGATCTCTTAGCATGGAATAAAAAGTGTAGGTCTCTGGGGACATCTCCCCTCTGGATGTGTCCTGAGGGGGGACTTGTGTCATTTTACCTATGTTTCTTGGGGCATTGAGGTTACTGCAAGTCAATAGTAAAGCTATTAACATGGACTGTTGAAAAGGCTGTGATGGGAAAGATCACCTTATGTATTTGAAGAGAGATGCAATTTGGTTACCTTTCACCTCATTTTATAAGATCTAACTGTCTGAGATACGTCTTTGGGAGTCACAATACTAAAATACTACACACCATGGAAGAATGGAAGTCATGCTACTTCACACAGGAAGGATGATACTTCCCAGTAATATATTTAGCAACACAGTATTTTGTGGACCTCCTAGATATTGCAAAACATTATGCAGATACTGCTTCAATTTTACAATCAAGCTCTAAGCTCCCTGTGCTCATCTCCTATTTCTTTAGGTCTTTTCCTCTAATTTTATCTGGTTTGCTTTTTTTTCATTTTTTTTTTTTTTTTTTAAAAAAAAAGCTTTTAGCTGTTAACGTGTATTCTTAGTCTGTGCATGTTTGCCTTGGAAGTAGGCAAATGTGAGTTTGCAGGGTACTGAATGCAGCAGGTTATTCTAGCCGTCTCATTTGGGTCATGTCAGGAAAGCTGTGACAACAAATTCAGCCTGACCATGCTTCATAGCTAGCTGTGTGCTCTTAAAACAAACCTGAACAAGGTTGTGAATGTCCTGCATAATTCATGAACTCACTGTCATATATGTATGAGAGGAGGCATTACTTTGCAGAGTAAATAAGCAGTTGCCAAAATTCCTTGCAGGAGTGTGAGCAGAGAGAGGCAAGGATTTTGGCCACACTGATTACTCACTTAGTATACTTGGCTCATAAAACTTACACCTTTCTCAGAAGTGGGCTTTAGGCCTCAAATGGTGACAGTATTAGTCTTTGCTAGCTGGTTGTGATTCTCTTAATGGTTTTCAAATTTTTGAAATGGAAGGGAAAGACAAGATTTGTTAGTCCTGTATGGTTATAAGTATTGAGTGAATGCAGAAGTAACAAAACTTCACAAACCATTGTAATTCTGATTGAAACATCAATCTCAAAGAAAAACAGATGAAGTGTTGGCTTAAGATCTAGGAGGCATTCCCTTCGTTTTTGGCTTAGTATCTTCTGCAGCTACTTAGTGTCCTGTTGCTTATGGCAATTGCAAGCATGTAAACAGCAGTGAAGGAGCACTGCAGTTTGAGGGGAGCTGATCTGCTTCTCTTTCATCTATCTAATAAAAACTTAGATCATGTGATGTATTCCTTTGTGCCTATGTGCACGTTTCAGGAAGATGTTCTGAAGCAAATGGGAGAAACTTAAAATCAATAAAAAGATCAGAGGTGTCATGTTAATGTTTTCTGCTTTTGATCTTTCCCAAATAAGCCTAAAACTATTAGGAAGATAATAAGAGAATTATCATAGAACTATATTAATTTTCATAAATTAAAGAGAATGCTCTTTTGTCTGGGTTAGAATGGTTCCTTATTTATTTATTTTTTTTCCCTTTGCACACTGTGTTTGGTGGGTACCAGTGACAAGGCTAGCTCAGGTCTTGCAAATCTGGGAGTTCAAGGCTTGAAGCTCCTGTTGACTTTCCCTCACTGAGTATGGAAATAGGGGAATAAATATTCCCATTTTGCTGCCTGTGCTGGAAAGAAAGCAGTCACTTATTCTTTTTATCATTAGTTGTTTTTTGACAATATAAATGTTTAGCAGTAATATTCATGTGGTTTAGCTATTTTTCACTAGCAAATCTGGGTTCAAGGACGCTCAGCAGACAAGACTTAGGAGGGAGCCCAGAGGAGTATTAGGAGGGAACGCCTCATGATGCTTGAGGCTGCCATGCCAAGGCATGGCATGCTGGTTAGGTTAATGATAGACTGTGCAAAAATCTATTACCTCAGGTAACAACAAGGGCCTGAGCTATCTATTACAATAGTATGGGAGTTCCTGGCTTTCACTTCTTAAACACCAGCTAAGAATGTATCTTACTTCAGTACAAAATACCTCTGTAGTTACCACCCGCTGTCAGCCTTAAAAATCCACTATGGGTAGAGAAATACTTGGACTTTCCATTTTTGAGAGGTGGCCCTTGATATGGAAAATGGAGAATCCCCTCATTATCCGTTAGCACTGATGCCCTGGGGCAACAACAGTTGGTTACAGTTGTCACTGGAGCTGCTCCGTGCCCTCCCTATGAAACAGTGCTCACTGAGACCTGGAGAGGTGTTACGTAGAGCATGGGGTGAAGGAAGAGATAGGAGGCAGTAGCACATAAATATGTGTGGTGGGGTGGGGAGATCAACCTTAAAGAAAAACAAAACTGTTAAACTTTGGGGAATGTATAGGAAAACTGTTAAACTTTGGGGAATGTATAGGCTTTGAATGTCATGCTGCCACATGCTCCATCAAACACCATGCCTTATAGTTGGCTTTAAGTGTCTTTTTTGCTTAAATTTCACTAAGGAAAAAGGATTCTGCTAACCCACTTGAGCAGGAATGTGGTTTGTGACCTGGATGATCAGCACGGGCTGTAATACCTACCACAGGATGCTAACTAGCAAGGGAGTTCTAGAGCTAGGAGCTATTTATGGAAAGGCTGTGCTTGCTGCCAAAGGGCAGAAAATGTATAATTCTGATTACCTTGCATCTTGAAGAAATTCTGAATCTTGGAGGCAAAGATGTAATTCCCAGGAAGTGGTCTTGGCTGCATTTAAAGTACAAGACTCAATAGGCAATAATCATATTTAGTTGCACTTCCAATAAAGGTTTCATTTATAAAAGACAATTTATAGCTGACTTTTTTTTTTTTTTTTTTTTTTCTCCAGAAAATACTATTCTTGTAGCTGGCTTGTAATAATAGAGGTGAATAAGCAGTGAGTTCAAGAACTTGTTCAATATAGCTACTTAATATTTTGAAGTATCTGCTCATTTTTTAATTGTGTGATTTAGAAATATCTAAACCATGGCTATATTCCCACTCTTTTTAAAAATAAAAAATAAAAAAATAGGCTTCAACAGCCAAGCTTTGCTCATTTCCATTCTCCAAATTTGATAGAGAGAGAGGTGCTGGAGTTCTGGGCTCTTGGTTAAGGAAGAACTTGAAATTCATTTGGATTGAGCTGTAAAGTAAAATAGCAACAGGAAGAGGAGCCATAGAGGAAAACAGTGACAAAGCTCAGGTCTACTTGACCTGAGGAATGCAATCATACTCAGGAGCTTTCATGGCATGTTTTATTTTTGGATCAAACCCAAGTCTGATTTTAACACTCCAATTGTCAATACATATGTTCTGTGCATTATGCTTAAATGCTTCTATGCCCACTGCTTGTGTGTGTTGCAGAGCAAGATGCTTCTCTTTCCTACTGTCATGTCATGTATGCTGCCTTCCCGTGAACTTGACCTGTGTATATAATTCTTCTAATACAGATAAATGCTCATTGCACCGTTCACTTCATGTCTGTCCCAAGCTGCTTCATGCACTGCACTGTGGTACACAAGTTTACTAACAAATTGCTGCAAGTTTCAGAACAGCGTTGTATACTGCAAAAAGTTTCTACAGAAATTAAATGCCAATTTGAACTCTCCCGTGTTTCTGTCCTCTGATAAATCTTGATTGGAGGAAGTGGGTGCAGAAGAGGTTAAAGGCATTGTTTTAATACTGGATCTCCACGTTTCTTTATAGGATATAAAGTCAGTATAGAAACTGAACTGGATCCAGTGTGTAGTCAGTAACTGGGTACATATGCTGAATTTCATTACATTTTAGATGTTGAAACTAACAAGCGTGCAAATTAATTTTGTTCTTGATCTTGTAGTCCTGTAGGCTGTTGTCTAGCTCTTCTGTTCATGAAAGGTAGGATTGAGTCTGCTGTTCTTGTAAGGGAGATGAACAGCATGATCTATATTTTAAGCTTTATTTAATGATAAAATGACCAGCTGGTTAGAGAGTTAGCAATAGGACACTTAGAGGCTTGTTTTGGCCCTGCTCCATTGTTGACCACTGGAGTGCCTGTGAGCAAGTCATTTCAGGTCAGCCATTTTATGATATGCTGGCAGCTGGGTATCTACTGTTGAATGTTAGCCTTGCTGGTCCTCAGCTGCTGGCAGGCAAAATGCGGATAACAGCAGCATCCTAGAGGATGTTGTAATGATAAATAGCAGATGGAAGTTATCTGGCTCTCATTACAACTACACAGAATAACATCTTAAGTAGTTAGTCTGGAAGCACCTGTCTAGCACTATGGTTTCTTTTTGCTCTAGAGTGCTTAGATAGACTTCACACTGTTTCTCACTTGTGGCTTTACCAATGGCTACCCATAAGACTTCACATTCTGCACCCCTTTAATTAGCTTTGTTTACTGTCAGACTATTTCTAACCGCTTTCTCATGTACAGTTATAGTATTTGACTAAAAAGCTGGATACAAAACCAAAAGGTAGCCCTGTTGCCTGTGGCAGCTCAGTGCCTGCTGATGTGCTGTTCTACTTCAGAGAACGCTTCATTGTTTTGTTGGAGTTGGTCAGCCTTGCACAGCAGTGCTGTGGGTTTATAAGTCCCTAATTCTGCAGTGTGCTATGCTAGTGTTGCTGTGGAGTCTCCTGAGCACTGAAAATGTTGCTGTACAATCAAAATCTTGTATTCTACCGCTACAGGGTCCCCAAAATGTGGGTGGTGACCAATGTGGACTTCAGTGTCTCCTATCTGTAAACAAACATAGGTGTCATGCTTTTCAGCTGTATTGCCAATCTAGTTCCCATTGATCCACAGCTTTATTTCTGTTATCAGCCTGATGCTATTTCCAACACTTTTCATACATGCCCATATATTTCTGCCTCCTCTCCCACTTAGTTTTTCTGCTCTTAGCTCTTGGATGTTGAGCAAGATGGATACCAAGCAATTGTTTTTTATTAGGGTGATGATACTTGGACTTAAAACAGAGTGAGTCTTGTAAGGGATGGAAAAAGTCATGCTTGTGGGCATGTGTCTTTATCTGCAAGAGAGAAGGAAGAACTTGGTGTGTGTGTTTTGGAGATTGCTGTGGAACATTTTGCCATGCTCACAACCTGGTGAGGGCAATAAATTAGAGGGACCGTACTGTGTTCTAGCCTTGTAGCTGCCATGTTTTCTGTTGTGGTTAGCTATGCTTTCCTATGATGTACACACCCAAACTGCATTTTTTCCCCCCTACCTTTTCCTGTGAGATAAATAGATTGTGTAGTGCTAATTGCTTCCTATCTACACTGCATTGGAAGGAAGAGGGACTGGAAATGCTGTTCAGAGCTGACTATGACCATATTCAGCCCTGGTGTGATCCAAGAGAAGCTAATGTAAAAGAACAAGCTGTCATCTCTCCCTGTGGTGTGACACTCATCGTTGTGACACATGACACAGTAGAAAGGGCAAAGACCCCTGAGCTGTGGAACCTTGCTGCCCTTTGCCCTTCAGCAAAGAGGGTACACATCCTGAAAGGAACAGTTTACATGATGTGACAGGCTTGGTTTTCGGGCTAACTGTATAAAATATGGAACAGAGCATGCAGAGGGAAGGAAGATGTCTTCCCACAAGCCTTACTCATCTGATGCTAAACCAGCCAGGTAGCTCAGAAACTACTGCTTAGAGAGATCTTAGCTTTTGGCAGGACTGAGCACAGCTGGGTGTGGCAGTGAAACCAAAGGCTCCCTGTGCTGGTGTAGGCTGTGGTGCTGATTGAGTGTGAGGTTTTGCAGCTTTCTTGCACATGTTTCCATTTCTAACTAGGTCAGTTACAGTAACTGTACCTAGTTATCAGGCCTAGTAACTGCAGTATAGCCACATGCTTTCTTCACTTTAGTTCCTCTTCTGTGAATATGGGATATCTTTCTTTCATTGAAAGCAACTTTCATGTGGAAAATCTGCAACGGGAGGTCAGGAAGAACAGTATTCATATGCTTGTATGTCATAGTGTATGTATTAGGTTATTTGATGATACCATAGAAAAAATCGCTCCTGGAACTCTGTAACTCTTTCTTTACAATTTTCATTAGCTCTGTGGCAGGGAAAGAGCACAAATAGGCTTAAATATCATCAGATAATCAGTATTGAAATACAAGATTAATCAAGAAACAGCTCTGCACTGCTGTGATCGAGATAAAACTGCAGTAAGTCCAACTAATGACTTGCTAGTTGGCTGAGGCGGGCCCTAGGAGAGAGCACTGGGTTAATATGCTTTTTGTCCCCAAATGATTCATGATCTTTTCAGCTTGCAGTATTTACAGGCAGAATATCTGAGTGCTAGTAAGGCAAGGAGATTGAACTACAGACACAAAATTGAGGGAGGTAGATGAGGTATACCTGTTCCATCTTAAGTTCCTTGAAACAGTTACCTAAATATGTGAGGTTATCTGTGTGCAAGGCTCCTGATTGGGACTTTGGACTGCAGTTTTTAGAAACAACTTGAGTGCAACTATTGTGAGGCAGAGGGCAAGTTCAAATAAAGGACCTTATGCAAAGGTAGCATCTTCCAGAGTGCAGGGAACGGCCCACTTGGCAACATCTAGCATGAGAAAGAGCTAAGAATATGGCCTTTAAACGTATCTGTGTTATCTGCAAATATGCATGTATTTGTCATAAACTGTTTTAAAATGGAGGAAGTTGTACTGTCCTGAACAGTTGCTTTTCTAGACATCTGCTAACTATTATTTTTTGTAGTATAATGGGTTACTTTAAAATGTGCTGCTGCCTTCAAGAAAAAAGAATTGCCTTTGCCTAAGGGACTACTCACACATGGAACAATGCATACTTTTATCCTGAATTAAAGAAAAGTTCCTGTGGAGAGTGAGAAACATGGTGATCCTTTTTTTTTTTTTTTTTTTTTTTTTTTTTTTTTTTTTTATTCAATAGGGTCTAATCCTTAGAATCCTTAATCTTAATATCTAAGTCTTAAGGCTGCTGGCCAGGATACTGGTATTACTATGCTATAAACCAGAGGCAGGTTTCTTTGAGTGTTTTAAGGTTCCAGGAGAGAATTTCTCAACTTGGGGTGCACAAACTGAGCACTCTGCTGGTAGCACCTATGGATGCACCTCTGCATAAATGTTGTCTAGCTGTCAAAGAAGCTTGGTAAAGACCAATATTTTCACATATGTATCAGAGCAAAGTCTCTTTTTTTTTTTTTTTTTTTTTAACTTTCATGATAATATTGATACACTTGGATGCTTTCTTTGAACACCAGTGCCTTGCACCCCCAAGCTGGTATTATGCTTTGTACAGTATGATTCTGGGACATTTGCACCCAGGTAACCTTTTGTGAAAAGCTTCAGTGTCTGAGTTACGCATGATGAAGACATGCTTCAGGGATTGTGGCCTCAGAGCAGTGACTGGGAGTTTTAAAAGGACACTAGCGTGTTTTGCTAGAGCTTAGGCAGGGCAGAGTTGCCTTGTTTTGTGAGCTGATAAGCACCTAAGCTAGACATCAACTGCAGCTTGAGTTTATCTTCACCTGCTAAGCCCAGGTACTGTGGAGACAGTGGTGTGATGAGGTGAGCAGGGTATCTGTGATACTAAAAATAGGAGCTCTGTGCCTCGTAAATAGTTACTGCAAGCAGATCAACAAATAGGCTTGAGCCCTAGGTTGCTCAGAAGCCTGAAAACTTCTGATGCTGTTCTAAGGAAATATGAAATACGCACATGCATTGAAGTGAGGCAAACCTCCTGCAGATTCGTTCTTCCTCCTGTGCTGAGACTTGAATAAAAAGTATTTAGAGGTAAACAGAATGAGACACTAACCAGATCTATATTTATCACCTGACCCCTGTCTGTTTCCTTCCTTTGCTCAATTTTAAAACCATTGAATTGTTTAGGTTGGAAAAGACAAGTCTGCAAGTCCACTCATCATCTAACACTACCAAGTCATGGCTAGGCCTTGTCCGGAAGCACCATGTCCATATCTCTGAAATACTTCCAGGGAAAAATCACCTGATGCAACTTCAGTCTGACCTTTCCGCTGTCCTTTCTTTGAAGTCAGTACACCTTTCCTCACACTTGAAATGTTTGTGCTACGTTTGCCTGTTAAGGTCAAGCCCATTTAGTGTTATTAGTTTGTCCTGCAATTGCACGTTCTAGGAAGAGGAGTGAGACTTAACCTGTACTAGAATTTACCTTTCAGCTATGATGTTTTGCCCTAGCAATTCTTATAGCTTATGGGCATCAGGGCTTTTTACACTTTCCTATACTATGCATAAGGAAACTGGTGTAGAAAGGGCAAGTAATTTGTGTCAAATCAGGCATGCTTAAATGTCATGTTATGACTTGGAATTCTCCTTTTGTTAACACAACTTCTAAGCATTGTTTCTAAATGACTTGCAACTCCTTTTAGCTTCCTTCTGAGGTGTCCAGAGCTACATTCTCTTCTCCTAATGTCTACTCTCTGTTAGGGAGTCCCTTGGGTCACTTTCCCTGTAGGGTACTTAGAAGAAACAATGAATTTTCTTTAATATACTAAAAATGCCAATGGGTTGTTCTCACAAACTTGCTTTGACAAGCTCACAAGCATCAATTTGGTAATTCTTATGTCTTTTTGTGAATTCTGAGACTTCGTTGAAGTGGAAATAGAATTTGGAGTTGCTGTAACCTCATCCTGAGTATCAGAGCATAAATACTGAAAGGCTCTGACTAAAGAGCAAGTTTACCTGGATTAGGAGAGATTATACTTAATAGCTTGCAAGTAATAATGTCAGCCTTTGTGTTGAAAAACCCAAAGTACCCCAGTCAGGATTAGCAACAGACTCTGTAGAGAAAAAAGTTTAAACACTTTGTCTTCTGACAATGCCCAGTCAGCAATCATTTCTTTACTTAAGACTTGGAGACTGTGCTAGTAAATGCTGTTGAAATGGAGCCACTGGAAAAGTGGGCAGTAGGATAGAGAAAATCAGTAACTCTTTGTTGTGCCTGGTGTGTATTTGAGATATTTTGCATGGTTATGTCCAGTCTTCATAAAAAGCATGGGAGAGACTGCATTTTTTTTTTTTTTTTTTTTAGTGAAAGTTCCACCCTTTGTGCTGGGAAATGGTTACAGAAGAATCTGTTTCTGATCACCAGGCTGGAAACTGCAACCTGGATCTAAACACGGCTTTCACAAATGGTCCTGATCCTTATTTGTGCCTCAACCCACACCCTTCTCCTACCTTTCCACCCTTGAGTTCAGCTGTGTTATGACTGAAAGAAACCTCCACTTGATTCCCTTAGTTCATTTTTATCTCATTATTCCTTGTTTCACACCCTGGAGACCTCTTTAAACAACTTCAGAACTTCAGTTGCATGATGTTTTATCTTATGAGTCACCACAGTGTCTGTAGCTGTCATCTGGCCAAGATGTACATACTTAAACTTCTTATTCTAGTGGAGAAATTGATGAAGTAGGCTATTCTTTCTGAGTATTCTTTGCTTCTACCAATTTTTTTCCTACTAATGTTTAGACTTTCCTGGCTCTGGGGAACAAAATACTTCAACCAGTATTTAAGACTCAAGTTCCTATGTTTTGCCTGGTTGGCAAGATAAAATCAGTAGACTAGAGACACAAATTCTGCAGGTTAAGGAAATGTCTATAGCCAAATGACTTGGTTCTGTGATGTTTTACACTTAATGATATTGTCTAGTTTCTTCAGTGATTTTTGGATTACTTGTATTCCAAAATCAGTCACCAAATCTGTGCTGTCTTGTTCATTGGCTTTCATTTTAATTTGTTTGGTACAGGATAGGAAATCCATATGCAGTATTTGTCAATAATTTTATCTAAACTGAACATCTGCTCTTCCTCACCTTTGCCAAAGAAAGCACTGGGGATCTAGACTAGATAGAAATTAATAAATACTACTTAATAGCAGAGCAGTCTGTCAAAAGACTTTCTCCTTTGTACCACAAGGGAGGGAGAATGAAATGTGACTAGTGTTACCTTGGTAGTCCAATGAGAGAGAAAGTCCTGATTTTATTTTAATGAGACTTTGGGGTGCCAAGTCAGATGTACTCATGTACTGATTTGTCACCTGGCCAAGCTGAATGAGAGCAAAATGGGGCAGTGTCCCTAAAGCTTTAACTTTGAGAAGTTTAAAGGCAGTTTCATCCTCTGGACTGGGAATGTTTCAACCCTTGCCCTGCTTGGAGGCTACTCAGCACTTGCGTTTTTTGGCAGCTTTTGGAGCTGAGTGTACAGTGCTTTATGGGCTTATCTGTTCTGGTCTGGAAATACTCTTTTCAAGGGCTGCCCATGAGCTAACAAGCCCTTAGAAGTCTGGGATGCCTGTGCTCCATTTCCAAGCCCTTGCAATCTTGTAGCTGGAGTAAGCAGACCTGATCTATGTTGACTATTTGTGTGGGTAAGCCTTTTATCTCTTAATGCATCTTTGAGGAAGGGTTAACATTCAGAAAGATGAGGCCCTAGCTTCTGTATGAGCTCTTGGGCTCTAATGCTGAAAAAATAATTGCATTGCTCTTGTGTAGATATCCCAGCATGTGATGGAAGAAATGAGCACAGAATTTTCTAGGAGTCTGAAACTTTAACTGAAACAGGAAATAAAAACAGAACTTTTCAGCTTCAGTAGTGCTTTATATGCCAAACCATCTTCCCTTTTCCCGGTGGAGTGTACTTGGTGTTAGAGTGCAGATGATACGGATTGCAGCTGGGGGACACAAAGCCAAGCTCCCCCAGCTCAAGTAGCTGATGCAGCTATATTGAAATAATTGGAGCTGTTCCACTTTATGCTGGCTAAGAACTTTTGCCTGAATGATTTGTTTTGTAATGTGGTCCTGCAGGGCTGTCCAAGTCACTGCAAGTCTGTGCTTTTCTGTGGCTACGTCTTTTCACTCATTGCCTCCTTGGAGTAACTGCAGAAATTGAGACTGAGCAGAATGGGACAGGTGGTGTGACCGATGACAGTATTTCTTTGGGTATGAAGAAAATGCATACAAGGTAAAAAAGAGAGCCTTCCAGAAAGGAAGTGCCCTTTAAATCTTCTGGTGGCTGCTGTTACCTTGAAGGCAAATATAATTCTTAACAAGTCTAGTGGTATTCCCCAGTTGGCTGCCTCCTTTGACTTTGGCATTAAAGTTTTGACAGCAAACAAAGCTGCTTGACTTTGGAAGTGAAAAGGGAGATGGCTGAAGATCTCTGTGTACAAAGCTTCACAGTGGCTGTGCATCTCAGGACTACACAGGCAACAAAGAAAACCTTTCAGTTGATTTTTTTAAAAAAAAAAAAAAAAAAAATGAAAACTCACTTAGGCTGATGTCTTTTAAGTACTTTGGCTCAACATCCAGGCCCTTGAAAACCACCCCCACAGTGACATGGCACAGTGGTTTTGTTTATTCCTAAATGCAGCATAGTTTTCACATGCCTGTTACTGTGAGATCCTGCAGTGGCTGCTTTAACCTTCTAATTTTAAGAGGCGATTGAGTTGAACAAACAGGGGTTTTAGCTTGCCTTTTTTTTTTTGTAGCTTCCCTTCTCTCTCTTATAACTTTCCTCTCTTATAAAATGTAGGAATCTAAGTAGTTTAACAGTGCTGCCATGTCAGCCTGTCATTCTTCTAGGGTGTTTTTTGATTTATGTTTTCCTGTTACTTAGTGAAAGCTTAAATGAAATTATTCTGGGCTATAATTTAAATGTCAAGTGTAATTATTGCTGAAATGATCTGCTTACTGGTGCACTTGACTCCCTGGAGACATCCCTTAATAGAACCCTAGAACCATTTAGGTTAGAAAAGACCTCCTAAGATCATCCAGTCCAGCCATTAACTCAGCACTGCCGAGTCTACTGCCAAACCATGTCCCTAGGCACCACACCTACGTGTCTTTTGAATACCTCCAGGGACAGTGACTCAACTACTTCCCTGGCCAGCCAGTTCCAGTGCCTCCTGACCCTTTCAGAGAATAAACGTTTCCTAATGCCCAAACTAAACCTCCTGCTACCATGACTTGAGGCTGTTTCCTTGTGACCCATGGCCTGTTGCTCAGGAGAAGAGACCAAACTTCACCCTGCTGCAGCCTCTTTTTGAGGTAGCTGTAGAGAGCAAGGGTGTCTCCCCTGAGCCTCCATCTCTCCAGGCTAAATAACCTTGGTTGCCTCAGCCGTGTCCAGGCTAAAAAACCCTGGTTCTCACAGCCATGCCTCGTACCTTGTCCTTTAGACCTTCATCCTGAAGGGTAAAGAGAAATTGAGACAAGATTGCTTGTGACTAAGACCTGGAATTCCTGTCCACAAGAGCATTTTGCTTCCCCCTCTTTGCTACATGATCTAACTTTACGTAAGAGTATTTAATTTAATATTAAAGGAACTGTTAGAAATATAGGAATAATAAGAGTCTGATCTCTGGCATAACTGTCAAATGGCTGAGGTTAGCTCAGGGTGGCCTAGGGCTTATAGCAGCAATATGGGAATCAGTGTTGCCTGGGGTATATTTAAAGAGGCTATGGTGACTGGCTCAATGACCTTGCAGTTCTGTTTTCTGGGGTTAGAGCTGATGCTTCTGGTGTCTTTTTAATGTGCTTCTTGAAAACTCAGGAATTCATACCAGTGTTCTTTCCCTTGCTGCTCTGGCAGCTGCAACACTACCAGCTCTGATTCTTCATTTAAAACAAACAAACAAAAAAACACCTCCATCAATAAAAATAAATTGAAATGGCTTTTATTTAACCTATTTAAATATCTCATGCAACAGTTTTTATGGATCTTGTGGTCTTCTGTGCAGTGTATTAGTGTCATGGAGAAGGATTCTTTTGAAGCACTTCAAAGCTGACTGCAAAACTGCCAAAGGACACTTAAATCTGTTTTAAAAATGGGAAATGGGCATCTTCATCTGCTGTATGGGTTTGCAGGAATGAGAATAGCAAAAATGTCTTCAAACTCTGTGGTGGATAGAAAATGCACAAGACTATTGGACTTTGCTCCATAAAAACTTTGACAAGTTCACAGGGATGTTTAAAGATCACTTAAATGACTGCTTTCATACCCAGAGTAAAAGAAGGTGTCTGTTCCTTTAGGTCCCCTTTTCATTGGTTACTTTTTTCCTTTGGCTTCTTCCTGGCTGATTCCAGACTGAAGATGGAGAGGAAAACTAATCACAGCAATATAGCAAATCCATGTTAATAGTTTTACTATGAGCATGCTCAAAGATGTGTGCTGCAGATGTGTTTAAATATGAAAATAAGTGGGGTAGAGCTCTGTTGATGGCAAGTAAGCTGCTCTGAGTAACAGCTTGGCATATTCAAATTCAAATGTGCTGCTTCCAAAATGTCATAAAAAATGTATGTGTAGTATTTGACTGTCTGTGTGCCATCTGTGTGTGTTCTAGTAAAGCTCTTCAATAACTTGCTAATCGTTACTGTGTTGTTCCTTTCTTTAGCACCCTTGGATCGTTAGCAGGATTCCCGAGATAATCTTTTTTTTAAGGGTTTAATTCAGCTAGATTATTCTTCTTGACTGGAATTCTTATCTGAGGAGGAAATGAAGTCATGAACTCCTACACCTACATGAGTGTTTTGGATTAAGCAGTAATCCTGTTATAAAAAGCAGAAAGCTTTTTAAAAGCTTTATAGAGGGTGAGAACTCAGCCTCTATATACTGCAGACAATATAAACAAAAGATGCACGTTAACATATCAGAGTGGGATAGAAGTGGAAGTAAAGAAGCAATTTGAAGATAAAGTGGGGGAGAACATAATGCAAGGAGTCTGGAAAACCATTTAAGAGTAGAAAAAAATGAGAAATGTTCTGCAGCCTGTCAATGTAATTCTGTTCAGTGTTAGCAGTAAATCTCAGAAATGCAGTCCTGAAGGATGCCTGCTTATTTTTTTTGCTTGCATTTTGATTGTTACTGCAAACCTCTAGACACTGTCCCTCTGCTCGTAGTGCTAAACCACCATCTTCATGGTGATAATGGCATATAATTCTGTAATCAAGACACTAAACAGGCTGTAAAGTGAACTTCTCACATTATGGGAACATTGATATTGTTAGGCCACCAAGGAATATGGGTGACAAATATAAACTTTGAAGAAAGTGGGCAGTTCACCATCAGGTGTTTGGTTGGGTCTTGGCTATCCTAGGTGCAGCCTGGGCTGGGAGGTGCAGTTAGGGAATATGTATTTGGTACTTCCGAGGCTGAGAGGAAAAAGATTTTTCTGTATGCATATCTTCCCAAGGAAAACATTATCATTTAAATAATGTCTTGCCTGAGGCCCTGCAAAGCTCCAGTGCTTAGCCCCTGAGTGTTACATTATATATTGAATTTTACATTTCTCAAGATCTATGTTTATGTAGGGAAGAACAGATGCTTGCTAAGCATACCAATATCCTTAATTTTCAGAACTGGCTAGGTATAAATACTTGGGAGATTAATATTCTATGCTGAGGACTGATGCAGAGTAAACAGTGCTGCTTTAGCAGTGGTCTTAAATCTTTTGGTTGTTGAAAGCCATGCAGTGGCTTCAGCTCTGGAAGTTCTGGGAAAAATGAAAAAGGAATAGGTGAGTGAAGTTCAGACAAAAACCTAAAGCATTAGTTACTAGGGAATTCTGTGATGAAAATTACCCATATGTTTAGGACTAATGTGTATATTTGTGACATGTGAAGAACTTACCCATCTGTGTGAGGAAAACAGAGCATTAGCTTTATGGCTCTGGCCAGTAACATCCGAGGTCTTCAATGCAAAGCACACTTAATGACTGCAAAATGAACCATTCCTCTGAGACCCTACTGATTCTTTTAGGCATTGCTACTGGGTAGATTTTGATCACAAGTTGTTCATGTGGGTGGTTTGCCTCTGAACTACAGCAGCACTCGGTGCATATCCTGAGCTTACTCATTGCTAGACCCCTGCGCTGCAGTAAATGGGTGCTTCTATATTAGCATCTTGGTGTTGATCAGAACGATATTTCTGAAGCAAAACTAGCAGTCTCACTTGCAGTGTGCGTGCAGAGCATGCTAATTGCTTGGACTGGATTGCTTTCAGATGAAGCTAAACTGGAAGCTGTGTTCCCTACAGTGCCTTCAGCCCACAGGACTGGATTGGACTGGAGTGTCAGGTCATCATTTTTAGAGAGCTCTCTGCCTGAGCTGTTTGCTGGTGTGGATGCAGCCAGTAAAATAACTGGTGCTGCATACCCTGTGAGGCTTTTCCTGCAGATTCATTTTTATTCCCTACCTGATATGCCTTTAGATTATTTTACTAGAATTTTTCCTCTGGTCAGAGAAACAACTTTCTTTCATAGGATTAAACCAAACATTTAATTTGTGTGATCCAAAGGAAACACTATCCTAAATGAAGCTAACTTGGAACCTAGGAAAAATGATATTCTGTGAAACAAGACCCACATCTTATTACCAACATATGGATTAAGATCTTCCTTAAGGTTCTTAAGGTCATCTTTGCTAAAGGGAAAAGCTGCAGCAAAGCCAAAACTCTCAGAAGCTCTGGTGGTCATAGGCACTTCAGAGAACTGCGTATAAAGATTTATTGTATAATTTTCGTTCTATGCTTCCTGGCCCTGTGGGTCATGTTCTAAAAGCCTGTGTTAGCTAGAACATCAGCTCCTTACTGTTCCTACGCATCTGAATGAAAAAATGTGATCCAATTCTTCCTGTTTTGCTGTGTTCCTGTAATATACCCAGCTTCCAGGCAGGCTCCTGATGCCATGCCTACACTTCTAGCTTTTCTGCTGTTACCTTCCTCACTAGAAATGTTTGTATGGCAGAAGCTTTTGTCTTCCACATTTGTCAATTTCTCTCTAGGTGTGTGACTGCTCTTCTGGACAGCACAGCACCCTTGGAAAACCACGCTATCTTTGAAGAGCTTTCAGGTTAGTGTGTTAGCCAGTACGGGTCTCATCAGTCTTCCTTTTGTTGTTACACAGGGCAACTGTCAATATGTGAACAGAAACATCTCTACAGCAAGCTGAGGTGGATGGAAGTGTTAGGTCCCTGTCCTTCCTAAGCGTATGGCCCAGCCCTCACTAATGATGTTGGGCTAAAATGGTTGCTTCAAATATTAGTCAACCTGTTACTAGTTTTCATGGCTGTGGATATGTAGTTAGTCTAGGTGTAAATTTCAGTTCTAATCAGGTCATTTTGATATACCAGAGTGTCTTTCACTGGAAAGAAAGTAAACATGGCATCTGTTTTCCTAGTGCTCCTGACTTCAGACTTGCAGAACAGTTTGGTTCTTCTTGTGCTGGAAAGAAACAACAGCTCTGACAGATGTATTGAAGATGCTCTCAGTTTAAGTCATAGAAAACATCTGTTTATCTTCTGTTAATTTTGGCAAGGAGGAAAGCACAATTTTCCCAGTACTGAGTGTGTTTCGGCTTCAGTTCCAACAACACTGGTATCTCTGTGCCTATTTATCCGACCCATATAGCCATTTGATTGGCAGTCCAAGATAAGCAAAACTTTTTCGTCCTTTTGAGATGTGAAAGGGTGATTATTAGAGGACTACAGGTGTCCATGGAAGCTGCATGCTTTATTTCTTGAAGTTAATCTTCTTGACTTGTGTACTTGTTCCTGTTCGCTTCAGCATTTCTATACTGAAGTTTGTCTGAATGAAGCCAAAGGCTTCAAAAAGTTATGGCTTCAAATTGGAAATTTAAGCTGTCTGGTTCTCCCTGTATTAATGGCAGCCTTTTGCCCAGAACTCAGGTTTGATTCTCTTCATAAGCATCTGGTGAAAATAACTGAATTGAGCTCCACAGAGAGAGCCTATTTACATAATACTTGAGCTGTGACCCCATGGCTCTGTTCCAGTGAACTGAAATTTGCCTTCTGTTTGTGATGCTGTTCCCCCCCCCCCCCCCGTAGATTGGATTTAATATCCTGCAGTAGAGAAAGTTGAATTCTCCAGAGCAGTAAATAGACAAGCTGTAAGTGCAGGAGAGATGATTTAGAGAATGGGATTTGCTGAAAGATAGACAAGTAAGGCTCTTCCTGAGCTGTGAAGAGGGAATTTTTTTATGAGAAAAGTGTTAAGTAAGTTAAGTTTTGGCAGGCACCAGGAGGAATGTGAAAGCAAGCAAGGCAGGAAGAAGTTTGAAAAATGTCTTGTAGGGTTGCAAAAGCATGAAATAGGGCAAGGCGTAGCGTGTACCTTTTGAACTCTGATCTTATTAGAGAAAAGTCTTGACTCATGTTAACTTAATAAAAAGTAGGACAAGCTTTAGTGAGTGCTTTGTGCGTAATCTGTCTGGCCATGAGCAGTGACTGAGGGTTGTTCCACAGCATTTCACAAATTCAGGGCTATATCTGTATGGATTAAAGTGACCCTCCAAGATTGTGTTTGAAAACAAAGGTCCTTCTGGTTGAATATAATCTGAGAGAATGGACAAGGGAAAAAGAATGGAAAAGAACTGAGGAAAAAAAAGGTTGGAATGTGACTATTTCTTTAACTCTGTACCTTTCCTAACTCTGCACAAAATGCTTCTTCTCAAAACAGTGACAAAGCAGCCAGATGTTGCAAAAGCTCTGATTTTTTTTTTTTTCTGTGAAGAATTTGAGTCAATTTATCATATTTGAATGTTTTTTACGCTTTACTTATCCTCGTCAGTGCTCAGTGAAGGAATTGAGTCTTGGCTGAGATAATGTTCCTGTTTTGCAGCTAGGGAATGGAAGAGCAGATAGCTGCTTGGATAGTTTCAAATGGAATTAAATTTAACTGAGGTTAGTGGACTAGCATGTGCTGATTAAGGATCAGATTCAACTCATTTACTCCAGGCTTCTGATCTATTTAAATGCTCATTTCAATGTGAGATAGCGGTGTATGTCTACCTCGAGGTACTGTACAGCATAAGCAGGGTAACTGCAGCAGGCTTGGATGTTCAGGGTAGCTGGGTCTTGCTGACAGTGACTTGAGTGCAACGCAGCATAACGTGCGCTGGCATGGTTTTGTCTTTAACTTTCTGAAGAAAACAGGAATTTTCAGAATGTTTCTCATGGTTTCTTGCATTAGATGGTGCATGTGCCAGTGTCCATGCTTCCAACCTCAAAGAACAAATGCTCTCTTTCATAAGAGTCTGTTGCAGTAGTATTTGTAGATGAGCAGATGAAAATTACCATTAAATCTACCCGTGCTTTTTTCTAGAGCAGTTCTGGAGATTCGTTAGGTTGGGGAATAAGATGGTATAGGCATGGGCAGTTGTGTGCCTCTACTTACCTTTGTTAGCTTAGACCATACTAATTGTGTCTGGTTGCGCTGGACTGGCTTCTGGGTTTCCTAGTGGTATGTAGTGGTGTGTTCCTAGTAATTGGGCATGTGGACAGGTGCCTGTATGCTCCAGGGCCCGTGGGCACTGGAACCATCAGCAACAGCTGGTCTCAAGCGTGCCCAGAGCTCTGTGCCATCAGCTCCCACAGTGCCAGTCCCGAAGCAGCAGATGTTTGAATGATGGCCAAAGGGGTCTGAGTGCCTCCTGCTCCCTGTGCCTAGGTGACAATCTCCCCTGTTCCTGCCCACGCAGGAACATAAGTAGCCCCCTCTGACAGTCAGGGCTTGTTTCCATGGAGCTGTTTCATCCATACCTTAGAAAACCTTTTTTCTGTTCCCCTATAGACATAATTTCAGGTTTCCATGGAAACCTCTGAGGGAGGACCCAGGGTATCTTAAGAAAGAACTGAATCTTGGTAAGCCCCACTTGTGAATGTATGCTCCTAACACACATGATGGCAGTGTTCACTGCCCTATTAGTAGTTCTAACTTATGTTAAATATGGTGAAAAAAGCTTGAGGGACTGTCTGACTTAATAAAGCTCAAACTCTGAAAGTTACAGTAAAAAAAAAAAAAGAAAAGAATTTCAAGCAGTTAAATGAACTGTCACACTGTGCATAGCTGTAATGACATTTGATACAAAAAATGAATGGTATCGTGTAATTTCATATCTAGCATCCATCTTCTAGAAAGATGGAATAAATACTGTAAATCCATAAGCTTTTATTTTAAAACTATTTAAAAATATTTTATAAAATAATATATAAAATTCTAATGATTTAAAAATAATAAAACTAGATCCAAAGCGGAATATTCTTTTCTTTCAACTTTCAGTATGTATCTGGGGAGGAGAAATGAAATCAAATATTCGCTATAAATTATGGGAAAGTTGTCAACACCAGCAGTGTTGCGTAATTTCAGGAGAGCCAGGAAGCGGCGATCGCTTGTGTTGGAAGCTGTGCAGAGGTCAGGAAATGGCTGGGGCTGAATTAGCCGGCTGTGATTCAAGGCGCTGCCTGTGACGGGCTGATGCAAAAGGTCTAGACTGATGGAACTGGTGAGAAAAAGATACAAACCTTGTGTGTGGGGTGGGCGTGTGGGAAGTGCCATGGGGTGGATGTGGAGGCAGGTCACGTGCTGACTGCATCAGGTCTGCTGCGTTCTGCTCCTTGCCCCTGACCCAGCCAACTATTTGAACATCATGCGTGTTTAACAGCAACTACTGATCTCATTTGTGTCAGGGTGAATGGTCAAGGATAAGCACGTCCTTCACATATCCTTCATATATATACCTGCTATCCCACTGTGCTTCTAGGATTTTACTCGGTCCGGTTGAGTTGGAGAGGTTTTGTTGCTTGTAGTGATTTCTGGATCACATCCTGTGACTTTAATCTCAAAAGTCTTTTGAAGAATCCTAGAGAAATAAAAGTTGCCAAAAACTCTCCCAAGAAAATTAGCCCTGGGTACATCTGTCATTTCCGTGACTAGGAATTGTATTTCAGTGGTATTAACCGAGAGGAAGATCGGAGGGTGCTGCTAGTGACTCATAAATAGAGGGGAGACTGGAAAGTTCTGCGAGTTTGGCTGAAGCGCTGTGAGTGTCTGGAGGTGGATTATCAATTACTGCATTAAAAAAATGCCTGAAGAAAAATGATGTGATCCTTGGAAAATGTGGGCCTTCAGTTTTCTGTTCCAAAACTATAGCACTCTGTGTTCTTGTCATTTGCCTTTTCTTGAGTTGAAAGTGACTAATGTAGATATGGCCTGGTAAGTGATCAGTTTAACTCCTGTGCGCATTTTTGCTACTTGGATTACCGGCAGCTGTTGATTCACATCGTGAACTTCAAGTTGCTTTTTGTTCCCTTGTATTGTCACTGCACAAGCTTGAGGATTTCTTTGTCAAGTTCCCTTTATTTCGTGCTCAGACATTTGTTATACTTAGCTTCTAAACTTAGATCCGTGAATAATTTTTAATCTTTTTAATCTTAGAATGGTCCTGCATGTACTAAGCAGAGTCCTATGGGAGAAATGACCTCTTTTTTTTTTTTTTTTTTTTTTTTTAAAAAAAAAGAAAGAATCTTGCAGTTCCTTTTGATCTATAGCTTATTAAAATATGCCCTGGTCACTGAGAGAGCCCCTCTCATAGGGACGTGCCTGAGCAGATGCGTGTTGCTTCTGGTGGGTGACAGCACAAATGGGTGATGCTTCCTGCTGGGAGCCTTTCAGAGAAGTAAGCATCTGGGCTGGATGTAAGTGCGTTCTCTGTAGTGATCTCTGCGTGCATACGAATGGGGCCTGCGTGTACACAACCCCACGTTCGTAGTGGTATAGCTGCAGAAGGTGCTGAGAGCAGGTCCTCCTGTACAGCAGGGCTTAGCCCATACATCCATGCAGTTACAGAACCATGGGAGAACATGGGAGAATTGAGGACAGCAGCATTTGCAAGTCTGTATTTAACCTGTGTGTTTATTTCCATAAGCAGCGCCCAAGAGTGAGGAAAGCTGCTAATGAGTCAGATTCCTGCTGCGCTCCCCTAGTGACTTTGGCGGCACGTTGAGGACCATCACAGTTCTTACCATCGCCTCTCCTTTCACCTCTCTTGCTGGTGCTGCTTCCTGCCCTAGGAAGGACACACTGCAGGAGAGCTGCCCGCTAGAAGAAGCGACATGTGAGGGTGATCTCAGAATGTGCCTGCGGGCCCGAGAGCCACCTTACAGCCAGCTGCTTGGCTTCCTTCCGGCCCTTGTGGCAGCTGCTGCGGCAGCAGTCGCAGCTTGCAGTTGCTTTCTGTGCTTGCTGAAATGCCGGAGCAAGCTGTTAACTGTGACTGCCTTAAGTTTAGGGACGGTGTTATAAATGTGAACTTTATTAGTTGTAGCCTTGTTGTTTGCTCCCTCTGGCTTTGAAACTGCTTTTAATATAGTGGTGGGAGTGAGGGGGAAGGGAGGGAAAGCCACGGAAGATCCTGCCTGATTCTCCTACATTCAGCAGGATTTCCTATGATCCTTGTGATCCTTCCTGCTCCATTTCCCCCTCCCTCTCCTCTGTCCACATACAAGTCCGTACACCGGGTGCCTTCGCTCCAACGCCACTGCAGCTCCCAAAGGTGCTGAAATGAATCCACTGCTGTGTTTTAGAGGTTTCCCTGATGAAGACAGCCACAGAAGACTGCCCATGCTTGCTGCTGTTCATTTAACCCTGTAAGTGCTGCGCTACCATGTGAGTTTCATGCTGGCTATTTGAAATGTATACTGTACCAAGTATCTAAGTATTTAATCTTGGCAATTTTAGTTCAAAGAGTGTCACCTACCGAAAGGGAGAAAAGTGGAAGTGGAGGGTGTGAGACAGTGTGTATTACACAGGTTTGTTGACTGTAGTTTGTTTTTGTCTTTTTTTTTTTTTTTTTTTTTTTTTTTTTTTTAAAGTCAGGCAGTATGGAACAATAAGAGCTTTGTAATTGTGAAAGAAACTACATTAAATGTGGAGTTGTTTGGTAGCGAATGTCAGAGCTATACACAAAAAGCAGCATGGTGTGACATGCCAAATCTGTGAAACAGTGGTTCTTAACAAAAGTGATATTCAGGTGAATTTATTTAAATGCTTTGGTGTATATCAAATGTTTTTAAATATTTGTATTGGAATTGCATTTATATAAATGTTAGATATTTAAGGATTACAGAGTAAGCAATTAGAACTTCTTAGGACAGATGGAATTGCTCAGGAAAATATCATAGAATCATAGAATATCCTGAGTTGGAAGGGACCCTTAAGGATCATCAAGTCCAACTCTTGACACCGCACAGGTCTACCCAGAAGTTCAGACCATGTGACTAAGTGCACAGTCCAATCTCTTCTTAAACTCAGTCAGGCTCGGTGCAGTGACCACTTCCCTGGGGAGCCTGTTCCAGTGTGCAACCACCCTCTCTGTGAAGAACCCCCTCCTGATGTCAAGCCTAAACTTCCCCTGCCTCAGCTTAACCCTGTTCCCGCGGGTCCTGTCGCTGGTGTTAATGGAGAAAAGGTCTCGTGCCTCTCGACACCCCCTTACGAGGAAAAGGTTCACTTATGAAAAGTGATCTCAAGGATGTCAGTGCATGCATGCGCGTGATTGCTATTTAAACGATGTTCCCATCTTTTAGTTGAACTGTGGCCTGTTTGAGTAAAATGGATCATTTCCTTTTTAAATTATATCTAGCTTCTGTCTAGTTTTGAGATTGCTGAAGTTTTTTCCTGGGAGGTGTTTTCTCCATTGTGTAGAGACTTACGGCAAAGATTTGACTGAGGATATACTGTAGGCAGTCCAGAGCTGGGCATAAATCCTTTGCTTCCAGTGTTTCTGTTGCCCTCCTATTTAGTAGATCTCATTGATTTTTAAGAGGTGTAAGTCATCAAGCATCAGAATTGGTCTTGGTGGCAGTCTTTGGAGAGCTATGATTTCAGTTATTTTATCCTACTTCAGCTGCTCAGCCTTTGCTGGAATACATCATGTAAGCAAAGGATGATAATCCTCCTGCTAATGGGAGGATTGCTGAAGGGAAGATCAGGATTCACTTACCTGATTCTTAACAGCTTATGATGTGGTGCAGAGCACAGTTGCACATAATTTTGAGAGAAAATGCTCAAATATTTTCTGGAGTGCAGCAAGGGATGTCCATGACATGTTGCAGGTAGTTCTTACTGCTGATCCCTCTGCTGCAGGCAGTGCTGACTTGCACCGTCTTCCTGCAAATTGTATAGGCAGTCCTGAGTTTTGTACTTGGATAAGACTTAAATGTGTGGCATCTAAATTCTGCCATGTGAATGAGACAGGGAAGTGTCACGTCCACCCCTCACAGCTGTGAATGGTCCTACCTGAAACAGAGCCTGTGCTGATTCCAGGCTTCTTCACATCACCGAGGTCAACTGTGGTAGTGGGAAGGAGACAAATCCTGACTCAGCTTGTGTTACTGCATGAGCAGCTGTGATGTTCTCACTGGGCGGACACTGCAACACTGAGCTCTAATTTTACATCTCTGTTTCACTTCTCTGTTGATTCTGTTTCTAAAAGTGTTTTTAATAAGTTCTCTGAGATGAGTCAATTGCAGTTTTTCCTTGTTTTGCTGTCCTTAATTTCTTGGTATAGATTCATTGGAAAAAAAATGCCTTGTGTAAGCACCTGCTGAGGAAGTGTTCCTACTGTGCTCACTTCAGTAGCTATCAAACTCATGCGGTTGCCTTAAAATACATTTTACGTGGGAAACACCAATGATGTGATGTAGAGTCCTACTCCCGGGGACTTGTGTATGTTCACAAGCTTGGTGCGACTCCTCTGGAGAAGGACTTTTCCTTGAGCTAAGATACAGAACCACTGTTCTTCACGCAAGTGAGTTTGCTTATGTGATGTTAGACTGACAGATTATGGTTATTTGTGTGACAAAACCTTCTGGATATCTTGAGCAGATGCTGTTGAATCTTTACTTGAAGGAGCGAGACCCAGACTGTTTGCCCATCTGTCTGGGCTTCTGCCTCATTAAGTGTTCTGTATTTTAAACGAAGTGGGTAATCACCTTGATCTGAGCTGCTGAAGTGTTTTTGTATCTCAGGCAGGCAGCTATTTTTGTAGGTTTTTGTATACCTGATTTGTCTGTCCATCAAAGTTTGGAAAAACAGAATATTAACTGTTGCACAGCACTTATTTCCACTGAATGTGAACACCCTGAAGAAGGCACTTTAACAGTTATTCTTGTCACAAAAGCTACTTAGTGCAGGAGAACAAATCCCCCTGAAAATTGGTGAAAGTTAGTTCTATAGCATAAAAGGATTATCTGAAATTCCTATTGAACCACGACTGTGCAGAAATGAAGTACATGAGTACAGACAGAGCACTCCCCAGTACATGCCATGGTTATATTACATGGAAGTTGGTAGAGCTATTTATTAATTTCACTTGTGGTGAAAGCTGAATTTATTATCTGCAATTTTTCACTGGGATTCTGATGGTAATTCCATACAGTGATCTAAGTAAAAGCTTAAAGCATGCCAGTTGCTTTCCAACAGGCTTAAACCAAGGCATAACTTAAAACCCCAGCGATGTGACTTAGAAGACAACATAACATCTTTGAGTTACGATGAAAAATGTAACAGATCCAGTCTCTTAGGTAAGAGGAGGAATTTACAGCCATTGGCTTTGGAGGCAGATTAAGTCTTAATGGAAAAGAACGACGATCATCAGGTCCCCAGCCTCTGTCCCAAAAGGTGGAGAGAGATTTGCTTCTTAGTACACATTTAGTGTTTAAACCAAAAGGTTTACTCTGACAGTTATTTGGGAATTGTTTGGCACTTGGCAGTCATACTACTGCTATCAATACCTTTTTAACTGTGCCTAATTATAAAGCCTATTGGTTATTTTAGATCCAAATCAACTACTTATATAAGCTCTGTGCCTTAGATTTAATTACTAGATGTTATTCGCATCAGAGACACTGATTCATCCCAAGTAGGTAATTGCCAGATTCCAGTGTGTTAAAGAAAGACATTTATCTCATGCCTCGCTGAGCTTCTGCTTACTGGGGCTTTTTTCTTTGCCATTTAATGTGGGCTTTTTTTCTGACACCTTTACAAAGGTGTCATTGTACAGTTTAGCCCTCAGCACACTGATGAGAGGCCCAGAAATATTATTGTTAAAAAAAAATCTAATAAATGTCATTGTTCACTTGAAACTAATACTCTTTGGCTGAGGAGTGGGAGTAAAATTGCATGCAGGCAAGAATGAATGGCAGGTATATTTATAACTAATGAAAAGATGCTGTGAGGAACTAAGTATTCATTCCTGCAGAGGTTATTGACTCAAATGCTGATTCGGAGCTGAATAATTTTGTAAGTAAGAGTCAGAACTTTGAAAACTAAATTCACAACTCTAAGATTTTTGTCTATTCCTGCTTTCAGATTCCTTTCCAAGGGCAGTGACATTGTTTGCTGGAATTGACTTGTTTCCCTTTCAATACCCACCACAGGCAGAATTTGACCCTGTGAATGAGATGTTGCTTTGCTTGTAAATTAGTCTTTTAAAACTACTGCATAGCCTTATGTAGAAAAATTAAAATGCCTTTTAAGAAAGGTAAAGAGTCTGGGAATGATACTGTTCCCACATGCATCCATGCGTGTTCCTGGTGTCCTATGTCCCTCCTACTTCAAAAACCCTTCTAAAATTAGCAGTGGTTTATATTTTAACATTCAAGTTTGCTCCAAAGAGGAGCCCTGAATT
This sequence comes from Heteronetta atricapilla, assembly GCA_011075105.1. NCBI lineage: Eukaryota > Metazoa > Chordata > Aves > Anseriformes > Anatidae > Heteronetta > Heteronetta atricapilla. The sequence continues at coordinate 3,512,014 of CM021754.1, read as the reverse complement.
TGTAGATTCAATTGACTGGGAAAAAAAAAAAAAAAAAAAGGAGATGAAAAGGAGATGCAGATGTTTTTGAAAGGTCTGATTCAGTCTGTCAGAGATTTAGCTAGCCTGTAGCAGATACAGGCTGAAGTCCTGATTTGTTTTCCTTTGGCTTAATAATTGCTTTTCACATTTTATCAAGTATTTGTCTTTTGATTCTCATTTGCTTAGCAGAACAAGGAAAGAAGGACCACCGTTCCCTGTAGAATTCAATTCGGGGGTGACAAATAGTTTTAACTCTGCAGAAGGTAGTGAGAAAAGAGGATAAAATCTGGAACTGAATCTTTCCTGGCGTGATTTCTTTGACTTTACTGATTTATAGCAGGGATTAATTTGTTTCTCAGCAAATGCTGCATACCAAGTCTTGCACACCTGTCTGCACAACTCTAGATCCTTCAGCTTTTCCTCTGAATATCTGCTCAGGAAGAGGACTTGCTCTTTATGAGAGACACTCAGAATAACCATCTAAACCAGAAAATAGTCTCAGCTCTAGCCATGTATGCTTTGCTGTCTGTATCTTGTCCGCTGGCAGTTTGGTCCTTGATCTTTTAGCACCTGTTCATAAGCTTTTCTCCTTTGTAAGTGAACCTGACCTCATTTCAGAACATCTTGCACTGAGGCAGGACCCATGGGAAAAGCCTTAGTTTCTGTATGAGTGTTGAGACTGCTGATGCTGAAGAACATAAGATGAGCAACTGGAATGTGTGAGGAGAAGCAAATGTCACAAGGGTGCAAGAAAATCCTCTCGGGTTATGAAGTTGATGAAGAAATGCTTGTGTGGAGGGGCTCAAATGCAGTTCCCGAGGTGAGTGAACAGACTCCATGGGTAATCCAGATTCCCAGCTCTTGGAAAAAGACTTTCTTATGCTGACTTTGGCAAGTATATCTAGCTTGCCTTCAGCATCCCTACTTCAGTCCTGACCTGTGGAGCACAGTGATAAATGTTGCTGATCGCTGGCAAGGCCCCTCCGGCCCAGCTGCTGGTGGCACTCAGTGCAGGAAGATCTCAGTGTGGCTTGTAGGGTCTGAAAAGTTTGGCGACCTCAATGCTTGAAGTGATCTCTCATGGATTTGTGCTGCTGTCCAATGGTGGACAGATAACTTAAAGTTACAGAAATCTGTTGTGGATGGCTGGAATTATGGACTCTGCACAAGACAGTAATATTTAGCTAGGTATTAAAGTGGCTGGCAACGTGTAATGGCAGCTAAGGTTATTGAACAGTTTGAATATTGTGTTGATAGTATTTGCTATGTCTGCGCAGTATCTTAGAGACAAGGAACCATTTCAGAAGCAGACTTCAAGGCAGCTGTAGCTGAAGCCAGTCTGTTACACTGCCTGCAGCTATTTAGCCACTAGAGAGCAGCAGGACCCTGCTGGTGCAGGTTCCCCTAGCAGTGGTGCTGTGCTCCTGCCATACCTGGGTTTAAGAGAACCTGTTGTGCTGTGGACATCAAGGGCAGGAGTAGAAACCCAGACCAAGTGTAAAATGCATGTTGTTTCAGGGATTCGTGACACATCAAGAAACATCAGAGTGAAGAAGTGATTTGTTCTGTGTGCTCCACTGTGCAGGTAGTCAGCAAAACAGACCTGTAATGGGAATTCAATATGCTCTCTTTTTAAATTTAGTTAGATGGCACATAAAAGCCTTGTTCAGGAGATGAGGGAGAAAGGTAGCCCCCTTAGCAAGTAGCTTATAATTTTGCGTGCGTTAGGTTTGGCTAATACCTTTTATTTTTTAGGCTGTTTTTTTCTTCATGTGGATAGTACTCCATGTGATATCATCACATTGGATTTCTCTTGGCCCTTGGTTTAAGAAGGACTTTGAACGTAGATTCCTGTCCTTCCATTCTGTAACTCACCCATGGCTGAAGATCCCAGTAAGCATGTGGGAGTGGTTATGAAGTTTGGTAGGAGCTGTTAACAAAGAGGCCAACAGCAAAGAGCACGTAATTAAAGTAGTCATTGTGATGTTTAATTTGAGAATATTTTCCTATTATTCACATCTTCTAAGTCTGGATGTGATAGGAGAAAGATCAGCATAAGATATAATAATACAGCTGGAGGTATTAACTGCGAATTAAAGCTCAGCAAATAGTGCAATCTCCTGCCCAAATTTCCTAAGGACTAAAATGAGGACAATAGGATTTGTAATACTTATTCTTCATTTTCACCAAAACAAATGTCCTAGCTCATGAGCAGATGGATTTCAATACATGTTTTAGCTACCCTCAAGAAAGAAATCAGCTTATTGCTTTTTATTATTATTATTTTTATTCACCACCTTGAAAAGAATCCTTGCTTTGAACTACAATTGTTTTTGGTGGTAACGGGATGTGGAATCTTCAGCTCCGTTGGCTCAGATGAACTCAGGTCTCCCGGGCTGTACGCTTTGATTGTCCTGAAGGTGGCCAAGTGATTTATACACTTTCTTAAATTAAACTTCCATAGTTTTAACACATCAGGCAGCTATCTTAATCTCAATTTTATCTGCAAGGAAACTGACAAAATGTGAGATGACTTTCTCTGAAGGACAAATGAGAGAAATAGGATTGTGTCCCTGGAATCCTGATACCCAATCTCAGCAACAATCCGAACCCATGTATGCCTCATCTCCCTGGCATTCAGGAAGGGACGGAAAAGAAAATGGAAAGCCTTTTTAGATAGTTCAGTTTACCAGAGACTATTACACTGGTTGGAATCCCATGAGAACTGCTGAGACAATTTGCAGGGTATAAAATATGATTTGTGCTGCCAACCCTTTCCTCTGTGTTCTCAGATCGAAGATGCTTGCTGGGTAAGATCTCATTATAGAAACATAGAAATCATGATTATTCAATACTACTATAAAAACACAGACAGCTGAAGAAGTATCACCTGTTTGATCTTGTTGCTGCTTTCATACTGAAAGGCAAATGAAAGAATAAGAAAACTTTGTTCGGTTTGTGACTGCTGGCATTTGAAGCCCTGGGACAGGTGAAAAGGAGCACAGTGTGGGCACTGTTAGTGTAAGCTTCCCCCCAGAGCACTTGGATCCGATCCTGATCGAGTGCCCCTGCTGAACTGGTGACCTTGCTTTTCCTGCACGTCTCAAAAGAGTGTAACTGCATGATAATTTGGAGGGAAGATATGGGAAGCAGATTCCTGGCAACTGGGACATAACCTGGCAGTTACAGGCTGTTTCATTAAAAGATGACCATTGCAGACTGATGATCTTCAACAGTTGTTGGAAACTAGGTCAGCAAGAGACCCTGTAGCACTTGAAATTCTATGTACGTATACATAAAAATTAGCTTATTTCCAGCTTCCAATTAGTAGCGTAACTGTCCTGGTTTTGGCTGTGATAATTGCAGTACTTAGCTGCCTGCCCAGTTAAACCACCACTGTAACCCACTTGGTTGCAGCAAAGGCATCGAATAAAAATGTAGTAACAGGCACTGCTGGGAAGAGTTAACTGTGGAAGGGAGGCATCTGTTGTCTCTGCACCATCTGTAATGACTGTTTGTAAGACGTATGGAATCTGCTACATTCCTGTAAGTGTGTTCTGGAGGCATTTATCAGCTGTTTCATGCCTGCATATGCATGCTCAGGTAAAACTTATGCCTGAGGGGCATATTCAGAGCATTCTGCTTATGCATGGTAAATGTGGCAGCAATGGTGACATTCACTACACATGGCAGTGCTTTGGAGCTCTGTGTAGAGCTCTTCTATACTCATTTACTGTAAATAATCTCTACCTCCTGATGCTGCAGGTAGCAGTACATCTACTGTCTTATATGTGCCCTGTTATGCAAGCAAGAAGATGTATCAATTTTGTAGGCATACCTGTTCCTTGCATGAAATACACAAGTAGAAATGCTTTTGTCTGCATTATATGCTATGTGTGATTGCATTGTGTGTATGTTGGTGAAGAGAAATGGCCTTGCTTTTTTTCTGTAAGAGCAAGTGCAGGATTGTAAGGGTGAATGCAAAGTCAGATGGACATTTTTCAGTTGTGCATGAAGTAGCTCCCAAATAGCTCTGTTCCAACAATCTTGAAGAGAAATGACAGTTCTCCTCAGGCGTTTATGTAATTGAGGAAATGGGCTCTAGCAGCCTTGCTGCTGAAGTTGTGGATAATTGAGATGATGGACAGGAATGGTATTTATAAAGCAATCTCTATATAGTTATTATAAAATGAATATACCAGCTGTAGAAAGCCTTTTTCTCTCCTGCCATTCACTGGCTATTGGGAGTTCAGGGCAAGTTTTGGAGGCTTCCATTTGGCCTTGTACAGAATAAGACTCAAAATTTTTTGTCTCTGCAGGCATTCATTTCCTCAGTATTTTTCTAGGGCAAAGTAATGTTCTGCTACTTACTCTTCCAGGAGGCAAACAGACTAGACAGTTGTGCTTTAGGATTGTTTTTAGTTGTCACAAGACAGCAGAAATACTTGAGAGAATTCCACTTCCAACCATGCTGCTGGTACAAAGGGAAGAGTTGCAGGTAGCACGTCATTTATTCTCTCTGGAGTCAGTTTGATTCCTGCATTTCCTATCTCAGAGCCTTGCGAGCGGTCTGCGCTGCAAACCCTGAGTTTAGGAGTCCCTGCTCACAGCCAGGCAGAAATCTTTGTTGGAGTCGGGCCATCTAGAAAGCACAAAGTGATACTTGCTAAAGCACTTGGGGTTTTCCTTTGAGTCATGACAAAGGCCCAGGTGGAAAGCAGAGCCACATAACCTCTCCTTACAGGAAGGGCACACTGTGTACCTAAGTCTGAGATTCAAGTCTGAGCTCTTCTGATTAGGTAAAGCTGTCCTGTTCTGGACTGACCGCTGTTTAAGTAATTGCATAATCCTTGAATCATGAGAAAAATGACTGACCTTGTGAGAGGCTCAGTCACCGGACTGGTGGGTATTCTGGAAGGAAGACATCTTTTTCCTTTGCGTTTTGTTTGAAAGCTTTTTTTTTTTTAGTTTTGCACAGGTGCGGAATGGAAACAAATACCGAAACCTTGCTGTCTGCATTTTGGCTGCATTTGTTTCTCCTTTTGACTAGTACCACCTTAGATGTTGAAGTCTGTGGCTGTGGTGCTTGCTCTATCAGGGACTACTTGTGGGGGTTCCTTCAGGCTTTCATCCAGACCTTGTGCTTTTCTCCAGGCTGACTGTTAGTGTCAGAGGGACGGGGCTATTGTAGGTATTTCTCCAAAACCTACAAGTGGTCAAGATTACAAGAGCATTATGCTTAAACTTAAGCCACATGTCTGATTTTTGGTGCTTAAAACAGAAAGTTAAGTTAATGCTGAAGCTGTTTAATTGAAGCATTGCAAAAATGCAAATGCTTTTTTCCTCGGAGGGAGGGTGTTCATACTGCAACATCCAGGTGAATATGTAGGGTAAACTGCGGAGATCATCATCCTGTGGTGCGCAACACAATATGCTGCTTAGCTGTGCATGTTTCTGTTCGCCCTGCTTTCAGCTGGCAGTTTAGCTTCTCTTGCTTGTGTTTGGGTATTGGCTGGGTTGCTGACATGCTGAAAAGCCTGACTGAACTGAGCCCTTGTTAGGCGGTGTGGTTTGGAACTGGGATCTCTGGTGCTGCTTGCGTGTGCTTTAGCAGAGGGAAACAAGGATTTAATCCAATCTGTTCTTGTTTGTTTGGGGGGAAGTGAAGTTTAGGTATGTTCATATTCTTAATTTTTATTTGTCACATTTGTGTAGGCAATGGTTTCTCCTCCCAAGTGGTATGATGAGTTTTTAGTACACCTGGGGTCTTTTTTTTTTTTTTTGATGCAGGTCTGGGTTAAATACAGCAAACTTAACCGGCCTGAGCTAGTGAAGCAGGTATTTTAGCTGAATAGGAAAGAATGCGCTGTTCAGAGACCTTTTGTACTCACAGGCTTGTTCTGTGATTAATGGTGTGTGCTGTGAGCTGTGACCTGTTAGGAAAGTACTGTTACAGGTAGAGGAATTCCAAGGAATTCGGACAGAGTCCCCTTGATTCCTTTGTATACAACATGTATAGTGCATAAAAAAAAGTCAAGTTCCTGTGGAAATTAATTCAAACAAGTCACCCTTTGTTTTGCAGGGACAAAATTTAATCTATTCTAGATCTGGTCTTCTGGATTTATGAGGAGAAATGGGCTTCCTTTTGTGATGCTCATGTGGTTTGTCTTAAGCAGTGTAAGTAGGCAATGCAAAATGATAATCCACATCAGTTTTGGATGGTACAGAAAATTGAGGAAAAGGTCCTGAAACCTTTACCCTGTTGCCATATTCTGATGAAAGATTGCAAAGTCATGACACTGATTTAATTTGTTTTGCTTGCTGATCTTTGGCTCAACTATCCCCTTTAATTTGGAGGAAAAGCATTATCTGAGGAAATCAACTGTGAAAGGGTTGTCCGAAAGCTGGAAAAATAGGTGCTGTGCAGTTTGAGTCATGATCGGTGCTTGCTGGATTTCAGATGGCAGCTGAGGAATCTGGGGTTTGCTGCTGTGTAGGAGGCCAAAATTTGAATGCCTTAAGTTGTACGATACTGTTAGCAATAATGCACAGATTGTAGTGTTTCAGCATTATCACTGATATGAGAAATAATTCTTTTGGGAGGCAAGATACAAATAGACACAGGCTAACCTTTAAGCAGAAAGCCCTGTTGGGCTGATTGCTCTTTCAGCCCCTGCAAGTATTAACAAAACAGCCAGCAAGCAATATGTAAAGTAATAAAACACTTGAGCAAATTCTTTGTATTTAATTCTCTTAGGAGAGATTGGATACCACACAACTAAGCCTACTGCAACCCACCTCTGTCCCACGTTGTGACCTATTTCTGACGCTGCTGGTAGAAGCAGGTGGTTGATGCCAGATGATGCAGCTCCAGGCATGGAACCTGGCGATCAGGTTAACCTCCTGTAATGCAATTAGCACATGTGTGCTCGGTGCAAAGCGCAGCCTGCAAGTATGTGAGGGCCACTGCTGTAACTCCGGGGCCGTGACTTAGCTGAGTCTGAACAGCTGACAGCCAGATTTCATGCTTGGGTTAGGTATGGTAACAGCAGGTGTAAGTGTAATAAGACTAAGCCCTGTTGCAGGGTAAAGGCTAGTAAAATGTGAAATTCCTGGTGGGAAACAACCCAGGCAGCAGTGACAGTGAAACTGTCCTGATGGGAATACTTCTTCAGCAAGGATCTGGCAACAGAAGCTGTCATGGAAGCAGCTACCTCGTGCTGTCATTGTGGTTCGCACAGAAATAGTCCTTGATCATGGGCGGTATTTTTCACTCGGTGGGTCAGGTGTTTGAGTGGTCTCTCCTATTACACAGCTTCTGGCTTTTTTTCTCAGAGGACAAGACAGGTGGTCAGCATCCTCTCTCCTAAATAAAAATGTCCTGAGAATGTTTGAGCACAAATAAGTGTTGCTTAGTAATCAGTGAGGTACTTGGAATTAAAGGGCTAGTCCCTGGGTGCGGGTACCCAGTCCTAACCCAGCAGATTCCCATGGCACAGCCCAAGAGAATCATCTGAGGCTGTGCAAATGGTGTGGGGAAGGAGCCCTGTCTTGCTCAGGTGAATTCCAGTTGTGTTGAGTGAGGCTGAGGATGAAGAAACTGTCCTGGCACTGCCGTGGCAACAAAAAGTGGTCTGGTGAAAGGTGAAAGGGCTGGTTCTGCCTTGCTAAAGAAAGCTCTAAATGCTGCTGTTGCCTACAGCAGTGTAGTGTGAGTCTTGTTCCATAATTCATGTTGTTGGTGATTGAGGGTCTGCAGCATACTCTGTGTGATTTCTTACTGAAACAAAGCATGCAAAAATGCCAGCTTTTTGCCCCTCTTAATTGCTGAAATAAGTGCAATGAAGCAGCAAAATCTTGCGCAGTGGATAAAATATTTCACAGGAAATCAAACTCAGACTCAATATATGGAACAAAACTTCTTTGATAGCCTCCAAAGGGCTACTGCTCTCGTGGCTGCAGTATGTTAGAAAGGGTCCTGTCCCTTTTGTGGAAGGGGAGGAGATTTAAGAGAAATAACTGCTGTTCCTACCACCCTTTCCTTCTGTGAAAGTGAAGCAGAAACAGAAAAGTCCCTTCCCGCAGCTGCACGTAGTTTTGGTTAAGATTTAGGAATGACGCTGTGTGGTTTTGTATCCTGGTTGCCTGAGGAGGAAGCTGAAAGTGAGTTCTGTGAGTTGATGGGGGCTGTGGGTTGATGGGGGCACTGAGGGTACAGGTGGCTTCAGCATGTGGTGGCACCAGGTGGCTCAAGGACTCAGGTTCAGGTTTCACATCTTCCTCCCCTGTAGTATGGAATCAGCTCGTGAGAGGAAAAGGGGGTGCAGCTCTCCTTATGCAGGTCTTCAAAAAGTAAACTGTGGCTTTGTCTATTCTGTAGATGTTCGTCTTTCAGAATTAACTGTTTTATTTGACTTGTTTTTGATTTAAGTGGGTATTTGTGGAAGGTGTTCCATTTGTGTGTGCCAGGTGTATAGATATCAAGGTGACAGGAGCTCCAGAAATTGAAGTTTTGCTCAAGCTGTTAACTTACAGGAGAAGCAGAGCAAAATGGCAACAGTAAAATAAGATCTAGCATTTGGGGATTAAAAACATATATATATATATATAAAAATTGAACCACTTCCCCCTTCTTCTTGCTATTGTAAGTCTTCCTTTTTTGATACATTCAGTTATATAGGTCCTAGATTCCACAGTTTCTGATGTTCAAAGTTCGTATGAGGTTTATTTTCAAACAAAACTTTGAGACAGCCCATGAAAACCAAAATATTTTGGTTTGGGTCAACAAATATTTTCTAACCTGAAACTAGTATTTTTAAACGTTCAGGCTGTTGAACAACGAAAACCAAAGCAATGCCACATTGAATTAGATGTTTTTATCCGACAGCACACTTAAAATTCACACAGCTGGATTCTAGGCACTCTCTTGAAGAATTTGTGTCACTTCTACCTGAAAATATACCTTAATGCAGTTTCATCCAGGAGCTGTTGAAAAACATAAGGGATTTTGATAGAGAATCACTCTCACACTCACATCCTTTCTGTTTTGGTTTCGTTACCAGAATTTTGCAAGGCTGGTCGGAAACTGCTGTTCCTCCCAGTGCATGACCCGTGGTAGAGCCTCCTTAGCATGTTCAGTGCCTGGGAATCTATGTAGCATGTGTATTCATCCCAGTCTAAAATCTGTCCTGCACGTTTAACTGTCTTTGTGGTGTCTTTGTTGGTTCCTGGACCTGAGGACATTCATCACCCCGTGTCATTTTGGAAGCAGCGCTGCCCTCCAAGAACTCCCTTCTATCAGCTTTCGCTCCCGTGAGCCTGAGCTCCAGCACCAACCAGCTCCCAGCTCTGGTGCCACCCGCTGCCACTGCTTTGGGAGCTTTTCCTCAAGCCCTCTCCTTCTCTGCCCTTTCTGTGAGCAGATAGTGGGACAAAAAAATCCCTAGCCTTGCCAGAAGGCTGGAAGTCCAAGTTCGCTCGTTCCCTCCCCACGCGGGGGGGCTGGCCAAGCAGGAAGGTGGGACGAGGGGAAAGCCTGTCCAATTGGCTCCTACAGAAAGTTATTTTCCCTTCTTACCCTTGTCATTCGGTTGATTTGCGGCAGCAGCATATTCGGTAATATAAACCCTGTCCCTCGGGATTAAGAGTGCAGTTACACTTGGAGCAGCTGCCTGCACATGTCTTATCCGCTACAGAAAAAGAACATGCTGCTGCTCCTCCTCTTTCCTGATTTTATCAGTATCGTTTCTTCCCTCCTTCTTTGTCTCTCTCTGACCTCCTCACAGCTCCACACCGCTCCATACTTGCTTCGTCTCTTGAGAAGACCACAGCTGAGTTTCCCAGCACAGCCCCAGGAGGTTTTTTCCTGAACCAACATTAGGCAAAGAGGACAGAAAGCAAAGGAAAAAACCAAACAAACAAACCTGAAAGTGAGCCAAGCTGTTGCAAGCAACCCTTGCCTTGGTGCTAAACCTACTGCTTTGTAAGAGGGGACAGGGGAGGGACCTTGTTTTGCAGAGAGGGGAAGGACAAAAGAAACTTGAAACTGGCTTCCCTTGTGGCATGTCTGTCCTGAGCACCCCTGCCTGTTAAATGAAAGCACCTGAGCACCGGGAGGCTTCCTGCGTGAGAGGGAGGGCGAGAGCTGGACTGCGGGAGGGAGGGGAAGGGCGAGCTGTGGTTTTTGCGGTGTGGTTTACACAGAGATCAGAGCTAGCGTGCCTGGGGGTGGGAGCAGGAGGAGAAAGGGCATCTGATGCCAGCCGCCAACATGACAGAAACCCTGCAGCTCCCTGCACTGCAAGTCCCAGAGCAGCAGGTGGTGGAGGGCGGCCGTGCCTGGTCCAGTTCGTCCACCCCCACCCTGCGCAGGAAGCGCTTCAAGATGAGGCGGATGAAGAATGTGCAGGAGCAGAGCCTGGAGGCCAGCAGGTATCAGGACTCTCCTTCCTCCAGCAAGGAATACCTGCAGCTCCCCTCCATTGAGATCACCCCATCCAGTGACGAGGACACCCCCTGGTCCAACTGCTCCACACCCAGTGCCTCCCCGCGGCGCAAGCGCTTCCTCCTCCGGAGGTGGCTGCGTGTGAGAGAGAAGAAGGAGTACAGTGAGAGCAGGTATGTTTTTGGCCACTCTCCCTTCCCTGCTTCCAAAAGGGCCTGTCCACAGTGGTTAGAGCCTGTTGCATCCCCACAGGTTTTGGTGGGATTCTCCCAAGAGCTTTGTCCTCATCTAGTGGCTGGAATGGGTAATATGGTTGTTGGCATGGTGATGCCAGACCACATGGCCTAATCCTTGTGCCCAGACAGTGGGCATCATAGAAACAGCAGTGCTAGGATCTCGCCTTGTTTTAGTGGTTCTCCACATCCCTTTTAAAGACAGCACAGATCCAGTGGAAAGGACTTGGGTGTGAGTGAAGGAGACTGTCCTTCAAGGATGGGTGGCAAGGCTAACACTGAGGCATCCTGCAGAGACCCTTGAGAGAGAGTGTGGCGACATCTCTGGGGGGATTACCAGTATAGGGAATGCAGATGCCAAGCCTTGGTCAGTGTTTATTTTTGCGGTGTTCATATTTATCCCCTGAGACTTTCTCTGAAGTCCTTCACTCACTTGCTGACATTAGGACAACGAGGAGATGGAGACGTGGCAGCCTTGTGGTTGTTTTGTGGGTCTGCGTATCAGGATGTCTGGGTTCCATTCTTGGCTGCTTTCCAGACTTGAAAGTCACTCTGTCTTTTGGCTCAAAAGCAGAGGACGAATAATTCTAAGACCTCCAAGAGCCTGTCAACACAGCAAAATTAATGCCCAGTGAGTTACAGTGTCACCATTTGAAGAAAAAGCTGTGTGTTATCTAACACTGTGCAGGTGCAATTGGTGTCTACATCATAATGTAGTTTACTCTCCTTTTAGTGTCAGAGTGGAACAATGTACATCTCGTGAAGGGCCTAAAAACTACAAGACACCTTTTCCATGAGAAATTAGCACATTATAAGTCTTTATACTAGCTTAGTGTTGACTAATTTTTCTTTTGTTGCACCTTTGTCTGGGTTTATTCCGGAATGTATGTATCATTCCTTTGTTTAAAAAAAAAAAAGGACAAAAAGACAGACGTGAATTCTCTTACTGCTTCTGCTCCCAACTTACCAGGTTGTCTCACTGGCTCTGTTACCCTAGTATTTACAGGACAGAGCTTTATCCTGTTATGCCCTTTGAGTATGTGGTAACTTGTCACAGGAGTTCCCTTTTGCAAGGTCAATCTATCATTTTATTAAGTTTCGGGGAAGCTTCAGCAATAAATGCATGCCACCAAGGACTTTGAGCCTTTTCTTAAAGTTAGCATTGAAAAACATTTATTGGTTGAGGAATACTGTCGGCGGCTTTCACGTAACTGTGGTGGTGATGTGATTCAGGATATTGCATAGAAAACATGCAAAGGATAATGCATAGTGCATATGCTGAAGTGTTAGAATCACAATTAAGTTCTGAATTTCAACAGACCAGCTTTTTACAGCTGAAGAATTTTTCATTTGGGTTTATCGTTAGTGAAAGTGTGAGAGGGCACGACAGATTTCTTTGTAAATGTGTAAAAAACAACAACAGCAAAAATAAACAAAACCAAACCCCACGCCACCACTTCGTATCTTTATGTACACATGATATTTCCATGGCTGTGCTGACAGCTGTCTCCTTAATAATCTTTCTAAAGATGTTTCTGCCTTAACCTTGGTTTTGTTTTTGAAGTGGTGACTGGAAAAAAGCTGAAGCAGTTGATGGATTAGGTGGCATTAACATACCAAAGCCAGCATGGCACCTCCTTTCTTCATAAGTAGCAGGCTCCAGATCTGTCCCCTTTGCAATGGAAAACATATGATGTTTTCAAATGGAATTTTTCCCTTCCCAGTCCAGAGGGGAAAAAACATAGACTGGCGGTCAGTGTGTGCTGGGTGTCTGGGCTCAGAGGCAGAGCTCATCACTGGGCTTCCAAAAGCTCAGCAGGAAACAACACAGAGCGCACAGTCTCTGTGGAGAGCTTGTCATGGGAAGAGTGATGAACCCTAAAGGGATTTTGTGGCATTAATTTGAAAGAGATGTAGCAGCTAGTGCTGCGGGGTAAACCTTACCGCACCCTAAGGCTGTTGTATGTGAAACACTGCTCTAAAATTGCAGGGCAGGGGGCTGGCTTTCTGGGAAGCAGATTGATGCTGCCCATCTACCTTCCCCTCCTGAAGACTTGGTCATCTAGAACACCAGCTCTTTCCTGCTGTTTTATTTGTGATGCTGTTCTTAACAGATGACACCTGTCACTTACTGTGCTATTCATTTAAGGGAAACAGACCTGTATGGCTCCTGTGCAGCGGAGGCTGAATCATTTTGTCTAGTGGTTCCTCCACCAAACCCTGCACGGTAATGATGTTTAAGCTGTCCAGCTGGTTAATTGCAAGTGCCCTAACAGTGATTCCCAGTGTGGTCAGTGTGCTGTGCATCTTCTGGTAGCAGAGGCATGCTGCTAAGTACCTGACTTCCCAAGCTTGTGTTCCTGAGTTTCACCTGGTAAAGTGTGCAGCCATCAGCATGTTTTTCCCATTGGAAAAAATGAATGCTGTTTGCTTCTGATTGCTGCCTCTTCCTAATTGAATTGTTGTGAAGCACTTTCTTTTCTTTGAGTCTAATAACCTTAACCCTGTCATGGGGCCAGATAGCTGCCTGCTTGGCAGGGTTTTCCCAGGAGAGCTGGTAGCTGAGAGCAAGCCGTGCACCAGCTGATTCATTCCAGTGATGCATGTGTTGCTCACGCCCCTGAGCAAGAGCAATAGCTCTGTGACCATTAGCATACAGTAAGCATCCAAGTGAATAAACAAATGTTTTTAGGACTTAGAGGCTGTCTATAATGCTCCAGGTCTGATGAAAGCTGGCTTTTTTTTTTTTTTTTTATCTGGAAACTCTAGCCTATAAAATGTTTTATAACACTGGTTAGTTTTTAATAACCGGGATAATTTTAATGGTTGTTTGCCTACTGGTTCTCTACAAGCTGTTAGGTAGTTGATAGTGAGAGCAAAAGAGTATTTCTTTTCATTAAACAGGAAAGAGGGCATGTAAAAGCCTAGCTTGCCTATAACACTGAGCTCTCTTCAAGATGAGGAAGAAGCCACTTTTCTGATGGATGTTTTTTCCTGTAACTTGAGCTTGTACAAAAGCATGATGATCCAGACTCCATTTGCTCTGAGGGACTTGCATGGTCATTCAATACCTTGAATTATTTCAGAAGGGATATAGACAGCTTTGTAGCTATGCTCTTTGTCCATTGTTTACTACCCAGTTAATGATAGAAGTTACTTACCTGCATACAGCTTTGTAAAATATGAATCCTGCACACAGGAGCACAGAACTTGATTGAGGCAGTGCGAGGCTGTGCTCACAAACTGCATCTGGTAGCTTTTGGCTATGCATGCATTATTATGAACGTGCATTATTGATGTGGGGGATGTGTCTATCTGCTTTAACTGATTTGTTTACTTAAAGCCACTCTTTCTAGTAATGTCCAGAACTACGCATGATTCTTAATGTATGTAATACAAGAACTGTGGAGAGTGTAGATGACTTTAGCTCAAAGCACTGCTCTCCTTTTTGCCTTAAAGCTGGTATTGAAGTGAAATCCTGTCTGTCCTTTACCTGGCAGAAGCTGAGAGTAAATTAGGTGCCCCTGCACTGCTGTGGCCTGACTTCAACTCTTGTGTGAGTGCTCCCCACCAGCACAGGTGTATTAGTTGAGGTACAGTAAATCGCTTGCTTGCCATGAGTTATTCATGCTAGGCACAGCACAGGTTGTGCTGGTGGTAATCTGAATGTGCTCTCCTCCTGTGGGGAAAAATAAGCCAGAAAGCCAAGGATGGAAGAGATTCAAATCACCCTTTGCTTGTCATTATTCCTTGGTGGATTTTCTCTCATGGGATATCCTAGAAGTTGTGCCTTGCTGCCTGCAGTCCCTTCCCAGAGCTCCCTTTTGCCTGAGCTCCAAAGATAATGTTTTTTTTTTTTTTTTTTTTTTTTTTTTTTTTTCTGTTAGTATTTGTCCAAAAGCCAAATTCTTGTCTGTTACAGCATCCAGAATAGTTTATTAAATATACAATGTTGGTGCTCCAAAGAACATTTAAAATATTGTGGATTTTGTTGGATCAATATGGAGTTGATTGTTCTGCAGCTCTTGGCACTTCTGATGATGAATGTATTTGGTTTGGTCTTCTGCTGGAGTTCAGTCCTAAATGACAGGTTCAGCTAAAGGGAAAGGATTTGTCCAAGTCCTAAAATGACTCTAGCATCTTTAACTCAAGCTGTTAAAAATGAAGTATATTATTAAAAGCATTTCATCTGATCTGACGAAAGGGTATGTGATGAGGAGACAGAGGTCTCTTGAATTGCCAGACACAAAACCATAGAGGTTTTACAGAAGAAATTTTCACAACTTATCTGATAGTAGGAACCAGATGCCATGCTGGGTGTTTTTTTCATACTGTTCAGCAACGTGCTTTGTGTGGCCGTTACCGTTCACATTCTCTGGCAGAAAGAGGTAAAACTTCCATTTTTTTTTTTTTTCCCTTAAGGAAAAACATTCCTATGCAAAGTGTCTTGATCAGCTTAGTGAGACACATCAGGTGAGAGGGAACTGCTGATTTGTTGGAACTCATGCTAAAAGTGTTATAAGGATATCTTAAATATCCTGATTTTTAATAAAAAAGAGTCTTTAATTTCAAGTAGTTCATAATGCTTTTGCTTTGCTTACCAAAATTGCAATTTAGTCTGTTTCTGGAAACGAATGTTAATCTTTTTCCTTCCCCACCCAGGTAAAATACTGCGCTACTTTGTAGCGGAAAAACCTCTAATGAATGCTCGAGATAGTGCTGTTTCTTCCCCCTCCCCTAAACAACTGCTAAAGGTGAAAGATAAATATCAAAAGCTACAAGAGTAATGGCTGTAGAGCTTCTTGCATCATGGAAGGGCTGTGGAAAGGCAAATAGTGCTTGTGTTCTCACCTTTGGGAAGGCTGCTGGCTGGAGGTGGCATCAGTGACAGCATTTACTGACTCAGAAGAAGGACTTGAGGATGGGAAACCATTCAAACCCCAAGCTGCTTGTGATTGAGAGGAAGACCAGGGGGCTTAGTGGCCTGAGGTTTTTTTCATTCCATGCCATGTCATTGCCAAGAACCTGCAAAAATGAGTACTTCTGCCACTGGTTTTTCTCAGGTTGTCTGTTTTTTAGAAACTTCCACGTTTTGGTTTTAGGCCCGAGGGGAAGAGGGGCTATGGTCTGAAACACCAGGCTGCGGCAGGGAGCGCTCTGCGTGCTGCTCGGGGCTGCCAGCCTGCGTTGGCTTCCTCGCTTTTGTTAAAATTCACATTGATCTCACACTGGTGTGAGGAACTGGCAGTACCACAGGATTTCTACAGTAGTAGAGGTCAATGGGTTTGAATGTTTCATGGTCGGCTTGTAGATGGAGTTGGTTAATTGAGGTTTTTGGGAGGATACGGGTCAGACATGGTGTTCTGCAGCAGAGACCTGCTGGCAGAAACTATTTCTCGCAATACTGTGTCTAAATTTTTGGAGTACATCTTTCCATGGTTATCTCTTACACTACATTAAAAAAACAAACAAACAAATCTTGATTTCTGGAGAAAATAGAAGCAATGTGAATAATGTGCAAACATCCCGAGGACTGAATTTGAGACTTGAATACATAGATGGCAGTTAGCTGGTATCTGTGCTCTCTTGCATCTTCAAAGCAAAACCAGGAAAAGTTTTCTGCATCGGCCTGTGTAATAAACAACCCACCTTCTCTGCTGTTGGTAGCTTTGGAAAATCCAAAAGCACCAACCTCCACTGATGTGGTATCTTTTTGAATCTGAAATGTGAAAGGACATGAATGATGGCTTAGCAGGAACTTGGTTATTAATGTAATCTTTTTCCTTTTTGAAGCTGCAAGTTCAAATAAGGCCTCATTTGTGCTTCCAGTGAACTGATTTTTTGGAACTGCAGCATGAATCTCTCATGGAGAGTACTGAGGTACTGTTTGCAGAGGATATAGTTTTATTTGATAACGTGTGCCAAGTGCCTGTGAATCTTACCAGCACTGTTTTGTTGGCTGAATTTTGCTGCCTTTGTGCAGCTGCTTGTATTTTTTAAATATTTATCTTTCAGTATTTGTGTGGTTTAGGGTGACCATTCACACAAGCATCAAAGCTGACCAATTTGCAAACAGCCAGGAACTTAAATGCTGTTGATCTTATCTAGTCAGCAAATATTTCTGGAACCATCTGAACTTCATGTCGTACGCAGCCCTGTGCCTGCCAGGATTTACCAGCCCTTTGTTTTCACCACCACAGTTCTCCGCTGGACTGCCAAGAGCGAAGGTAGCCCTGCTCCAGGTTCAGTCCGACTCCAACTGAGTGTGACTTCAAAGAGTGCCAATTAGTACTAATTGTGTTGGTCTGTGATAGATGCAACTGTTTGGTAGGGATTTGGCCGAGGCAGCTCGCTTATTCTCTTGCTCACTGTTAAAGGGTTTAGCCTGTAAACATTGCTACCCCTGCTCTATCAAACTGAGTTAACAGAACACAAAGGTCTCAAGGAGGAAGTGCCCCTTTGGCTTTTGGACATGCTGGTAATGTTACGCAGGCTCCAGCTTGTGCAGGCTCTGTTTAGTTTTTTTAAAAGCCCTTAAGTTTTCACTTTACAGCTCTGCCATTCATTCATGAGCCCGATCGGGTACAATTTTTCCTCTCACCTCTGCATCTCCATTTCAACTTCAGTTCACATAAAAAAGGTGTTTGCCACCTATCCATGTATTTATATGAAGAAACTCCAAAGTCCTTAAGTGGAGCTGGGTTGCACAAACCCAATGGGTGCTGGGATCCTTAGAGGTGTTGTGGTGCCATCTGCTACCTGCCTCCCATGGGGCTTGGTATCAGTGCAGTGAATACAGTTCACTGAACACGAGTCTCATCTTTAATAAAGCCTGGTGTTAGCATGCTACCTTCAGTGACAAGCATATGTTACCCTTGACAACTCTGCACTCATATGTAGAGAGCAGGAGCTTGCAGCACCTATGGGAAAGCTCCATTGGTGCAGGTGCTCTGACTTTAATTCATAGTCTGAAAGCTTTAAGGCCATCAAAGGACAGCCCTTCTCGATGAGAGAGGCTGTTTGTTATCTGTTAGAATAACAGATGGTGATTTCCTAGCTTGGCAATTTCCTCTTCATCACCCTTGCTCCCTTCTCTGTCCCCTGCACCTCACAGTTCCCTGGTGCTTGTAACGGCCATAGAAACCCAGGGCTGCTGATGGCAGGGATTTAATATGCTCAGGGCACTGAGGTGCTGCTGGGCAGCTGGGACTGGAAGGTCTTTCTGCTGCCTCATGAGAAATAGGAGGGGGCTACGTGCTGGGAAGGATGGGCAGAGCAGGAGGGTGAAACGAAAAGTAAAATTGTTCTGTCTTTGGTGAGCTTCCCCAGCCCTGTGGGGAGAAAGTTGGAGGAAACTTTTCTTCTGGCACACCCAAGGCTTGCAGTTTAGGAATATCTGGTAGTAGTATCCTACGTTTATGTTGCAATGGAAAGATGGAGAAAAACATTTACCATAGTTTTCAGATTAAGACTGTTTTTTTGCATTGTGAAATTTAGTGTCTAAAATACTCCATTTAAGAGTTTTAGCTTAAGATAAATATAAGAGATGTATTCAAAAGGGATGATCAACTTATTTTTTTTTTTTTGTCAGCTTGGAAGTAACCATAACACACCATATTACTAATGCTGTGCTTTTTCTGGTGGCAGTTTGTCAGACATGCTGGACTTTGTGAGGTGTGTGGTTTAACGCAGGTAGGTTCACGTCTTGGTGCTTGCAACTGGAAGCATGGAGGAAAATAAACACCCTGTAGTTTGGATAACTAAGCAGCTTTGCAAATTTTGACAGAAGCCTTGATGCAAGTTCATTTTTACTGCTGATAACCTGCATATCTTTTAGTTTCACAGGAAAATTGAAAATATTCCTATCATGATATATCAGATATTAGCTTTGTGTTCCAGGAACAGTTGCCACAGTTGCAGAAAGCACTTGTAGAGAGGTTGTATACCTGTCAATTACCTATCCTACTTCTGTGAAATGCTTAGTACTGAACCCAAAGCCTATGAATACAGGGTTTAATTAAGAAAAATGAATAGGAAATATTCATCTGTGTTCAGACTTGAAAAGTTCTGCGTGAAATTATTTGCTGAATAGCTGTGACTAACAATAACCTTCTGAAGACCACAGACTCCTGTGAATGACTGATTCTCCAAGCTCGTGAATTGATTCCATCTTCCATGACAGCTATTTCTTCCCCATTCCCTTGCTCACCCCGATCATCCATCACTGTTGAAACAACTTCATTTGAATAAAAGCCTGCCAGACTCACACCTGCAGATACGCAAGTACAGTGAGATGTTTTCTAAAACCTTTTCAAAGTATTGTCAGAAATGAGAGGCTGAGTTGGAGAGGGAGCGCTCGTTTTTAGTGAGGTCATTTATCAGATACAGCTATCCACAAATGTTTCAAGCCTAGGAATCACAAATTGAGACCCATTTCTCATTGCTTCTGAATTTATGCATTTGTAGTTGATTTCCTTTTGAGAAATTGTGCTGCCTTTAATTTAAGGGCAAGTAATGGCATCTGTTCTAAGTGCCAGACTAGATGCTTTTTTCCACCCATCCGATAACATGCGAGTGCAATGAGAGCATTGATTAAGTGTGGTAAAAACAAGCTGTATGTGTCTGCCCTGCTTTGGTGGAATGAATCATGCTGTACTGATGCCTTCCAAGTTGGAACTGCTGAAGATGCAAATCTATCAAAGTTTGGTCAGTACTGGTAAGTGGTAAGCATTTGGAGACCGCACGAGAAAAACCAATGTCACATACTCTTGCTTGCGATCATGACTTGTAATAACGCTTCCAGACATATCTGGAAGGTACAGAATTCCCAGAAAACTCCTGCTGTGCAAACATTGACACGAGTGTCTGAACTTTGAAATCTGGACAGACACCTTAGTAGAAGAGCTGCTTAGCTTTAAAAGCCTGTTCATGCATAAAATGAGAGATTGGCTCTGCTTTACCATTTAGAGACTGAAATCTGAGTAAAATGAGATACTGCACCCCCTGCCCCCCAACAAAAAAGCAAGAAGGTAATAGTACAAAATGTAATTTAAAACTTGCTGAGACCAGGTCTGAGAAATGTTTAAATATTTAACTTTAAGAGGCATAAGTTCAGGGAGATGAATTGTGATGAGTTTTTTAAAGTAAGTTTAGCACTTTGATCTCTAGTATCAGAAGTCTACTCAAGTTCACTTTTGGCAGGATTTGGAAGAGGTGATTTTTATGTGTGACTATTTCATGAGCATTCACCTAAGTGCATGTACATAGGTCATGAAGTTGATGAAAACTATTTAACGCTTAAAACACATTACAGATGCTACAAAAGAGGCAACAGAACAAGCATCCTTAGGAACGGACTGTTTTCTTCTGTACTTTCTTTTACTGATTTACTAAGACTTTTAACCAGCTTTTAGCCTTCTCTGTAAATATAAAATCACAATGTCTATATGTAAAGCTTTCCCCTGTATTACTTCTCAATACAAATCACACCTTTCTTATCTCCTTGTAATTATAGCCAATATAAGAGCAGCAATTTGCTGTTCCACCACCTCAAAGGAACACTATCATCTTAAAAGCAGGTTAACTTGCAATGGACCGAGAAGTGTAATGAAACAATAGCTCTGCATTTCAAGCGCTCTGTACTTTTTAGGGGGTTTAACAGCTGCACTGTCTAGTAATCAAAACATGGAAACGATTTTTCTGTGTGAAGAGCTCACAAACTTGTGGAAAGCTTCCATGCAAAACACTGCTGCAGTGGAGTAGGAGGAGGAAGAACTGATCTCCTTCTCCTGGTGTTTCTTTAATTTCTTGTCTTGAGGATTCACGAGTGATAAAGGGAAGGGGGCAAGGTGTTGTACTGCAAAGTGTTGTGACATCTGTATTCCATTAAATTTTAACCCTTGGTTTGAAGGGCTGTCTGAACAAGGCATTTAATGACGGTTGGGTGAGCATGAAAAGGTCTAAGGTACATCTTGTATAACTGTCTAAGAGTAAAGTTTCAAGTGGAATTCCCAGCACTGCAGGAGATGTAGCTGGGCTTTGTTACATTGGGACTCTTTTGGTAAGTTTCTTTTATCTGCTTAATCAAAACCAAAGTGGCAAAGTTTTGTGAGAGGTTTTTTATTTATGAATTGACAAGTAGTTATAGGAATAGCCCCTGGATCTTCAAGGAGAAGAGACAGGCCTTTCCCCCTTACCTTTCTAGAGCAAGAAAGGAAAATGGTCACTATAGAGGATGTGGTATTCGTCTTAAAGCTTATGAATAGTCTCCCAAGAACACAAACTAATCAGAAGGATGTTTTGGCTCTGAAGAAAAAGACAGGGCTGGAGGGGGTTGGGTGGTTGGATCCTTTTTTTTTATAAGAATAGATCCTTTTTTTGTATAAGAATACAGTGGCTCTAACAAGCCACTGTATTCTTATACAGATTTGTTGAAGCAATGCTGTTTGGTACCTGAGGACGTAGTTCTCATCTGCCACTGATGTAGTTTCTGGTTTTAGTTCCTGTTCTGTCTGCTTAGTGGTTTCTTCATGCCTTGGAAGTACCAAGACAATTACAGATAAACTTCTAAACCTCTTCACACTTTCCTCTGTTAAATTCTGTGGTGGCAAAAGAAGTGCTTTTTGACATAGGACTTAAATATATTTGACTTAAATTATCATTTCAGGTATCCTTTCTGTACTGTAGTTGAGTTGAAATGCCTACTTAGATGTAGGTAAGAGGAGCTGTAACAATTTCTTTATGCAAGCACAGAGTACACTTAAAGAAAAAAAAAAAGAAATTGGGTTTTTGGATGAATTAATCTGAAGAGAGACAGAAAAGAAATGAACAAGTAGACTTGACAGAAAAATCTCGCTATGGTGTTTTAGTGCTTTTACCCCAAAGTAGGTCTTCCTGAGGATTAATGCTCTCTAAGAAGAAAATATGCAGTTTGGGCCTTTTTGAAACTGCTTCTGTGCCTTTGGACAGTCTGTAATGTGATGCACAATGTATTACATAGATTTGTCTACACTGCAGTAGAAGCTGTGATCGCAGCATGCATCTGTATACCTGAACTGGTTTTATTTGAGCTGCTTATGTTCTTCCAGCGCTGAACGCAGTGTGTTTTAGCACGGTGTGTGTTCAGGCAAATGCACCCAGTGTCCCAGGTGGGACTGGACGGTTTGTGCTGAAGCTGTGTTGCCATGGCTCCATAGCCAGGGTACCCAGGCTGTGCAGATTAAGGATGCCCCAGGAACATCTGCATCGTGCTGCAGCCTGGTATCTGAAGGCAGAATCAGACCTGTCGAGGGCTCAGAAGGAAAGCTCTTGCACAGAAACATGAAGCTATAGAAATGAGAAGCAGGAATGCTGATGACTCCCTGGAGCAGGCAGAGGCTGCTAGGAGGGAATAAAGCCAACATCACACAATGGATTTAAGAAAAAAGAAAAAGGAAAAAAAAAAAAAAATCCGCAAATTACCCATTTAAAGGGGAAGAGTGACATCTTGTGGGCTCAGCATGCAACTCTCCACTAGAAATTTGGTGGTGACCACTTCTGGCTGCTTCATCCTTAAAAAAGAGTTCCTTTTAACTTCTCTTTTGTCCCACTGTCCGGAAGCAGGGGGTATGTGAACAGATAGTGGTTTGGTAGTTGAACGTTAAGCTGTATGAAACCATTGCGGGGTGGTGTGAGGAAACACTTCGTAGACAATGTGCAAGGTTACTTCTGTATCTGAAAGTTCTTAGAAAAGCATGATTGAGTGGGAGTAAGAGGCTTCAAACCAGTCACTCCTGTGGTATGTCAGATATGAGCTTATTTCTTTATATTTTTCCTTGCATCTCTAAATATATGAAGTATGAAGCTTGTGTTTTTTCTTGTTCTGGCTTTAAAATCAAAATGTTTGATAGGGACTTATCAAAATCTGTCTTAATTGCTTCTGTTTTCTATTGCAGCAGCCAGCAAAGCAGCCACGATGATGACTCGTCTCGATTCCTGAGCCCTCACATGCGTGACGACAGGTAAGTCTGTTCATACTCAACTCGGGGAAATTCCTGGAACCACTCAGTAAAATTAGGAGGTGCGGGCTGACTGAGACCTCATTTTCTCTCCATTTCTCAGTTATTTAACCAGAAATGTCACATGCCTATAAAAGCATGACTTAATCATTCTTATCAGTGCCTAAAAAAAACCATATTTTTCCATGTACTTAAAAGTAGAACCTGGGACAAACACATCCAGCCCATGACGTAGCCTGAATTTTATTCTCAGGCTCATTCTCAGACTAATTCCCTGAAACTTTATCTGATGTAGAAATCTTCATCAAATCCCCTGTGTATTGATCATTAGCAGCTCTGATCCTTGAGTGTACAAGTGAAATTTTGTTTGTCATTCTTGTCCCTACCAAGTACAATATTGAGACTGGTTGTTGTATTTTACATGTGATGTGTGGGGACAGTCCCCAGGTGTCTACAGCTCATTTCTAGCAGCTCAGTAAAAACTGCTGTAAAGTTGGATAAGAAACTTTAGTTCCTTGTACTTACGATTGATTAATGACTACTTTAAATTGCAGTATTGGCAAACAAGAAAAAAGCTGTTGAAAAATGAATGCTTATTTTTGTGTGGGATTTATTGTTGCTTTGCTGAGGGCTGTATGATTAAGAGTTTTGCTCTATCTTGTAGTTCATCTTGTGAGCCTGAAACCACTTTTTCTTCTGCTGTGCATGAATTATGAGTCCTGAACTGCAATCACCTCTGTGTCCTCGGCCAGCTCCTGCAGGCTTTTTTCCCTAATAACACCTTTGGGCCCAGTGTTTGGTCTGGTCTTTGGTTTCTGAAATTCATGTTGTTTTGTTACTGCATTGCAAAGGGCAGTTGTTGCATTTTCCTTAATGTCGTGACTGAGGATCACAGCTGCTGCGTAGTGGATTAGGAGAAGCATCTGAATGTGGCTTCTGCTCTGTGTGCTCTTATTGTGGCATAGTCAGAGAAGAGCTTTGTTTCAGCTCTGCTACTCAGTTGTTCCACACAAGTTGTCTCTGAGGTCGAAGGTTTTTCTGACTGACTCTAGGAGGGTAAACTCCTACCGAACTCAGAGTCCCCACTGTGATGTCAGAGGGCAATGGATTAAGAACTGAATAGCAGCTGAGGAGGCATCTGAGGAATTGACTCACTTGAGAGAACATCCTGACCCTGAAGAGCTAATTAATATCCCAACAGAGTTTGGCTCTGAATTAGCACTTGGTAGTTGCAGCTAACCTTTTCTTCCATATGTTTCACTCCAATTATCAGTCTCTCTGGTGCTGTGGAGCCTGGCATAATTGACTAGTGGGGAGTGATGTTTGCAACCAGTAAATAAAGAACCAGACAGCAAAGCAGATGGACACTTAGATTATACCTGGGCTTCCTCTGTGTAATGCATGCTGTTATACCATTTGATTTTGGACTCTGTAGGTTAAACAAGGTTAGGCTTCATTAATACTCTGATGAGGGTTTTCTGGACATAGGAAGATGGGAATAATTTGGAAGTGCTGCAGGTTTCACTTGTAGACTTAAAGGAGAGCCTTTAGACTGGTGCCGAGAGCATCTTAGTGTCTGGAAGAGATGTTTCAGCTGGAGCGCTGTCGGAGCTCAGACCTATTTATGCAGAGCCAGGGTGGTAGAGAGCATGCTGACCTCTCTGTTATCGGGAACCTGCTAACATCTTGCTGCCCAGATTAAATTTCAAGCTGGTTTGGTTTCATTGAAAATACTGATCCTAAAATGACCCATATGAAGGCAAGTACATTGCCTTTATCTCTTTTTTCCTTTTGCCGAAGTAATTGCATCAAGCTTTGCTGGTACGGCTTCTTTGGATAGCAGTGACTCTCGTTCATGAAACTTGACAAAAACAGTCTCTGGCAGTGAAATGCATTTTGAGTTTCCTGTAAGATGTGAAGTAGGCTAATGAAATCTTCCTTGAGTGCTTGCTGTTCCTACTAGCAAAGTTGAAGGTGGTTTCTGAAGCATCTTGAGACTGCCAGGCTTTTACAAATGAATGAGGAGGTACTTTCTCACTGCCCTTATGTGGTAGTATTTTGACCAGTAACAATGGGTCCTCCAACCACAAGTTTCAAGTTCTCCTCTCACTCGAAATGGTAAAGACCTACAGGCAGTTCCCTGTGCTTGTTTCATTGACTTACCGTACAGATGCTGTAAGTAAAAAGAAGGGTTTCAGCAGTCCTGTGAGTTGTGATAAAAGCTGAGCAGAAGAGGAGACGGCAAGAAATCACGTGCCATATACCAAAGGGTGCACCTTCTCTTGGCATGCTGCCTCTGGTGTTGCAGGCGGGAGTCTGTGCTGCACTGGAAGGATCAGAGCAGAGCGAGCAAAGATCTGGAAAAGTGCTGAAAGCTACCCCAGCCCAAATAAAGGGATGCTGAGTTGCTATATTGACTCTGAGATTTAAAAAAAAATATATATGTAGAGGAATACACAGCTGAGGATGGCTGACATCGAGACTAGGCATAGCCAAGATCTTAACTGCATGCTCTTCCTGTAAAAGAATTTCCTGTACCAGGGAATGCTGCTAGTGGAGTTAACTGCTCAGTGATGGACTTCCAAGGATCGTGCTCCAACCCTCAGGCTCTTTCGGAGAAGGCTCGGTTTTGTTCTGCTGGCAGATGCACTCGGTGCTCCCTAGCAGTTGTGTTCCTTGTGGTGTGAGCGCTGCTGTTGGCTGGTGCAGTGCGAAGTACGGCCATGGTCCAGAACCCGTGCCCTGACAAGGTGTCCGGCAGCACCGCGGTGAAGCAGGTCTGCCACTTGCGTGTGTCTTCTCTCAGGAAAAAGCTGGCCTTCTGCAAAGTCATGTAAGTTGTCGCGTGTCTATCGTACCTGACTGTTTGTGCTGACAGGGAGCCTATAGAGCTTTTATTTTGTCTTGGGGTAAATAAACGCTGTGCAGGTATTTTTAGAGCCATGTAAGGGCAGTCTAGAAGGAGAGCTGAGTTTTGCTTGGACTCAGGGCTCAGCTGCCTGCCATCTGTGTGAGCTTGGGTGGATTATTTCATGTTCTATCTGTGCAATGAGGAGGACAATTCTTTTCTAACCTTAGGAAAACAGATAAAAGATGATGAGTTAAGTCTGTGGGTTGCTCAGTTGCTGAAACATCCCAACCACACTAGAATGAAGATAAGCAGGGGAGCTGAGTTGGTGTCCAAATAATTGTGCTTGCTGTAGCTGCTTGACTTAATAAACTAATTCAAAGAGCGGACAGGGTTGGGATGCAGACAGCCAGAGACTTGGGTGAAATGTGTGCACATGCACAGTCACTAGTCATGGTAACAAGACAAGGTTACGTATGAATTGCCTTGAGCTTTCATCTGGATGAAGTCTAAGGTCATAAGCCTGCTTCTGCTTGAACCAAGGGCTTGTTCTTTGTCATGACACTGAGGTACCTATCAGGTTTAGGATGCTGGGAGTTTTAATTAAGAGTAAATATTAAGCTACTGAACTGGAGGGAAAATCAGTCCTCAGCCTCATACAGTCTGAGGAGGAGACACTGATAAGGTGAAAAGAGGAGTGTGACAAGTACAGGGATAGAAAGCAGTAGGACGTGAAAAGGAGAGGAGAGAAGCAGGTAGCAGGTTACAGTGATCATATCAAAATGGAGTAAATGGCGAACAGCTGGCCTTACAATGTTTTGTTTTAATATGCCTTACATCTTGATTGCAACTTAATTAGCCCCCCAGTGGGCACAATATCTTGTTCTGATAGTTCCAGGGCTGTGGGGCTTGTTTTTCCTTTGCTTTCCTTTGCGTAAGCTACTAAGTGTTTCTCAAACAATGGATCAAAATTTGCAAGAGCTTGCAAAAAGATTAGGGAATGGCTCAAGACAAGTTTAAGAAATTCTGCCTCCTGTTTGGATTTCCAAGAAGTTGTGTGAAGATCTGAAAGGAGATCAAACTTTTAAAATGTTTGTGCCAAAGTTACATCCTTGGGATGTTTAAGAAGTCGGTGGGAGTTCCATATTTCAGCAATGTACCCATGACTTGCTTATGCTGCATCTTCCTAGCCTGCATCCCTTTTCCTCTTGACATGAAGAGAAGCTGGCGTTAACGTACTGTGTGCCCATTTACCTGCAAGTGGAGGCACAGCAAAGTTAGCTACTTCTGGTAGCTACTTCCCTTGGCAGTGAGGGTCCTAATATTAGTTAAACACGTGAATAACCATTATTCATCGGGGTGGATGCAAACATGATCTTTAGGAAGGTTTTCAAAAGTGGTGCTAAAGATCCTATTGTGGAGAAAAGCTCAGGCTGAGCTTCCTGAGTGTCCCAGAGCATAACCCTGATGCTCCTGCAGTAACTTTGGAGCTAAACCAAAATCCATACTTCCCTTAAATGTTCCTTAGTCAGCTGGATTTAACATTCAATGGACTAACTTTGGAGGAGTTTAACCAAAATGGCACCAGTCTCCTTTGTCATGTAGGGAAAGATGGTTAATAGGGTTGGAGCTACTGTCTTCCCTCTTCCTAATTGCTGCTGCTTCCTGAGCCCCAGAATTGACTCTTGGCTGTAGAAGACAAAGCAGTTTAAGAGCAGCTCTCCTCCATTCGGATTGCCAGATTTGCTACTGTCAGCAGAGCTGTTGTGAATGAAAATAGCACCTGCCCTGTTCCTCATACGCCAGCATTGTTCCTTTTGAAGATGGGCTGTTGTTAATTACAGTCTGCCTGGATCCGGCTCCCTTGGATAAGGCAGGCTGCGAACAAGCAGCTGGAATAAGATGAATTTTGTCTTTGTGTTCAGCTGGGAGTCATCTTTTGCACCTGGCATCCCAGCTCAGTGGGTCTGCCCTGTAAGAGGGTTAAGCCATCCAGGAGAAAGTCTCATCCCTTCTCCCCAAAATCCTCAGGCGACTTCTGTCAGTGCAGATAAGGGTGCTTTCTTCATTCAAAGTCGGTGCTGGATTTGATTCATCAAAGTTGTGCTCCACTCACTATCTCTTCTACTCTTGTTCTTTAGTCTTAAGCAGACTGAACTAAAATACTTTGTGGTTTCAAAGCAAGGGCATTAGTCCCTGTGCTTCCCTTCTCTGTGACTGAGGGGTGTGGAGGAACAGATACCTCTCCTGCTCCTCTTACTGGGGCCAGAGGCAAGGAGGAGACCTTGCAGGATTAATTGGTGTGCTCGTGCACTTTGTTGTTGCTGTTGCGCAGCATGTGAGTCTGGAGCTTT
The DNA here is from genome assembly GCA_011075105.1 of Heteronetta atricapilla. Classification (NCBI taxonomy): domain Eukaryota; kingdom Metazoa; phylum Chordata; class Aves; order Anseriformes; family Anatidae; genus Heteronetta; species Heteronetta atricapilla. The sequence goes on along the minus strand of CM021754.1, from coordinate 3,484,118 downwards.
GAGTTCAAAGCTATTGGCAAGCTTGAGAACAGGGTTATTTTATTCTTTCTGTGGTAATGTAATATCATGCCTCTGGGCATTAGCTGATAGCCACTGGTGAGAGGGAGTTTAATTGATACTCAAATACTTTTTGTGCAGATGATAAGTAGAATAGATTGTGCAAATCCCCTCCATTACCAAAAATAAGCCATTCTTAATTCAGTCCCCTGCTCCAAGCAGTCACAGCAAAATACCAGCCTGTTCCCTTCCAAAAAGTTAGCTCCGACATAGACCTTGGAGTGTGAGGACCTGCACGCAGGTCAGTAACAGCTGCAGATGTAACAGCGGGGCAAAGCAGGATTCAGATCTTGCTTCTCCATTTCCTGATCAGTTCTGTCTCTGCTGGACTGGTGTTATCATTGATAAACCTCAGTCTGCCTCGCAGATCTCCTGAATGCAGAGGAGGTCTGGCAGGCCTCATGTGGCTGCATTGCTAGCTCGTGATGCTCAGGAACATGAGGAGGAGGAGAGGACTCATTTCACTGTACCTTTTTTTCCTTATCTGAGGCCCTGGGCAGACTCTAGCCAGCCTTCCTTCCTGTTACCAAGAGCAGAGGGCTCACTTGGGTATTTCCCTTAGGTAACAGTCACCCCATCAGCTCTGCGTCCCCTGGGAGCGTTGGGATTGTCAGTGTTACAGCTGTCAGCTTGAGGCGTGTGGAGAGGTGGGAGTGAAGGCAGCAGGAGGCTGGGGTGCAGGGCTGTAAACCATCTCCTTCCACAGGCCTCCTGCTCTGCGTAAGCCTCCTTGGCCCTTGTCTGCAGGCTTCTGTGCAGTGTGCTGTCAGCTGCTGACCCCTTGTGTGGATTCACCTTACAACAAAACGTGCCCCAAAGCGTGCCTCAGAGCCCTTGTGAACTTCTGTTGCAGTACTAAAACTTCAATACTGCTCTAAAATCAGCCATCAGAGGGTCTCAGAGGACTTAAATGATTTTAGCCTCTTACAGCCAGAGGTAGGCTTTTTAAAGCTGCAGAGGAGTGATGCTTTTTGAGGGAGCCTGCTGCTAAATTCAGATAGAGTTTGGCCAGGTTTATGCAGTGACATGGGGAGTGACTGCTGTACAACCAAAATTAGACTTCACATCTATAAGCTGGAGGTTTCTAAGTTGCAGAACCACCCCTCTCGGTGAATAGATGCCTTCTTAAACTGGGGCATGGCCTGGGATGGATCTAGGAGCTGTATTTGTCCTTGAATTCTATTGCACGTACCCAAACGTGGTATGGGAGCTCCAACTGCACCAGTGATCTCTTCTCTTTAATGGGTAGAAATGAACTGGCACTGAAAGTTAGTGCAAGGCTTCCTCCGAAAGAACACCATGTGGGCAATACCTCTGTCTCGCAGTGGCAGAAAGCCACCTTCCTTTATGCAGGAAACATTTTAACCGAGGTGTCATCAGAAACCACAGCATATCTATGAGTCCTGTTGTGAGCGTGCCTGACACCCCAGCTGCAGAGAAAAGATCTCAGAGCATGGTGTTGCTTCTGCGTTGTGGTGTGGCTGACTGATCGATGCAGTGCAGTAAAACAAAGGTGTTACTTAAAAAGAAAAAGGATGGTGTACAGCTCTTCAGGTCCTAGTCTCCTAATTTGTAGTGACTTGTTTGATGTGCAGTAGGCATAGAAAAGAAGATAAATACTCAAGTGAGTAGCTGGGAGCAGTGTTGAAGGGATAAGCAGGTTAAATCCCATCTGTTGAGCCAGTAAATTGGCAGACAGGACTGACACATGTCAAAGGGCAGAAATGGAAGGCATTTAAAAAATATTCTATTTCTCTTCCCAGTTCAATTTTTAGAGAATCTGGGACTACTGTATACACTGAAATCAGAACTGGCATTGATATTCACAGCCCTGGCTTTGAGTGATTGCTGGGGGAGGCATGAGGGGAGGCTAACCCTTCTGCCTGGGCTTTGGACTGCAGCTGGAGGAGGGGGTGCTGGTGAACAGGGATGCTGCTGCCTCAGCCTCCCCTGAGACTCTGGCAGGCCACGAGCCCTGGAAGGGGATCTGGGATCAGCTCTTTTTCAGCTTGAATGCATATGTTTGTGCCCTTATAGAGACCTTTCTAGGCCCTTGTTTACAGTGCAGTCATCAGCTGTTTCTGAAACTGCTCAGCGCAGGGTATTTTTCTGTACAGACAGAAGTTCCCCCCAAATCTAAGGGCACTTACCTGAACTGGGAATTAAGGTTCTTTTGGATTTGCTTGGTGAAACACCCTGCTACTCTCCTAAGATAGTGGTATCTCTTGTACATATTGCTCTGTGTGTGTGTCCCTGAACAAATCAGCTTTTTCGTAACTTTACAGTCAGCACAAACACTTTATCATGGCCTCTTCCATGCTTTTAGTGCTATTTGTCTTTGACACATGCAAGTATTTGCAATATTTACCTTGGAAAATATGTGTGTCTTTACACTTTATAGTTGGCTGTCTAAATGGGGAAGTACCAAGCATTTTAAATGAGTTATAATACAAACTAAAGCACCAGAAACAACACGGGGGCTGGGGGGGAGTTCTGTCCTGATGGTATGTACGTACTGGATTCTTGCTGTGTTCCATGAATGTTGGAAATAAGATGATGTTTGGAAATGCAGTGTGCAAAAAATGACTATATAATGTCAGGAAGAGGTAGCTAAGTGTTACGTACCTTACAGAGAGATGTTCCTGCAACTTTGGATTTTACCTGCCTCTTTTTACACACTTCCTCTCTGCCCTGAGACCGTATGTCCATTCAGCAGAGCGCTGTGTGGGAAGAAGAGTTAACCAGTGCCCATTTGGTGGGAGAAGGGGGCACCTTCATCCACAAGCAGAAAGTGTCCAGGTGCCCTGCGGTGGCTGCAGGTCCGACAGCTGCACAAGCTACTGCTTTTTATCAGTGGATCAGAGTCCTGGCAGAAAAGGCAAAGAGCAGAAAGGCTCCTTGTAATGGATCAGCTGGGCTTGGAGCATGCTTTCAGGGATGGTGCCTCTGCAAACCAGCCTCTGGCTTTCATCTGAGCTCAATGCCCATGTTTCTTACTGGGAAGAAATCTGGTAGTGCTGCTGATCTTTGAACCGGTTTGTCTCCACATGTTCTGGGAGCCACGGGATAACTGGTGTTAACTTCCACCTGGGAGAAGATAGTCTGGTTCAAGAGAAACTCTGGCTGGTTAACACTGGACCCAAGGATTTCATTCTGGCTAATAACCACCTCAAATTCTTTTAGGGAATCCTTTATTCTCTCAGATTTTTACACCTTATCCCATAGCAGTTGCAAATTCAGCAGAGCCTTTCAGGCAGCTGTGCCTTTAAAATTGAATCGCCTGTGATAGAAGAAATCTGAGAGCAGAGAAAGGAAACCTGTGCCTCTTGCGCAGAGCAAGCTCTTTGGAGATTTCTCCATCACTCTGCCTTCTCATCAGCCAAGTCACTGCTCCTTCCCTTTGGGGCCACACTGCGGAGTAATAGCAGTAGGAGCCATCCCAGAACCGTCTTAATGGTGACATTACAGCTTTCCACGGTGGACTCTGAGGTCACCTCTCGGTGCTGCTTTCTCCCCAAAACTCCTGTGCGTGTGTAAACAAGCTGGGATTCCATCTTTTGACTAAACAGCGATTTGCTCCCTCGCTGCTGAAGCGACTTTCTCGGGTTGCTGGGGAGCACGTTGGCACTTGGACAGACTTCCCTCTTTCTGCAGATGACTGTAACCGTGTGAGTGCTCACTGTGACCTCTGCATTTCTTCTTCTCCCTCTCCTCTCTCCTCGTTTATCTTCCCATCCATTTCTTTCTTGGCCTTTGCAGAGTATTTGTTGTGCATTTCGGTGATAAGATGGCAGCATGCGTCTCCCCACCGCGCCATGCATCGTAACAAGGTCAGGTGTTACAATCTGTACTCGCCAAGGGCTGTCCTTGAGCCCCCCTGCTAGACCTCTGCTTTTCTCCTCTGCTCCTGCAAGTTTGACCTATTTTTTTTCCTTGAACCCTCTCCGCTGTTTGTTCTGCGTTCCCTCTGAAGTACCCCACCCCAAATCTCCAGCTGTGGTGCGCTCTTAGCTGCTCTCTCTCCCTTTTAACCTTTTCTTTTTCTTTAAATGGCAGGTGGCATGGGCCTTGCTTGAGGAGTATAGGTCTATTGGAGTTCCAGGCATTGTAAGGTGTAGCATTTTCCTGCTGTGGAAAAGGAGCCTCGCTTTAGGCTTAGCCGTGTATATGCTCAGACATCCTTATGCGAGCCTCGTGGGCTGTTGCTTTACCTGTGCAGCACCTGCCATGCGTCCGTGCCCTCAAACCCTGAATCTTTATTCTGGGTTACCAAACGAGGGGTGTGTGGTACTTGGTGGGATGTGACGCAGCGAGATAAGTCATCCCCTGCATTGCTTTCCTAGCTACAACCGTCATCCTCTGTTCCACCCTGTTGCTGCAGCTACTGGAAGATCTCTCAATGTGTAGGAGCGTGCTCTGGGGCTGCGGGAAGCTTCTGCTGCAGGGCTGAGGTGCCTCTGTCTGCAAACCAGAAACTTTTGTCCAGGACCTCAGTCCTGAGCCACTGCTCAAGCCACTTCCTCTGATCTTCTCTCTCAGGCTTCAGAAATGAGAGGAGTCTAGGACACTTCTTTCTCATGACTTCAGTCGTTCCTCTAGGGTTTTCATTCTTAACGCCAAAACATTGCAGTGCATGTTCCTGCCACAAGGTTTCTCACTCTTTATCTGAAACATCTGGGGTTAATTTTTTATCCAGGTGAGGATATTGCATTAGATGTTCCATGGGTGCAGATCAGATAAAGGCTTTGTTTCTCCTGTGTGCCACCTATGTGCCTCTATGGATTATCCTTTAAGCAGTGCCAGTCCAAACCCAAAGGCTCACGTTTATACCATATTTAAAGATTTAGCTCACGGTACTTGAAAGATTTATTTATTTTTTTTACATAGGATCCAAAGTGTCTTTCTTGTCCTTCCTCTGAAGCTCTCTGATTTTGAGAGAGATGTTCAACTTTATATGGAGTGAAAATCTCGTCCTGTTAAGGTGTCTGGCTAAGTTGTGCTGTGTTTCATGCAGTGAGTTACTCCAGAATATCTGGACTTCGTGAAAAGGCAGATGATCAGCCCATACTGTCCAAGATAACGCAGTCTTACTGCCTTCTCCTTGGTGGCTACATGTTAACTCGCGATGGAAAGTAAAATTAGAAAGTGGCTTTTAACTTCCTGACAAATGCAAATGAAGGAGGGGTTTTGTGGCATATGAAATGTGCTGTGAGTCATAAAACTTTCTGTTGTTAGCCTGCCACTTTCCGCAGTGAATGAGCCTCTTTTGGGGGTGGGAAAGGTTATTGCACCATCTCGCATAAATGGAAGGCTGAGCTCAAACACATGAGACAATGAGGGGAAAAAGATCCAGAAGGCGTTGTATGAAAGCAGCGGCCCTCTTTCGTTATAGTATTGCTCAAGAAAGAAGCAGTAGCAATACGAATCATCCCAGTTTCTCTGTCTTTCTGATGCTGCTGATCTTTCTAGGGAATTATTCTCTCTTCACATTTGATAGAGGAGCTGCTCTCTGTTCTTCTCTTCTGGGATAGCCAAGGCTTGCTCTTCTGCTGTGATGCTGTTCTGCCTTGCTCTCCTTTCCAAGACCCTAAGACATAATTTGCATGCCATGGCAAACTACTCATAGCACAGAAAGAAGTGGCTTACATGCTCTTTCTGTTCTGTACAGTGTGACTACAGCTCCCATGATGCCAGGAGTGTGAAATGCATATTTTATTTCTGGAAATGAAGTCTCACGTGACTTCCCAGCTGCTGCAGCAAAGAAAGAGTCCCTTCTGAGATTTTTCCCTGGGAAATGGAGGTGTGCCCTAGCTTGCGGATGCTGTGATTGCATCTGACAGCAGCGGCTGTAGGGGCTGCAGGACACTGCTGACTTCAGGAAGGATTCAAGAATTTATCCATCTGGCACATTTTCCTGGGGATCTGTACCTCTCCACTAAGGTGCCTAACAGTTAAACTACCTCTTCCTTACATTCTGCCATTCTTCATAGCTGTTCTCTCACCACTTAACACTGCTGATTTTTTTTTTTCAATTTGTCATTCCGCTAGTCCTGTCGCTATCAGGTTTTGTCTTGCTTGCACATTCCCCAGAGGCACATTTTTTGCCTGCTGCCCCCAGCTTCTGCAGATCTTTTCTTGCCACATGGCAGAACCAAACCGTAGCCGAAGCGTTGCCCCGCGGGGAAGCACGCTGGTCTCTGTGCCTGCAGGTCACTGACATTGTTTCCATTGTGTGGCTACTTGAATAAGTAACTTTTTCCCTTATTTGCTGGGTCTCTGAGGCGAGTTGCTCTGGTCAGCATGAAGCTGGAGCTGTGATTCCTGGGCAGGAGCAAAGCCCCGATGGTGTGTCTGTCCGGGGGTGTCCTGGTGGCTGTGTGAGGCTGGGCAGGGATGCTTGCATGCAGTGCCAATAACAAATAACCATTCCCAATTTGTAAGATGGCTTTAATGAGGCAATTACAAGCTCATACCCCAAACTAATGTGACACTAATGGTGTAGCTGTTCATAAAGCTTTGGATTCTTACCCAGCCCTTGAGTGTGTCATACTGAGTCGCTTCCGAAAAGCAGACTTCCTCAGGAGACGTTTCCTGTTTGCTGTTAAGTTCATGAGCTATTACACCCTGCTGGAATTTTATAGCTGCTGCTGTAAAGAGAGCACACCATGGAAATTCAGCTGCTTCTGAAATGCAAAGCTGGGCTTTTCTGGTTCTCTAGCTTAGTATTTGCTGAAGGTCCTTTATGAGGCAGACTGTTCTGTCATGCTGCTGTGAGTACTCCTGGCAGAATGCATGTGAGTGAGTAAACTGCCACCGAGGGACTTGGTGGCTCAATAAAAGAGGGGTTGGAGAGCAGGTTGTCTGCGTTTGCTGTTCGTGTACCTCTGCACTGCATGCAGTACACTTGTAGTACTACTCTCGTTGGTGTAGCATGGGAATCATTTAGAAATCCAGTGCTCATCAAACGCCAAGGATCACGATCCTCATCCCAGGGAGTGGAACTAATGCAGGTGGTGGTATTCTTTGTGCCTGCTGTTGGGCCAGGTATGCTGAAGATGATTATATCCACAGCAGTGCTTGGGATGGAGGTAGACCTGAAATGCGTTTATACTTGAATGAATTTTCAAAACCATGTTACTGCATCCTGTGGCTGATGATTTAGGTGTTTTCATAAGACGGGGTTTAAGTCCCTGATAAGAATGGGGTCAGTGCATTTGAATGTGCAAAATAAAAAGGTGAAGGAAGTGTAGCAGCTTTGATTTTTCACAAGCAGGTGACTATGTGAATGCACTGCAACAAATACCAGAAATATACCAGTATTTGTGTATATGTTTAATATAATACGGAATATAATACACCTAATTTAATAAAACCCTGCTTTATGGGGTGTGTACACAAGGAAATGAGCATGGTTTTGCAGAAAGCAGGTAGCTGCCCTTGAACACGTGTGAACTGTTGGGTGCATTGAGGATCATCTGCTGGTGCCCCTGGGTCTGTGCGTGCTGTGCTGTGCTGTGTGCCGGCCGTGTGCCTGAACACGGCGTGCTGCACCGCTGTATGAATAAGCACTTTCAAGCAGAGCTGTTTCTAGCCCTCTGAGGCTCTTAATTTGACTGAGCTCTGCAGTGTTTTTTTTTTTTTTTTTTTTTCTTCCCAACCTTCCTCTCCCTCCCTCCCAGGCAGGGTTGCTCACGTCTGTCTGCTCTGCTCCGCTCTGCCAGAGCGCTCCGGCCAGTTGAGTGCGGTGGCTCCTGGCTGGTGAACAGGCTCCAGGCTCGGTTTCTGGAGGGAAGCAGCCAGGAGGAGCCTGCGGGAGCAGGGAGGGAGAAGCTGGGTGATGAATGGGGCTGGGTGAAGTCACCCTGTGCCGCCAATCGGGGCCAGCCGCAGCCGGGCAGGGCCTCGGCAGCTCCGGGAGCCTTTTGAAGCCGGGACAGCTTTACCTTGGAGGATGCTCTGCTGGCTTCAGTCTGAGCTGTGCTCCAGGGAGTTCCTAGTTTAGGCCCAGTAATTTCTGAGGGTTGTTCTGAGGTGAGTGTTCTCAGTAGGGTGCAGACCACTAACCTCCTCCTTGCATTTTGCTCTGCACGTGTTCATCTCTCTTTACATGGTCTGTCTCTGGCACGCTTATCTTTTATTTTTTATTTTTGTGGCATTGCTCTCTCACCTATCTGGCTGTCCTGCTCTCACGCTTTCCTTCCAGAAGCTGCCTCTTCCTTCCCCACTGCCCTCTCCTCCCTTGCCCCCTGCATTGCCCAGACCCACTCGCCGCCTGCCTTTCTCCTGACTTGTAAAACACCCACTTGGAAGGCTCCTTGTTCCCCGCTCCCTTTCCACAGAGCCAGGGGGAGGAAGCAGCAGGGCCTTTTCCCCCAGGGGAGGCACAGGTTGCTTGCTTCCTCCCTGTGGGAGCCCAGACTTGAAGCTGGGAGGATGGGGCTGTCTGTTCCTCATCATCCTACTAGAATTTGGGGTGGAAGCAGGGGTTTGGAGGATTGTACTTAGAGGAGCTGGCAAATTACTGGATTTTGTGCCAGACTCGAGTCAAGAATTGAATTTGGGACCATCAGCTTGAGATGCTTTTCCCTCCCATTTGGGGGCAGCAGGGAAAACTTGGGGCTAGCTCTTACATGACTGGCTTGTTCTCACCCATCTGTCAAATTGTTTGTCTTCTCTTCACCATCCTTTTTTTGACTCTCCCTTTTTCTCCCTCTCCTCCTTCAATGGTCTCATTTACTGGTAGGCCAAGCAGAAAACATGGAGACGTCTGATATGGCGACAGCAAAGGTAGGATGGAAATGCTGCCGGCCTCACTGTGCGTAAGTGGTTTCGCTTGGCACCTTCTTACTTTGTCACCCTTTTTTGCTTTCTCCAGACCCTTTCCCCCGATGCTGGGAGTGGTTCTAGTGCTGGGGTTGACGACGGGATTCGAGCTCCAGGAAGGAGTTGATATTGTGGCTGCAGACTCTATATGTTACTTTTCTTGTAAGGTGTGAGATAAAATCTTCCTGCCCTAAAATATTGATGCTCATGGGGGGAGGAGAGAGGAGCCTGCATCGTTGGCGGCAGTTCTTCCTTTGTCCGAAGGGAAGCCAAGGGATGCTGCAGCCTGCTTTGCTGCTCGATGTGAAAATGCCGCTAGAGGGTGCCTTAGGGGCAGGTTCCCACTCTGAGCCTGCCCGGTGGAGCAGAAAGGCCTTTTGGCAGCCTAATTATTTTTTTGGAAAGCATCTCGAGGGGGAGGGCTGGCTGAGAAAGTAACATGAGCTTATAGATGCATCCGCCCTTTGCTGCGAGGCTGCAATCTGTACCAGGCTGCGGGTCCTGCTCCCTGCAGCTCCCTGGGTATGGAGATGTGCCCGGCATGGTTTCAGCATGGATCGGGAGAGCTGGGGGAGCACAAAGCTGCCTCACCCCTGGATCGTTGGGTCTCATGGTTGGGGTTCACAGCAAGTGGTTGTTTTCTAGCATGAGCCTGCAGCCAGTGTAGCTGCGCTTGGCATCAGAGCAAAATGAACGCACGGGGAAAGTCTGCAAGCATCTCCCGTCGTGCTGTTACCTCAGCAGGCTGTGAAACTGAGCGTGGTTGAAAAGCTGGAGTTTGGAGAGGGAGGGAAATGGCATTAGGAGTTATAAAATGCTTCTGAGCCTGCCCTGGATGGGACGCTGTAGCACAGCAGTGAGGCATTCTGTGCTCCGGGAGGTACTGGTATCACCTGGGGTAATTCCTTGGTTAGCAAGTACTGTGCTGCTGTTCAGATCATAGGGCTTGTTCCTGTACCTCAGCTAGAATTTACATGGAATAAATACTTCCCATTTCCCCCCTTGTTTCTTTCAGTTTTCTTTCAGTCTTTCAGCATACTTTCAGTTCCATTTCCCGTAAGGCTGGGTGCCCCTGGTGAACGGCTGCCCTGCTTGGCCCCAGGACCGGGCTGCGTGTCAGGGCAGGTTTGTGGCTTTGGGCGATCGTTGTGTGAAGTACTTCAGGGTAAATGTGCCTTTACTGAGGCGGAATCCTCACTGCCACGTCTGCGCAAACTTCAGCTGTGTGTTGCTTGGAGCTGCAGTGCTTGGAAGAAGCTGCCACTGCGAAGGCTGAAGGGCCAGTGGCACGGAAACCAGCTGCAAATGACACAAATTTTTTTTTTTTTGGCATTTTGTGGGACATTTCTGTGTTGAAAAACAGACATTTTCAAACAAAACCAACAAAGTCAGTGCGAAATACCTTTTTGTCTGCACCTGCTTTTTATAGTTTGTTTTCAGTTGAAGGAAAACATGATTGAGAGAGACGTTAAAGCAGCATCTTGGTGTGGAGGTACTGAAAGCCTAGTTATCTGTTCAGGAAAACATCTTCAGAGTGGAAAATATATGTAGTTTGAGCCTTCTAAAACAGATACAACTTCAAAAAAAATGCCATTAATGTTCAAATCATAACTATATAGATTTATTTGGATTTAAACCACATCAGGTGATATTTAGCCCCCTATTCTTTGTTGAAACCAGACTTTCTTCCATTTTTTCTTTCTTGTTTTGTATCTATTACCCCGGTTCTGGCTGGCGTGGAGCTTCTGAGGGATGCTGGTTCATCTTGCTGGGGTCACCCTAGGCTAGTAAAGAATTTGAGGAGAAAGCCTAAATTTATTTTTCTCAGCCTGAATGCTGAGGGCATCCCTGGGACGCAGCAGCAGGATGTTTTACTTCCACGGGCGCTCTCCATTGTGTTGTGCTGCTGTTTCCTTTTCTGCTGGGGCACCTTGCAGGGTACCGCAGGGACTGGCATTTCCTGGCACTCCAAAGAATGGTCCCGGCCTTAGCCCATCAACAGCAGCGAGAGGCACAGCTTTGAGCAACTTTGAGCTTGTGGCTCTGATCGCAGGACAATCGCTCTGGAATTGTTGGTGGAATCGAACTTTTTTCCCCTGCATGCTGTGGGGAACCTTGCAGTAGGATCATGACATGTCCTGGCACCTCCCATCTCGGCTTATCTGGTGCCTGGTTATGAAAACAGGAGCCCTGCTTGTTTTCTCCTTGTTGCCTTACTGAGAGCCAAGGGGAAAAGTAATTAACCTGTTAGCAAAGCACATGAGCGCAAATGATGCTAGAATGCTTCCTGGGAAAGCATGAATCACTCTCCAGGTAATCAGCTAGTGGAAACAGGGGACGTAAATCAGCGAGATGTCTGTCATTCATCTGACACCGAAAGGCTCCTGTTTTCTGTACTGTGAGTGGAAAGTCCTCAGACATTTTGGGGTGGGAGAGGTCATAAAGCACCTAATTTACTGGTTCCATCTCGGAGGGGTTGTGGTTTGCTCACAGGCTATGACTAGAAGCTGAGTGAAGCCAGAAAAGATGCCCGTGTACAGTACTTCAGAGCTGGTGTTTTCAGGTTTCTGTGGCTTGTGTTGGATAGCAACACCTGTCTCAGCAAAGACTGGCAGAAATAATGGCAAAGGGGACAAGGACAATGGGGTAATGTCGAATAACTAGCTGGTGAGTGAAATCCTGCTGAGTATTAAACTCTGTCTTATGAATTTCAGTAGTGGCCTCTGCTTCCAGCTCTTACTGGGCCCTGGAAAGGGAGGTGACACAAAGCCACAGAGGAATTGCCCCTTCCTTGTGGTCTGACCAGATCGTGGGAGAACAATGAGACCTGGTTCATTACAGCCACCTTGTGCAGATGGATTGGGGAATGCAGAGCACCGTCCCATCTGGACAGTAGCACTTGGTGCTTTTTTCGTCTGAGCTGGAGATCAGAAAGAAAAATTGGCATTTTTTTTTTGTATTAGTCTTTTTTTTTTTTTTTTTTTTGTATTCATGTGGCCTTGGGAGTTTATAGTTACAGGTCAGGAAAATATCCGGTCTTTTTTCTAAGTCCTTTTTTCCTGCTACTCAAAATCTCCATGTCATTCTTCGCTTTGAGAAAGTTCGGCGGGGTTTTTACTTTGTTGCTGTTTTTAGTGTTTGTGTGTGCTGCTTGACTTCCTCATCCTGGCTGGCGTGGAAGCAACCAGAAACCCCCCGGGAGGCTGTGTTTGTGGTATCCTTGCTCTGGACCAGAAATATTCAAAAATGTTACTGGCGGTAGGCCAGGATCCGAATTATCTTATTTAGGCCCTATTTAAGTTGATGGGAATTTTTGCTTGTGGGGAGAGATGGGATGAGACAGGGCAAACAGGCACCAAGTCAATTTGTTTCATTGTTATTTGCTGTTTACGTGTAGTAAATGTGTTTGTAATACTTGCAATCAAAAATGAGGTCCCTTTCTTAATCATAATTCTACTGCAATAAGGAAATAATTTGACTTACATATTTTACAGCTAGGAGGGAAATTATGAACATCTGATCCAACATCCTGTACGAAGGGCAGTTGTGAAAATATACAGCTGGCTCCATGCGGATAGGTCAAATACAAAGAGAAAAGGAGATAGGTATGAGAAATTAATTAAAAATGGGTTGAGAAAAGGAGGGGAAGCGATCTGACGATGATTGGGGTATGGAAGGGAGATGAGAACACAACACTGAAAAAGAGGTGATGGCGAGGCAACAAATGTTAGGTAATAACTGAGGGAGGGGTGAAGGTGGGATAGAAAAGAAATGGAGAAGAGGAAGGAGGAAGCAGGTGTGGAGAAGTGTTGCTTAGCAAGAGGCAGATTGGCTTTTGGCATGGGCACAGGTGGCAGGCAAAGGGCAACGAGAGCCACAGCTGCGGCACCAGGTGGGTGAGAGGGGAGGACCGTGGCTGAAGAGAGGTAGCACTCATCCCCGGTGCATGATCCTGCTGCTCTGGTTAATCTTTGCGCTTCAGAGACTGCGGCTCCGAATGCTTCAGATGGGCTGCTGTTGAACTGGGTGTTGGTTATGCGAGGTAGGAGAGGCCATGGTAGGTGAGATGTAAAGGAGCCGGGAATGTTGTCGTGTTTTCAGGGGGTTGTGGTTGCTAATGCTGGCCAAAAAGACGCCCACTCAAATTTGTTTTCAACTACTGTGCCTGTTCTTAAAAAAAAAAAAAAAAAAAAATCAAAACAAAAGTGAAAAATCATGTTTGCACTACTTTTTATACTGTTTTTTCCATTTTAACTATTCATGAGGAAAAAATATTAAAAAAAAAATACCGAAAGAAGAATGGCTTGGGACAGTTCTTCTACATGCAAAGCCTGGTCATCAAAGATCAGCTGTATTCACTCACAATCCACTGTCATTGGAGATATTACAGTAGTGTAGTGTATGTCTCCTTAAAACGTGTAGTGCCACAGATAAGTAAAAAGGCACAGAATATATTGCCTAGGTTCAAACCAGAGCTCTGTGGCAGAGCCAGAAGCTGCTTTTGGTCTCTTCAGGCCCTGGTTCTGCCCATGCTGCTTCTCTGTTTTCCCATTTTCCTGTTGTGCGGGATAGATGCTCAAGATGGAGTAGGTAGATGACTTATCTGGAATTCAACGTGCGTGTGACTAAGTATTCTTACTGCTGCAGAGGTGGACAGGGTGGTTGTGCATAGCCTACCTCTCTTGATATGTACGTACATACGCTCTTTTGTTACCCTGTTTAAATTTTAATATCAGTCTTTTCCCTGGAGTAGTTCCATGCACAGGATGGAGCAAAAAGGCAAGGGCTTGCCCGTGCAGTGGTAGCTCCAGGTGGACCAGTCAGGTGAATGCAGAACCCAGGCTGTGCCCAGCAGTGACACTGGGGTTGTGCCTGGGGCTGTCCAGAGATGGTGGGAGACCCACGGGCCTTTCAGCAAGGCTCCTGCCAGGAGGCTTTCCAAGAGCAGATCCCAGCTGAATTGTGGCAGAGGTGGCAGCATCTGCCAGTCCGATGCTCATACGGATGCTTTCTCTTTTGAAGTGGTCGATTTCCTTTGATAATTTCCTGACCTTCACATTTTTTTTAAAAAAATACACGATTGCTTATCTCTTAATACCTTTCTTGCCTGAGCTTTGATTTCCAAACATGTGACTGCAGCATTAGCCTGTCCCAGATTTGCAGGTCTCCTGACCCATTTTACAGCACTGTGATTTGCTTCCCTCCTTGACAACCTGCAGGCCCCAGCTGCGTGGCATTTCGTGGAGAAAAGTGGCTCTGGACCCGGGATGAGGCCAGGCCAGGCAGCTGACAGAGGCTGGACCTGAAGAAGGTTGAATCTGAGGCTATGTGGGGGTGGCATGTGAATCTCTCCCCCACCCTGTTTGTGACTGTGCCCAGCTGTATGGCTAAATTGTCTGGGAATAAAAAGGCATGATGCAAAGTTCATGCCCAAAACAAACCCTTCAAGCTTTTGTTTCAAGCATTTTCTTCAAATTTTGTGCCTGCCCTGCAGGGGCTGGAGGATGCCCTGCCCTGCTGATGCACTCAGCAGCATGGTACTGAGTCATGGAACGAGTAGTTGGGGAGCTGCTTGCAGGGAGTTATTAGCACAGAGATGAGTTTTTCCATTTTACAACTCCCCAGAATGACATTTCAGTGTCACCTGCACAAGTTCTGAACCAGCAGCCCCCTTGCTGCGCTCCTGTTTCCTTTCATCTGTGATTTTGAAATGCCCTGGGGTGCCCAAAGCCCTACAACAGTGATTTCCAACTCAGTTCAGAACTGGAACTTGGCTTCTGTCCCTCTGTTCACAATTCAGGAGCTCCATTCAGAAAAAAAAAGCCTGGTGCTGTTCTTGAGCACCATGCAGAAGCACATTTATTGCTTCATGGAGGTGATGTGGGCATCATCTTATCATCACGTTATCACTGCCCTCTGATAAGGAGGAGAATGTTCCCAGAGACCTTTGTAGGGCAGAAAGGAGCCGTGGCACTCGTACCCACCGTTGGAGGGGAACAGGGGGGAGGTTAGGGGTTTATGGGGGCGATTCTCTATCATTCCCTTCTCACATGAACTGTAGGTAATGAGAGGGCCCCACTAGCTGTGGCCCATGACTTTGTAAAATAATGGCCGTCAGTTTGGGGAAAGTTTTAAGCTGCTATTATCTTTCCCATTTCACCGAACTGCTCTCTTTCCTCTGTCACTGTTGAATTGTGCCGAAGTGCTGGGGATGCTCAGGATGCTCGAGGAGGGAGGGGATGTGGTATCAGCCTTCGACCCCCCCCCCCCCCCCCCCCGTTTCGGGGCGCTCCTTTAGTGGGAATTACCTAACCCATGGCCTGGGGGCGATGCACAGCACCCCTGGGTGCCAGGCCGGGGCGCAGCAGCGCGCATCCCCCTCCCGCACCCTAACTCCCAGTCCCCCCTTCCGGGGCCGAGGACCCCGGGGGGACCGTGGCAGCCCCCTGCCCTCCTCGGGGGGCTCCTGCCCGGTCCCCCCGCGGCCGGGGGCGGGCCGGCTGCCGCCGCACATGCTCAGCAGCAGCAGCAGCAGCGAGGGGCGGCCGGGGCCGGCCCTGCGTGGCGCTGCGGGTGTGGGGAGCCCTGCACCTCTCGGGGGGGCACCGAGGGGACCCCGGGGGGGGCCCGGGGCCGGGAGACGGCCTCGCCCCGCCGCGGGGGGCTCGGTGCATGGGGCTCGGCGCCGGCCGGGGGGCGCTGGGCGGCCGGGGCTCCCGCACCATGTCCTGGGAGCTGCGGAGCGAGCAGCGGGCAGCCAAGGACGCGGGCAGCGGCGTGCGGCGGCCGTACTGATGAAAGGCTTCAAGCTCGCCTGGTAAGAGGGGAGAGGGGGGCGAGGATGCCCCTCGCAGCCCGGGGAGGAGGCGCCCGGCTCGGCTGCGGCATCGCCGGGAGGCGCCCGGGGGTCCCGGCGCTGCGCCCTGCCCGCAGCCGGCTTCTCTCCTCCCCTCTTCTCCGGGGGTGCACGGGGTAAAAGCAAACGTGGGGGTCTGCCCCTAAAAGAAGGGGGTGTGAAGGCTCCTGTCCTGCCTGCGCCCAGCGGCCTCTGCTCGCTGCTCCTCTCCTCTGCTGCTCTGGGGATGCTCCGCACCCCGCGGCTCCAGGGGCTGGGGGCTCGGGGCTGGGAGGGGAGCTCCGGCGTTCCCGGGGGACCGAGCTGCTCCTGGCATGTTCCCGGGTGTTTTGGGGGAGAATTCAGGGGGTTTGGATAAGCAGGCAGTGAGGGAGGATGCATGGGTGCAGCGTGATCAACAAAGCTGCGTGTATATTAAATGTTTGCATGACAATTATTATTACTATTATTATTATTTTAACAGGGGTACGTATCTTACATGGGTGGCTAAATATATACATATATAGTGTATGTGGATGATTCTATGCGTGTAATGTATTTAATAAAACTCGGCCGGCAAAGATTCGTATAAAATCTAGAGTATGTCAAAACTATTTAGCTGCAGTAAATAGTCTCTGAATTATTAAGATGAAATCAATTTCATTAGAACTTTATCAGATGGGCATGGTTCCGCGGTGGAATGTGACTTTGTGATTTGGTTGGAAATTGCAAAGTGGATGACAAGAAGAACGCGAAGGCCTGTTTCTTTTTCTTAATCCTTTTTCTCTATAATGAAAAGGGAAGCAATCGCAGAAATACCAGCCTCTCTCTGAAGTCTGCTGTTTCACATCAGTTCAGATTTAGTACTTTGAGATGCTTGCCTGTAAAGTGTGAGAAAACAGTGAAGTTATTTTTCTTGGTTGCTTTTATTTATTGTTGCTTTTTTTTTCTGTGAAAAAAAGCACTACGGCACAGCACTAGGAAGCATCTTGTACTGAGCCCCAGGGGACGGACTAGAGCCAGGGATGACTCAATAGGTCATCTCTTTTTGTAATTTCTGTAATTTTGTCTTTTATTTAATTACAGTTAGAGCCTGTGCGTAAAAACTGTATGCAGCATAGGGTATACAAAAAACATAAGTATTAGCATTTGAAAATCATACATAATTTCCTCCCCCCCCCCCTTTTTTTTTTGAAAAAAAAAGTCCAACTCCTGCACTGATTTGCTGCTTCATGTGGTATGCTGTTGGGCTGACGGGTTGCATAATAGCTCAGCGTACTACCGGGAAAGCTGAGCGTGTGTTATAAATGCCGGGATCGCGTGCATCTGCAATAATATGGCACCCTGCTGCATTCAGCTCTCTGCCTACCCACGAGCAGCGCTGGACGTGTTTGTTACTCGCGTAACCGGAGCACTTTGGCGCACCCGGTTCCATCGCAGCGTTTTTGGTGCTCAGTGTCGGAGCTGCTCCGTTAATCTGCTCGGACTTCAGAGCTAAGCGAGCGAGGCTGGCAGATGCGGGAGCTGGATGGGGCCCACTGGATTGCTGACGTACCGGGTGAAGCAGTCGCGGTGTTTCGGCAGGTGACGCTCTCCCCTCCGGGCTGCCTCTGCCGCGGGCTCCTCGCGAGGTGCTCGGGGCTCTGCGCCGCCCTGGCTGTGCGGGGTCAGACAGCAAGCATAGTGGTGGACCCGAGCAGCTCCCCTGGCTATCCTGGAAACATGGAAGAGTGCTGACGAACCCTGCTTGTCCTGCATCCTCAGCACCCCCCTCCATCTTCCTCAGAATCCCAGGGAAACAGGTGAACTATTTGCATTGCTTGCCTAATTTAATAACAGCGTACAGCATCTTCAATCGTTGCGGTGGTTGCTCTGTTCCTCCTAAAGGATGTCGGGGGTGTTGACACAGACTTTTTATTTACTTTATTGTGCTGCAATGTCCAGGCACCAAAGGGTGAGTTAAGGATGTTGTTTAAGCCCTGGGTCACCTATGTGCATGAGTTTGTCACTGCTGGATGCCTCAGTGTGGTTCTACAGGAGCACGGGTCTGAGCACAGACCCCAGAGTTCTCTGCTGTTTGTCTTCTTGGTTAGGATATCTTGGTGTGGGTTGTATGGCCTCAAATACTCGTAATGAATTACTTTATAGGGTTAGCATTTATCTAAGGAAAAGGCACGTCCAACAGATCTGTTGGTCCCTGCTCTGGAAGTGGTGATTGCAGTCCTAGATGGCACTGCTGGGGTTAATGCAGGTTTCCTTATGGAGCAGCTCTCAGGCAGACACAGGATTTCTTTCTGTCCCAGGAAGGGCAGCAGCACAGGGCCAGAACACTGCCAGCAGGAGCAGCCTTCCCTGGCTGTGAGGACGTGCTCATGCTCTCGCCTGTGTTTGGACCCGTTCGGTTCGTGTGCTGAGCCTGCACGAGGTGACGTTGTGCATTTTGCCAGGGGCCCTCCGGTGCGAGCCTGCTCTGGCACAAGGCAGCGTTGCTGCGATCTAACACAGTGTCATGCGTTTTTGCAGTCCACCACCTAATTTTGCCCAAAATGATCTCATCACCATCTGGCGCCGGATCCCGGCATAGCTGCGTGCTACGGAGTCATCGGGCTGCCACGAGCGCTGTGGTACCGCAGGATCCCGACGTGCAACCATCACAGTGTCGTGGCATCAGAACCGGGCTGTATCGTGTCATGATCTAGGCCCTGATGTACTAAAGCAGCATCACACTGTTATGCTACAGCATCCTGGTATCAAAAACGATAGCACAGTTCCCTGGTATGTTGTTATCACACAGTGATGTCCCTTTGTCTCGTCAGGGCCTAGTGTCCTGCTTCCATGAGTCATTTTCATGTCACAACATAGCACTGTCACATGGTCGCATGTTGCGACACTGTGTTGTGAGAGGGAACTTGTGCCCTCAGCCTTATCTCATCCCTCCTTAGCATGCCTGTGACAAGCCAGGCCCTGAGCTTGAAATCTGGGAAAGGCAGGCACTACGACAGGGGGACGGGCTGTCTTTCTCTCGCAGCATTGCTCGCTGATACTGTGCTTCCTCATCAGCAGTTTGGGGAGCTCCTAATCCAGCATAGATGGGTACTATTGTGGGTCTTCTCCCCAAAATAGGAATCAAATGACTAAAGAAGTCTTTCAGGGACAAAAGCAAGCTGGTAGCTGAACTTGATAGCTCAACTTGACATCCCATCAATAGGATCCCAAGCAAAACTCTGCTCTTGGGAGTTTTCTTCTTTCCTGGTTCCTTCTGCCTTGCTTCTGCCAGTCTGTTGCTTGGAATATTTCTGAGTGCCAGGACCTGCTCTGTGGAGCCCACGGAGAAAATAAAGGCCAAAGGCTCTGCCTAAAAATAAATCTGTAATTCATTTTTCTGCTAGTGCCTGTGGGTGAGAATAAAACCTCTCAGTGTTCCAACACCCTACTTATCTGAAGGAAGGATCTATTATATAGTTGTGGGGGTGGGATGGGAACTAGGTAGGGTTACAGAACAGCAGAGCTAAAATTAGCAGTTGTTTGATGTCAGGGAGCAGTGAAGATTAACGTTAGGCGGTCTCAGTTATGCATGCTGTAAGGCAGCCACTTGAGGGCTTCTTTGTATCCAGACCAGGAGGGACACCTGCCTCTTCGAGGGGCTCTGGTACCCAGGGGAGGAGAGGAGAGAGGGGCTTCATCAGCCATCGTGACAGTGCTGCATGGCTTTGTCCTTAGTCTAGTCCTGCAACTTCTTCGGAGGCTGAAATACCAGGGTAGGGAACCAGAGAAAGCAGGAATGCTTCTCTCAGTTACAGAAAATTTGTACCTGCTGTTTTACAGTAACCTGACAAATGTGGGGTTTGGGTGTCTAGGATTCTCGCCTCCCTAATTAGAGAGTGACATGATGCTACATAAACAATTTTTAATTTCATATCCATACTGCAGAGGCTTACAGAGCGACCCTGTGCAGTGAAAATGAACTTAGTTCTATTGCAGTGCAAATTAAAGGTGAATTTTAAAATAAATTCTTTCTCAGATTTCTTGGAGAAGGCAAGGAGAAGAGTTCAGCTGGCACTGCATAACTGTGCTGTTGTGCACATGTGTGTCTGACCTGCACGTTACAGGTTAAACTGTCGTGTTTCGGTGTGCTCTGTGTTCTTCACCAGGTCTTTTGCCTCTATCTTTTTTTTTTTTTTCCTATGCTTTTTATTCAAAAGGAAGAAACAGATGCTGATAACTCCCCCCCCAACAACTATCGAAGATGACCCACATACGTGTAAGTTATTAATATGGCTCTAACATTTGGAAGCAAGAAGCATTCCCTCTTTATACATCCTGCAAGTGGATCTGAGGAATCAGAACGTTCCTATTTACTGTCAATGTGGTGGGAAGAGGGAACCATATTAATAGGTCAGTGTCTCTCCCTGCCTCCAGAATATTCTGAAAATTTGACTGAACCCGTGACCGTAAAGCACAGCCTCGCTCCTTTCTCTCAGCAGGAACAAAGGTTGTGATGTGTCAGGTGAGTCGATGAACTTTGAACGGTGTTGGTAGATCAATTTTGTAAATGGCTTCATGGCACAATAAAGTGATTAACAGCAGGTTTGGCGCTAATTTATCTGGGCTTTCCAGGAGTGGGAAGTGATAGTAAGCAGTTAAGAGCCTAGTCCAAGTGCACTAATGTCAAGGAAAAAAACTTGCATGCAGTTCACATGGCCAGACTGTACTCACAGTCAGTAACCGAGCCAGAAATAGAACCAAGATCGGCTCATTTCCAGTTTGTGTCCTGGCCTGCACACTGCCATGCTGAATTAATACCTTCAGTGGTAATATGGTATAAAGTACAAGTGAAGTGACTATTTTAGTAAAGAAATAAAATAAATTACAGTGTAAGTAGACTATTTGAAGAAAAACTGACTGAGTCATTGTGAAACCTTTGATCTGAGATTTGGTTTGCTCTAGTTCTCTGTGATGATAGACTTGCAGAACCTACCCTTTAGTGTGTCTTTGTTTGTTATGTGGTGTGCTTTTGGCATTGGATTCTGACTCAAAATTGGATAAACATCCAGCATTTCATTCTCCAGTATGTATGTGCTGACTGAAACCTCTCTGAGAGCAATGTGACGTACGCCGTGAAGATGCTGCGCCTTGCAGAGCTGTGCTGCCAGCACCCAGAATCTCTCCCTCAGATTTCTCCTTGAGCTTCCGATTATTTTGGCTAATTAAATCCCAAGCATTTGTTTCATTCAAAAAAATTGCCTTTTCTGCTTCTCAGATGGTGAAATCAGCTTGCTGTCTGTGTAGTCCTTCAGCAGCCTTGCAAATGTCAAGTGAAGGGCAAACTGCTTAGAACCGTCCTGCAATTCTGCCGCCACTGCTTGCTCAGGGCTTTAAGTTGAGATGAATGAGGCTGCAGCGTGGCTTCTCCAGAGAGCCTTCTCCTCACGTATGCAGGGGGAAAAAGCATGGAAGGAGGTAAATGCAGTCCCGAAGGGGTTATGGTTAAAATTTAGCAGATACTGGCTGCTTCTCTAAAGGTTTAAATGTGGAGCTGAGACTCTAGGTGTGCTGTTTGAGTGCTCAGTCCTTTACATGAGAAGCAAGGTCCTGGCTTTTGCATCTGGAAGTCGGGAGAGGCCAGTTCTATGCCTGGATCTGTCCCTGCTGTGTCACGATCATGCCTCTGCCCCACTTCCCCTGTGTGCAGAATGGGGCATGCCAGTCCGCTCCTCCCACTGAAGCGGTTTGGTATTTACGTGTGGCAAGTGCTAGAAGGGGCATGGTGAACACTGTGCCGGAATTTGTGTGTGATTCATCCTGCCTGACTTAATAGTTTTACTGAAGTAAATGGAAGTGCTTATAGATTTACAATTTCTGCTCTATCAGGGTTATTCTGTTCAGGAAGTGGGCAAGGTCAGAGCCTGAAATATCCAAGCGTTGCCAGCAGAGCTCCTGTGGCATGGTACCAGCGTCCCGATCGAGATCTCTTTTGGTTAATCACATTTGCCGACTGAAATCCCCCTTGGGAACAGGAGTCTTCTTCACTCCCTGCTCTGAGCTGGTTAGTGGTGTTCCTGTGGCCTACTAAGGCAGCTGCTGGGCTTATTCTTGAATCTTTCTTTGCATGCCTCTGATTTCAGCCCTGGGTTTGAAGTGCAATTTAATAGCAGACTACCATTATGTTGGCAATTGATACTTATTACGCGCGGTAACTGTTAATTCCAGTATTTTGAGTCTGGTAAAAGTGAATGGTATAAATTGAGGTATAATAGCAATAACAGCATCCAAGTACAAAATATCTGAGTTCAGTAAACAGTACTTCAGACTAAAACAAATGCTCTACATCAATTGTTAGCTTTTCTTTTCCTTCTGCAATTATTTGTGCTCTTTCAGAGCCATGTGCTGAATGCAGGATGGTGGAACCTTCTCTGAGCTTCTGCTTTACTAAAGTTTTCCGTTCTGCCAGCTTTAGGTCTGTGCTGGTGTTATACTTTCCTTTTTGCAGTGGTTTTCTCTTCATGACCATTTTTCCTGACAGAATGCTGTCTGGCTAGCCACTGACCTGGGGGTAGGTGATCTGCCTTTTTCCAGCTAGCATCATGTGATGGTATCACAGCCACCCTACACGTATGGCAAGGGAGCAGAAAAAGAAGGATTTGGGGATTTTTTTTTTATTTTAATTTATTTTTCTTGGTGGCAAGAGGAGATATGTATTTGGGGTATATATTTTGAATAATTTCAAACCACTTGGAATATCAGGTTTGGAGAAATGTGGTTTGACCACACCTAATTTCAGGCCTTGGAACTGGAAGGAGGAAAATGGAGGAGAAAACAAGTTGAACGAAAATGATTTAGGGGAAAAGAAGGAGGTATATATTCAGGAGCAGCAGAGATGTGGTAATGTAAAAAAAATGTCCACGTATGCACATAATATAAGGTACCAAATTAGCTGTGGGGGGAGGAGGAAAAACGACTTGTTTATCTTTGGTGTAGAGAACAGCTCTCTCTTTAACTAGAATCGTTCTTTAAATGCAATACCCAGCAAACAAGCCTGGCCTTAAATGACAGTAGGAAGAGATGGTAAAGTCCAAGGATTCCAGAGGAATCGTTTGGAAGGTTTCATTCCTCACTGGTGTAGTGATGATACATGAAGTACTGTGAATTAAAAGGCTTGCCCTGGAGACAGGCATTTTAGAAAGCTGGTGGAAAGCTGGAGCTGTAATTTTGGTGTATTTCTGACCCGTTATGAATAGAAATGAAGCAGATACACAGGTCTGAAAGAAGTATCCTTTGCTTGTGAGGAGATTGGGTACTGTGGGTTTGCAGCCCTCAAAACTGCCATTTATTTTTTTCAGATCTGTCAGCAATTAAGAAACAGTGTGGTGACATGGTGGCCTTCACTCTGACGTACGTTTTAGGAATGAGGTTTGGGAGATGAACTGTTCCTTATCTTAGGCCTTGAAAGAAGGTTTGTGTCTGAGAGCTGGAGCTCAGAGTCTGACCGGTGCTCAGTGGCTGGGTCAAGGCAGTGAAACTACAGCATTGCTTCAAATGCCTGCAATGTTATTTTTCCAAACTTTCCAACAGGAAGAACGGGTTCCCCATTGATTTTTATGAGTTTCAGGTTGACGACAGGTAATAGAACTGATTTTGGAAGTGGATCTAATATTGTGGAGTTTTACAATGAGAGAGGGTCTTACAAATAAGTCTTCACTGCGTTAGGAGATTTTCATGCACACCCTAAGAGACCATCTGTGTCCTGAAGAGTTTCCAGCCTCTAAGGCCAAGACAGACAAAGGACAGAAGAAAGGAAGTGGTATCAGTAGCCTTGGTTTGCAGGTGAGGCACACAGAGGTTAAAGACTTTTTAAAAGTTAACATTTATTAGAATAGGTCTACTAGAAAACTTCCCTGCTGGAAGCTTGGCACAGGTGAGTTAAAAAATATTATAGCTTAAAACAAACTGTATTGTTAAAAGCTCAAAAGAGAGCAACCTGCATTGATCAGAGATGCAAACCACCCTACCACAGCCCCTGCATTTCTCATCCGTGACTTGCCCAAAGTCACAAGCGGAATCCAGATTGCCCCAAAGCAACCAATGTCTATGTCTTGCTCATAAGTGTAAATACCATAATTGTAGTAAGGACGTTTATTCTTTGAAGGATCACAACCCAGATTCACAGTGTTAAAAACTTCAGACAGTTTTAGGTGGAACTTTGCGAGACTTCCGTCATGAATCTCAGAATCATCAGATACGTTTCACTGGAAGGTTTTGCAAGTGACTTGCTAACACAGCAAGGCAAAAGAACTCTCTAAATCGTGATGCTCCAATAGCCATAACACTTAACCAGCCGAATGTAGACTTCTAAGGACTCTTGTATCACTAGGAAGCAGCAGTAACCAAAAAGTTACTGGACTGGGTTGCTGCCTATTAGGAAAATGATGGAAAGCGGAATTAAGAGAGAAATAGACTGCAACTGAGTCATTGATCCGTGCCTCTGCCAATACCACTCAATTCCTTGTTTTGCTGTTATTAATGGTTACCCAGTGCTGTTTAGAAACATGACAAGTGGAAAGGGTTATACTGCTTCTCTCGTTTTCTTGACTGCAACGACTTGCCTTCAGCCTTGTTTTTTCCCCTCCATTTATTTTCATCTCATTGCTCATTGTTATAAAATCTTTTAATACGGCTTCCCTTTCTCTGTGGTATTTACATTCTTCAAATATTTGTTGACTACTTTGCTTTGTTTACCCTTCAAGTGTCTTTTCATAAATGAGCCTCCTGAATAATGTGATGTTTTTGTTACTTTCCTTCGAGCTTACTCCTGTGCAAGAACATCTTTCTGATTATATGGCACCCCTGCAATGAAGTTCCTGGGAGAGATTAACTGATCGTTCACAGCAAATACTTCATCACCTTCCCCGAGCTATGACTGATCAGACTGTGCAGCTCTGAATCACATTAGTCTTTGCTGCTCCTCTATCATACCGCAGGAGCACATCTCATTTGCTTTGTGCTCGTACCCTGCACACCGTCGAGCTGTGCTGCTTTCCTGCTTTTCAGTTCTGTGGCTTGATGCACACACTCTCCTGTGGCCCTGTAATGCCTGTTTGGAGTAGGTACAAGAACAAGAGCAGTGGCAGGATGTTCTGCATGCTTTGCCCGGAAGAGAATCAGTCACAGTCTGTTTATTTTCCTTGTGAGACAGGCTTTTCTATGTGTTTGTATCCAGGTTTTTCTGTGCATGTTGATATACACTTTCCATGAGTCATGTTGTTACCTTCTGCATTTTCTAACCTTTCTGTAGAAGGTGGCCTTTCAAAGAGCTGATATTTGGAAATACCCATGTGTTGAAGACAAATATTTTTCCTGTTGCTGGCTGCACTGCCTGCTGCTGTGTCGGGCAAGTAGATGCTTTGTGTTGTGCCTGGGAAGGCTTGGAGAGGCTGCCTGGTGCCTCCACAAGGCGAGGAATCAGTGTGTCCGTAGAAATGACTAAGTGTTCAGAGGAGAGTGCTTTGTGGGAGTAGGGAAGTTGAATTTAGAGGTGGTTAGGATGCTGAGGTCAGTGCTGACTGCTCCTTTGTCGTCACAGAAGTTCTCCCTGGTGCTTTTTACAGCGGGGAACACAGGGGTGTTTAAAAAAGCGCTGCTGAAGCGTCCCTGCGAGGCTGTGCTGGGGCAGCACATCGAGTGAGTAGGAGCAGGGGAGGACAAAACTGAGGAAGCCCTGGCATTTCGGAGCTCTCATCGGTGCAGAGCAAGGAGCAGCCAGGGTTAACCAGGCGCTGGTGTTGTGGGCTGCAGGGCATTCTTAAAGAGACAGTGGGTGCTCGGCGTTCCAGTGGGCAGCAGCCGGCTCGGATGCCAGAGCTGGTGGCAAGTTGCAAAGAAGGCTTTGTTTCAGCCATGCCAAGCCGTTATCGGAGCGGGGAATCTTTTCGTCAACCACTTTCGAGAACATAAAATGCATCGGAGCAGGGAGATTCGTGTGTGCTTTAACGATCTCTCCCCCAGCAGAACCGCTTCTGTCTGCAGCTTAAATGGTGGTTTCGGAGAGCCGAGGAGCAGGGAAGACACGCGGCTGCGCCCCGGGAGATGCGATGTGCTAACAGGTGGCGATGCGAGCCTCTAGCTCTCCGTTTGCCATCTCCCAGGCAGGCAGGAGGACTCTCCCACGGATGCAGGTTCCTTTGTGTTGGTGTTTGTGCGCGCCGAGAGGTCGGGAGGTTCCTCGGGAACGAGGCTGCCCTGACGCAGTGCGGGGCTGGGATGGGGAAACGGGGGGTTTGCCTGAGAGATCAGTTGGGATGGAGGGGCTGGGGCTGGGGGGGAGAAGCTGAGCAAGACTCCTGTGGAGCAGCATGTCCAGGCTTCGTGGCAATAAGGGCTGGACTGGGTGGTTGCTTAGGGCTGGTAGCGGGTTTCTGGGTGAGGCCAGCAGAAGGCTGCAGGAATCTGAGACCATCCTGGAGCAAAGGGTCAAGCGAGGTTAAGAAAGTCAATTAGTGAGAGTGGGGATGAATCCAGTGTGTCTGAGTGGGTATCAGGAGAGGAGATCAGAGGTGGTTCAGGAGGGATGAAAGCAGGGATTGGGGAAGGCTTTAGGAGACTGGTTTTGGTTGGGATATAGAGGTTGGAGCAGTCCTGACAAACAGGGAAGCTGCTGTAATTGCAGTGGTATGACATGACATAGATGTGCATGCTGCACCAGACGGTGTTGAAAAAAGATTACACTCTTTTTGTGCCCTTTTCCTTCTTTTAAATAAATCTGCTCACGGGTCTGAGTTGTTCCCCTTCAGTGCAGCGTGCAATAGGGAGCGGAGGGGATTGAACGAGTCGGGCATGTCTGTACCAGGAGACCGGGTGTAGCCCAGCCGCTGGCACAGAACAGCTGATGTGCATTTTGCTCTCTCCAATGGCAGCTATTGAAGCTTTATCCAGATGTCAGGGAATTCTCTCTTTGTGCTGAGCTTGCCTAGGGACAGCACATACAGGGGTTGCTGCCTCGTTTGCTGGGAGCAGAGATGGATGTGGCTTTCTGGTGTTCAGAGTGGTATCCGCAGGATGGGATCTGTGTGCACCGGCTTTGAGGTGCAATTCTGCTGCTGCTCGTCCCATGCCAGCTACAGTCTTGGTGTAACTCAAGGTACAATGGCGTGATATGTAACTTGGTCCTGAAGAGATAAGAGAAGAAAGACACACAGATAATGAAGACAGTATCGTAATGATTTCACAGGGAGCTGTAATAAATGGCTGAGCCCCCATTTCTATTGTTATTTGTCTTTGTATGATATTGCTACATTGGTTAACCTGTTGTCCTGCTTTTCTCTTCACCCTCTCTTAAACTGGGCACAGTTCTTGCAGCTGGGTTGCACTCAGGCCCTAGCAGCCGAAGGTGGCTCCCTCGAGGGCAGCGAGGTTTGAAACGAGTACAGCCTCTCATCCTCGTGCTTTTCACTGCAGGGTTGAAGGCTTGTGCTGTAGCTCCTCAGGGTGAGGGCTCTGTCCGTCTGCAAGCTGGCCAGCCCTCAGCATGGTGCTATGGAACAAATAAATACTGGTGTTACTTTTATTAGTGCTTGAGCTCAGAGGCTGCTGCTGCTGTTATTGATGTGCTTGTTAATCTTCGTTTTCAAGTACCCCTACTGCTGTATGCATTATCTGTCAGTGCAGCCCAAGTGCTTCTGGAGTAAAATATGCAACAGCTTATCATCAGTGCGCTAGAACAGAACGTGTAATGGCTTCAGAGGCAAAAAAGAGATGGACTTAGTATCAAATCCAGAAGTTGGCAGGGGACTTAAGGATAAAAAAGCGTAGACGTAGCTTAAGGAAGTGATGTGGGAATTTTTTAAGAAATGCGTTGCTTCTGTGTCTGTCTTCAGTTTGAGAAAGTTCAGCGTTTCAGATGTTTCAAACGCTTCCCTCACTGAAATATTTCAGTCAGTTCTGCAGGTGTCAGCACGTACGGGGATGTTTCAACGGAAATGTTGATCAAAGTATTTCTGAAGTTACAGTTCTGCCCTTAATGACACGTAAACCATCAGAAATTCAAAATTTGGCATATGAGAAGTTGGCGAGATATAATAACTGCATAACTTGTGTTTCTCTCTGTCACATCAGCAATTGGGGCAGTCTTGCAAATACATAATTCACAAATAATAGTTTCTGGAGTATTTAATTATAAATTAAAGACAGAAATTGTGGGAGGACAGCTCAGGCAGCCTCTTTCACTGCATCATCCCAAGCCAGTGGTTTCCAGGCTGGGAGCTGTTGCCTCTCTGTGATCAGTCTGTTATTTGCTTTATTCTGACCAGGATGAAATGCCTGCCCATGCTGGGATACGATTCTTTTGGTCTCAGTGCACAGAGCAGAGCTGCACCTACAGGGAAAGCTTGGCTGGTTCCCCTGTTGCTGTCCTTCCCTCCTCGTTTGCAGGTACCACACTGAAGTGAAGAGGGCTGTCAGTGCAGTAGACATCCTCATGGATAATACTGTTTACAAAAGCGTTACTACAGGGATCTTGAGCAATTCCACATGTGATAGCAGTGGTTGGTGAAGAAAGTGTCTAGAAAGATCCTGGCCATTCTAAAAATGTTTGTCCTGCTTGTCCAGGCTCAAGCTCTCACTCAAACTCTTCTCTTCTTGATGCTGAACCTCGCTCCATGCACGCTCTGTCTTGATATCGTTTCACCGCTGCTGCTTTTGGCTCTCCACATGCTGATTGTCGGAGCGTGGTGCTGAGCACAACAGGTAGGACTCTGTTTCCTGGGTGAGGTGGGATCTGCTGCTCCTCAATGCCTGAATTCTGTGTGGTTCCTTTTGTGCAATTAAGGAGAGCTAATTAGCTCCTTTTAGTGCAGTCTCCTTGCAGAGGTAGCTGACCTCTTGTTAATCCTGGATTAAGTTCTTAGTAAGAACTGGCTCTTTGTGTGTCCCAGTTAAGATGTTGACACTTTGTTCTCTCTCTCCTTGTTCTCCTCCTCCCCCTCTTCCTCCCTATGCCTTTGAGCACATGATTGCCTGCCTCCTCCCTCCCCCATACCGTAGGAGTCCCTGCGCTCTTCGCAGCCACCGCATCTTGCTCATGAAAACACTGCTGGCAGCTCAGAGTACTCTGCCCAGATACTTGCTTGATCTGGTACCTGCCTGGGAGCCCATTTTCTGCAGAGGGAGAAGGAAGAGTTTTGGAAATGCTCCTTATCGCTTAATGGGGTGAGAATAGTGGGGTGTGAAGTGTAGCACCTGCTTTGCGTGCTGGAGGCTGGAAGGATGCTCTGTGGTCGGAGCAAACCAGGACCATGGGGCCCAGCCACAAAGCTGAACCTGCGTGGTGCCATGCATTCAACAGCAGAGCCCACACCTTTACAGAAATGAGGGTGTCAAGGAGAAAAGCAGTCTCTGTGCTGCAACAATAGTATGAGCAATACATTAAATATGTGCACAACGTTAATTACCATCCAGGTGCGTTGGTTATCCATTACTCTTAATCTTACTTGCAGATCTTGAGGTTGTAGCACTGCACTGAGTATCCCCTGAGGACAGGCTTTCTTGAGATTTCTGGTACGTCTTTCTGAAGACGAAGCCAGAATTACTGTGAAAGCGTAAGTGTCCCTGGCTCTGTGCTGAACTCAGCTGAAAATTAGAGGTGTTGGGAAAAAACTGCCTCTCAATGGCTTTAAGTTTTCAAAATAAGTAAATGGGCAAGGAATTGTTGGGGAAGGGGAAATGAAAACCCTTACCTGTTATCAAATCCACGTGCTCACTGTTTGCAGATGCTGTGCAGATGGACTGTTGGTTGTTGCTGTGCCTGTGGAGTGGCTTTGGAGTACCTGTGGAGTGAGATTGCTGCCGCTGGATGCAGAGCTTGCCTCAACCACCCCTGTTGCTCTGTAGCACGTTGGATGTGCAGGCCCTGGACTGTCTCCCATGTATCTGTTGTCAGTCCTGGGCTTTAATTACTTGGACAGTGTGTCGCTTCCTCTCACCTGAGGGATGCAATATGTATGAGTACGCTTGTGTTACGGCTGGGCACACCAGAAACCGGCCCTGCCACTGAGCCCAGCGGGCGCTACAGGTGCGGCTCGGGCTCTTGCCTGAGCATTGCCCCAGGTGCACGTGCCTGCACTTGGAGTGCTGCTGACGTGGGAGTTTCTGTCTTTCTGTAGGGCTTGGTAGTCCTGTGGTATTTAGGCTGTGGTGTGAGACCATGTCGTGCCATGAATAGCTCAGCAGTCAAGGCCTCCTAAGCTGTCCTATCAGGAAAATGTGCTAGTGCTTGTCTTGCTTTTGTAGCACCAGGGCAAGGGCTGAGAGCGGTACGTGCATGCAGAACCAGTCAATGTAAAATGAGTTCTGCAACTTGCACCAAGTGGGAACCGGTAGCTTTGCCCTGGTAGCTTAAGGAAGCTCCAAAGCTTCCTTAAAGGCCCCTAAAGATCCTCTTCTTGGTGCAGAGTTATCAAAGCAGCATAAAACAACGTGTCTTCGTAGTGGCATGAATGGTGCTGCAAAGAGCCAGAAACATACCCAGAGTGTTTCTCCTTCTGAGAGTTCTTGGTTGAATTTTGCAGATCTAATTAAGTTCCTGAAACATGTGAAGTGTCGTGTGATTTTTCAAATTACCCAGAACTTTGCCTTTTGCATTCCACCCCAGATAAGCTTAAGAAGCTTTTCTGCAAGTAGGTCTTGCATTTTTACTACTGCTTTTGCAGTGCTTGTGGAAGCAGATCTTTCTTTGGATTCTTTTATCCTGTCTGAAGATCCGGTAGGTCTTAAACTCGTCCTGTACCTACCCTACTACTTCATGACCTGCTTTGAGCTTTGATGTGCTCTCCGTGCTTCCAGATCAGAAGAAGCCATCATACTCAATTTCCTACAAGCTTTTGGGTCAGTGGAGCTCTTGTGACCACTGCAAAACTGAATCTCATTCAAACCTTAGTGGCCATTCACACCAAACATACCCAAAGGCTTTTAGAGGCAGAGACTCGCATTTCCAGCTATTTTCATATGAAATTCATATGAAAAATAATAATAATGGATTGTAAAACAAAACGTGACCATTCAGATACCTCCTCTGAAGGCGAATGCAAAGTGTAAGACCTGCCTGAACTGATTGTTGCTTGAGGTACAGAACGGAATTTAGAAAAACACAAAGCCTTGCCTAATACTGTTTTCCACAGATGGATAATCTAGTCTTTAAGAATTAGTTACAGTGGTTAGCATTATTTACATCCAACAATGCACCTCTCTCATCCACTCTGTCTAGCGTCAGCTTTCAGCACTTGGTACTGTTGCACTTCTGTTACCCGGTATTACCAAATTTGTCTTCCAGGTGAACATCAAAAGCTTGTCATTCCTTGACCTGCTGTGTGTGTTGAATGGATTCAGTGCCCCCGTCTCCTCATTAAATGCGTTGGTGAGGACCCCAGGACTGCTGCATGTTGATTTCTCCAGTTGCAAAACAGACGCGTAGACCTGTTTTACCCATAAACACTGAAACGTGGTCCAATGAACCAAAAATCAGCCTTGAGAAGGCGCTGCAAAACTGGAGAGGTCTGTGTTGGCAGAAGGTCAGGGTGTATGGACAAGATGGTCCAGGCTTTGGCACTAATTCTTCATTGTCGGTTGTTATGTAGCACTGCAACTTACCCTGTTAAAGACGGGTTTCCACAGAAGTAGAAGACTCTGGGACTTGCAGAATTATAGAGTCTTAAGTCAGATGTTACTGGGTGAAGTGAGAAATACCATTGTCAGCTCTTGTGATTGTATTGCGGCCTATTTTTGGTGCTCTTGATAAATCTCAAATGCTTGTAAACATGTAATTATCTGAAGAATGTCACCGTCTCGTTTTAACATAAGATTTTCCCCATGAGTGCAGAGAAATCCTTGGGAACACAACCTGAACAAGTATGTGCTAATGGAATCAGAGGACTAAAGACAGGTTTCAGAGAAATTAGAACAGCTTTGCTTTTATAAAGTTAGGTTTTGTAAGCCAACTTTATGTTTGGGATGAAAGTTGATGTGTTTAGGATGCTTGTTGATTGGCAGCACTGTAAATGGAGAAGGTGTAGTAACAGGCTTGCTCACAAGAAGGATGTCACAAAATTAACATAAAGCTGATAATTTTTTTAATGATACAGTGCATTTGTTAAAATAGTGGCTTATACACAGCAAATGCATGCACGGGTATGTGCATTCTTTCAGTAATATTAAAAAATTGCTGGTATTGGTGCACTGTCCCGATCCAGGTGAGCGCATGATGATGATGTCTTCAGTTTAAAATCATGCACAGCATCGGAATTGCACAGTGGCATGTCTGCTGGTGCAGATCATTGATTCTTAGGAGCAGAGCACCCTCACTGATTTTGATTATAGTGGAATGCTGGATAATCAGCCTTCTGGAGAGATGGTCTTTTGGGACATTAGCGCTGAAAGCTGTGACTGATTCTGGAGAGAAGAGAAAATGTTCAGCCCTGTTGCAGTGTTTGGTGTGGGTAAAATGCAACACAAGGAAGCAGCAGGCAGAGCAGCGCGTATTTACATCGCTTGACTTTAGGTATGGCTCCTTCTGTTGGCAGTGGGGAGCAGAAAGTCCCCATGGGGTCACTCACAGATCTAAATGTGGCCGTTGGCTCCTGACTTAGGTACCCTGAGTCGAGTTCTAGACCACAGGGAACTCTCAAACCTTCAAGGTAGGCGATGAGCATACAGTTGCAGAGGCTGCTGAGGAACAGTCACCAGGTGTAAAGTTTAAACCACTGGAGCCCAGTGGTACAGGAGCCTCTCTGGGTACACTGTAAGGCTTGGCCATGCCAAAAACTGTGTGCATATTGAGAGTCCCAAAGAACACGGCACTTTTACCCGTGGACACTTGTGCTTCAAATCCAGGGTGCTGCTGCTACTGGAACCAGTTCTGGGACAGCTCTGCACCATTTCCCTGTGCAGACAAGGTCTGATTTCAGCTGCTGGAAGGAAAAGTACAACCTTGCATGTTGTTTTGCTTTCTTTTTCATCCTTCACCCTGCAGAATTTATGCTGAACTAGGGAAGCCCTTGAGAGGGACTGGACCCCTCCTTGTGTTCTGGCACAAAGATGCCCGTGAGCAGCAGCGGAGGCTCACAGCAGCGTGTGTCCTCCGAAGCATCGTTTACTGATGCTTCAGCAGAGTTGTAAACTTCTCTCAGTGTATTTCTTTAAAAACCCCAGGCCTGTTTATACAGGGGGAGGCATGAAAAATTAAACCAAATTAGCTTCCTAGATGAAGTAAGCCAAATCAAGTTGAGGTCACCTTAATTTTGAATGTGCCCTCACAGTGTTTAATTCAGTTTAGATAATCCACTTTGCCAGTTAATTAGGGTTTAATTTTCCTGACCGGTCTTGTATCGACACGCTTGCAGGTTTCGAAACTTTCTCCCACACGTATGAACGGTCCGGTGTGTGCGCAGGGAGGACGAGCGTATTTTTTTTTTTTTTTGTAACCTGTAGGATCTGAACTTGTAGGCTTTGCCCAACTTTAGGAACAGCGCCTAAAAACGACAGGTATAACAGGGAGGGGGGACTCGGGGAAAAATCGTGAGCTCTCTCCCTCCCCGTTCTTTCTCTCGGGGCAGGGATGGCTAACGAAGGCGTGAAGGGGCTCGCGTTATGTAAAGCGGCAGCCCACTGGCTGCGTGCACGCGCGCGCACGCGTGTGTGCGCGTGCAGGAGCGTGTGTGCAAGAGCCAGCAGCGAGGGGAGAGGCGCCCAGCCCTCGCCAGAGCCGCACAAACAATCATAAGCACAAAGAGCGGGGCGGGGGGAGACGAGAGGCTGAGCCATGGCAGGAGCCCGAGCAGCGTGCGAGGCGGCCGGGAGAAAGGGCTGTGGGTGCCCGTGAGCACCCCACGGCCCTTCTTCCCCGGGGAAGGGCTCTGCCATGGTGCAAGGGGTGAGCTCCCTCCCACCCCACCGCTGGCCCACCCTCGCTCTCCCCTCGCCACGCACAAGTGCATGAATGAATGAATTCCTAGCTGCTCCGCGCCGCGCTACGGTCCCTAATGGCTACCAGGTTAGTGTTACTCTCCTGTTCCTTCTGCTGCTGCCTCTCTTCCTCTCCGCTCCGTGCTGCCCGCGGTCCCCGGCCGTGCGCCCGTGTACGTGTGCATGTCTGCGTGTGGAGGATGGAGCCCGAGGGCTGCGTGTGCCGGGCTCAGCGCAGGTTTGCTGAGCAAATCTGTCGCCCGAGACGTGCGCTTTCAAGGCAGATTAAATCTGGAGTCCATGTTGGTTGCTGCTGCTGCTCCTTTCTGTTCGGGGGACTTGAAAGCAGACGGCGTGACATCATGTTGCAGAGATGCTCCGTTTCTTTTCCCTTTCCCAGCCCGATTCTTTTTCCCCTTGTTCTCCCCCATGCATGCGCCCTGCCGCTCCTGCAGCGGAATTGCTTAAAGCAGCCTTTTCGATTGTTTGCAGCAGCCGATGATCAAATCTGATGGCTGCTGGCGGCTCCCCTCACCCCTCCTCCTTCCCCCCTGCGCCTCCTGCCTGCCCCATCCCCCCGGCCCAAGGGGCAGATGTTGCTCTCCAGCATCTGGGCAGATGGAGGGAGGCAGGAGGGGGGTCGAAGGGGGCTCAACTGGCGCTGCGTCACCCTCACCGGAGGGCAGCTGGAGCCGCTGCAGAAATGTGGTGTATTTGTTTGCCCATGTGCTCCCTCGCTCTATAAAGGTCTCAGAGCATGCACGCTGCTGCCCTGGGTCTGCTTTGCATTCCTCTCTGTGTTGATGGCACTGATGGGGAGAGACGGAATTTGTTTTGTGCCACTTTATCAGGCTGTCCTCCAGCGTCTATACAGGTGGCTGTTTGGCTGGTTTTTGTTTTAGTTTCTTGGCAGGGGACAGCAGTAGGAATTGAGGGCTCATTGCACTGTGCGTAGTTATAGGCAGTGAGAATTTGATGAATTCTCTAAAAATACTGCTTTTCCTTAGATTACTGGTGACTAGCATCGTGCTGTTCATCATGGAAATCACTGATTCAGGAAAGAGAATGTATTCCTGGTTCTTTGCTCCCTAAGTCATGTGCATCCTCAGGACAACTCCTTTCGAAGCTGGTAGATTTACAGTGGAGCTTGTGGGTTTGGCTCAGTAGGAGAGAAGGAAATTCTAAATTAAATCTCATCGGTGCAATAATTCCAGATGCCCAACATTATGCCAAGGGAAATCCCCAACTGCCCCTGCCACTGAAAGCCAGAAGCTGGATAAAGCAAGAGCATATGCCATGTGGGGACAAGCCTGAATCAGGGCCTGGGGACAAAGAGCTGTATGTGTGTCTCTTGCACTGATGGTTTGTGACGCTTCTCAGTATCAGCTGCTGCCCTTGGCCCTCTCTATTTTTAACTTTCAGCTGGACGGTGCTGCTGCATGGTTAGAGCAAAGGAGAGGGAGACTGCATGGAGGATATCGGGGTGAGGGGATGTGAAATTGTTGCACTGTCGTGTGCAGAATGGTAAAAAGATGGAATGCCAAGGGATGAGCAAAAGAGATCGGTTTGGTCCCAGCACTGGAGATCGCAGCATCTTCCATTAACCCCTGAAAGCTGATGATCAGCAGGAGTGAGTGGGCAGCTGCAGAGCTCTAGCTTTGTCTTCCACTCCTGAGAGATCCAATATCCCTTTATACCCCCACCTGTCACTGATGAGATGCGGTGTGAGGCTACGCCAGATGTTTAATTTGTGGTTTGTGAAACCCCTACCACAAGACTGGATTGTGTTAAAGAGGATGCTGCCTGTGCTGGGGATCAAGGCCTCTCTGAGCTGGTTGAAGTGATAGCAGGAGATGGGCAGAAAGGAAGAATATTTGCGCTTTTCATGAGGTAATGCAGGAGTGGTATCACACATGTGCCCCCATCCAAAACCTATGTATGGATATTGATCATTAGTGAATGCTAATGATCAATAAAAATGTGTGATTATTGCATTTTTCTGACTCTCCCTTGAAGAGACATGCAAGGCACTGAAGACAACATCAGATATTGCAATTTCTGCTGTTAATTACAGGAGCCATTGTCGTGGCGATGGGGAGGAGAGGAAACAAAGCCCCAGCCTGTTCCTCTCGTGGAGGTACAGCTGCAGGCTGAGTGACCTGCAGGTGACCACGCCTGGGCTGGGTCTGGAGCACACATGCTGCCAGCTTCATGGGGATGTGGAATGCTTTTTTTTCATTATTTCCATTTTATTGCTTCCCAGATTTCATCTTATTATTCATCGTACTTTGTTCCGTGTGGTTTGTATCCCTGCAGAGTAAATGTAGCCGTATTAATTTGTGGGTGATGAAGAGGTTTAGAATATAATTTATAACACATTTTTGGTTCTCTGCAGATTAATGATCCTCTCTAACATACGCCGCTTGTATTATTGGACAGTATGATTAAGATCTGTCTTGTTCTATTTAGAAAACGTTTCAGATTTTTTTTTCTTGGAATTTTTGTAACAATTCAAAGTAGGAAGGGAGCGGTGGAGGGATTGTTTCAAACAGCACAGTGGGAGTTTCCGTACGGTATGAGACCGTTTGTCCATCAGAATCGTTAGTCTGTCTCCAGTGGTAACCAGTATCAGATGATTCGGAGAAAGACAATGACATTGTTAATAATACATTTGGCCAACCTTGCGGTGCTGTGTATGTGCAGAAGTCAAATTCCTTCCTAATGCTTGCAGTGATTTGCTAATCCCCTGAAGCATAATAATTGCGTTAATTTTATCTCATGAATATGTAAGCATGCTATTGAATGTCATAGGAGGAAGAAACCATTCTGTGAAACTTAAAATAATCAGAGTAATTCTTTGACAAGGATGGACTTCTGGGTTAAAAACTAGTTGCTTAAAAAGCATGCAGAAAGTATACTCCTGCCATTGTTTTCAAAGCAATTGGCACAAAACACTGCTCGCTGTCTGTACAGCCCTACAGTTGTCATTGTTTTTTCATTTAATGCTTTAATGCTTCATCTTTTTCACTGGGAGATGTAATGTAAGTATAGCTTTTTGTTATGGCTTGGTAATAGAGCAGTGGCAAGCCCAGGGATATATGGAGGTTTCATTCGTAGATTATCAATTTGAAGTGTGTGTAGGTTGATGATGACCAAAAGTTGTTACCATCTGCTTGCTGTTTGGTAGACTGCATAATGAGTTTCTGAACCTCATCTTTTTCCAGTGATGTCAGACCGTATCACAGAGAAGTATCTTTGTAGGCGTCTAATTAACCCCCTTACCAGCTCTTTCTGAGGAGAATTAACTCTCTTTGTACTCCAGGCAGGCTTGAGGTGCCTTTTTGACCTTGTGCTTTTCCTGCCCTTTTCCAGGCTCCACTTCTGCTTTATGCGGGAGGATATCCTTCGGTCTTGCTTAGGAAAGTGGGAGAGCACAGGCTTGGCTTTGTTCACACCCTAGGTTTCAGTGGGTGTATACACAGAGTTAAATACACGCTGAAGTTCTCTGCTGGTGTGTGGACACAATGCTCAGCACTTTGCAGAATTAAGCCCAGCATTGGCAGTGCTGTTGGTAACAGTTCTGGGCCTCGAAGAGCTTACTGCCAGGTGGGTGCTGTGGTGCAGGGAGGCATGGGCACCTTCGGCAGCTGTGCTCTGGTGAAGTGAGTTCTTTGGAAGGCTGTGGCAATCTTGGAGGCTGCAATTAGCTTTCCAGATCAGGATTTTCTTCAGGAAGTCTGAGGGGTTACAAATATGCTGCAGGAAATGGTGTTGCGGATCTGTTTCTGCCTTCTGGGAAGCTAGTGATCACAAAGAAACAGGGAGCGCTGCGTGGCTGAAACGGCACTTGTTCAGATGAGCTGCCCTCCTTACAAATCCTTTGGTGCACTTGGTAACATAGCGATTACGACTGGCTAAATTCACGTTCTGCAGCTGCGAGATTGAAATGGATTTGCTCGGTGTCTTCTTAAGCTGAGGTGATCGCTACCTGCGAGGAGAGCCCCGAGCTGCTGCGACACAGCGCGGCCCCGGCTATGAGCCCTGGTGTGTGGAGGCTGGGGCTGAGCGTTGCTGCACGAGTGGCTTGGGAAAGGCCCGCTGCAAGGTATGTGTCCTGAGCCCAGGGACGGTGCTACGGTCAGTTCAGAGGGCCTCGTAGGGTGGGCAGACTTTGGTCTCAGTTCAGGGCTGCTCGTCCTCCTTGTGGCTGAAGGGTTTGGCCACTTCCTAGCCATGCTGCTGTTGCTCACGTTATTTTTAGCCATCAGACGAGGCGTTTCTCTGAGGCACTGTGCAGCCCCAAGGCATGAGAGGTGCTCCACACGGGGGTTCCCCCTAGGAGCACGGGGCCGCCTCTCGGCTGGGCTTGTTTGTGCTCTGTGCCTGCCTCGATGCGTTGCATTACTAAAGGCTGCGCTGCAGGGGTGTGGGGGGCCCTGAATGCTCTCTGGTCAATTAGTTCTGTAAAGCATTATTTATTACTATTATTTTTTTTTCAAAGTGGGTCAAGCCGTTTTGGCATTTCAGGCGTTGATTCCTGGTTCAATTGCAGGCCCCGGTCACTATGGCAACTGCAGCAAGCGTTCGTCATGGCTGTTCCTTGGGTCGGGTTCAAACTTCGGGACAGAGCAGGAGCAGGGCGAGTTTTGAGGGGCTCAGGGCCAGGGGCGAGCGGGATGGAGCCATGGGGGGCTGCTGCCGAGCCCACCCTCACCATGGGGGAGGCAGCGGCTGTGTGAGTGGCTTTCTCCTGTCCTTCATCTCTCACGGCCTCCTCCTGTCCTTCATCGTGCACACACCAGCAGAGCCCTTGCTGTGAAAAACACTCCACGTTGTCCAGCCATCAGATAGGAGGAGGAGGATTCGGACCTCCTGAGTTTGATCAGCTCTTGGCCGCTGACTTAGAAGACAGCCGAAGAAGGCACCCTTAAAGCTCTCTTCTATTCCTGTCTCTGCAAAGGTGATGATCCCCATGTACCTAACATGATAGGTATGGATGGAGTTATTTTTTTTAAAGCAGGCAGAAGATGCTAAGTGAGTGGAAAACAAACTCAAAGCCGGAGTCTGCTCTGAGAGATTCCGCTTGGCAGAGCTGGCACCGAAGCGTACGGCTGCGGCAGTGTGAGCTGAGCCTGGGCAAGCATGTACGTGCCAGCTTTAAGCTACTCAGTGCTGATGCTGCTCCTGTGTAGCTGCAGCGCCATGGGTTACTCAGCTGGGCCTGAAAAAACCACCGGAGGAGCTTTGCGAGTCCTTGGGTGATCAGCTTGCTATGGCTGCATAGCACCTAGCAGGACCTGAGCTGAAGGCAGCCCTGAAGCATGTGTCGTGCTCAGAGTGAGAGAACCAAGACTGTATTTTGCACATCTGAGTATTAGTGAGTATTAACGTATTTATTGCAGCCTGCAAAAGGCAAAATCTGTCTCGTTTCTCATGTGATCACAACTTGGGTGAGAGTAGCAAACTTTTTAGTGGGTTGCATCTTGAGTTTCACATGCACATGGTGTTTCTGTACCCAGGATTTGAACTGGTTATTTTGTGCTTTAGTAACAGGCAAAACTCAGTGCACTTTCATAATTGTAACCTACAGGCAAGCAGGGCTGTGACTGAATTTGACTTGGTCTTTGAAGAGTTGGTTGAAGCGGAAACTCAGAGTGAAACTTGTGTGTGTGAACTCCCACAAACCGAAAACAAGAGGGAGGTTGTGCTTGAAAAACTCAAGTTTTGTAGAGCTGTAATAAGAAGCAGGTATGTCTGTTCAGACCAATCTAGTGTAGTGACGTGACTCAGGAGTGATCAGGTCAGATTCTGCCTTGTAATTCTGGGGACCTCTCAAATCAGTTTATGTTGAGTCAAGCATGCTGGGGCAAGATCTAGGAAATTTGCTGTAACACCAGATAAGCAATTACACACCATGAACAGGAGCAAGACAGCCTCAGAATCTGGAATTCTTAACAAGCATAGGAATGGCAATTCAAAATCATTTTCATCTCCGGAAGTGTTTCTAATGAGCTGCAGGATTTAGTGCCATTTGCACAGCACCTCATGCACGTGCACATAGCTGGTGATAGTGCCTGGTATATATAGATGCCACTGTGCTGGGTTGTTAAAAACTGTGCATCTTGAATCTAGCCAGGAAAAGTAGCAGCAGGAGGGCAGAAAGAGTGAAATACACATTTTAACTGGAACAGCTGAAAGTCTGGGAAGAAACCCGATACTTTTGTACGTTTTCATAAGCCAAAAAGACCCTGGTAATTTCACTTCATGATATACCTAAACTGTTGCAGGCTCTGTAACATTTGCAGTATAAAATGGATGTAGCATGTGGTATTTTGAGGAGTCTGGCAGGAAAAAAGGTATCAAGGAGAAGGAACAGTTGGGAAATCTGATTTTTCCTGTCTTATTCTGAGATTGCTGCTCTGTTCTATATAAATACGTATGTAACTGGCTTTCTGGTTTAGGTGTTAGGGCATTGGCTGCAAGTAAGGGAAGAGAAACTCCGTTCGCCTAAATGTTTTGAGATTTCTGTAAATCTCTGAAAGGTCTTGCTTTTGCCTTGATATGAAAGGGGAAATTTTTTCTTTCTTCTTTTGACTTTTTTTTTCAAACCGTGAAAGCTTTCATGTTACGGCAAAACATTTTCATCCCCAACTCTTAACTGGTGTGGGAAAGGATGATTTGGTACAGGAAATCATGACTGCATTGTCTGTGACTGGTGTCCCATACGCCTCCCCTCCCAGTGCCCCAAGGGTTTTGATGACCTTTAATGGAGTGTTTTCTAAAAGATAAGATCCCGTTTCTGTGCATGCTGCTAAGAAGGGGCACAGTTGCTGGTATAAAAAGTAAAGGAGGGATGGGATGGGACTATGTCGCAAACACACTGACATCTCCCTTGTTCTTAGCACAAGTGAAGGTTTTCTAAGCTCAGATAATCATTTTAACATCTCAGAACCTTACAGGAGAGAATGAGTTCATTTTCTCATTAATTTCTCTGTGGGCAGATCAATTGAAAAGTGGGTGGAAAAAGACACTGACAGGCAGTTGAAGTTCTCTCTGCCACCAGTAAATGATGCCTGTCTACTGCCTGATTTTACTGGGGAGATCAGTAATAAGTGTGGCACGGGGTGCATTGCTTCAGGAAGCCAGATTTATCTTTTGTGCTACTGGAGAAATCTGTGGGTAATGCTTCACCTCAAGGGAGGGTGCAGTTGCTTTCTCTTTGAGCTGAGGATTAACACTTGTGCTCTTTCTTTCTTTTTGCAGTACTGCCAGTAACTCAAACCGCAGCACGCCTGCCTGCTCCCCCATCCTGCGCAAACGCTCTCGGTCCCCGACACCGCAGGACTCCCAAGGAGACACCATGGTGGAAAAAGGCTCAGACCACTCATCAGACAAATCCCCTTCCACGCCGGAGCAGGGTGTACAGCGGAGCTGTTCCTCTCAGTCAGGCCGCAGTGGGGCCAAGAACTCCAAGGTGAGGAGTGAGCAAATGACTTTGGT
Organism: Heteronetta atricapilla; assembly: GCA_011075105.1. Taxonomy (NCBI): domain Eukaryota; kingdom Metazoa; phylum Chordata; class Aves; order Anseriformes; family Anatidae; genus Heteronetta; species Heteronetta atricapilla. The sequence continues at coordinate 3,442,957 of CM021754.1, read as the reverse complement.
CAAGATGTACATTTGTCCGCTGCTCTAAACTCTAATGCAGTACACTGGCTCTGTTCAGTACCTTTTTTTTTTATTTCTGGCTAACTCTTCTCCTTCTTCCCCCATCATAATTCTGAAAATTCTCCTAACTGGGAGCTGTTTGGGTAGGTCAGACTTCAGTGCACCTACATCATCCTTTCAGTGAACTCAGTCCAGGAACTGCTAATGGCTTGTACTGCAGCTCCACAGTGGCTTTGGTAGGCTAATCTTTTTGCAATCAAGGCCCTGTTTGTTTCCTTGGAAGACTCTGTGATTTTAAGCAAGACCTGGAAAATCAGCTGTTGCAATTACTTTTTATCAACTGGATCGTGAAGGCTCATGGAAGAAATAGTCTCCTCTGTGCAGACAGCCTGCGAAGGGCCCATGCATTTCTCCAGTTCTGTCTAAGCCCCATGTTGAGATAAGGTTTAAATTGCACAGAATCAGTTTGCCAGTCCTCTGCACATTGACTTGTACGGGTGCAGTATGACAGCTGTCTGACAAACTCCATGGAAATCTTGGCTGGGTAGATGCTACTTTCCCTAGGGAAGCATTGTGTCTTTTGACAGACAGTATTAGAACCAGTATCAGCCTTTGTTTGCCATACTCGGAGGAATAGGGTTTCAAGTTTGGGGACCCTTGAGTTTCTATGAGTAGTTGGACCTGGTAAAGCATGCTAGTGCCTTGGGCACCAAGCATAACCTTTGGCTGTAACCCTCATGTCAGTGGTGTGTTATAAGATTGCTGTCAGGAGCACTCGCATTTTTCCAGCTTTATGAAATGAAATGTTTCAGCCTGAATGACTTCCTGGTGTCACAGGTGGCAGAACAGCATAACTCTGATGGCTTGTGTGAAATGAGTTGTTGGATCTATTACCTGATTTATTGCTGGATTGCACAAAAAGTCTTCATTCACTCCTCTTTGTGTTCACTGTCAGCAGAGAAAACAGGGCTCACTAGCCACTAAGGGAGGAGTATGTGTGTTCAAAAGGGGGCGAAGGGTTTTTTTCAAGATGATTCATTTGAGACCAGGCAGTTCCGAGGTTGCCTTGAGGTCAGCCTTCTTCCTGTGCACACAGTAAGCTAGAACCACCGCCCAGGATGCTGGATGGCAGCCTCATGATGGTGCTGTCGGGTTTGTGCACTTGGGCAGTCTGTCCCCAAAATAAAGCCATGCGCTTGGGAGGCAGGCAGGGCACAGGACGTACTGTGTTGGAAGGCAGGCTGGTGCACAGTCCAGCAGGAGAATCACATCCTTAGTAAGAGGTGTTGCAGAGATGAGTTGCATTGCCCTGGCCCATGATGTGCTATGATTCAAGGCCATGGGAGTGTGATTCTTGCTAACAGAGTAACTACTAAAGCTTGATAGTGATTCGTGGTGCTTTTAACAAGGAAGGGGGAGGGGTACAAGGCTTTCTGTTGGGTTTGTGGGTTTTCCTTCTCTTGATTTGTGAGGTAATTTTTCTTCTTTCTTTAATTTATCTCTTTTCATTCCTGCATGCTTTCTCTCCGATTAAGTCACACAAGCGCCTCTCCAAAGTAAGCCTTCTTTTTTCTCTCCTGTGCCCCACTGTAGAATTGTCTCATCATGCAGAAACCCTCCCCGTGGTACTGAGCAGTGACTCCAGTAAGGCATTCTCCTGGTGCGGCTGCGAGAATGTCAGCAAGAGCTCACCCCGATGCCTGTAGCTGAGAAGCTGGTTTCACTTATATCACTGGGATCTCCTTAATATTTGCTCACATGGTGTGAAAAGTGGCCTGTTCCTCACACTCCTTCAATTACTTCCAAAGAATTTTAGGCTTCATTTTAAGATTTGATTTCTTTCTCCCTTAAAAATAGCCGCTGTCTTTACAGGGAGAGATCTCCTGGTTCTGGTGGGCTGAACATAATCCCTTTCTCTTCCATCTCTTCTTTATGCCTTGTAGAAATGGGAGTCGATCTCCATAACTTCTTGCCTGCTTTTTTTTTTTTTTTTTTTTGGATGAAGACTAGTGAGGCCATTGATCTCAGTTTACTGACCTTACACGTTTTTCTGTGTGATGTAAATATTAAAGATCAGTGATTTCAAATGAACCCAGCTTAAACCTGTTAGAACAGACCTGTCCCAAATGAATTGTGAGAATTCATGGGCTCGCTCTGAAAGGTAATAAGGAGAAAATCCCTCTGTGGGTGCTTGGATTGGAGATAAGCTTATTTGAGACGTGATCTCAAATCTCTGTGCTACCTTCAGAAGAGTGTAAAATCCAGAAACGCTGATGGGATGCTTATTGGACAGAATGCCAGCCTGCTGGCATTTCCACGTGTGTATGCAAGTAAAGTTAAAACCAGAATGGCTTGGATGGCTTCTCAGTCTACTAAATCAATGTCTTGGCTTTTCCTCAGTTGATGCCTTGGATTTAATTCTAGGCAAGTTGCTAGTTAGCAGTGAAGTTAACAATACTGGCTTACAGTTCCCTTTGTCAGAATGCCCCGTGTAGCCAGCCCTATCTTGCATGATTGCTGGTGTCTGCTGGAAACTTCTCCGTGTCTTTCTTTAGACAGCTTGTCTTTTGCATGGTAACTGTAGCTTGGATGCTACAAATGAAGACTGTGGGACTAGAGTCTCAGGTGAGGTGTGAAACAAGTTCTATGTAAAACGCAGGGCTGGAGTAGCAGAGAGTCCCGAAAGGCTTCTGGTGAGTAGGGAGAGGTCTGCGGTAGGGCAGGTTGTGGCTGGGCTGTGGCAGGCTGGAGGTGCCTGGCCCAGCTGTGGAGAGATTTGTCAGGAGAGGTGGGAAGAGCACTGTCAGGGAGCGATGTGCATGCAAGGCGCATTTGTACGGGTACTGGGATGTGCTTGTAGCCAGCCCCTTGCTTTCCTAAAAGGAAAAATACTTTACTACAGTTAGAGAACAAAAAGGGAGGTGGACCTGCGGTGGGTTCAGTGCAAGGATGGATGTACAATGCAGAGAAGGGGATCCTGGGCTTGACCTCTACCAGCCTGCATCAGGGCCTCCTGTCCCAGACCCCTGCCCCAGCTGAAGGGTGAGTCTCATCCTGGGCTCCACAAAGCTGCCTTTCCTGGAACAAGAGAATCTGGCATCCCCTGAATCCTCTGATTCTCCCCAGGCAGATGAAGATACCTGTTCAAGACGGGGAAAGGCTAGGAACAAAGAACTGAAGAGTAAAAAAAAATAAATTCTCCTTTCTCAGCCTCTACTCCTCTCCCCACCCCTCTTCTGTAAGAAGAAAATGTCTGATTTTCCAACCTGTCTCGCTGATGAAATGAAACAGCTTGAGCCCATGAGTTTGATGCTGTGTTTATACAATTGCTGACAGTTCTGCTTGAAGTCCCTTGCCCTCTTTTTGTCTGTCGCGTTTATTGTCATGCTGCAGTGTTGCCATCAGAGGGAGTGCTTCACCAGGAGTTTTTAAGCACTGGATTACATCTGTAGGGAATCTTTGGAGCTTTTCCATGCAATCCACCAGCGTGGCATGGCCCAAAACACCTAAAGGCCTGTGTCAGCCTTAAGCTTTTACTGGCAAGCACTGCTGCTCCTGGAACAGCTTTCTGAATACAGAGAATAAAAGAGTTTTGTTTGCAGCTAACAGTGAAATACATGTTTTTTAACCTCTTTTGCTCTTGCCAAGGATCAAAGTTATTTGCTCTCAGTTGCATGTCTTTCAAGACTCATCCCACTGTCTGTAGCTAATAATGAATGCCGAGGAGAAAACATCAGGTTAGAGAAAAACATGAATTTTGATGTAGTCTCTGAAGATTGAGCAGTTTAGGTCAGGAGGGATCTCTGAAGCTCTCTAGTCCAACCTTGTGTTCAAAGTGGGGCTGATTTGGTAACACCAGGCTGCTCAGAATCTGCTCTAGTTGCATTTTGAAAACCTCCCCAGGTGGAGATTGCACAGCCTTGCTGGGCCCCTGCTCCAGTGCTTAACCACTCTTGTTGTGAACAGGCTTTTCCCTCTATCCAAATAGAATTTCCCTTCCTGCAGCTTATGGCTGTTGCACCTTGTCCTTCCAGCGTGCAATTATGAGAAGAATTTGGCTGTCTTCTCATTTACCCCTCCTTCTGGGTGGTATAATCCCCTTTTAGGTAGTAGGTCATGAAATTCTCGTCGCTTTAGACTGAAGTGAGGAATTTGGGAATAAAATTCATCGATTTCTTTGAGTTACTGGGCTGTGAGGGTTCAGAAGCCAGCTGAATAGCATAGAGCTTGGACATACGTAGATCAGGAGAAAGGGCTCTGGAGTTTATTCAGAGCTCTGTGCCCTCATCCTGGTCTGTGCCTCTGTTTCCTCTGTTCCAAAAAGGACTAAGTGATGTCTCTAAAGTCCATGGCAAGTCATTCACTTGGCAAAATGTTTCCGTTCCTCCGGAAGCAGCAGTACGTAGGAGTGAGTTGTGATCCTGCTCCCAGTAATGCTAAAAGGTGGAAACTTCTGTTGGCATCAAGCTAGCAGGCTGAACTTCATATACGTGATCCGCTGCTTCCCATCTGCACTGTAAATCTGTGATCTTCCAAAGAAATACATGCAATTATAGGGTCGTTAACCTGCAAAGATTCAGAGGCAACACTACATTAATTAGAGGCTCAGAGCAAAGCCCCCATTTTTTTCCTTCCTCACCTTCTCCTAAGTTCTTCCTAGTTACAGCCACCACGTAGCTATGAACTCTGGTACCTGCTCCTATGGCATCATCTCTGACAGCCAGTGACATCTTTCCCACTTCTGTGTGCAACTCCCTTCCTCTGTTGCTCATTTATTTTATCTTTTCAGTTCTAATGTTTATGGTTTCTTTTTCCAGTATGACAGACTTAACCTGCTCAAAGTAAGAATATATTTTTCCTTTTTCTTTCTGTTTCCCCTCTGTTACACTACCTCTCGATTTTCACAGTTTGCATCCCTCTATATTCTGATGCTCAGTGATTAAAAAAATAAAAAAGAAATAAAACTGAAGGTAGGTTGAAGGAGTCAGATTTACACTGAGGCTTAGTTTTGCTCCTCTTTGGACTCTGTAGTCTGTTCTACCTGCAAAACATAGGGATTAGGAGGAGGGAACCTCCTCATGTTTAGAACACTTGGTGGAAGCAAAAGAGGAGGCTTGGGTATCAGTAGGACTGTGTGGAAGGGGAAGAAAGCCACAGAGAAGTCACACTTGGGGAAATTCAGTTGTGCAGGGCAAAAGGAATTACTGCAATTAATGTAACAGAGGGGAATGAACTCCTGTTGCAGTGTGCTGACACCACATGTGCACCCTGATTTCAAAGGCTCAGTAACAGCAGTGTTTTGTATATGCCAATTTTAGTTTGATTATGATTTTTTCCCCAGGAATTTCTGAGTTATGCATTTTGCTCATTAAGGCAGACAGATGGCAAAACAAATCTGCAGGAAAATCACTCCATCTTAGATCCTATGCTCCTGAGGACAAGGTGGTTTGTACGAGGATAAAGCTTAATTCCCCTGATTTTTTTTAGTATAGCCTGAATTGCATAAGGCCTTTTTCCATGTCCTGCTTGGAGAGAAGGACGAATTCAACAGAACCATTTATGAATGGAGCCTATGATGAAGTATGGAAATGTGTAGCAAGTAAGAAAATTCGCCTGGTTGGTCAATGAGCCAGCTGTGTATTCAGTTCTTTGGTTCATATCCTTTTCCTAGGGACTGGGGAAAGGCCTTAGGGGTGTTGCTCTTTTTAATATCAACCTTTATATTCTGTACTGTGGCATATACCATGTTACTGTGGGTTTTTTCGTTAGAGAGCAGTGCAGTGAACAGGATGCTGTCCCAGGTGGCAGAAATGCCCAAGGTGGCAAGGGGCCCTTTGGAAACATTGGCTCTGTGAGTGGGAACCAGGTGGCAGGGAAGTCTGTATGGCATGGGACATAGGGAGCACAGGAAACTGAAAACAGGGAGGTTTAGGAAGAGAACAGTGTAGGCAAACCATGTCTTCATAGGTATCTCTGGTCCAATCTGATCTTATTAACACTTTGTGCTTACTTTTCTATGGTAAGACATCGTGAATGTTGTTGGTCCTCTTGTGGGCTCTCCCAGTGCAGCTGATTTCTGTGCTTCTGTGAATAGGAACTTAGCTCTCTAAGTGAAACTTTCACAGGCTGCCGTAAGTCAGAGAAATAAGTTCGTTTTCCTTCATATTCTAGACTGGATGGGGTATAAAGCTGTGAGAAATACTCCCAGTCCGAGGTCAGAAGCAAGATGACTTCAAGGAAAGAAATGCAGTAAATGTTGCTTCTGTCTTTGTCCGTGGAACTGAGCTCCCGCAGGTGTAATGCAGGCATGCTGCTGGTGGTCAGAAGAGGGGGACAGGCACAGCTGCCTGGCTGCTGACACACGAAGTGCCTGACCACGAGCTCTGCTGCTGACCACCCTTAATGGTGAAAGGCTGTGGTGCCTCCAAGCCTCGTTGCTCTGAGGCTAATCCACCCTAAAATGGGGGATGCCTGGAACTGCTGTCAGCTCTGCTCTGTGTCCCGACACTGGAAAGCCAGCCTCACTGGAGTGGGAGTGTGAAGCCTATTTCTTCCTCCCTCTGTGCTGATAAATCTCACCTCCAGTTGAAAATTGCCAAGTGTGACTTTCCAAGCTGAGCTAGCTTTTTCATATGCTCCGGTGTGACATGTGGCCTGCCCTCAAACCATCTGAAATGCCATAATAAGGGCAACAAATTACATGTGCCGAGGATGCAAAGCACTGTGCGCTGAAATTATGCAAAAGTCTTTTTTTCCGTTCAGCTTTCCTAGCGATTTTCTTCAGCAATTTTCCTGCCTTTGTACGCGTCTCCCATTTAAAATTTAAAATAAAGTTTTGCCTGCTGGCTGTTGTGAGTAAAGTTGTGTCCCTGCCTTCTGATGGTTCTTCAAGGGCTCATTTGCGGAGGGTCGGTTCAAATCGGTGATTTCTCCACCCTAGCCAGCAGCCGTGGAAGAATAAAGCCTCTAAAAGGAACGGCTGGCACTGCTGATGGGTAGCTCCTCTGCTGCTAGTGGGCGCTGCGGTCCTGCAGAATGATTGCAGCGTGAGCTTGTGTGTGTGTGTGCGTGCACATGGACATGCACACATTAGCCTGAACTGTTTCCTATTATAGACTCATGCTCCTGGATTTGTGCTTTGTTTCTGTAACGGGGAATAACTGTTAGACTGCACTGTGAAATCCATGGAAGTCTTCTGTTTAACCTCACTTTCACTCCGCTAATTATGCAAACCAGATTGGACCTAGTTTCTCTGTCCGTCTTTCTTTTTGATCCTAAGATCTCTGTGCTAACTAATGCTTCTCTTTTATTTTGTCCTTACAGAAAAGCCAGAGTTGGTATAATGTAAGTACTCCAGTTTCTCTTGTCCCTGGGTGAACATGGGCTGGGTGCCTGGGGGAGGGGGGAAGGTGCAAAGGGGCTTTGCAGTGGCAGTGGGGCATGCTGGCCATTTCCCAGAAGAGGAGATGGAAATGGCTCAGAACTGGCAAAGGCGGACTGTCATCCTAAGGGAAAGGGTGCCAGTGGTAGGGAGCAAAAGCTTTGCCTGTGCAGTCACTCTTCTGATGATCTCTACATCCTGTACCTTCCAGTTTCCTGGCAGAGTTGGTCTGGATGTGGTGTCAAACAGAGCTGCCACCATGCAAACCCTTTGCATCTCTCAGGGCGGTGTGGGGCGAGAGAGGAATTATTTTCTGTTGATCTCACAGAAATGCAAACCATCGCCTGCTTCTGCCTTGATCTTATTTTGGTTCTGTGAGCACGAGGGGCAGTGTTTAGGCACAAAGCCGGCGGTTTGTGAGTTTCCACAATCGGTGCCACCTTTGCATGGTCGAACCCCACCCCTGAAGCAGATACGAGCAGCATGGTGGCTTTGTAGCCAAATGCAGCAGCCTTTCCACATTCAGCAGCAGTTTCTACCTTCCTGCAGCACCAGGTGTAAGAACCAGTGAATTTAGCAGATACAGCGTGCTCAAATTTGGCAGAGGCATGAGAGGCACGCTTATTTGCTGTAAATAACCAGCACTAGGATGTTTCACTCTCTCTGCCTGGTCTCAAAAGCCGTGGCTGGCATAGGTAGCATGCTGTGCAGCCGTGGCAGCCTGCTGGAGCTCTGGCTGGATGTGCTGGCTGGGGAACCTGTGTCAGGTGCTGCAGATCCGTGGCTTTCTGCGGTAACACTGCCTCAGGGTTGGCTGGGATTGTGGCTCTGAATGATAGCACAGAGATGTCAGAGAGGGGCTGTGACAGAGCATGCTCTCTCTTTGTTACTGTTGAAGGAGGAGGTGCGTTTTTCTCACTTTTTTGCACCTTTCACTATTTAGTAATTACTAACCCTGGTAAGCCTGCTGTGTCTCTGAGGTAAAATCCCCTTCGATGATTATTTAAGGTGTTAAATGCATCTGGGTTGATGTATGAATCCTTTGTGCTCTCGGTAGGAAACAGACAGGCCTCCCTCAAAAAGAGAAGGGAATTTAATAAGGTTGACGAGGAGGGGGAGAGAAGTGGGAACAGAAAACAGCTGTCCTCTTGGCAGGGACATCAGTGCAAAGCTCCCTTTGTTGTGGGGGAAGAGCCAAGTGGGATAATCAGATCGAGAGCTAGCTAGCAGCAAGGACAGGGGAAGACGTGATCTCAGAGGCAGATGGATGCATGGAGGCAGTGGCACGAGGAATGAAGCATAACCCATGGTGGCCCGAGGTGGTGGAGCACTGGCATATAGAGGAACCGTGGGGCAAGGCGCTTTGGGCCCATAGGCACCCCAAACTGGCACGTGAAGTCCGTGGCCATGGCTGAAGGTGACTTCTGCTATCGCACAAGAGCTGATGGAGGCGGTGGCTGCCGAGATCCATTCCCTGCTGCATGATGCTTCGCTGTGGTCTGCTTCTGTGGGTCTCGTGTGTTTGTATCCTCTCTATCTTATCTTTCTGTTCTCTTGTTTTTCCTCCATATATTTTCAGCATGAGAGACAGTACATCCGGAGAGTAAGCACTGGCTGCATTTTTTGTGGTTTCCCCCCACAATTATTTTCCTTTAGAAAGCAAAACAAAACACGTTCTAGTTAGTAGAGACGGTCTGGCCAGATAAAAGCAGCAATGTGGAAGCATGGATGGGCTGCAAACTGCAGGAAGGCATTCAATCCTACTGCTAGTATTAACATCAAAAATTTGCTAATGTGTCTCCTTGATAGAATTTCTCTTTTTTTGCCAGCTCCTTCCAGGCAGGATTTTTCTGGCACTTGGACCATTCCGACTCCTCTATTTCTTGCCCCACTGTGAGCAGCTGTAGAAATGAATCCGTGGAGGCTACCCCTTCATGAGGCCTTGCAGTTTCATTTTACCCATTTCCCCTCACCGTCATTTTACGTAAACCTCTCTATGCATGCAGCCAACGCTCCACAATTGTTCTTTGTGTCTCTTTGGCAGCCCTGGGTGCCAGGCACCGTGCAACACAAAACAAAAATATAGTCGTTGCCTCAAAGAGCACATGGCCCTCAAAGCTCCCCAGAGCATCAGTGGTCAGAATGCCGGTTTTCTAAGATGACTTCAGTTTTTGCTGCTTTTAACTGGACTTTTTGTCTTTGTAGCATTATGTCCCTCTTTGGCAGTTGGAAGCCTTCCTTCTCTCTCCCTTGATTCCTTATTCTCTACTTTTTCCTTAAGATGTTACCGACTTCTCCACCCATGTGTGTTCTCCTCTTGATCCTAGCAGTGCTTTTTAGGATTGGCATCCCTACCAGATTGACAAGTGGGAGAAAGGGAGCGAACCAAGGTCATGGTCTGATTTGGCAAGAGTCCTGCCCTTTCATGGTCTTGGTGCTTTCTCTTCTTGGCTCTCCAGAGGAAGAGTGCAAGGTGGTCAGGTGCACAGTGAGCATTAGAAAGCAACACCAGAATAAATATGCTCAACCTTACGGGGTTTGCTTTGTGTTTGTGCCCTTACAGTGGAAGAGCAAACATCACTGGGCTGGCTGGGCTCACTAACAGTGAAAAGGAAAAGTCTCCTGAGGTGTTTCTTGTGCCTTTGGTGAGGAACAGCAGATAAGGACCCTCTGGCTTGGAAGAACTGCTTTTCTTACGGATTAAACCCCAGTTTGTTGGTCAGCTCTGGTGTCAGCCCCACTCATCTGTGCTCATCCATCAGGATGTAGTTTGAGCGTGTCTGCATTGGAGTTGTGTGTCTGCATGTCGAATTCCTGTTAACTGGTTTATTATTTTTTAAATGATTTTCTTTAAAAAAGAATAGAGCTCATAAACAAGTTTTCTCTTTAATTTTGTTTACTAAAACATGACTTATTCTGAAGACCTGATGTGCTTAGAGGTGGGGAATTTGTGTATCACTCCCCTGGTGACATGAAGGATGAGGTTGCACTGGCTCTGCAGGATACAAAAACTCCACAAGTTGGCAGAAGGAATTCCTCACCCAGCAGAAGTCACTACAATGAGAGACAAGTTGGAGATATTTTGGTGTCAAAGAAGAAAAAGTGTCTCATTTGTTCTTCTCTTTCTTGTTGGGCTCTGAGTGAAGAGCCTCACGTTTGAGCATGGAGGAGCTCTTAGGTTTCACGTCTTGAGGTTTGTCTCAGCCCTGGGCCTAGCAAATCTGCCAGGATTTTTTCTGCCTGCTTCTCTGTCAGCTGGACTGGTGATCCTTCTGCTTCCCTGACTGTTCCTAAATCAGGCTGTGCATCTCTGATTTTCCACAGCATTTCTAGCTGCCGCCCTATAGCAAGGGTTACTTCTGTGCTGGAGATGCCATGCCTCGGGAGAATCTGCAGAGCATGCTCCCGGAAAAGAGAGTAAGGGAGAAGCTCTTGTGAAAAGTTAGAGCAATTGCAGTTGGCACTGGGGAAGATGTGAGATTTGTGTCTGTCCATGAGGATTTCAGTTTAATATTTAGGTCCCAAGGTCAGCCCTCCTCTGTACTCCCTCCCTTTGTGTTTATCTGCTTGCAGTCTTTCCACCTGCCTTCTCTTTTGGAACCACACTTCAATTTTTTTTTCTTCTTACAGCTTCTCCCTCTACCTGACCCGAGCCTTCACCTCTCCACCCATGTGCAGGACAGTCCCAGAGTGATTACAGGGAAAAATATACAGTGAGAAGACAGTAATTACCTCTTCCAGGTGTTCTTAAATACTAGCAAAGACCTTTACTGTCCTGGTGAGTCTGAAAAGTTCAACAGCAGTACGGTTCTATCCGCTTGTCTTTGGGAGAGCAAAGTCTGCACTGAGTGGGTCAAAGCCCCAACAGAAGCCCTGCACCTGCAGTTCTGCAAACAAAGGCTGTGCACACAGGGCAGCTTTCCCAGCAGTGGCTCCAGGGAAGGCCTCAGCCGAGCCATGCACAAACCCGAACGGTCGGCTTCAGGTATCACTGCTCGCTGTGTTTCCCTCTGTCCACAGATCTGCGGGCTCTCCCTGGCTGTAGTGCTGGAGCTGCGTGCTGTATGTCACCATTTGCAGAGTGGGAAATAATGCTCAATGAATACAGTAATACTGCACAGAAGCATTTGTTCATAGAGGAAAGCAGTAGTATAATTTCCAAGCCATAGGAGAACCAGAACCAGAGACCGTGGAAAGGAGGCAGAGAGCATTTAGGAGCACAAAGGAGGGATGTGGTCTCCTGTGGAAATGTCCTTTCTGGGGCTGTGCACTGTTGGTATCCTCTGTAACTTTTGAACAATTTCAGCTTGCAGAGCTGAATGTCTCAAAAATAAATCTGGTCGGATTTGCGTTTTGGTAGGTAGCTGCGTAAAGGAGAGAGCCCTGGCCCTGGGAGAACTGCAGCAAAAGTGCATTAGGAGGCAGGAGGTGCCTGAGGGCCTTTCTTTGTGAAGCCTTTTAAGTAGCACTTGCAGCTTCTTAACAACGTCAAATGATCACAAGACTGAGCACGGTAAGAAATCAGCCTTTGATGTCTTGGTGTGCTGATTTCTTTCCTTGCAGCACCCTCTTGGAGACCCACAGATGCCAGAGCGAAGGGGGAATCTCCGCTGTTGGAACGAGTGAAATATCCTGAATTAAGACCAAGAGAAGGAAGTGAAGCACTGCTGTAGGGAAAACATCAGAAATGTCTTCGCCAGGGGTGGCAGCCTGAGTTTGACTTTAGCACCAGCAATCTTATAACAGGGCTTATTGCAAAAACCCAGGCCTGACAATGATGTAGTGAGGTGCTGAATGAGCTGCCTTACTCTGAATCAGTGCTCTCAGCTTTCCAGTGCCGGTAACCATTTTGTCAAGCTGTTCCTGGAGCGGTGTAACTCCTTGGCTTTCAGGTGTTTTTCACAGGCAGTTCCCTCTGGGATTTCCATGATGTCAGGCGTATCGATTACCGGGCCTGGCACGCCTGCTGTGGTGGAGCGGCACTAAATTAGAAATGAACTTCTGGTGCATGCTCACAGGATGATGAATTCAAATTCACTCTACCACAGACTGCCAGTGATTACTTTGAAGCTTCTCCCTCTGGTGTTAATTCACTTTTAAAAGAAAAAGAAAAAAGAAAAAAGAAGGAAGTCCCCAGCAACCCAACCAGGTTTGGAAGAAACGCCGTGGGACAGGTGGCCAGTTGCTTTGCTGGCATTAATCAGCACAGCAGTCCTGCTGTCAGTGGGATCTAAACTCTCCCACACAAGCAAGGAACATATCCTGCTCTTTCCATTAGTTCTGATCTGTCCAGAGGCAATGCGAGTCTTCCACAAAGGCTTAGGAGCAAGTCCATCAGTCATGCAGATCAGTTAAGATTTTCCTTCCTGGTTTTCTCCCTGCCTCCTTATATCTACCTGTGTTTTGTGCCAGACTGTACCTTCCTCAGCTGTTGTGTTGTCAGACTTCCCTGTCCTGTCCCATCCCCCAGCAGCAGCTGCTTTAGATTTCCTCCCAGAGGATTTTTCAGCATATTACCAGTGAGTCGTGGCCCTGGCAGGGTCACGCTTTGGTCCCCGTTCCCGCCCCCCCCCCAAAACTCCCCTCTGCCTGTCGCAGTGCCATCCTGTCCCGTCCCTCTCTGTTTGCAGTAGGGTTAATGTTTGCTGTCACCACCTCCGGGTTTGTCTTCCGATCGCTCATGCCATTCAGATCTGCAACAGGAGAGGTGGGTGGCTGCGGAGACTGAGAAACATCCTGGTGGGATTTTTGGGAAGCAATCCCATACGGAGGGAGTTTCCAGCAAGATAGGCCATTCAGTAAAACAACACAGGCACCTCGCAGTTGTCTGCAGTGCTAATGCCTTGTCCCTCCTGGGCTGCAGAAGTTGTTTTGCTCTCCCTTCACCTGGGGATGCTATGGGTGAATGCAGGCAGACGCGAGGAGCAATGCCTTTGTGGTGCACCTGAGCAGCTCCGTGGTGCTCCCTGCCAGCGGGCACCCTGCACTCACTGGCCCTGCAGTGAAGCCGTGCCCTTCTAGGTTTTGTGTGGTGGGAAACATCTGTGTGCCCAGTTTGTTAGGAAGAACTTGCATTTTTCATCAGTACGCTTGCGCCTGGTTCTCACAGCCCAGCATCGTGGCTGAGCAGTGCTGTCATGGTGTGGGCTCTTCCTGTGCATTCCCACCCTTGAGCAGAGATGGAGAGCGTGGGGACTGAGGGCATAGGGGTGCAGGGAGCTGTGCTCCAAGCAATCTTCCTGAGACCTGCAAGGATTTTGTTTACTGGAGCCTGAGGGAGCCCTTGCTCGTCCTTTCCAAAGTGACCTGGCTGATGAATGAAGCCTAAAAAGACCCAGGCTTTTTTGGGGGGCACAGAAGTAGCTGAGCTCTAAAATTTCTTAACTCCATGGGTCTCGCAGGGCTGATTTCATCACCGCTCTGTTCTTTTGGCTGGTCCCTCCTTAGCCCAGCTCCCCTCGCGCCGCCCCCACCGCAGTGTCCAGCAGCTCTCCACGACAGGAAACATCTGCTGGAGGCTGAGCCTGGGTTACTGCCGGGCATTGGCCGGCAGAGCTCCCCACTGCAGAAACTGGAAGCATGTGCGAGGCGCTTTGGTATCCCCCCCGCCTGCTCCTTCCACGAGAAACCTCCCCAAAGACCAAAGCTGCCTTTCCGAGCAGAGGGACGAGAGGAGAGAGCCTGAGGCGGGCACAAGAGTAAGAATCGCTGCTTTTCTGCTTTCAAAGCAGGAAAAAACCACCAACAGCTGAAGGCTCTGAGCTGTTTGGTGTCCTGTTACTGTGGGGGTGCTGGCCATCAGACCTGTGCTGGGTGCTCGCTCGCAGTCCTGGCCATCGGGGCTGGCTCAGGAGTCGCAGACGCCTTGCACAACCTGCCTGGGACCTCTTGGGCTGTCGGTGCTTTTGCAGCCCTTTTTCAAAGGATACCCACAGTGAGAATTGGGTGAGACAGGAGCAGAAGAGCGCAGACATTGCCCACTGGCACGCTTATCCTCATGAGCCCCTTGGAAAAAAATCCTCCCCAGGGCGAGTCCTCTCTCAGAGCTGCAGAGGCCACTAGGGCAGACGACCTGAACCGTGAGCGGGGAAGCAGGGGAAGGCACACAAACTCCTGCCAAGCTGCTGTATCTCTTTCGACTTTGAATCTAAACAAGAAGCGGTGACAGCAGGAAGAGGAAAAGCAGTCTGCCTGGGAACACGGGGAGCTGTGCGAGTGCGGAGGGGACGCTATGGATCCCTTGCCGGAGTGTGAGGCTCTCTGGGATCTTGTGCTGCATCAAGAGCTCTCAAGTCTGCTCTCGGACCTGGACGAGCTTGTCGACTTGTCCCAGGAGTATGTCAGCAGTGGATCAGATGAAATTCTAGCTGTGAGTGTCTCTAAACTGAACTGTTTTTCACTCTAACAGAAGTTCAGGTGCTAAGCAGAATTGTCTGTTGTAGTGCAGGCTTTGGATGGCTCAGAACATCCCTGGCGGTGGGTCAGGGAGCGGAGCAGGGCTCCCCATGGAGACAGAACTGCTAAGGCTGGTCTGTAACGCGTTAAACAGAGAGCTCAATGCTGATTATCATCTCTATTCCTCCCTCCTATCCCATCCTCTCTGCGTGTCCCAGGAAATCTTGGGCTTAGGCTCTTACTGGAGCCCGCCTCTGGCCAAGGTCTTTTCCAGATATTCAGGCTAGAAGTTTGGTAAGTGAAATGATACTTCTCTGTCAGCTGCTGCTTTGTAGATTTTATCAAGACACCTTCCTTTGGACCCACAGGTCTGAGACAAATATCCAAAGTGCTAAGATGTTAAAATTATTGGTTGTAGTTCATTAGTTCATTGAAATGATGTGTGGAAGAGGGAATGCTTTTTCTGGGAGAGTAGGGTGGGGGTGTCTGTGCTTCTTTCTTTTCTTTGACAGTATTTGACAGTTTCGTAAGTCTAATAACCTTCACATTCCTCCTATCCCTTCAGCACTCCCCCCCCAATTTTCTCAACCAGAAACTACCTTCAGTAATCACATTCATTTGGGGGCCCCTTTGAGGGAGGCTCTGACGTGTGCCCACCGATCTGCATTGGGAGAGTTGTGTCGTGCATCTGGGAGAGGTAGAAAGGGGTTGTTGAGAGGAAAGTGAGATGCAGAGGGAAGAGGTTGGCCCCCAGGTTGCTCTGCCTTCCCTGCGTTTGTGGGAGAAAGAGCAGGAGAGATTAGAGGAGAGACACGGGCCTTCTGAAATTGTACCTGCCTCCCTTTCGGTCAGTTCTGCCTTCAGAAGTTCTGGCTATTCTGAGCGGCTGTCAGCACGTGCGTGGCATGCAGGAGGTGGCCTTTGGCTAGATCTGTCGGTCCTGGGACAGAGTCACGCTAAAGTTTAGTAAACACCAGAGAGAAGCCAGCTCCTGATCTCCCTCCAGCCAACAGCATGGTTTTATTTGATGCTTTCCGTGAGGCCAGGTGTCTGCAGAATAAACACAACACGGTCAAGTCCCTGTGCGAGCCTCCTCTGTGCCCCACAGAGGTGTTCCCCCTATACCAGCAGGTAGCTGTGGGTTCCCTGACTGCCAGCTGGAGCACTCCATGGGGAGAGGTGAGGGCATGACTGCATTATTCCTGAGCTGACAGGGATCATTCGAGCTCCCCCGGCCAGGGCTTGCAGCTACACTGAAGCACCTATGGCCTGGGGTCACGATGCTGTTCCTGGAGAGCTGAGGAGTGGCAGCTAGCTGAGGAATTGTGCATTGTACCTTGTACAGTCTGTGGCTGCAGGAAAAGGGATTTCCTCTGCACCCACAGCTTTCACGCAGTTCTGCACTGCAGACAGAGGCATAGGCCTTCTGCTCTGTGCGTACTCTTCCAAGTCAGGTTCTCCTCTTCCTCTCACTTAATGCACTAAATCCCAGATCCTCCCACCTGTGCCTGCTGTGATGGGAGCTCCTGGCCTCGTGCTTTGTAAGTGCATCTGGTCCCCCTTCTCCTTACCTAGGTGTTCCTGCTTTCCCACTCCGTTTCTCTCTACTCATGCCTGCCCCTCTCTTTAACAGGCGCTCTGTTATTTGCAGGTGTTGAGTCCAACCTACAAACAACGGAATGAAGATTTCAGGAAACTCTTCAAGCATCTTCCCGACACGGAGCGTCTCATTGTAGGTAAGGCCTGTCCTCTTGTCCCATGCTCTTTTGTGGGGGCCCATGGTTTTGGGAGGAAATCCAGCAGACATGCAGCTTTTTCCTCTCCTAAGAGATTGTCACCAAGGAACAAGCCCACTGTCTCTTTCCTGTGCACAGACAGTCCCCTCCTCACTGTTTCTAATGGGTTTCATTTGTTTTACTTCAGGGAGACCACAGCTGATCAGTATCAGCTACAGCCTTGTGTCCTCCTGACTTGAGGTGTATGTTTTCCTCTGCACCGCTCCCCAAACCTGTTAGTGTTTGAGCTCTTTCCTCAGTTGGTCAGGGTTGCCTGTCTCAACAACATGCATGCCCCTGAGATTCCCTTTTTCGAGCTCAGTCCCCGATGCTCTCTACTCACAACTCTTCCTGTATTCATCCAGGCTTTGGCCTTGCAGCTAATTAGCGATTGCCCACTGCATCACATCTGTTCTTTTACCTAGTGTAACTGGTGATCTCATGCCATGTCTCACACTTGCAATATGCACAGACTAGCAGAAATTGTTTAGTAGGCTTAAATTGGGAGAGAAATGAGTGATGACACTAGAAAGAGAGAAGGAGAAAACAGGTTAAAATCTGGAGATAGTTCATAGAATGCTACTGAAAAACCAGCTAACAAGATAGTTTTGTCTCCAGGAGAGATTGTCTGTGGCATGCCCTTGGGAGAAATCGTAACCTAGTGGGCAGAACAGCAGCTATGGCCCAGTTCCTTCTGGCTCACAATCCTTTTTGCAGGATTGTGTCGGGTAATTTCTTCTCTTGGTGCTGCTGCTTATCCTCACATTTAGGCTGCCCTGTCTTCTCATCTTGATGCTCCTTAATTACGATGTGTTGTTCACCCACAGATTACTCATGTGCACTACAAAGAGACATTCTCCTGCAGGGCCGCCTCTACCTCTCCGAAAACTGGATCTGCTTTTACAGCAACATCTTCCGCTGGGAGACATTGGTAAGGCTCTCTGACTGGCACACGGAGCATGTGTTCTATGTCAGTATATTTGCTGACAACTTTAAAGCACTCTTTCCATCGTCTTTCTCACCAGTGTCTCTCATTACCTGCTTTCTTTTTCTGCCTTCCCCTCTCTGCATGGCTCTGACTGTAGCTGACAGTTCGCTTGAAGGATATCTGCTCGATGACCAAGGAAAAAACAGCACGGCTCATTCCTAATGCCATCCAAGTTTGCACTGACACTGAAAAGGTACAGCCTTGAAGCCTGCACTTTGTGGGTATCAGGGGCAAGGGAGTGTAAGTGTGTTAACACCACCTCCATGGGAGTTTTCCAAACTGACTGCTTGTGGTACGTGGGGCCTGGGAGAAAGCACTAATGGAAAAGGGTTGGGCGCAGAGCTTCTGCAGACCTGGGGCTTGAGCTGAGTCGGGAACTCATGTAGCTTGTGTGTGGGCATGGAGGAAGTAGAAGATCTGGGTTATGTAGTAGCACACAGCTAACTGAGCTGTTTCTGTGCTCAGAGCAGCTTTGTGGGTTGAGAGGCGCTCAGCCTCTCCGTGAAGCCTCCATGGACTTCAGTCTGTGCCCAGGAGCTGAGCAGCAGCACTGTGTGCCTTGCTCAGTCCCTTTGTGTGCTGTTTCTGGAAAATGATCCAAGCAGCTGTGCTTCTTCATCCCTTCGCTGGGCCTTTTCTGAACTGATTTTTCTCTCCATCTCTTCCCATTCAGCACTTTTTTACTTCCTTTGGGGCTCGAGACAGGACGTACATGATGATGTTCAGACTCTGGCAGAATGCTCTCCTTGACAAGGTACAGAGACCAGCATCTCAGTGTCGGGGGGGATGAAAGGGAGGTGCTGGATTTATGCAGAAGCACGATACCTGTGACAAGCTTATGTACATAAAAAAAGATGTAGGGGCAATAAGTACGTGTGTGTTTAGGTAGAGCAAGTACATAGCTGCAGGTGCGAGTATCTTTTTGCATGGAGTTCTGTCTACCCACAGACAGGTCTTGCACATAGATGTCTCTTTACCTCTTCTGAGGAGTGGAAGCAATCAGGAAGGAGATTTTTCAGGTCTGTAATACAAGTGAAACAGCCCAGAAGAAAGAAGTTCAAAATGCAACAGAAATAGCTCACTGCACTGGCAAAGTTCTTAGGAAGTCTGTTCTTCAGAAGTGTAGAGTTCAAGCTAGGGCAGGAGAGAAGCATGTGTTCAGCACATCCCAAAACCAAACAAGAGCAATGGTGGGTGCAGGGGGCATTGAGTAAAAGCTCAGTAGGTTGGATTTTAAAATAAAGCAGGGATATGCGCATGCTATGTCAAAGACCCCGTACATCCTATATTTGGTTCTGAGTATTTGTTCCAATGTCCAGTGAGTATTTCTGGCCTCACTCCAGGAGTAAGGCTCACGAACTGATTGTACAGGGCTGCCAGCATCTGGAGATGTTCAGGGCTTGAGTTCATACCGTACTGGGATGCTAAAGTAATCAAGTGCCAGAATGGCCTGTCCTGAAATTGGGGTGGTAGTATTTAGTAGGCAAAGGGATCAAATTGCGTTGGGCAGCTCCTGTTGCTATCAGATGATGTAATTTAATCGGCCCTTTGAAGTTTATCACAAAATTCAGTGCCACTGGTTTCAAGGTCATGGAGAACAGGAACTAAGATTTGGAGTGATAAAGGCAGGAAACACTGAGGGAGCTCGTTTGCCAAATGAAGGATCCACTCCTGGCAGGAGGGAGGGGGAAAGAGCCTAGTGTGGTTTTTCTGCTAACATGTGAATTAAAGAGAGTATATGGGGGAAGAAGGTAAAACAGCTAGCTATGTTTCTGAATAAAAGTTTCTCATTTGAGTGTTTTCCATCCTTTTGACTGCTAATTTTAGGAGCTAGATTAAAAATTTCCTGCCTTATCACGCACAGTAACTATGGGAAGAAGTTTATACCAACAACTCTGAAAAAGTTCACTAGGTTTATTTTCCCTCATTACCAAGAAATCTTTGTCATTGGTCATAAGTTTCTCGTGGGTAAAAATCCATCTCCTTTCATCCATGCAGCACACACTTAAATCACGAGTTGACCGACCCATTTCTTGAGGGCTCCAGAATGCAGTCATGTGGGAATCAACGGACCTGCATTGTAAAAAGCTGGGCTTTTGTGAAAGGTCTTGATAATTCATTTTTTCTTTTTAACTGGAGATACAATACAGTCTTTTCCCAGTAGTAACCCTTCTTGATTTTAACCTGCAGCAGGAAATGTTTCTCTTTGTTGCTGTTTTAGATGGTTTTCCCAGCAGGTAGCTTTTAGGTAGCTTTCATTTAAACAAAGTCAAAGGGGAGAAAAACTCAAAATGTGTTGGGGCTTGGTGTGGTAGAGGAGACGTTAAATGGAGACACAGCAGAAAACACATGTGGAAGAAAACACAGATTTATTGCTTACATTATTACATGCACAGCACTGTAGTGGTGGGAGATCTCCTTTCTTGTGCTGCTCTGGGTGTAGCCTCCTGTTGGCTTTCTGACCGTGTCTTCAGTAACCTGAGACTGTGACCTGGAAAAATAACAGTCAGATTTTAGAGCAGAACCTGAGCTGGCAGCGAAGGCTTACTAGGCAAAAGGGACTCTTACTACTTGAGCAGGACAATCTCTGTGCCAGCTTGGCCTAACTGTATTAAGACATAAATATACGCCTGCAGCCCATGGGGCTGGGCCAGCCTCCCAGTAACACTCAGTCTACCTTGTGGCATTGCTGGAATTCAGAAGAGGTGAGTCCATCAAAAGGTTCTCGCCTCCCATCAGCAGGATGTGTCAGAACCTCTCGCTTCTGCTTTCAAGGCAAGAAATGTAATATTCCTGACAGTCATAATTCCAGATTGAGAAAGAAATAATGGGCTGATGGCAATCAAAATGCCAGCGTTTTGGGGTTTGACTCATACTGAGAAAAAGCTGCTGCAGGGTGGAGAAAAAAAAGTCATCACAATCCTCAGAGCTGTTCACTTCCATTGCCAACTGCAGAAGTCAAACATGAAAATTGTTTAGGCAATACTGAATTAACACTTGTAGTGTGGGATCCAGTGTAAGTACGAAGTGTGGCATATTCATTATCTTTTAGTCTTCTCAGGTGAAAATGTACCCTGTGCTCTGCTCCCTCTTTTAGCCTCTCTGTCCAAAGGAGCTCTGGCACTTTGTCCACCAGTGTTATGGGAACGAGCTAGGTCTGACCAGCGATGATGAAGATTACGTGCCTCCTGATGATGACTTCAACACAATGGGGTGAGTGAGGAGGAGTGAAATCTGCTTGTGATGAAGAAAAGATGGCCTCAGGAGAGCAAGAGTCCTTATATATTGGCATACCTCAAACTGCAATTCGTTCCTGGTGAGAGATTTTGGGTTCTGGGCAAATATTTGGCCTTAGGGATTAAGGGCTAAAAAGCTGAAAATGTACCAGTTCCTGATGGAAATCAGTAGGAACTGAAAAGATTTGCCTCTCTGCTTGCTTAAGTAGATAAGCGATTCTTCAAATGCCAAAATGTTCCATTCACTGGGCCAGTCAGCATGTTACGTGGTCAACAAGTGCTGATGCTTGCCAGTCTATGTATAAAAACTTGAAAAATTTGGGCTTGATCTCCCCTGCACTGAGCCGTTTCTGATTCTGGTCAGACTGCAAACCGCATAGAAATATTCTTACTTGCTCTGTGTGTCCAGCTGTAGCTGTACTGAGAGGGGTAAACATAAAAACCTGTGTTCTCTGTGGCGTCTCAGCTACTGTGAAGAAATCCCTGTGGAAGAGAATGAAGTCAATGACAGCTCCTCAAAGAGCAGCATGGAGGCCAAGCCAGAAGCTAGCCCTCAGCTGCCAAAGAAATCTGTCACTGCCAGCACGTTGACATCTACAGGAAGCAGCGAAGCACCAGCCTCCGTAAGTGTCCTTTCTCCACTGCAGTGGCATCTGGAATCCTTTTCACGGGGATTTTGCTGGCAGTGCTTGAATGTACAAGGTGACTGCCCTACAGCTCCTCTTCCACTGCAGCTGACCACGGTCCTCGTGTTAGTAATGTTTGAGGGCATGGCATTAGCCAAATGAAAAGTAAGTAAACCATGCCTGACCTAAAAGTCAGTGCATTAGGATTCTCAGCAGCAAGGGTATTTTCCCATGTGCAGTTTTAGAATAAAAAAATGGAGCACTGAAGATAAAGGGGTTATAATTCCTTCTCTGGCTCCAGTCGTTCCCTAGGAAGCCATGTGCACCTTCATGATACTATGGCACAGCACACCTTGTTGAAATATAACCTTAACTCAGATTTTCCTAGCTGTAGGGTGTTTGGTTTTGCATAGTGTTTTTGTCTGGGACAAAACCTGTATTGTTTGTGTGCTTGTCTGAACAAATAAAAAGCCTTGCATATGTCCCAAGCTTGAATTCTGTATATATACATTTTTGAGAGGAAGTGGTCTAATATGTCCATGTGTTTTCCAAATACTGTGTGGTAAGCTGCCACCTCTCCATTATTTAATTTCCAGTCATGTTGAGGCCAGATGTTCAAAGGTATGAAAATTGGCCCACAAATGGAAATAGTTTTCAGTAGTAACCACCAGTTTCTAGGTGCTGGTCCTGCCCTCATTATGTTCTGTCCTTGCTGCAGTTTGATGGGGTCCTACCAGAAGAGGAGGAGGCAGTAGCAGAGAGTCCTGTGGAAAAAGACCTCGGCATTGCAAATATCATGGGAGAGAAGATAGAGATCATTGCTCCTGTGAACTCGCCTTCCTTGGACTTCAATGACAATGAAGACATTCCCACGGAGCTCAGCGACTCGTCTGAGACCCATGATGAAGGTGTGCAGGGATGAACCCTTCCATTGGTATTGTGTTTTGCCCTGTCTCTTTTAGTGAGCGCCTGGGGCAGCAAATACTGAATTCTTTTTCTGGACCTTAAGAGTTCAGAAGATGCAAAGAATTCTTGGCCTGGGCTGCAGAAAGTGAATCTGGGGGATATTTGGAAGGTTGTTCTAAAATAATGCCATGTAGTTAATTACCCCACCAGCTATTGTCCTGGGATCAGTGGTGGGAAAGGGATAGAAGCACTTCCTTTGGGTTTCTCTTCACAAAGTAAAACTGTAAAATACTGTTCTGGACTATAAAAGCACAGCCTGTGAGGTTGGCACAGAGAATCATGCCTGGGGCTTGTGGGCCTGTTTCCCCACAGGTGAAGTCCAGGCCTTTTACGAGGATTTGAATGGCCGTCAGTACGTGAACGAAGTGTTCAACTTCAGCGTGGACAAACTGTATGACTTGCTTTTCACGGACTCTCAGTTCCAGAGGGACTTCATGGAACAGCGTCGGTTTTCTGGTAAGCTGCCGGTGGCAAAGCCCAGTTGCTGACAGAGGCCGTGTTCCCTGCGGGGCACAGAGCAGGGCTCAGCTTCTAGTTCTTGAGCACATGCCTTGGAGGTGCGACTTTGGCTGATGGTAGAGGGATTGGGTAATACTGTGAGGTCTTGGGACGGCACCTACCTGTACTGACAGTAATCAAAAGCAGGTAGAACCAGCCTTGTTTGGCTATCGGGGTGTATTTTTAAGAGCCCTATGTAAGTTTGTGGAAGAATCAGATTCTCTATCTTAACATCTGCTAAGGCCTGATCTTGTGTTCGAGGCTTAACATTCTGTGGGAAAAGCTCTTCTAGCTGTACTCCAGATACTGGCACAGACTGTGTAGTTGATGATGCAAAAAGTGTTCCTGGGCATCCTGCAGTCCTCCTTTCCGTGTAACTGCAGGTTTGCAAAAGGAATGACGGCCTCAGCCTCTCTCTCTTTCCATATACTGAGAGGGGAAAATTCTCCCCACGTTTCTAATTCCTCAGGCATATCTCAGTCTGAAGCCATGCTACATTGAGGCTCTCTACAGCTGCTTTGCTTAGCCCTCTGAGTAGCAGACTTGCAGGATTCTGCCAAGTCAAGACAAAGCCACCAGAAAACAGCCTCAGGCAGAGATACTCCCATCACATCTTGGCAGAGGATGCACCTCATCCGTGCAGTGACCACATTTAGTACAGGAGACCTTTCCTTCACACTCAGTTGAGCTTCTGCACTTCTGCAGCCCAGTTCTCTAGAGGGAAGGAAATACTCTCCTCAGCTTGGTTATGCTTTTACTAGGGAACTGACCTGAGGTTGTTTTAAGTTACTTTGATGGAATATTGTTTTCTCCTCTCAGATATTATCTTTCATCCCTGGAAGAAGGAAGAAAATGGCAATCAGACCAGAGTGATCCTTTATACCATTACACTCACCAACCCTTTGGCCCCCAAAACTGCCACTGTCACTGAGACACAGGTATGTGAAAGGGCAGCAGGGGCATGCTTTGTAGGAACAGGTCTGTGGTTTGCTTTCTTGTCTTGAGCTTGCTGCTCTTAATTGTTCATCATGTCTTCATTTTTTTAAAGAAATGACTGACAGTCTCCTGTTTGTGGTAGAGCAGTTTTTGTGAAGTGCTAGTGAAGGTGCCTAACAAAGCCTTGTTCTGACCAGCCTAACATTTGCCTTGCATGCTCTTTTATACAGACAATGTACAAAGCCAGCCAAGAAAGTGAGTGCTATGTCATAGATGCAGAGGTGCTAACTCACGACGTCCCCTACCACGATTATTTCTACACCATTAACCGCTACACGTTGACTCGTGTTGCCAGAAACAAAAGCCGACTCAGGTATGCTGGTGGGCTAAACAGCTTTATTGATGATCTAAAGTCACCTGGGGGTGGGAGCCCTTCTTTCTGGAGGGATAGAAGGGGCTGGGGAGAACACAGTCCCATTTCTATGTTGCAGAGGAATTACATCTGGGTCAGGGAGAAGAATTTACAGACTACTCTTGCTCTCTTCTTTGAAGCAGGGACAGCTGCCATACAAAACAAACTAAATGCACTAGGACTGTGCCTCTGAGAAGCACTCTGGGGGACAAGCAGTGGAATTTGGTACTAGGGAAAACTAAGGTGTTTGTGTTTCGCTCTGATAAGTAATCTAAATGTCTGCCTGCCCCATGGCTGAAGGTCTTGGGAGTCCTCTTGAGGCCTTACTGCCACTGCCTTTGGAAGGACTTTTCATGCAGTTCTTCTCACCTAGAAACTCAAGGGGCTGAAACCCTTCCAGAAATAAGTGTGAGCATCATTATTTTTTATATATGCATTGACAAAGGATTGTGAATTGATGTAACCTCCTGGAAGCAAAATTGAGAGTGACTTTCCCTTTTCCACACAGGGTTTCCACAGAACTACGTTACAGAAAACAGCCGTGGGGGCTGGTGAAGTCCTTCATCGAGAAAAATTTCTGGAGTGGCCTAGAAGATTATTTCCGTCATTTGGGTAAGAGGGGCAAGGACTGGAGTTGCGGCCACAACAGGGGCACACTCTTATGGTTTATGTGTGCCTCCCTGCAAGCAGGCAGTGTAACGGCGTGGTAGCTGCTGCCAGCCTTCTGGGGATTAGGCTTCAAAGGGACTTCTAAACAGGGCCGGCCAAAGTCATTGCCAGTGCAGTTGGTGGTACTTGCTGGCCATCAGCTCCTCTCTGAGATGAGTGCAGGCAGTCCGGGGTCAGGGTTTGACTGAAGGTGTAAGGGAGCCGTAATGTGTACCCCGGCACAGCCACTTCAGACCCTGCCAGGGTGCTTGGCCCAGCTGGACTCCATCCAGCAGCCATGCCAGGGGTTTGTATCTTTGCAAGGCTGCTGCCATCTCTATTAAATGCTTTCTTTCCTCGCTGCCTCTGCAGAAAGTGAACTGACCAAAACCGAGAGCACGTACCTGGCTGAGGTCCACCGACAATCCCCCAAAGAGAAAGTGAGCAAGCAATCAACCGTCCGCCGGCGGAAACGGGCCCATGCCCACCTGCGGGTGCCGCACTTGGAGGAGGTGCTGAGTCCCGTCACCACCCCCACGGACGAGGAAGTTGCTCACCGAATCAAGCATGTGGCAGGTGAGGGACTGCAGGGACCTCACACTTGGGGGTGGAGAGCTGGACACCTCCAGAGACAAACCGGAGCTTTGTTCATGGAGGGTTAACGGGCAGAGGGGCCAGGGATTTGCGGAGCGATGGACACATTATGATTTTTTGGGTAAGATGGAGGGGTGGGTAGAAGAAAAATGTTCCCTTCGGGCAGCCTTTCATAGCCTGAACAAACCCATCTGTCTCCTTAGGTTCCACTCAGACACGGCACATCCCTGAGGAGAGCCCCAGTGGCTTCCACCTGCAGAGTGTCTCCAAGCTGCTCCTCGTCATCAGTTTTGTGTAAGTCATTTTTTTTTGCTTTCCCTTTACTTTGGTCCTCTCATGTTTCTGGTGTTCTGTGCTCCCCTGTGCCATTTTTTTTTTCTTTTCTCTACTTCCTCTCTGGTCCCAAATTTTGCTCAGCACAGAGCAAAACAATGACAGGCAGAAAAGAATGAATTAAATTTTCCCCCAAATGTTCCATCAGCTGTTTGGTCTGGCTTTATCCCAGCTTTGGCTAGTGCCTAGCCAGTCACTGATCTGGCTCTGTAGGTGAGGTGTGAAGAAGCTGAGAGCGGTAGACTGATGTTAATTACTGTCTCAAATTGAGCACCGTTCTGCATCTCCTTTTCCCAATGGGGATGGTCGCAGAGGTTTACAGCAACGACCCAGAGCAGTTGAGAAATGTGACAGGCCACGTGACAGATGCTTTGGATAGGCAGCCAGGTGCTCTCTTCTGTGGCTAGAAAGGTGGGTAGCAAGGCACAAAAGCTTTATGATGCTCTCTCCTTACAGGCTACTAGCTTAGCTTAGAGTGCTGAAGGAGCTCTCCGTGATGTTTTCAGAATACTTTTCTGGCTGGTTGCTATCCGCCTGCCTGAGCTGGGCTACAGAGGGGCCATTCTTCCAGCAGAATAGCCGCACTATTCAGAGACAGGCACAAGTATGTTATTTTTGAGCCTATTCCCTGAGCCACCACTTGCGCTGGTAAAGAGTAGAAATGTGCATGCGTGGCGGTGGAGGAGGGAAGAGAGGAGCCTGACAGTATCTGGTGAACTCAGTGGCTGCCCAGCCTGCGGTGGTGTTCCCACCTTGGCATAAGGTGGGAATGGGTAGGGCTGGATGTGTGCAATGTGCATTTCCTTGTTAGTGCCCTGCAATGGGCACTTTGTACATGTCCACAGGAGCTACACACAGCTCATCTTTTCCTGGGTGAATTTCCACATTAATTGCAAGCCTGGTTATTTCTTTCCCTCTGGCGTCTTTTCTCCCTGTTCCTTTCTTCCCTCCTCCCTGCCATTTATCTTCTGTACTGTCTATAAACCTTCTCTGCTCAGTCCTGTTTCTCCCGTTCTCTGTCAGTCTGTTTCTAACCTGCAGCTCCTCCGTCTTTTCTCTTCCCTGCTCCCATTAGGATCTGTTTCAGGTACTGTCTTTTTTTTTTTTAAACCTCTTTACTCTCCCATTTCCCCCCCCCCCTTTCTCTGCGTTCAGCACATCCACTCACCCAGCCTGTCTCATCCATCTGTCATCCCTGTCTGTCTGTCCTTGCTCGCACATCTCTCCCACATGGTGAAGTTTTGGGTTCTGATCACTTGGCCCTTACACAAATTAAATTCCCACTCACATTCAGCGTGGACCTGGGCCCCAGAAACCTTGTTAAAGCTCTGGGTGTTTCCCCAGGTGTGACAGGCAGGTAATGGGGCAACAGTGCTCACAGTAAACTTTTTTCTCTTTATTTGCAGTCTGGTGTTGCTGGTCATTCTCAATATGATGCTGTTCTACAAACTCTGGATGTTGGAGTACACTACCCAGACGCTCACAGCATGGCAGGGCTTGCGGCTCCAGGAGAGGTACTGTCACACCAGCTTTGTCTTTGCCTCTTCTTGCATGTTTCCTACAGATGTTAGAGGCTTTCCCAGGACAACACAGCTCAGGGCTGTCTGGTAGATTGTGTCCCTGTTGTGTGTAACAGATGAAGCGGGTAGATAGCTGAAGATATGGGGCTGCTCACTATTTCCTGATCCAAAGTGCTGAATTACAGCAGAAGAGAGCGAGTTAAGGCAACCACTGCTTCTTCCCAGGGTCCCACTTATCTGAGGACACAGGCTATACAAAGAAATGAATGTTTTGTAATCTTGGGCCAAGGTTGTCACCTCCCCTTCTCTGATGGCTCAACTCAAAACACTCAGAGCAGTGTTTAGAAAGAACCTCTTTGTACCCAGATAAGAATTTGGACTTGTGACACAATTAATTGTTGAAGGATTTTGAAAGGTGTGGGTCTAGCTATCAGCAAGTTGTTACAACATAGGAGGAAAAGAGAGCGCACTAGGAGGACAGCGTGCTCCACAACGACCTAAGCATTCCCTGGAGGTGTACTAGATGGTAAGCAGTGAAATGTCATTGCAGATTGACTTAGTTTCTCTAAGAACTGATAGTGTGGAGCCTTGCCCAAGGCTTTTTGAACATCTTGTTTCATTACACTGTCCGCTGGGTGTGTGCTGTTTGAGGTGAGGAGAGCTTGAGGCTGTAAGGCAGTATTTCCCATTTCCTTTTGCAGAAAGCACGCTGACTGGCAGATGTTGGGATCATTTTTTATTATATAGACTCCCCGATTTTGTCTAGAGTTGAAGGTGGACCTGCCAGTCAGCACTTCCCAGGGTGCCCTCCAGAGCGCCTTTTGGTAGATGGCATTTTACAGCGGTGACCTGATGGCCCAGAGCTGTTTAATAATGACCAGCAATTGGGCATTTTGAATTCCTTTTGGTAAGTTTAGGTAAATGCTTTTTCTGTACATAAACGCTAGGTGTCCTGCCTGACCAGCTTCTCCTCTGCGGGCAGCAATTGAGGTTGAAAACATCACAATTCCCTTTGCTACGGTGTTTTGGTCTCCTTGTGTCCCCGGTTCTGGACATATTTTTGTGTAGTTGCAGTGATTCCCTCTTCTGCTGACTTTGTTTAAAGTCAAGACATAGCAAAAGAGTTTGTGTGTTACTTGTCTTACGTTATGGGCTTTCCACTTCTTGTGAGGGAGGGCTTGCCATTTCACTGGTAATAGCTGTGCAACTTTCCCACAGACCCAATCAGTGATTTGTCCTGCTTTATCTCCCTATGGCAGTCTGGGTATTTATTTGGACCCCAAATGAATTTGGTATTAAGTATAGGACTGAATTATATGTTGTTTGTGAGGTGCATGTACTGTAATTAGAGGGGTGGGTAGCCCTGTTTCCCCCCTGCACAGTTACCTTCAGTGTGTTGTAACTGCAGTTGCTGTGGATTAGACCAAACCCATCTGCTGGGTCCAAGGTGGAGGTGTGCTCAGAACCATTCAGTTTGAGGCTCTGAAGACATTATCTTTGGGTGCTAATGAGATTTAGGAGTGGTACACTTAGTTTAGGGGACTACTCATTGCCCCAGCCCACTCTGAATCGAAGTATGTGGCTTCTCCACTTAGACACAGAAAGCAACATTAATTAGTAGCGGAGTTATTTATTAGAGTCTAGGATTACTGACCACTGGGAGTGGGTCCATTTTTTACTTGTCATGCTTTTTGGTTGTCACACTTACCATGTCCTTGTTTCATCTCCAGGTCAGGAGCTGGCCGAGCAGGGCAGGTGCAAGCCCTCAAGCCCTGGACAGGAGGATCCCCAGGCCTGGCTGCCCAGAGCTGCCACAGGCAGGTGATCGCAGTGCACCTGGCACGAAGGTAGGGCTTGGCTGCGACAAGGCGAGGATAAAACTCTGTGGAGCAAAGCAAAGCAACACAAGGGGTGGAGGTGAGGCAGTTAGCATGGCACGTGGCAGAAAGGCACAGCAGAGGTGCCCCCATTCTGCCCATTTGCCAAGGTAAGAGGCTGTTAACTTACAGTGCTAGGAGAAAAAATGAACTTAAGGGAGCTCTTGCTGCAGAATGGAGTTTGGGGAGCTCTCCCTTCCCCCTAGGAAGGCCATCCTAAGCTGCTCTGCTTAGCCTCCAGGGTAGGAGACTTGAAAGTCTCCACTACAGGCTGTAGAGCTTGAGAGGTGTATACAGCAGGCAGTAGCTAAGAGAGGAGGGATCCAGCTATCTTAGGAAATAGCAGAGCCCAGGAGGTAAGCAGAAGACAAAGCAGCGAAGATCCCTCTCTCTTAGAGAGGAGCAAAGCCCAAGAAATGGAAGCAGAAGACAAAGATTTAGCTGTCTTGGAAACTAGCAGGGCCCAAGAAAAAGCAATAAAGAGAGAGCTAGCTTAAAAGCTGGGGGCATACAAAAACAACCCTACCTCTTAGGGGAGACGGGTGCCTCTGTAGTGCCTTCCTGCTATTGCCAAGTGCTGTGCTCTCTGCCTCAACTCTGCTCCTCGCATCGCTTTGCTCCACAGAGTTTTATCCTCAACTTGTCCCAGCCAAGCTCCACCTATGTGCCAGGTGCACTGGTGTCCTTCCTCTGGCCCTGAGCAGCAGCTTTGGGCAGCCAGGCCTGGGGATCCTCCTGTCAACGGCCTGACAGCTTGCATCTGCCTCCACTCAGCAGCCTCCAGCCCTGTTGTAGAGGATTAATTAGGCCTGAGGGGAGGGGGGTGGTACTTACACTTGGCTGCTGCTACAGAGAGAACTGGTGCTGCTGTTACTTAAAATAAAGAAAGTGTGGTATTAAGATGATGGCCAACACGGCACATCTAGGGAAATGAAAAAAATCCAAACAAACAAACTGCACAAGGCAGTATACACGGCAGTCCCTGTCAGGGGCCTTGGTGCCACCGTTTGCTGTTCTCACCTCCCCAGCAGTGACAGCGTGCTGCCTTCTGCCCCCTCTGAATGTGGGCGTTCAGCTCCAGCTGCACCAGAGCACTTCTGCAAAAGGCACATCTTAGCTGTTAATTACCACAATTAAGGCAGGCTAACATCAGTATCCAATTTAGGAAAATAAAAAGTGTATCTAGATGCTGCCCTTTCAGAGGCATTAGACAGAGATTGATGCAAGCTGCAGCCCCCCTCCCCTGCCAGCCCACTTTGCTACCCCTTGACCGTGGTTCCCCAGATTCACTCTTGCTCATGTTCTGCCTGGCAGGTTACCCCAATCTCAGACAGAATGGGCCCAGTTACTAGAATCTCAGCAGAAGTATCATGACTCAGAGCTACAAAAATGGCGCGAGATCATCAAATCCTCCGTGATGCTTCTAGACCAGGTGAGACCAAACAGCCCGTTGGGGCTGTGTGTGGAGGGTCACCGTGTCCTCCCAGCCACACTGCCACCTGCTCACAGTCCTTACCTGGATCCGCTGCAGCCTGTCAGGTGCATCTCTTCTGCTCCTGTCTCCCTTTAGCTCCATCTCCTGAGGCTGGGGTGGGCAGCAGATCCTAAGGGCTATTCACAGGATACGATGGATTCTCTCTCACCTCACGGGGGGGTCCAGGCAAGTCAAGGAGAGAATTCTGGAGGGCCAAAACCTTTTATTAGATAACACATCATGCATCTAGGCTCTGACATTCCAGAAGGGTCTGTAAGACCTTGGCAATCCGTTTGGAATACAAGATTTTTCCCCTTAACTTTGGGTTCACATGTAGCTCACACAGATGAAGGGGATGCACTCTCCATGTGCCCTTCACAGCACAGAGCCAGCAGTTTTAGTATCCATTGCCTGGACAGCCAGTAGTACGCTGGGCAGCTTGAAACACTTCGTAAAAGAAATGAGCTGCTGTCCCCTAAGTTGAGAGTCGCTCACCCTGTACCTTTCTGCTCGCCCCTTGTTGTCTCACTGGCTCCCATCTTCTCAGTCCCCACCGGACCTCCCAGTCCCCAAAAGCAGGTGTTATGGTATCAGTACTTTCCATGGATGAAGGAGGCACTGATGGGGAAGGAAATCCTGAAGCTCTGTCACCTTCAGGGTAGCAGCACATTGGAGACGTTTCTTGTCTTGCAGATGAAGGATTCACTAATAAATCTCCAGAATGGCATCGGGTCCCGGGACTTCGGGTCAGATCCAGAAGAGAAACGGAAACGTTTCCACTAACAGGCAGGAATGCAGGAGGCCAGAGGACGGTGTGCAATATGTGTAAATAGGATATATAAATATATATATAAATATATATATATACAGAATATAAATATATATATTATATACAGATTTTAAGAGAAAAAAAAAAGCCTACGTATCGCGAGGAAGGACTGACCTCCAAACACTGGTTGAAATGGAGCGTCTCGGTGGTAGTGTGGGGTGTGCGTGTGTGCGCGTGTGGGAGGGCTGTGCTCTCCTGGCACTGAGGTGCGCTTAGGGATGCACCCTGTGTGCTACCCTGGGCTTTTGCACCACTATTCTGTAATACTCCTGGCTGTCTGTTCGTCTGTCTGTCTGTTTTGTTTTTGTTGTTTCAAAGGGAAGCATCAGAGTGAATGCCCCTCCCCTCCCTGCGCATGAAGGTCCCTGACTGACTCTGTGTATCTACACGTATAAAGGGAACACTGTCAACTTTCTTACCTTGCTGGCTTCAGGACAGAGAGGTCTTGGCAATCACCACCAATCCCTCACAAAACTACTCCCCGGTTGGAGAGGAGGCCTCCAGAGGAATTGCTCTAGGTCTGTGGAGAGCAGGTCTCACTGGCAATCATCTTTATGTCTCCTGGAGCAGAAATGCAATTTGCTGTCGTGCTGGCCAGCCTGGTTCAGAGAGCAAAGCACAGAATGTAAATAAGCCTGAAAAGCTTTCTCCAAACACCTACTTTGCCTCCTCCTGTTATTGATACTGCATTAATTGCCAAGGAGATGGTGGGAAGGGGGAGGATCTGCCCACACGGTGCTCAGATGGAGGAGAGCCATGCTGCAGAAAGCACACTTCCATCTGTTTTGACAGTGTCCCCTTTACGTTTTCCGTGGTTCTCTGCTTTTTGTGTGCTTGGGCCCCTGCCATTAAGCCATCCCTGTGCTGAAGATCTACATCAGTGCTGATAAGGGCTGTCTGTGTGACTTCTCACAACAGGGGGAGTGCCCCAACTTAAAAAAAAAAAAATAATCAAAATGAGTATTTCTATGCGAGCCCTCCTTTCTGCCAAGCCGCGTGCTATTAGCACAGCGTGGAGTGGGACAGCTAAGGCCATCCTGCTCAGCAAATTTACCTCTTGCCCCTAGTCTGAGACCACTTTGTTCATACCTCTTAGCCCTCACCTTTACTTCTAATCCATGTGGGAAAACACAAGGTAGAAAAGAAAAAAATTCCTTTCCTTTAACAATGACAACAAAAGGATGCCTTCGCTTTGGATCCTTACCTGACTGCAAGCTAGAGCAGCAAGGCCTCCATCAGTCCCATAGGGGTTAGGAAGGGTCCCAGGGACCAAAAAAGAAAAGAAAAAAGGGACTAAAAAGGGACTGATGGGGGGTGCAGGACAGACTGGGGGATGTCCACACTGTAAGGCATCTGACTGGGCTCTCTCCTAAGCTGCACAGCAACACATCTGCTCTCTAAGCAAGTCCGGTGGTCGAGCTGCATTGAAGACATTGTGTGTTTTTACTACTTCTGGGGGATAATTCCAGATTCCCTTTAGCAGCCAGATGAGAAAGAAGGGCAGAGAGGCTGTGATGTGCAGTGTACCAAAAGCCACTGTGAGTGGGTGGGATGCAGGGTGCTTGAGTAAGTGATTAATAAGTGCCTGCTCATCTTACCTGGCTAGGTAGATTAGGTGATATGTGAGATGCTCAGTCTCCACCGTTGCTCAACACCAAGATTTTTCCACCTTCTAAATGGCAGGAAGGAGTCAGCCGCATACTCCCCAGATGCAGATGGTGTGGTTCTAGCTCGCCACTGTCTCTTGCTCTAATTGGCCCTGAAAGAGCATGGGACAAATACGGTGAACAACTGGTTTATGTATCTATCTTTGTACCAGAAACACTGATCCAGACAGCTGGGGAAAAGAACAAGTCTAAGGAAAACCCTTACAAGTTCCCACAGCCCAACCAGGGAAAGGTACCCTTGGTAGAAGTAACCCACTGATTTCTCCCAGCCTGCCTAAGATTTTCATGACCAAATTCTAAACACATGTCCTGCAGATGAAGACTCACAGTTGAAGGAGTGTGGATGAAGGCAGGTTACTGAACACACATTTAAGGGTGTGAAAGGTACAATTGGCAAAAATATGCCTCGGAAACTAGAGAATAACTTGTATTTATGTCTGTCTGTTTGATTTCATGCTGCTGACTACTGCGCTGCTCCCTGGCTTTTTCCAGGGAGGCTGCTGAAATGCCTACTGTACGATGAATCTGAGCTGCTAGTAACCTGAAAGGGTATTCTGCTGCTCTCATCTTGGGACCAGAGGGCCCCAGCTCCGTCCCCACTGTTGACTTGCCACACTGGCTAAGAATCCCATTTTCCCATTTGTTACTCCCACAGTTGCTAAACACAGAAAGATGCCCTGCTGCCCATCTTCCCCTTTTTCAAAAATTAATTTCAGACAGAAGATAAAAAGAGTGCTTGCCACCTTTCCTTGCCAGAAAATGAAAAGGCTGTGTCTTGAGAGAGAAACCTGGAATATGGGTCTTTTGTAACCTGGCTGGCAAGCTTCTGTCTGTAAAGACACAACCCAGCAAGGGACAGAACAACTCACGTGTCTGAGAGGGTAAAACAGTCAGAGCTGGCTTCTTACCCATCTGGTGTTCTCTTGTTAGTTAAGGAGGCAAGAAATCCCTTTGCTTACCTGTGTGTCCTTCTTCCTCTGCAGCGTTTTTGCAAATGGTGGTCACACTGGGTTCTGGATGTTCCCACTGATATGGCTTCCTTGGGCTTGGCCTTAGAGACAGAATTGCACAAGCTCAGTTAAATTAATGTGAGGCTACACACAGGCAGATATAAAAATATTAAGCACTAATATTCATTCTGCCTGCACATTACTCTGAACTGTGTCTACCATGTTTGGCAGTTCTAACACACAGTTGTATTAAATTCCTCAATAAAGACCATAAGGGTGTCAATAAAGAACATAGGAGTGGTGGTCACCAAACATGCCCTTCAGGATGAGGAACGCTGCTGTTTGGGGTCTTAGGTTTCCTTTTCTCAAAATCCTAGTTATGCTGGATTTTTTTTGTCTCTTGGCAGCAAATCTGGCTTGGAGGTGGGTAGTCTGGCAAATCTGGCTTGGTGCAGAAATCCTTTATTGCCACTTATCGAAGTAGTAATGAAAGAGAAAACTAAGGTCTTTTCCTTAAGGCAAAACCCAGAGTGGCACAAAAGCAAGGGCTCTCACAAAACCTGAGCATGTTTTCATTTAGAAGATGGCTTCTAGAGAACTACACTAGGAATCACCTGCTACTGCGGCTGAATTCCAATCAACAGATTGATTCCTTTTACAGCCACAGGCAATTTTGCTACAGTTCATTGATGATTACATTTCCTAGGGAAATTAGCAAATGCTTTCTAGGAGCAAGGCTGAGCAACCTAAATTTTGTTGCAGGAGGTGGAGCTTCTGCCTTACCTAAGCAGTCGCAGCCAGGTCTCAGCTTGGCTTTCATTGACATGGTTTTTCTTCTTCACCTGCTTAGCTATGACAGAAATCCCACACGAATGGTAGTTTTATAGCGCCTTGCAAACATTTCCCTGCCAGTTCCTCCAGCTGTCCCTTCTGACACTGGCAATCTGTCCAGCGACTGTAGCTGGGTTTTGATTTTCAAAATCTTAGCAAATACAAGGGATTTTCAAATAAGCATTTCCCCAGCCAAACGTGATACGTGCAAAGTAACGCCAACAGAGAGCAGCCTAAGTAAGAGGCTACCTACTGATTGGCAGGAAGGAGAAGACCGAATGCCCTGACTTGCCTGTTTGTGTATGTCACCTGTTTCTGTGGGAGAAGAACATACTTGCTAATCCTAGCTTGATACAAGTTCAATTCTAATATTTATTATATGCCTCCTAATGCTTACCTTGAAAGAGGTGTTTGGGTTATGGCATCTGGGATGAGCTCAAAGTCAATTTGAGACCTGGATACCGCTACACCCATCATGCATTCATTAAGTAGGTGTCAAATTTCTGTAGTGCTGTGTCTGTGCGTGACACCTACAAAAGACAAAGGTTATTTCAGGTGGCTAAATCAGAAACGTGCACAAACCAGGGGCATTGCTGGGGCTGCTCGTTTCCTCTTTGAAGAGACTGAGGTGCTGCAATGGAAAGAATAGGTGCTTAGCTGTCAGGGAACTGGACGCTCAGGCTTTTTGGTTGTTCAACAACTAACTGATAATCCAAGACACACTTTAGCCACCATCTATAATCCATACTAACTGATACTAACTCCTGCATATATCCTTCCTGATTTCTCTAAGTCCTTTGGGAGAGGAGAAAAAAAAAGTCATGTAACTTTGATGTCCATAAAATATCTCAATTATGCTGCTGACACAGAGTACACATTCCCACACAGCTTACACACACTGCCATTCCTGTCTGGACCCCATTCCTGACCCCACTTGTCTACATTAAATCTAATAAAAAGAAATCTAAAACATATAATACATATTTATTACAATACAACACTGTACGGAAAGAGGCAAGGCTTCAAAGCCTGATGC
The DNA here is from genome assembly GCA_011075105.1 of Heteronetta atricapilla. Classification (NCBI taxonomy): domain Eukaryota; kingdom Metazoa; phylum Chordata; class Aves; order Anseriformes; family Anatidae; genus Heteronetta; species Heteronetta atricapilla. The sequence goes on along the minus strand of CM021754.1, from coordinate 3,406,985 downwards.
TTTGCCGGTTTTAAAGCACCGGCTCTAAAACACCTCAAAACCATCACCTGCAATGCTATAACCCCTCTCAGGAAGCCTGGTGTGCCAGGCTGTGCTCCTTTCACAGCAGACAGCCCCCTGCTCATTTTGGAAGCTCACCTGGGTGCAAGGGGGATGGTCTTTAGCATACCTGTCCCTAGCAGCACTAAATCATGTAGCCTACTTAAGTATGCTTTTTCCTACCTTTGTATGAGAAGGTGGAAAGTTTGTTTTTCAGCCAGGCATTGGAGACACGTGGTCCAGGTACTTGAGATGAGAACTTTGGGCTTTGTTGTGCAATGATTTCTGTGCAGATCTGTAGGCCTGTGATATGCCCAAGCAGAGTAAAAGACACACTGTCATGCCTCATGGTTTCACTTCTGCATGTCAAAAATGCTAATCAGAAGGCACTACATACATATGGGTTTTGGTGAATACAGTTTCTTTCTCACCTGGCCTTAATCCTTCTCCCTTTCCTGGTGGCTCTGCCTTCTCAGACCTGTATTTCCATCATCTTTCAGTGATGCAGACGCACCTAAATGGAGGCAACAGAGAGGGCAGCCTGCAGCTTTCACACCGGCCAGCACTAGGACAGAGTGGTTGGTAGGGATAATCTCCAACCCCAAAGGGACCAGCACTGCTCACACAGAATGAGCTGCAAACTAGAGGTTAGTGGCAGAAATTCTGGGGGAGTGAATCACTCCTAGCTAGTTAGGTGGTTTTCTCCTTACTACTAGGAGTGGAAAAGCTTTTGGGCCCCTTCTTCCTGTGGGGTTCATTTACAGAAACACACCATGAAGTTAGCGTGAGTAAAGGTGTAGGAAAAACCCATCTGTGAATGAATGCTCCTTTCCAGGCATACACTGTCTCTAGCCTATTGCAGGGATCTGGGAAGAGGTTTTGTCTCCAATAGGTAAAATTACATTTGTGGCAAACACATTGAGTCCTACTCTGCCACCAGTGTGACGCCACCATGCACCTGGAAGTACCTCCCCAGATTGTCCATGCTTGCTTCCACGGGAGGTACGTACCGAACTAGCCATTTTCCAGCAAATAACCAGGGCAGGACTCTATCTGTGTTTCTTTTTCCCAATCAGGATATAAGCAAACCACTTTCTAGTTTAGAGGTGGCAATTTCTGGTTCCACAGCATGCTAAAGGTGAAACAAACAAGGCATTAGCACTGGGTGCTTGCAGTGCTGCTGCCTAGCGGAAGGACAGACCTGACTCAAGGGAGGCACTCTGTCATGTTTCTCAAGGCAGAATTGTGTTGGCAGAACTGTTTTTTTCCAAATTACGTGCTCAACGTACATTGCAGCAGGATCTCTGCTAGGCTTGCTGCCACAGAATACCCTGAGTTGGAAGGGACCCACAAGGATCACTGAGTCCAATTCCTGACTCCACACAGCACCACCCACACAGTGCAGTTGTGTAGACCCTGGCTCAGTCTTTTCAGTCTCAGCACTAGTTAAAACATCCAGCAGGGGCTTGCTCAACAACAGTACTCAAAACAGAGTCTCTTAAACCAAAGCATCTGAGGTAAGTGGCTCGCAAAACCTTTGCGTCAGTGTAGTTTCTAAGATGTGACCGTGCCGACCTTTAGGCCCGTTCCCTCTGCCTGGCATGCTCTGAGCTCTATGCTTTGCGGTCTCCATAGCACGAGTCTCTCTGTGCCATAATACCTGTCTTTTTCTAGATGTGCACACTGGCCAAATAATCTCCTCATGTCTTGATCAACTGCCGATTGAGATTATTCCCTGTTCTAGCCAGACAGCATGGGCTTAACCCTTAGCATGGATATGTGGTGTGCCATGCCCTCTTCTCCCACACCCATTTTGCAGTGCTTGCAATGGCTCTTCCCTCTCCCCACATCCCTTTGCTGCCAGACAATCATTCCCTTTGTCATAGATGGACTGACCTGGTGCTGTCCCTGCTTGCCTTTCCTTGATGCAGTCCGTACCGCTCTTCAAGTGAATGTGTTTTTTTTTCTTTCCTTCTTTTTTTTTTTTTTCAGTAGGGAAAAGGACTTCCTTCTGCAGAAGGAATTATATTTGCACATGGCTCAGGGAGGTACCCTCTCTGGCCGTTTCTGTTACCTCACTCATTTAGGCCAATTCCATTGCTAACGTTAAACGGCCACCTTCCCCAACCGAAACTCCAAGAATAGTTAGGGAATAAAACCAATGTGCAGCTCAGGTTCTACAGCCACTTGGTCGTGTCACAGTCTGGGCTCAAACTGCCCCAGCAGCACTAGGATTTGTGAGAGCAGCTGTTAAGAAACAGCAACTTCATCCAGCAAAGAGGTGGAGCCTAGGTGCCACACGGGTGCATTTCCGATCTCGGGGAGCCCACCTCCCTTGTAATAGCACTTAGCAGAGCAGATACGGAAGCACTAACCTGGCTCTCGGCCTGCTGAGGGCAGAGTGGAGGGAGGAGCAGCAGAACCGTTGCAGCGTACATCCTTAACCACCCCGGACTGGCATCGTGTGGCTGCGGCACCTCTGGGACGTTATTCCCACGGCAGTTCATCTCTCATCACATGCTCCAGGGCTGGATAAAGCTGCTAAGGACCCTGGAGCGTGTCCTCCTCACCTGAGGCCCTGGATCCTGCAACCCCAGATGCTGTCGTAATTGCAAATTAACGAGGATGGCCTCATGTCAGCAAGGAAAGGGAACGGGTCATACAGTCACCCGCAGGTGCGTGCTTCCCTTCGGGATTTCACCACCGGAGCCTGGGAAGCAGAGGGCTGTTGGCCAAGGCCGGCGCAGCCTGTAGCACCACCGTGAACTTCAGGGTGGGGTGGGGGACAAACCGTGATTTTGTTTTAGGAGTTGTATAACTGTCAAACTTTGCGCTGTGCGCAAAATGCGATAAAACGATAATGAAACTTACCTGCTAGAACCTAGGAACTGTAAAGGCTATGCAGCCGAAACTTAATGTAAGTAGCTAGTACAATGGAAGTATAAATTAAAAAAAAATCTATCAGACAAACAGCATGACTCATGAGTGCTTTGTTCTTTTTATTGTCCTGCCTATTCTAAAATCTCTTCTGTCATTGCCAAATACACAGAGAGGGTCTTTTCAGATAGCAGCCAGGACCATCTCTCCCAGGACCCAGCCGGCCTTTATCACCGCCCTTGAGTTTTTTATTTTTTTCCCCCACTCTGGGAATCTTGAGCAGAATTTAGACACCATTTTCCCCTGCCTAGAACAACACAGGGCAATAGTCATATCTGTATGCAGGAACTGGGAAAGTGATAGATTTGTCCAAAAGGCATCTTACAAAGATAGGTGTAAGATATCCGAAGGTGCAGGACTAAAGGACGGCCCTTCTTTACCACCTGAGGTAGCTCTCAAGAAGTTTTCAATTTACTCCTATTTTGACTTCACATTATAACATCAGAAGGTTTTCAAGATTTCACAAGACTGGGAGGAACAGAGCTGAAGTGAGAGAGAGGTTTATGTAACCTTACCTAAAAAATCACTCTGAGCATTATTGCCACGGTCAGCAATGGAAAACTCTGTAGTTACTGTCTAGTCACTCCTCTGTTGCTGTGGATCTAGAGTTCAGATTATGCCCAAAAGTGCCTTGAGGCCAGGCAAGTTGGCCTAGGGAAAACAAAGATATCCATCAGAACTGGAAGAGGAGCTATTTTTGGACATTATGGTTTAAGGAACCAGTGCCCAGACTACAAGCGTGCTTCATCTGGAAAATGTGCTCACGTTGCCAGACGCAGCTCTGGACTTGAGGAAGATCCTACGGTGAAGACTGGATCCTAGTAGTTTACTGAAGTTGACACTGCTCTAAAAAAGGCATTTTGAACAACTGCCAGTTAGAAATCTGGCTTGGGCTTGACTGACAAATGGAACAATTTCTGTGATTTTTAGCAACACATAAACTGCAGCAGAACATAAGCAGGGGAAATTCCATATGTAGGAAGCATGCTTTTGATTCACAAGCACTTTGTAATATTTAGAAGCGGTCAGTGTAGCAAAATTTGTCAGCTCTTGCAAGCAGTACAGGCTCCATTGCAGCAGGGGTGTAACACCATCTACTATATGGAAAGAAAACCTTCTCCCACTTTAAGTACAATTCTACCCCGGCCAATGTTTCTACCATTTGTTTCTTCATAGTCCTAGTTATTGAGCTCAAATATCTACGTTTGACGCCAGAAAAATGATTTTACTCTGCTTAAACCACTAAAATTTAAAAGGTCAGTTTGCATACACTGAATTTGCAGTGTAATTCCTGTGCAGTAGTGGGTCATTTACAATGAATATTGAGACTAATCTTCACGTAATACATAATTACTGCCTAACTAGGAAAAAAGTAACCACTTTCTCCATGTTCCTCTAGGTGGTGCTGCACGATAGCATGAGAAGACCATCACGGTTACAAGTACTATAATTTTACAAAGCTGTCAGTCCTTTCACTGCAAGGACTATGCATCCTATTTACTTGGCATGCTTGTTTGCCTCCAGCTGTCATCCTTTCAGGGTTTTCCCCAGAAACAGGTTAAAGGCATACCTTGTCTGACTGGCTTGCCTGTTGTTGCTGAACACGGCTCCACAGGTTATTTTTACCACTGTCTCTCTGCATGCTTGAAGAGTAAACCTGCTACACAAGGGAAATGGAAGGAACTAAGAATTTTGACACATGCTAAGTGCAAGGGAGGGTACACGGGATTCTTGTATCATACAGCCTCCCAGATTAGGAGTACTTCAGGATTTATGTTCTCAGATCCCTCCTTCAGAAGCAAGCGTGAACATGGCACAGGGACTCATCCTTCCTACTACACATCTTTCATCATTTGCAATGCATTTATAGTCCTCATACTTCATACTCTACATCTGCACTGGTAGCCCAAAGTCCAGAGCAACTTACTGAGCAGTAACTCTATAAATAGAACTCCTTTTGTTTAACACCTATAATAAATGCCGGGGCTGTAACAAATGGTGGAACATCACCCTAAATGACCTCGTTCCCAGTCCTGCAGGTCAGAACAATATGATACATACAACCTTTACCTCTGCAATGGAGAACTAGCATATTTTGCAAATAAAAGTGGTGGTGACAGCAGCTAAGGAATGACACTAACATTTACAAAGCCATTAACGTGATGAGGGGACTGAAACTTGGGAAGGAGCCGTGCTGCCCACACCCCTGTGCCCTTTGCTCAGCATGCTTCAAAAGGAGAGTCCATTAGCAAATGGGCTGGCAGCTCAGAATGGAGTCATGAGGCCAAAGTCAAGGCTGTACAGAGTCCAAGGCAAATGGAAGAGAATTTACACTTCCCCGTATTTCCTCCCGACGGCGTAGAGCTCCCCCTCAAACCTGGCTGGCATGACGTGGTCCTTCTGTCTTCAGAGCTCCTGCAAGCGAGAGAATTCCCTTGGAGTGCAAGTCATTTGAAGGTACTGAAGTGAGGATCATGATACATTTAGCGTGATACCTGACAGGACATGAACAAGTCTTTAGAAGATCTGGGTCACAGACTTTTGCACACAAAGTCCTTCCTAGGAGACATATCCTTTGGAGACAGTGCCATTTATTCCTCCTGTTCCCCATCTGCAGGGGACAGTGACTGTTCCCAACTCCACAGGAATGCACGAAGGAAGAGTAATGAAACCACAGCCTAAATATGTGGACTGGTTTGGGGTTTAAAATTTTTAAAATTTGTATACCCACCACCCAAAGATATCTGAATTGCTTCTAAGGTCACTGGAGAAGCTCCAGAGAAGGGGCAAAGCCAGACTCCAGGAATCTCCCCCTCTGCCATTTCTCCAGCCCCCCTCCACCTAACCCACTGCAGTGAGGGTGAGGGGCTGACAGGCATAAGCAGCAGTTGACTGCTTCTTCATCACCTACCCTGGTGCCGTTTGTTCCGCTGGCTCCCCTCTGCTATTCCTCCACAGGCACGGCACAGTTTTCCTTATTTTCTGATGGAATCGCAAGGTAGTCTGTTCTGCAGTTGGAAGGAAGGAGGAAAGCTTAACATCAAGTGCACATTTCAGGCCTATTCACCTTTTCAGAGATACTGAATGACTGTAAATATCTCTAAGGGAATAAACTCCACCTGTAGAAGATGCTCACAGTAGGATATTCTTGTTGGCATAGTCAGGAGCAGACAGTGAGCCTTCCTGACTGTTAAATCCTATACATAGAGCTTTCCTAGAGATAGAAAGGGCCAGCGTAAAAATTGGAACATCTCTGGCATCAGCTGCCAGAATTGCCCTCTCTTCCTCTGCTTTTTCGAAGTAGCACAGGCTGCAGACCTGTGAGTCAGATCTCTAAGGCAGGCCTTCCAGGAGAGCATCTCCGCACCGTTCACACTGGGCCACTTTGGAATACTGCCCACCTTGGCCACCCTCCCTTCCCTGTACATCATCCCTCACCTTGCTACTACCCTGTCTCTTTTGGTACTCCAGAACACTGCAGTGGTTTCAGACACAGCAAACATCAGCTAGAAACATGCAAGAGCAAGGTTTGGTCTTCTTGCAGCCTGACCTGGACTGAGACAACTGAAGGACCCTTGCAGAACAGCTCACATCTGGAGGGATGTCACACTTACGCATTTTCCTGGGCAGCCTCCTCTGCCTTAGAGACTTTTCTGTAGCAATAGACCATTTCTATCAGTAGCCACAAGGTGAGGAAGACCAGCAGAATATACATCATAATCTCAGAGATGACTGAGGTGAAGTCTTCTCCAGCTGTTGAGAAAATGAAATCGTCTCTGATCATCTACATGCAGCTGTCAGAGCACAGCAGCTCCATTCAAACTTTCCACCCTCGTGTCATCTTTCCTAACCCACCTTGCCACAGACCTGTGTGCCACTACGCTGTCATGGATCAAAAGACAGGGAGCAGGCAAGGCTGCCAGCAGAATATGTATGCCAGCAGCAATTCCACTGCGTGTTTCCATAGGCATCAAGCATGCACAGGCTTGCACGTGTCTTGCATTCTCTGCAACCTACACGTTCCTACAGATTGCTCACCGTGTGCCTGTCTCATCTTCACGTTCTGCTTCCTTTGTACATCTTACTCGCTGCTGTTACTTGACCGTGCTGTGCCAGCAGTGATTTGAGAGAGATCAAAACAGAGATGCTTGTGGGGAAGAAGGAAAGGGTAGACACACCAGGAAAAGATGAGGGGTAAGAATGCTTGTCCCTCTCTGTAGAGAACAGCAGGATTCCTACTGGTTTCTAACAGCCAGGATCTCGGCACAGACGTGAGCAAAACCAAAAGGAGTGGTAAGACAGGAGCAGTGCAAAGGGAAGGAGGGGCTGGGAGAGGGAAGAAGCAACAGATTGCTATCAAAATGGAGAATGAGTTGTTCGAAGAGGGAGGGGGCGGAAGCGAGGAAGGAGAAGCTGTGGGTACCCTGGCAAAGGCCGTGCTGTAGCATCCCAGAGCCGCCAGGGGAGAAGTGAGGGTTCTCAGCAGAGAAACTGGAAACCTGTGCTTGCACTTTGTGCCTGCCCAGCTGTTCCCAGACACTGCCTCAGCCTTCCATGCTTAAACCTTCCCACACTCACACCAGCACTCTGTGCCCAAGGCCAGGCAGCAGTCAGGAAAAAAAATTAAAGCCGGGTTTTCCTCCAGAACCCTGTACAACACTTGCTGTTGGCAAAGCCACACACAGCTGCCTGGGAGCTCAGTCACCCCTCTCCTGCAGTGCAATACAAAATTATGTCCCTGGGTGACAATGCTCATGGCACGTTAGGACACAACACACTGTCTGCCAGTCCTCCGTACCCTCCTCCACCACGGTGAGGTGGATCAGTCTGGAGCTTGTGAAGAGAGGCCGGTGAATCTCAAACTCAAACTCCCGGGTGATATTACAGGTGTAGATACCCGAATCGTTCAAGGTCACATTTAACACAGTGATGGACACATCCTGCATGTCTTTACTCCCATTCCACTGTAACCGACCACTGAAGCGGCTTGGAAATTCTTGATTTGTGTTCCTGTACTTGTAGATCTGTGAGGAAATGTGAAGGGATACTCAGATTAATCACTGACTCAGACAACACCACAGAACATGCCAGAAATGGTTGAAACTCTGTTCTTCCCTAGGTACACCTGTGTACGGTCTGGGATATGGCTTCCTTGGGAACAACACTCATTCAGGTTCTACCATCCTTTACCTCAAAATCTTCAACTACTTTGCAAAAGAGAGAAAACTGAATTATCTCCATTGTGGAAGTAGAAAAACTGAGGCACAGAACAGCAGAGAGACATAGGGACAATGACACAGAAGATCAGCAATGGAACTAAAATTAGGATCCCGTGGTCTTAATGACCAGCCTGTCAGTCACTGGATCTTCTTCAGAAGGTACCACAGAAAATAAATAGCGCAAAGACAAACGGTCATCTTCACTGAGCCCTGGGATACTCAGCTGAAATCAACGTGTTGCAGAAGAAATAGAGCAGTGTGAAAATAGTATAACAGAAGAACAGATCTTGGGTGGCTTTCACAGGCCTTATCTTTGGCAAGTTTCTGGCTGACCACAGTTCACATTACACTGCCTGCCCCAGCTCACCTTCGTTACCTTTCTTTAGGTTGGCCACCAGCAAATAAATTACCAGCGTCACTGAAAGTGAATGCCCGCCTCACTCCCTAGTGCGGCTTCTTTTGTTCTCAGACAGTTGGAGACTATTTGCTGTCTTGTCTGTCTCTGATCAATCACAATAAAATGCAGGTACTTACGTAATTATTCATACTTAGATAAAATAGCTAGAAAGAAATGTGTGCACTCAAACCTTGTTCTCAGATTTACCATTCTTTCTTGATTTCCACTTGCCTCTTGTGTAAGATTCTCATTTTAATTCACTCTGAAAACTTAATTCTACCCTTTCCTGACTGGGATCCAAAACAGAGATCATGCCACAGTCAACACACTCCTGCTTTCTCTGTGGCAAAAAAAAAAAAAAAAAAAAAAAAAAAAAAAAAAATTAAATTCTGTCCTACAGATTTAGCAGAGCCTGATTTAACTTCCAAAGAACAGTTTCAGGGTTAAGAAGTGGCCCAGGAAATAAGACTTGGCCAAGGCAGCCAGGAGTCACTCCATACTTTTGTTTCCCTTCTCAATTCCCTCATTTATTAGACAATACATATTAAAGGAAAAGAACTAGAAAATCTCATTCATGTACATTCATGTACAGCCCCAAATGTTTGGGCTCACCAACAGATTCCAGCTTTTCCTGACACAGGTACCTGCTGCGTGCACACATGGATAACAGGTGAACAAGGAAAAGATCATTTAGATACTGCCCCAAAGCGGTGCTGTGAAACCTCTGGGTGAAAATGCTATACAAACGGAGCCGACCTGCAGGTTGGAGCTGAAGTTAGCTCCAGGCTTGTCTCTCCTCCATGACATTAAAGCAACCTGCTAGGCATTTCTACAGACTTTGAATGAAAACAAGGCATAAACCTTTTGTTCCTATTTGGGTCTCTCTGCTTCATCAGGGGCCCTGTGGCAAGACAAACTCTCTCTCTCCTAGCACCTTTTGCCTTCTCCTGCGTGCCTTCCCTGGACCATGTTTCACAAGATGGTCTAGGAAAGCAAGGGCTCAGCTACCAAACATACATACGGGTTCATCTTTTCCACCCTCTGGCCTGTAGAACCATTCCACCATCGTGCTGGCTGTGACCTCTTCCCTTTTCATGCAGGAGATGCAGAGTAGCTTCATGTGTGTTCCTTGGACAGCCTCTGTCTCTGATGGAACTTCAACACATACTGCAGAACAAAAACCAGCTAGGGGGAGAAGTGAGAAGAAATGTAAGAGAGAAAAAGTGAGGTATCAGTTATCCACATCTCAGCACTTGTGACCCCATCATCCCCCAATGAAAACCCTTTTGATTCATTACTAGCACCCTCTGACAACAAATAAGTCTCAAAATGTCAAATTTTACCAAGCTTCCTTCTCGGAGACATAAATAATTCATAATAATTAACAGAGGGTGATCACTTCATGCAGATTCACCTCTCCAGCATCTGCCTCGCCACAACTTTAATTTCCCCCCTAGTAATTAATGCTGCTTGAGAGGCACTGTTCAATTCTCTCTCGCACATGCTGAGCATGCTCCTGTTTCAGCAGCAATTACAGTGTCTGGTATGAGAGAAAGCCCAGAATTCAAGCATGGAGGAACAGCTCGCTCTTCTTTGTGCTAATTTAAAAGGTCTGGATGTTTTAATCTGGCAATGTGTTCAAAACAAAGGGGGAGGATTCCCGTTTCGCTTCCTGTTTCTAGGTTTCATAAGCAGTCCAAGGAACCAAGGGGCTTGGACTCGAGTAAATTTGGCAGCTGGGGGAGTTATTGATTTTATAAGCATTCTTGTTCAAAATCTTTCCAATCAGATTTGTGCTAACACTGGCAACTATAAAATATCACTCTCCCAACCAAGACAAAAATCACAAGCTGTGAAGCCGAATACTTGATGTGAAAGCGAATGCTTCAGAACAGCATCTCAGACTAAATCCCTGCTGACATTTGTCCCCTGGGCTAAACAATGCTGGGTTACGTCTGTCCAAACCTGTCTCCAAAGCCTAGAGCGTAGATGAGTGAAGATGCTGATTTTGCTAGCTGCTCCCTTCCTCCCCAGCCTCTGAGATCCTGTTCATCCCCACTGAATTATCCCAGGACCTATCCTGGGAACAGCCGGATTCCAGTTCTCCCATACTACCAGCTCCGTGGGTAGCAACAGCTTTCTGGGAGAAAGGAAGGAAATCATGCTTTATTCCAGTGCAATTAAATATGTACACCCACGTCCACACACACGTACACAGAGCTGTCGGTATACGTGCATATCAAGTTTAGCTGTATTTGCAAAACTAGCAAACCTTTGCTGGGTTTCAGAGGAAAAACTGAAACTGCAATAAAAGCTACACATTTCCTCTAGTTTACACAGACTGCATGGAAAACTGGCACCGAACACGCACTGAATATTGGGCTGCACAACCTCTCTAAGGAAACTACATGTTAAATTACATTGCAAATTTGTGAACAGCAGCAAACAGGAAACAGTAAGGAACTTGCACGCATATTAAAGCACATGTCTTCTGGTAAGTCCACTTAGCAAGAACACATTTTCTTTGTTCTTTCTAACTCCATTACATTCATAGTAACTCTCTAAACGTTATTTCCTTCTCCTCTTGTAAACAAAACTAAAATCCACTCTGAAGGCTGGGCTCCACGGCAGCCTTAAAAAAAAAAACCCGCTAGGAAAAGTGGCACTTGAAAGGAGCATCCTCCAGGAAAGGGGCAGAGGATTTGGAGGCAAACCCGAAGATGACAAGGTAAGGAGGCACCTACCCCAGACCACCAGCACGGCCGAGGACACCCACGCCAGCCGAGGCAGCGCAGCCATTGTTGGGAGCGAGGAGCAGATCCCAGCGGCTCTGGAGGAAAACGCTCCGGCTCCTCTCGCCGCCTCGTCCCCGGTGCAACAGGATGCCTCTGGCACGCCTGGAGAACAGAGCCAAGGGGTGGGTGGATGCTGCCGAGCGCTCCCGGATCTTCGGCTGCCGCTTTCCCCGCGGGGTGGGACCCACGGCCCGGCGGCAGCACCACGGACAGGGGCGGCAGCCAGCAGCAGGTGGCAGCGGGATGGGGCAGGGATTCGCCCTCCGCTCTCCCCGGCAGCCTCCCCTCGCTCGGCAGAGGCTGCGCCGAGCCCTGCCTAGCCCGGGCGGGGGGCCCGGCTCTCGGCAAGCATGCGCGGGCCCTCCCTTCCTCCGGCCCCGGCCCCAACGCGGGGAGCCGCCGGGCTCCTCCCGGCACCGGGGAAGGAGCTCGGGGGATGGGGCTCGGCTGCGCCCCCCCTCGATCCCGGCAGCGCCTGGTGGGGTCAGGGGAGCGGGCAGCGCTCCGGCATCCTCCTGCCCCGGCCGCGTGGATGTGGGGCTCGGTTAGAGCCGGAGGGAGGGTGTTAGCGAGGTTAGCATCACTTATCTGGCCTCCGAAATAAATCCGGATTGAGGGAGGGGGGAGAGAGTTATCCGGGCGAGGTCACACAAAGGCCTCCGCCTCTAATGAGGTTAATATTAACATTTGTATGGCTCTGAAGGTCGCAGTTGGAAATACTGGGAAATCCTCTCTCCTCATGTTCCAGTCTGAGTCCCAGGGGGTCGATGCCAGCAGCAGGCTGGGCTTTCTCTTCCTGGACTGGAGCCACTGGGCCCAGAAGGGCTTCTCCAACTTTGAAGGTCACAGTGGACTGAGAGGGAGAAATGAAGTGCTTGTTAAATGTCCTCCCTCTTTTTAAAACGTTTGCTCTAATGGCAGCTCAATAAACAGCACAACCTATTGAATTAAACCTAACCCATCACATCAGACGATATGTGAGCAACCTCAGTGCCAAAACCCAGAAGCAAGTGTTGGACGCGGGCAGCGCGCAGTCAGACTCACCCGAGCAGGAAAACTGCAGGCAGCAGAGAGCATCAGCTCCGAGCCCGTCAGCTGGACGTTTACTCTCAGTAGGGCATGACATTCCTGAGGTGCAGACCTGCCTGGTGCTGGGGGCTTGGTGCTGAGGGCACACGTGTGCAACCTGGTCCCTGTGCTGCGTTAAGTGAAGCAGGCAGAGAACAAAGACAGCAAATGCTTTTCCTAGACATCATCTCAGCACGCTCATGTCAGAACGCTGCATTACTATCTGCCAATAGCCATGTGCTGAGCAACTGCCTCCACAGCACCCGCTACCCCCTCCTGCGGCTCCCTTGCAGGCTGCATTTCTGCGATGGCAGAATTACGTGAGGCATGCCAGGGTCCAAGCAGCGCCCGCATCTCCCAGGCAGCATCAGGCACCGAACCACAAATGCACAGGAAGAGAACAGCAGGTGCAGGTGTACAAGGAGCCACACAACAAGTCCAGGTAATTCCTAGCTAAGGATGTCTTTCCAGCTCCTTGCTCTGCTGCATTACTACCCCCTGGACACGTTGTACTCTTCCCGGTTCCAAACCACGGCTGGCTGGGAGCTGAAACCTTTGTAGCCCTGAAGTATTACAGCAGCAGCTGACCAAAGCCACGATGGTTCCTGTATGCTGGTGGTCGAGTTTCACTCATTGCCTCTCTGCTCCTAGGCTGCTTTGGTTTCTGTGCACTCCCAAACTCATCACAGGTAAGACCCATTCACTGTATCTCCAGGAGCCAGGTGTGACTGGGGAGATCAACAGGCCAGCTCCCTACAGATGCCAGCAACGCACTTCCAATTTCCCCCTTAAAAGCCAGCCCTGATGAATATCCAACCCTAACGTTTCACTTTTCTCTACAGAAAGACAACATAGCAACTGTGATACCTGGGGCTGATGGAAGGACACGGCCTACTACATGCAGTCAGTTGTTTGCTCCCATCGCCCTGTGCTGTGTTCACAGCTCAACAAAAGGAAGGGCAGACAAAGCCACGGGGATTTGCTCCTAACTTTTCTGGAACAATCCAGCCTGTGTGTGGTGGATGAGTGCCGATGGAGGGTTTTTTTATAGACCCAGGAACTACTGAACAATGTCCACGGCCATCTCATTTGACAACCACCTGTTTCATGAAGTGGGGTGGAAATCACATCTGTTCTCAGGAAGCCAGGTGCACTGCCAGAAAGCACAGGGCACGGATCAGCAGGGTTGTACTGCGTGTGCTCCGGCTGCTCTAATTACATCTATCATGGAGAATCCTGCCAGGGACAATAGGGGCTGGAACTATAGGCTTACGAGGAGGCAGCAGCTCTGTCATTTGGTCAGCAGCCGCTAATTGACCCTTCATCATTTCTCCTCCTTTCTTAGCACAACCCTGCTCTCAGGTGCCTCAGTGCTCCTCCAGCAAGAAACAGAAGCCTTTCCTCCTCTAACCCCAGGCACTCCAGAACTCATCTGTCAACCAATTTAAATTACAGTAACAAACAAATATCCTTAATGAGTTTGTCCCTCAGAATCACTCGTGTACAGACCTCAAGCACTGCGCACTACCCCATCCTGGTGAGGCTGGAGCTCTAATTACCATCTAAAGGAGGCAAACTGTACCCAGAGATGAAAATCTGGTGAAACTGGGCTTGGATTTGGGTATATTTTAACACAAAAAGTCATAGGCAAGAGAAGTACATGGAGATCTCACCCTCTCTCACCTGGCTCTGAACTTTATTCCTTCATCTAGACTATGCTTCGTGTACTACAGACAAAACCAAAGGTGATTTAAAATAAATTCTTGTAGTCAGTCCAGTTTATTAAACTGCCAGAACGTGTTCCCTGGACTTTTTCAGCCATACTGTGTGTTTTGAGAATGAAAGGGTAAGATACTTTCGCTCTTACTGCGATCTGGGCTTAGCTGGGAACCGCTCCAACATCTCCACGTGCCTATCTTGAGCAGACCAGAAACACTGCCTGGACCTCATCAGAAAAACCTGCAAATACATGGGATGTCATACTGGAAGCCTCTTTAAATTTTCCGTGCTGTGAAAGGGGTGGAGAGCACGTATCCTCCACATCCCACCCAAGCCAAGGACGTGCAGCCGCTCCTGCCTGCCCTGACGCTTCCAGAGGGCAGGCTGGGGACAGTTGTGACCCGCAGGGTGCGGGGTCCTCGGCGCCACAGAGCCCTCAGCCATTTTGCTGCTGCAGGGGAAATGCTGAAGGGGACTGAATGGTGAGGGAGAAATCTCTCTGCAAGAAGCAGCCCAATTTACCGTGCAGGAGTTGCTATGGCAACCCACCCAGTTAATGCTTCACAGGCAAAATAAAAAAAAAAAAAAAGGAAAAAAAAGGCTGGCACTTTTGCACAGGCACAACAAGACGAGGAGATAAAAATACATTCAGCGCCCCTACCCCCACTAATCCCTCACTCTTATGGTCTCCGAGCCAGGCTACAGGAGTGGGAGCACAAAGCCTGCATCTCTGGTCTCCGTGTGACAGCCATGGTGGCAGCTCCCTCTGCCATCGCAGTCACATCAGCTCCCTTCAGCTCAAATCTCTTCGCCGTGCAGCTACACATCAGCAAAGCTCGCTCCCTGCGCAGCCTCTCCTGTCTGGCAGGAGCCAACACAGACCCACCCCGGCATCACTCGCTCCCAAGTCAGTCCCAGCCTCCGTGCAGGAAGCCAACAGCAGCAGGGCAAGCTCCCGCTGCACAAGTGCTGGGGGAAGAGCAGACAAGAGCAGACAGCAATGCTCCTCATACACCTTTCCATCTGCAGACCTAGCTCCCGGTGCAGTTTCAGGTGCGCCCAGCCCCAGCTGCGTGCTCCTCCTGGACACCCACGCCTCACCCAAGGGAGGTCCCCGTCGGTGCTTTCACAAGGCAGGTACCCAGAGTAACTGTGCAGCCTGGGCTGCTCTCTGTTATAAACACCTGCCTGCATTTGCTTTTCAGCCTTTTTTTCTGATCTATTTCCCCATGAATGTAGCAGATTTGGGTTCCCTACACACATACCCCTACGATTCCTGACAGCTATGCTCCATACTGAAAAACATACGTTTTCTGTCCCATACATGCTGCAGAACGTCTTTTCAACATGTAAGATAGTGCATGTTCATGATTTATCTACTACTCGCAGAGCTTTATGTAGGTCTGTTTGTGCCTGCAGAAGAGACCAGCTGATTTCCAAGGCCTCTGGATGGGCAACATTCCGGCCCTTTAACACCAGCTGCTCTCCCTTTCTCTTTCCAGTAAAGACACACAAGACTCGATCCCTTTGCCATCCTTACCTCCCAGAGAAAACACAGGCTGTTCAACACGCCTCTATTTATTGTTGGCTCTGAGAATTATTTTCCTTTCAGGACAAAGAATGAGGAGGACAGGATACAGAGAGTCCTTCTCTCTGTGAACAAGAACCAACTGCTCTGGCAAGCCGGCTGCCTGAGCTGTTTGCGAGCCCGTAATGCTTTCCAGAGTGGTGCTCCCTGTCAGAGAAATGTTTTCTCAAACGTACAACAGCATTGCATAAGCCAAAGCCTGCGCAGGCACAGAGGGCTGGCGGGGTCTGGGGACTTGGATCCCTTTAAGCAGCAGGTGCACTCCGAAGGCTGGGCTGAAAATTGTCCTCTCTGTCTGAGAAATTGGCACTGAGAGACATTCCCGCACATTGCTAACTCTGTGGTCAGCAACTAAATAAACATTTTTTCAGACCTGTAGCACAAACCATATTTGGAGGTGTGCTACGGCATACATCCTGGAAATTCTAAGCCCTGGTGTTGCTCCAGGTACTTTTGAGATATTGTTTTCTGAGACTCAATGCAAATAAAATCAAGTCATGCATATGCACATAAGCAAGCCTTTGTGTGCTGTAACTGAACTGCTGTTTTACCAATCTGGAATCTAATGAGGTGGCACTTTCACAAATACGCTTTTAGGCCTCTCCTCAGCCCATTCACTTCAGCAGCAGCTGAAAATCCATTAGCGTCAGATTGCCACACACATTCATTCACATTTGCTCATTTAATTTCTAAACTTTTACTGCTAGTAAAATACACCAAAGCCTCAATTATTGTAGCACCATGCAATGACTGTATTTCTGTAACAAAAAAAAAAAAATCAAATCTTGTTCAGCAAGTGTTACCACCTTATCTCTGCTGAATCCAAGGGCTGGCTGCTGCAGTTTTCCTTAAGTGGTGAGCAAGGCTGAAGCTTGTCACAGCCGTTAATAAACGAGGACAATGCAGCTTTAAGTTCTTTTTCAAGTCCCCTAGAAGACACCTCTGGGCTACCTCTGAAACATGTCATTTTTTACACAGACGTCCAGGGAATGCAAAGGATTCCAAGAGACTTCTTTTTTGTACAGCCGATGTTTGGTTGGATATACTTACATACTTACTATCTTGCAGTCACATCTCCCGTTGTGAAAGAAACTTCCTTGGTTTTTGGTCATGTTGTGTATATATACCTTCTATCTGTAGGTTTCCAGCCTCCTCTTCCTAGTAACAAGTAATTTCATCTAAAAGAACAAGCACATGTAATGCATTAGACATCATGCACAAAAAAAGAAGAAACAGATTTTCCAGCTTTAATATGGCAAACTCTGAAAGGTCTTTTGACAAATTTGAAAGATGTTTTATCTTCAGACTGTAAGAAACATCTTCCAGGTCAAATTCATAGGTGCTGGGTAAAAAAATGCAAGTCACACAGAGCTTTTAATCTGTAAAAAAAATCACTTTTGTTTTCAAAACCACTGTTTTTCAGAGGGAACTTATTGCTCGTCCTTCAGCATCCAAGTGAGCACCTTCTCCTGGCTAGATATTGTGCTACAGCTTGCTGAGCTTCAGTAGTTGTTTTATTAACTTAAATATATATATATATATATATATATATATAAAAACAAAGCCAACCAAACAAGAACAACAAAAAAACCAGATATAGAATTATCATAGGTTTTCATCCAGAAGCCAAATTCTGTACAGGAATGCAGAGGCTACGTGGAGAAATACCAAGGAAAATGTGAGTAGATACGTGTTGTGGGCAGGAGATACAACATGCCTAGTGCTCTGAAGACCTGTGCTCTGCAGGGCCGGCAGATAGCGCTGTCCTCTCTGTGTTCCCGCATGGAGCCGGGAGGGGAGAGGCGCTTCCCTCTGCAGCAGGAGGCAAAGGCAGGCACCTCTGCTCAGTGAGGTTTTTCAGGCAATACAGATCTGAAGAGTTAGAGATACCGGGTCGCTGTTTCTGTGCTCTCCCATCATTCTGGCTCCACGCACTTGTCAGCTGATGGTATTACTGCTCATTATTCACCCCGGAAAGTCCCTGTCACAAATGAGGAGTTCTGCCTGAGATTTCATGACTGGGTCCCAGCTGGGGACTGATGAAAAGTCAATGGAGAACAAAACTTTCCTCAGAAGAGCCATGAGTTGTATGAAAAAATGAATCCCATAACCCTGTGATATTCCATATCTGGCATGGATTCTTCTTAATATTCTACCAACAACCTGGTCTGTCCTAAATTACTTCGTTGCTCTGAGAATTCCCTTTAATTTATCTACAAATAGTGTGTGTCCGTCCATCACTTACCCCTTTTCCCTGGTTACTGTCAGACTCTTCAGACATAATCGATTCTGTTAGGAAAACAAACAAACAAACTAGCAGCACAAAGCTACGTTAAAGTTGCACAGTAACTGCCAGGTAGAACACAATGCTTCGAGTGCAGGGGCAAATACTGCACTTTCACCCCAAGGATCTGAAGTTCTTGATTTAGCAGAAACATGAAATCCCTGCAACAGAAAAGCTGTTTGGTGCCTATTGAGTTCTAGAAGCATTTGGCCATGAAAGACGTACGTGATGCTTAATAAGGACTTCAGAATTCGATTTCTGTGACACGATAAAAGCAAGAGGGATGCAGAAAGCTCTCTGCAGACTAAACCTTGGGATATGGAACCAATTCTGACCCACTCCACAAGCTTGCCTTGCCTTCCCCCTCTCCCTCGCTCCTCCCATTTCACCTCTAACCTTCTTCTTTGCCCTGCCCAGCCCTTGTCCCCCCAACAGGTACCCTTATTTCTGTCATCCTGCTCTGTCTGTACCCTGCTGTCTCGTACACCATACCTGCAAGCCTCACAGGCCCTTGTCCCCTCTCACTGCTTCTTTAATGGACACTTACTCTTTCCTCCATGGTGCCTCTGAAGATCACGTGGATTGCATTGAACAGAGAGGATACTACACACAAATAGACTGTACTGCATGCAGTAACCAACTCCAGGCAGTCACTACTTTTAACTAGAAGCTACAGACTATGTAAAAACACTGGCTTTGACTCTAATTAAAACACTCGATGCTCTGAGGAGCATATTTAAAATAAAGTAACAATAAGAATAATAAAACAAACAATCATGAAATCAGACAGGGTGGAAGGCAGAGTGAATAATGCAATTCCAACAGCAGCCCTTGAACATAACAAAAGCACCCCTGGTTCTACATGCCGTGGACAGGAGAGCCAGCAACCTGAGTCATGTAATTGCCCGAAGGTCACAGAGGTTGCTTACTTCAAGGTAAGCTGAAACCAGGTCATCAGCTCAAGTCTGTGCTTTGGCAAGGACTAAAAATCAGTGCCACATGGAGGATGAAAGAAGTTCAAGAGTGCTCGTGGTCCTAAAGGTACCATAATTATCTGCCCACCCTCAATACTAAATGAAACTAAACCCAGTTCTTTGGATGGTACTTACTTTGGAAAGAGAAACAGCTTCCTTCCAGCACTGGAGATGGGGATCTCAGCTCCAGAACAAGGGACACTGCTGATGGGCTCTCCCTAACCACTCACACGTTCAGAAATACAGGATTTCAGCACGGTGCTTCCAGAAGGCCATTGTTATCAGAAACACTTCCTATTACAAAAAAAAAAAAAAAAAAAAAATTTGCTATTACTTGTAATTAGGAGATAAGCTTGCTGGTCTGATGAGAATTAAATTTTGTCTGCAACTTCCATAACATTTTCCTTGTTATTATATACAGTTGAATGACCAAAACAGGAAATTACTTGTACTGTAATGTCCTTTGCCTTTTTCTTTCATCTTTCAGCTTCTGAGCATACTTTCCAGATACAATCATCCGATGATAACAGCAGATTGTGGATAAGGAGCTGTGCTGATTGCATCAGAGAGTGAACACTATACACATATATTTCATTTAAAGAGACAAATATATCCCTCTACATAAAAGTGGCGATGTCAGAAGCTATCAATATGGTCATAAAATCCCAGTAAGAATGAGGTGAAAGGCTACATATGTGACCCAGTAAGGAGTGGCGTGATCATTTCCATTCCAATGGCACGACACATGGCCTTCAGCCCCTAACAGTACACCAGGTACTAAATTCTGATCATTCATGTACCCAGGATGCTCACAGTACCTCTACAGCAGCTCGTTATTGCTTCCTGGGTAAACAGTCCTTGATTAAAAACACCTTGGGAAGTACAGTTTTCATTCTAAAACCAAGACATGTTATATTCTCAAGCCTTTTTAGAGGCTTTTCTGTATAGGATAGGCAGAACAATAGCTGGGAGGCTGGGGGAAGCAGCGCTCTCTCTCAACCCTCATGTGTGGCAAACAAAGGAAGATGATGGGATGTCCACTTCTTGGCAGAAGACTTCAAACAAAGCCATCTCAGGAGAGATTGTGGTTTTTTGTTTGTTTTGTTTTTAATAAAACAAATTTTATGCCAGAAATTTCATTACATTAAAAACCAAGCTGTGCACTAAGCAGCACAACCCTGACAGATGTTCCCAGTTGGCTGCACGTCACCGTACTCCATTTTCCTGGATTATGTTCTCAGCTCCTGCGTGTAACTGTTCTCCCCACCCGGGGAGCTGGAGAGAAAGGTGCTCAGTGGGGCTTGGGCTGCTCGCTGCAGAGCAACTCCCAGCTTTGACATCGCTCCTTCCTCCTCCTACACACATCCTGATGTATGCCACCCGAGGAATGACATCTCCTAACACAGGAGCTGTTTGTTCTATAAATAGTCTTTTTCTCACCAACCACAGACGTTACCACCCTTTTCCAGCATCTCAGAGCAAGAGCACACAACTAGTATCAGGCTAGTTGTTTCTCTAAGAAATGACACCCATCAGCACAACATACAGAAGGCACAAGCATAAAGCTGTTTATGAAGCAGAAATAAGAATTTCACACAACCTCAGAAAAGCAGAAAGCTTATTTCAATTTATAAAGAAATGTGCTTTCTCCTACATGTCAGAGTAGCCTGTTTCATTCTCTGAAAGCAAGAAATAAAGCTGCATTTTTAGAGGAGCCAAAACCTATAATAATTTTTAAAAAATCACAGCAAAGTTTTAACAAGTATCTCAAACACAGCAGCATATTTGAGTTGATTCAAAATACCACGATTACTCCTAATCTGTAGCAAAATATTAAGCAGGGTATTTTTCCTCTCAATTACTGTGGGGGCCATAAAAGCAGAATCTGAAAGACCAGACAGACATGTAAGGTCACTTCTGCTCACAAGCATATGCAAAATGCATTCAGGGTTTGAATATTCCTCCAGTGTCACCTCCTTCTGCTTTCAGTGGGTACTGGGTACGTATCCGTCCATAAACTGATGCAGCCCTTTAACACCTGAGCCCACACGGTACCAGGTCCTCCCACCCAAGAGGCAGAGCGGAGGCAGAGGTAGACCGAGGTGAAGGGATTTGCTCAAGGCCACAGATTAAATCTGGGCTCGAGGTGAGGGCCCTTAGCTTCCTGTTTCCTGCTTTAATGACCAGGTTACATAGCCTCACCCCACCGCTGACCCCCATACCTTCATGGCTGGCCCATGATCACACATGGGCTCGTTTGGCAATCTCAGTTTTTCTCCTGCCCTTGTAGCTTGCTCAGCAAGACCATCTCACCTGATTTCCCTTTCTAGGCAGAGCTTTGCAGTCCCTTCTTTTCCCCACATTGTGTTATGCTGTTGGAACATATGGGTGCCAACGTGCAAGCAGGAAGCACTTCAGTAACACTTCAAAGCATCAAAAGCCTTTGCTGCTGCTGATGGCAACATCCTCTTACCCTAAATAATTTCACAAGCTGCTGCAGCAGCACAGAACAAGGTCCTCTTCCTGTACAATTCTGCCACATGGGAAGAAATGAAACACCACACAAGGCAGGCACACAGTAGGACAGTGGACAAAAATCTTCTCTTTTGACAGAAAAGGGCAGCAACATCAGCATACTCCATTACCTGTGTCCAGCTGTGCATGTGAAGTATGTTAAGGAGAACGGTAACCTCACAGGACCTTGCTCTAATCCTTTAGGAAGTATCATTCCAACTACAACCCTTTCCGTTATTTTAAGATATTGACACCTTCTTAATCCTGCACAAACCAGAAAAGTTTCTTTCTTCTTCTCTGGGGAAAGAGGACTCCATTGTTGTAGCTGTTGTACAAACAACAGATGCAGTCAGGTGCTGTAGCTCCAGCAGAAGGCAAGAGAAAAATGCAGAATGGGGGAACAAAAGAACAGTCAGGCCAATAAATCTGGACTAAACCAAATCTTACCATTTAAACTTCAGAGTCCTTGACTGCAATAACCCAATAACAAAACCAACCTTCCTCTTGGTGCTGTCTCAGAAGGAAATGTTTCATTTTTTTCTCCTGTTCCTATACTTTTTTTCCTTGGGGCATTAAAGCATTTGCATTAATGATTTGCATATCATTTCATTTGCAAATAGCTACAGTCCTCCATAAACGGATTCTATGTTCTCCTAATTTTCTGTTTTCCAGTGAAAACACTCATCAGCCAGCTTGATAGACACACCATGCATCACACAAAACAAGCACGAAACTGAGCAAACCTGAACACAAGCCTGGGAATCCATGGCACAATTCCAAAGGCTTAGATTGATCAGGAAGATCTAATGCAGTTAGGAACGCTTCCAGCAGCGTATAGATTTTCCTGTCTGTTATTTTAGTCTCAAAGCCAAAATGCTGGCTTGGAGGGTTGAAGTCTTCTGGCTACACCTGGAGAATACAACACAAATACCCTGCTGTGAGAAGGAGCTATCTCCAAGGCTCGTTCCAGTTTTGATAATGACATTGTCGCCCAAAGGGATGCACTCACGCTAACAGCAGCACCATCTCCTATTCACGTGGAAGCACCATCACAGAAAATACAAAAGCCCACAGTGTATTTCACAGAACCCACACAAACAGCTCCCAGACAGCAACCCTCTCTGGCCCAGTCCACTGGAGCAGAGCTCAGGCTTAGCAATGGGAAGTTCTACCTGCCCTTTACTTGAGCAGCCAGAAAAGTTGATCAGCAAAAGTGTGTCAGTTACTTGCTATTTTCAGCTGTTTTGAAATAATTTTTTTAAAAATTGTAGAATAAATTTTAAAAATATTATTTTTATACACATTCCAAAAATTAAAAAAATCAGAATTTGAAAAAACATCTATCAGTTCCAATTACTATTTAATGGGGTGTCTCTATTTTCCTGAACACCAAACTGCAAATTCCTTTCAGCTCAAAATGTAATAGAATTATACCCTCATCAGTACTAAGTGCTGAGCAGCAGCAGAGCAAGGATGTCAGAGAGAAAAACAAGAAGAGAGAACAGGCCATCACTGAAGCAGGTTGTGGGAGAAGACAGCACAATTATTGGATCACGAAAACTGGCTGGATGCATTCAATAGCAGACCCCAATACTCACTCAAGGAATCTCAGGAAAGGAGATGTTTTGCCACCTGTGTCCTGTTCTAATGAGGCCAACCCAGTCTTGGTTTCGACTGGAATTTCCTTCTGCAACCAGAACAAAAACTTCCCAGCCCTTGCCTGAAGCAGTCTAGAGCACAGTTCACATGTGATAGAGGTTCTTTTTTTTTTGGTGCAGTTCTCGGAAGCGGGAAGGAAGCAGCAGGCCCACAATCCTTACTCCCATTAGCACCCTGCTGCACCCACCTCTCTCGCGTGGCTTTTAACACTTTCCATAAGGAGCCTGGCAGGCTGCAAAAAGGTTTCACAGTCCTGATAAGCATGAAGATAAAGACAGCAGAAAACCATCAGTTAGGACTTCATGTATATAACCTACATGTGGTCTGGCTCACTGTTTAGCTCTTTATATACCCTCAATTCTGCAGGGTAGCAATTTCAAGTTCGCAGTGGCACCCTGATACCCCCTGACCCCATCATTTAATGCTCTTTGCCTCCAAAGTTCCTCCAAGCCACTCTTACCATCCCTGCTTTGCCCCTCAGTTCTCCCCTTCCTCAGAGCAGTGCTCTCTCCCACTGCTTTGGTTTGTTTTTTTCCATGCCCTAAGCTTCCCACATCCCGAGCCTTCGGGGCCCAACGACCTGCTCAAGGCACCATTTTGGGCAGACCGAGGCACGTTCTTTGGGAGTGGCATGAGACAAATTCAATCTATGGGAACTCAATATGTAGACACCACAAGATTGCTGGCACTCTGACAGCGACCAAACTGTACGGTGGCAGAGTATTTGTAGGGTAATAAATGCCTCAGAACTGGGCCGGGCTTCTGGGAGCAAGCAGGCAAACCACTGAGTGGCACAGGTCAAAGAATCGGGCAAGGAGCTGGAAAATTGCAAGGCAGCGTGAGGGTTTGGGACACGCTCCAAGGCAGCGTCCTGGCATGCCCCATGCTACAGAAATCCCTCCTGGAATCAATGCCCAAATCTCCTAACCTCACACTCTGCAGGACATAGCCTCAGAAAAAATAGGGCATGCAGTTCAGAGGGAATCGACAGCATAGCACTGAATAAAGACTTGGGAAAAAAAAACTGACCACAGCCTGGAGCTCAGTCTGAACTCAGCTCAGGGGCTGGGAGCCCTGACAAGCCTCCGAGAAGGAGTTAGGCCATTTGGTCTTTTCAGACATACACAAAGCAGGAGGCTGAGCTTTGCTGTTTATCAATGTATAATGCAAGAACAGAAAGTAGGTCAGCAAGAATATCTCAAAAATGAAGAAAACTACCTGCCAGTCCCATCCTCAGGGGTGGGCTTGATGCATCTGGGCACCAGCAGAGAAGATTTTTAGAGTGAAAAAACAGAGAAGCTGCTCGAGCCTGAGGCTGCAACAGACTCCCCCAGACTAGGTCAAGTAGCAGTGCAAGTAAGCGAGCGTTCAGGGAAGAAGAGGAAGATGTTCACGCCTAAGTTCCTGGGGGCCCCAGGCAGAGGCACGCTGCCAGCTCTGGGTGCTCTTACTGCCTCAAAAAGTCAACCCAACGTACAGCGAAGCAGCGATCACACCATCAGATTCAGCACAGGCACACACAGCTTTAAGCTATTCTTCCTGAGCGTCCTACATAACAAACCCAAACAAATTAAGGAATGAGTAATGAGAAGGTAGGAGGTGGCAAGGCTTGTTTTGGTTCAGGAAAGGATTCCCACCCCTGGCTTGGAATCTAAATTAGATTCAATTTAGATTAGAGTGGGGCAAGGCCAAATCCCCTTGATGAATGAGTTGCTGCAGTAGATCACTTGTATTTTGTAGCCATTTTTCAATGCATTTCTTTGTTCTCTCCTGCTTCTACTTTTGATTCTGATGTTATCAGCTAGGTGCCATGCCCTCCCATGTTCCTCTAGGTTAGGGTAGCCTTTATAATCTCTCTCAGTAAGGAGAGAACTAATTTGTCGTCTAGTGAAGAGACGTGTGCTTGGGCTGATAAGCGGATTATCTCTATAAACATGCTTTATAATGCAACGACACCCCACGCTCACAAAACCAAAGGAATTAATCACAGCCAGGGATGTGACAACCCAGGGTAAAAGCTCCCTCTCCTGCCTAACATACTAGTATTGCAGCCAGGTTTTGTTCTGAAGGGAAAAAAACAGGAGAAATGCACATAAGAAAATGCACATTCACGCTTACTTTGACTCTGCTTTGAGAAGGCTCTGCACACCTAGTGGACTTTGTAAGGTCACAGCAGGAGGCAGCCGTATGCCCAGGCCAGATGTACAATTGCAAGCAACACGTTTTACACAGACAGCACTTCTCCAGTTCTGAAAATCAAACCACGCGATGGGCAGCTTTGAAGATTCACAACTTGTCTTTAGATTGTAAATAACTGCTGACAGACTGGTATATATTGCACTGCATGAACAGAACAATTTACAAAGCGAAACCCTCAGCTAAAAAGCAATCAATAGGCTAGAAACATAAAAAGAGAAACTACATCAGGAAATGCAGTACCGAGAGCACCACAGGCTAATGCAAAAAATGAACAAAGGAACCTTAATGTGCACATTTGAGGGAACCAGGAGAATGCTTTACACAAGAGGCACAGGAACAGTGCTGGCTGCAGAAGAAGCAGAGTCCATCTAGCCCCAACAACTCAGGAATGTCAAGGCATTATCTTGTTGGCTTGCTGCAGCAGGGGCTTCTAATTTTGTTCTGATACTCTCCATCTCAAAGATTACTGTGTGAGATATCAACGGTATCAGCTGAAATGCTCAGTCCCTGCTATCTCCCTCCCAGGAGAAATCAAGAAAGCACAGCTACTTACGATGGGTTCTCTGCTCCTCACTAGACTGAAACTCTTTAGTCTCTGACTCATCTCCATAAGGAAACCAAGCATAAGCAAATCAGACACTGATCCAGAACAGCGAACCCAGTAGACATTTATATGCTCTGGAAGGCCACCTGCTTTAACATGAAAGGGATTCATTTATTTCAGACTTACCAAGAACTGCTTTACAACTTGTTCTTGCTGGGTAATAGGTAATGGGTAAATCAAAACCAAAGGCCATCACTGGCACTTCCTGCAGGAGGCCGGGAGTGCTGAAAACCATCTGTGTGACTTACGAGCACTGCACATGGCACAGCTCCTGGGAATTGGGCCGATTCACCTAGAAACCCTGGACACATGCCTGGCTTTCCTCTCGCGTTGAATATTTCAGCAGTGCCACTCCATCAGCCAAATGAATTGGCTTTCAGGATTTTTTACTGGCAAAAAATACACCCAGGTATTTCATAGGATAAATTATTGCCAGCTGCCAAACTAGATGTTTTATACTACATTAGAGCTCTGTCACAAGAGACACAATTGTACAGGCAGCTACCACTAAAGCATGAGGGAGCCGGTAACAACGAGGGATGTGTCCAGAGGCAAATGGGAAATGGTACTGACCAGCAGCACGTAGGAAGCAGAACAGGCATACTCTTCAATGTCAATGTGCTACTTGAAGCCACCACGAGGGATAAACACACCTTGGTTTCACGGAGTCTGTGGAGAAAGACAGAAACTTTAAGGAGACTGAATCCAGTTGGTGAAACCTCTGCCTAGAGGGCCAGCCTGTGCTGGCTAGGCTTTAATTACGTAGTTAAGTACCTAAGGTGACTTTGGAGGAAAAAGCAGAAGTCAGCACGGGGATGATACAGCCTTGTCATGTGGTCCCAGTTTCCCCTGCTGGATCCAAATTAAACTGCTGTGTTTCATTGGTCCAGCTCCTTATGCAAGTATCCTCATTTTTGTCTCTTTCTTAGAGAACCCAATTTCACAACGGGCAGCTGCAAAACCACTAAGCTTTCCTTTTTCTGTACTTACCTTTTGCTTAAACATGCTACCTCTTGCAGAATCAGTCCATTAATCATTCTGGTGAGAAGAAATCACAGAACTGCTTTTCAGAGCACAGAACAGTTCCCACAGGAGTGCTAATTTATAACAACTCGTTTCCTTACGATGCTATTTTCCCTTTCTCAACTTTTGTGGACCTCACAAAACTGTTTCGCTATTGGATTTTAGTCTTTTCTTTTCCTACTAGTACAGCATATAATTCATCCTTTCTGACGTTTAGTTTTACGTGCATTTTCTGACAAAATGACACTCATTTTGCAGTATCACTTCATCAGCTAAATAATACACTTCAGGGTGATACTGCAGGACAGTAATATTTGAATGCAAGGCTGATTTTCTGCAATAACTCAATAGAGATGGTTATTGTCCCATGCAGCTTTCTTCAATGGATGCTTTAAATCTTCTGAAATTATTAATCCTAAAATACGTTACGTTAAAGCGTAATCTAATTTCAAATGATGCAGTAACATAAATTCCTACATGCTATGATTACAAAACCTCCTTTTTCCAGATAGTGGAAATTTTCAAGGTCCTGAAATAGCCATAAAGGGGGTATTATTATGTGCACGTGAACTACTGAAGTATCAGGCTTCACTTCCATGGAAGAAAATACTAACTCGTGTATTTTAATTTGCCATGATGACATTTTTCTTAGGAGACACATTTTGGAACTTTTCTAGTCATTCCTAATGCATTATCTGCCTATAGCATCCTGGCTGCCCAAATTGCACTACAGTTTAAAACAATTACAAAGATCAAGTTTACCACTGCCAGCTAAAAGGCAGGTGGATAGTGTCCAACAAAACCCCAAGTCAGTAACTAAGTTCTGCACATTTCCAAATATAAATTCTCATCAGCATCAAGAAGGATGAAAAGTTCTCAAGTAAAATGATCGTTATGGCACCAAGCTCCGCAAATCTCATCATAAAACAGCTCGCACATGAAATAAACCAGAGCATGGCTGCACCATGGCTTTTAAGGCACCTCCTGGAATCACGATCCCCAAATGCTGCACATTCCTCTACTAACAGCTCTCTGCACTCAGATGGTTTCGCAGCTCATCTACACACTTGAAAAGGAATAAAACTGTCTAGTCAGAACCAAACTGGAAAAAAAAAAAAGCTGATTGACTCCATCTTTTATTTTAAATCTATATCAACTGCCTAAGTGCCTGGTTAGCTGAGAGGGCAAGCTATACAGACGGTCTGGAAGCCAACCTATTTATCATTTGCATTTAAGCAATTCTTTCATATTTGCAAAGTGCTACGCAAATACCAATTACCGCTGTGATGCAGCAGAGCTTATTATCACAAGCACAGTGCTGACGTGGCTGTGCTGCTTCCAGCTCTGGAGCTGGCTCATTTGCCAGCAGCCCCAGCCCTGCCTGCCTCCTGTTGCAGGGTTCGGTTATGCTTCCACATCCATCTCCATCACGTCGCCCTGGAAAAGCGCCAGAGAGCGGCAGGCACAGTACAGCGAGGTACATGACACATCGCAACGCATAGGAACTGACTTCTGAAGCAGGATGCTGGGTTTGAAAGCTTCACCTGTGCCCCATATGTGAGCTGCAGGTACCTGCAGACAGGCTGCACAGGAGCGAGGAAGGCGTGACACAGCTCATTGGACAGGATGCTGTAATTATCCCCTGCTTCATCCGTCTCCTCACAGGATTACCGAGCTCATCAGCAGGTGTTGCAGGGCACAGTCCTTCACTACGGCATCTCCTAGAGCTTTGCTGGCTTTGGAGTCATCCCTGCTGCGAGCAGGGAAAGACATGGAGCCCTCCGCGCTTCTCCCGGGACAGACCCGACCTCCCCAGCCCTGGAGCCACCTGGGGCAGACTCACTACACCAAGATGCCTCAGTTTGCTTTCCCTCTCACCAAAAGCAGGGATCTTGTTGAGATATTTCAGCGTTTTTGCGTGTTTATATTAGCATTAAGCTTATTTATTTGCATGTAGCTCACAACAGACCTCAGCTCTGACCTGCTGACTTGTACCACTTCGCATACTGAGCGTGGTTCGGGTGACACAGGCAGCCTTTCCTTCCTAGTTAGCTTGTTCACAAATCCTCTCACCCCAGATGCATTCAAAAATAATTGACTCTTGAAGCAAAACTTGGCAGGACATGCAAGAGCCACTCTTGGTACAAATCACTATTAGCAGCAAATCTTTCCATGGCACATTGATGTGACAGGCTGCGGCTCAATCGCCAGCAAGATGCGTTAAAAGGAAACCCAAGGAGCACACGTGCCCACACCAGTGACTAATTCATACATGCACAGACACAAAAGCCAAATCCTAACAGAGCGCACACTTGGAAAATACCTGTTTCAGTATTTAAAACACGTCTCCTGGCCTCATCGATATGCATTTGTTCCTAAGGACAGGATTCACCTCCACCAAAAGCGAGGTATTTCATTGCATTATTCTTCCAGGCTCCTCCTCTCCGCAGGCAGCGAACTGCATGCCCCTACAGGGTAATCATTATCTCATATATGCTTAACACAAATGAAACGAATTGCTGTCTGGAGGTGCTTCCTTCTTCCCTTTGGCTATTCACACAATCTGAGTGACTACTGTAGCCTCGGCGTTAAATTAGATGAGCTGTATCTCGTCCTAAGCAATTTTATAGTAGGAGATCCTATTAAGTTTTGTATCTATCAAGCAAATTACACGGTGGAGGGGCACAAATCAAGCAAGCAGAAAGCTCAGGTCTCTTTATTCCCTGGGACCTTACCGCTGCTATTGATTTTCTAATGAAAGCCCTGGGGTTGTGGCACAGCCTGACGTCCCTAACTAACCGCCTTCCGCTCCGCACCACTCCACAGGGCGCTGCTGCAGGCCCCCTCAGCCCCCCACGAGCCTGTGGTGGCAGCCAGCAAACAGAACGGGTGACACAACGAGGGTCGTGACATCATGAGGAAGTCACCACAGTGCCAGCAGGGCACTCCAGGTTTCCCTGTTGGTTTACTGCCCCTCTGTGACTCAGTTTCTCCATCTATGGAGTAGAGAGGATGCTCCTGACCGCCTTTGTCAAATGTCGTTATGTTTATTGGTGGAAAAAACAACCCTAGGACAGAGTGGACACAGGTCACTCGCTACCTAGGGGTATTTGTAAACCTTTAAGTATGGTACTAAGAAGTCCCTGCAGCCTCCAGGGGCCTTCCTCAAGCAGAGCACAGTACATAATAACTTACCTCAGACAACTTGCAAAAGGACATCTACAGGGAAAAAATCTCCCTCAGCTAGCATCTTCTATTGAAGATAACATTTTGAAGCTGTTAAATAAATGCTTCACCAAAACAAGACTACAGAACACTTCAGCAGATGTTACCTCTAACAACACCGTGCAGTCTTTGTGAAGTGCCTTTGTAAAATGCTAACCGTGCTGGCCTGAGTGACTTCCGAAGTCAAAAGGACCATGAGGAGAAGGAAATTCACACGATGTGAACATCGTGTCTATGCTTCCATGCCATCAGGCTTAGCATCCCATAGTCTCTCCCAGCTGTGACTGATACTTTACAAACTCCTAAGTGCTGCATGGTACGGAAACAAGTTTTATATAGAAACTACTGGTGACAGAGCACAAAGCCAGAGACTGTATTACTTGAGCAAATATTAGCTAGTCATTACTTCTAATCAGAGCATCTATTGTCAGCCTATTTCCTAATTAATTTAGAATCACAGAAAGAATGAAAAATGCCTTAAGACAAAGCCCTATGCCTGTGGTACTAATTCAGATAACGCTGTCAGGAAGCAGAAAGTAGCAGTCGTGGTCCCAATTCCCAACAACATTCACACTTAAATATGCTGAACACAGCACTCATTGAATGAGGGCCTAAGTCACTTGATATAAAAAACCGTTAGTCACTGAACGTGGCTGCCTTAATTCCTTGCTGGCTTCCCTGAGCCGCACATCCCCAGCCCTCTAACTTTCTGGATTTCTTACTGAACCGACTTTACGGCGATTTGCATCGAATGAGCGGTTGGACTGGTTCTCGGCAGCAGCCAAGCACTATCCAGTGTAAATCACAGTCAAGGGCATTTTCCCAAGAGGGAAGTAGGTGAAAGGTACGGCTCCGTTTTCCGACAGCACCAACTGCCCCAGGACTGAGGGCGCGAGGTGAAACTGCCCACGCACGGGGACGCGCTCGGCGCTGCTGGGAGGGAGGCGATGGCAGCAGCGCAGGTAGAGGCAGGGCACCTCGCTCGTGCTGCTTTCACGGAAAGCTCCGAGGAGAGCATGGCCACCTTCCTCTCTCCATGCCCATTCCTCCCTCTGATGCCACCAGCACACATGTACTGATCTGCAGCACATAAAACTCCGGATGGAGCTAAGCAGCAAGGGAGTTTTTTCATCGTGACTTTCTGCCTCATGGCAGGAGCACAAGTAATGTAGCAGAGCAGGGTACAACCAAAAGGGGCCTCCAGAAAGCTGGGCTTTCACAAACTGCTGAGGAACACCTTTGGGAATTTCTCACTCTTATCACGCTCCTTTGTCATGCTACGGCACCGGCACTTTCTTTAGCTCTGCACTTTACCTTTCAGATTGCTCACTGCGGACCTGCGGTGTCTCAGCACCTGGTGACTGATCAGGGACGCTGCCTTACACGTGCGGAGCCCGGTACAGGACCAAGGCAGAGACACCGGTGGCAAAGGCACAGAGACTGGGCCAAGCCCCTTCACATGCCTTTGACAAATATGAAAACAAGTTTTTCCTGATCCTAAGTATTTTCAGTCCAAGGCCAAGTGCGAAGTCTGTAGGGGTTAAGATTTCACACTGCTCCGGGTTGCACATAAGCCCATGTGATTTTCAAATTCCACAGGCAAAATGCTGTTTTCAACTTTGTATCACAGCTCAAACATCTCAGTTGTGTAACACCCTGAACTATTTCAAGACCATTTTCTCTCACCCTGCAAGCCTTCTCTGAATTTTGCTGCAGCATACATACAAACATAACCATTATTGCTAAAGAACAGAGTTTCGTAAGGAAATATCAATGAAAAATGAAATGCATACAGATTCTCTGAAATCTCTCTGAAGGTAGGAACAACTGAGTAGAGGAAGCTCTTCCTCCATACCCACCTTTTAATGTGGAAAAGGAAAGAGGGAGATACAACATTCTCCATTAAATGCTTCAATAGATTCCTACCTTATCTGCTGCTGCAGCTCTGTACGATCTACAGAAATGAAAAAACAGTTTAAAATAGTCATCTTAAGACATGGTTCACTCTTATCTTCCACTAAGCTGCTGAAGCCCCCAGTTTTCAACATCCATTTCAACTATTGGCAATTTCAACCTGGCTTCCTTCCTGCAAATCTGCTAGCACAGTTCCTGATGGGAATACCAAACACCGAGGTCAATCTGCATCAGAGCACTGGTCGCTGGCTGTCAGGTCTTGTAAACCATGAGCCATCACTTCGTCAGTCTCAGCCTTCGGCTTTGCAAGCTGTGACTAAAGATCCTGACTTGCTCTGCTAGCAGCTGTTGCAAGCTGTGAGGCAGCATCTTGGCATTCTCAGCTGAAACGCTCACCACTTCTGTGCTCGCAAACTGTCATTTTCTGTTAGCAGAACTCCTGGGTGACGTGACATCAATGTAAGGACATCACGACGTTAAAAAAAAAAAGGAAAGAAGATCATCTGTCTGAGCAACCCACATTCAACCGACTGACTCATTTTTAATCACTTTCCAATAGAGGTCATCCAGACAGTAAACAGCTGGCTGTGGCACCTCAGCAGTCTTACAGGGAGAATTATCTCGCTAGTCAACATCTAAGCCTGCTGTATCGGTTGCCAATTACTGTGCAGTCACGTTAGTCCAATGACCCGCTTTTCATCATCAAAAAAGCAAAAGCCCCAAGCCCCAAGTTTTCTGTGCAAAAGAGCATCTTGCCATTGCCCGTTAGGAGCGACTTCTGACAAATAATGGCCAACCCCCTTCCAGAGGTGGTGTTTGGGAACACTTGCTGACCACACAATGCTGCTTCTAGACTGAATTCTTTAGAAACACGTGTGACACATACTGTTTATTTTACAAATGACACTCTACCCCAAAGTTTTCCTTCCTATATTTGCATAGGCGCTTTGGGGTAAATGTACCTTCGTGTTACTGAATTCTCTTCCTGCGTACCCAACTTTAGCTTCACATAAGCCCATACTCACAGCTCTCTTCTAACTGTTCCTTTTTCATCTATTGCACAGCCCGAAGAGCTAGCTTGCCTCTGCTCCTTGATGGGCTGTGACATCTTTCAGGAATGAGGCTGGATATGTTGTGCTAGAGGACTAAATTTGGACTGCAAACTACAGGTTGGCTGTTCGGGCTCTAGATATACTGGTTTGGCAGATTAGACCAGCACGTTAGAGAGGATTTTAAAAGGAAAAAAGGCTTGCCTGAGAATGACGAGAGCACCAGGACAGCAAGTGTTTGAACAAAAGACTAGAATTTACAAATTCCCGTTAATCATATAAGATTGCAAATGGAGCATTGAAAATATCAGCATATTTAAAGAAGAAAGTTGTACTGTGCTTCTACACCAACTGCCAGTCCTGACTGTACCTTTGGGCAGCCCCAGCAGTTGTGAAGAGGAGAAAAGTTCAATTCGCCTTACCCTCTTTATACCAAGTTCAGTAAGAATTACGTAATAGATCATATTAACAGCAATAAGAAGCAGGAAGATCAAACAGCAAGAAGAATAATCAAGTTCTAGACTCCCTGTTTCATTTGTGACTTCTTTTATTTCCTCAAGAGTCCTGCACCCCACCCCATTCACGAGAAACATGCAAATTTGTCTAATCTTTGTGAACTTTCCTTAGGCAGGGAGTTGCTAGTTCAGCAGCTGACAGCACGCTGTGGAAGACGTTCCTTTCTGTTAGCTCACTATTTCCAATAACCCATGATTTCTCTGGATACATTCGAGACACTCGTGGCTCTTCAGTGACCCATGTGAAAATGTTTTGAATGAGCAGAGCAGAAAGTGACAGAATACAAATGACTGCATTGTTGTAGAAATCTGAGAAGCAACTCCCCAGCTAGAAATAACAAGATCAGACACTTCCCCTAAGCCTAATTCTCTCTTCTTCAGAGGAAGTGAAGAAATAAATGATACACTGAAATGAATGTATGAAATGATGTATTTCATCTGTTGTTATCTCATGTGAAAACACAAAAATCACCCCAGGAATACATTAGCTTCAAAACCCGTAAGCTCAGGGCAATTCCTTTTATAAAACTGAGCTAAAACTTTCACTGAAACATACTACAACAGTGGTGACCATGACACGTCCCTAGGGATATCAAGTCAACGTGGCACTTCGAGTAAGGCAGACGACAGCTCACCATTTGAAGTGCCATCTTAAAAGCTGGGACCTGATCCTATTGCTTTTCAGAATTTCCTATTCACCTGTGATGAACGAGAAGGAAAAAGCACAGAAATATACCTTTCCATTAGCTCCATAAACTACTACAAAAAAAGGAGCATGCAATTTGCTGCTCATGGGAAGACGAGTGCTGTAGGCACTCCAAGAGCGGTTTATGGCCAGTGTTTACATTATCAATGCCAGAATACTGCCTGTGTTTTTAATTTGGCCTCTTCCGTGTCTATAGAAGTGTTTTGTTTATCACTGGTGGCCTGCTGAGTTATGGTTTAGCATCTCTGAATTCAATGAAGAAGGAAAAGGGTAAGATTCAACACTGGCTTTTCCCTCTGCTCAGTTTTTCCTCGCCCCTAAGGCAGCGAGGACTCCCCAGAACTTCCCCCGTGAGGGAAGTTCCCAACCCAGAACATGTCCTCAGCCTAACAGCTGCCAGCCACTGGAGAGAGCTGGCTGCAAAGCCTCATTTTAAAGGCTCTGACAGCACAAGGGAAGCCCACAGCTGATTTGGGTACCTGCCAGTGCTTGCCTAGCTCACCTGCACTTCCATCCCACCTCTGGAAGATGATTTTAGCACCACAAACCTATCACCTGGAGTTCAGATTGTTCCACTTTTTTGCTTTATGTTTACATTACAAAAATCAAAAGCCATAAAACGCTTCTCTCTAGCTAGAGACAGGCCTGTACAGGACACAGACACACGCACACCGTTCTCTGAAACCTCGGAGTATTTCTGTTGCCGTGAAAGCAATGAATGAACAGGGAACGAGCTAAGCACAGAGGCTGCTGCGCTCCCTCTGCTGGCCTCCGCTGAGCAAGCAGCAAGCTCCCACGCCCTGGGAAAGCTCGAGCACAGATTTGCCACCCCCACATCTTTAGGTACTTCTCAAGCTGCATGATGCTTTTTTTTGGTAATGCACGCCCTAATTCGTGCAAGATGGAAGGCATTTAAAAAGACTGTAGTGTTATGAAAGGTACACACTGTCAGGAAGATAAATGAAAGCAAAACCCTTAAATTGGTTTTTTACTCCAGGAGTTTTTACAAACATTTTCACCTTCCCTGCACAACCTGAACAGATTTGAGAATCTGAGCACACGTAACGACAATGAGCCTGCAGTCTTCAGAGTACGTGTTAAGAAACACCTCGGTGTGTTAAATAACAACAAAATACTCTCCTCTTTGTCCTTCTGGAGCACTCACAAGCAGACATTGCCTTGAAACAGAATCAAAATATATCTTAATACTTCTGAAGACACAAGAGAGAATATTTCAGAAGGGACACTCACTATTTCCTAGACCAATTGTTAGAAATCTGAGCAAAACACATTTGTTTTACCTTCAAAACAGGGCTCAGCTCAGAGTGTTGAGACATGCTGGGAACCCACATGATTATTACGGCTCTGGCACAGGCACAAGTATATTCCTCTCTGGGCATGCCACATCTTGCCAAGGCAAGGGACAAGTGCTTCACTGGCAGGATTCACGGGTGTCTATGCACTTGTCCAGCACTGCAGCCTGGCTTCTCACGTGTGCTCCATTTCTGGCACTTTTTCACTGCAGGGCCAAACAACAAGACCCAAGAACATCAGCGCTCCCAACAGTGGGATCCTACTGTGTCCTACCGTGGGTTGTTGGTTCACAGGGAACAAGGAATTTGCCTTTTATAGCACTTCTCATGTTTCCGCTGTAATTCACAAGAAAATCAACAATCCCTTCAGGGAAAAAATGAATGAAATTCCTGCCACAAAACTTTTAAACCATCGCTTTTGTACTTTCAATTTGGAATCTCACTACAGATTGTTTGTCAGCAGCAGAACCAGCTCAATGCTGTGTGAATATTCAGCTATGGCACTGCCTACAGGCCTTTCCCAGCTGAATTATCTTGCTATAAGACATGCCTTTAAGAAGGTGCATCAATGTAAATTTTGCATCCAGGCAGTGGCACACAGAGTGCCTTGCTGCCAAGCACTTTCTAATTTGCATCTCTAGCATTTGTCCCCAGGCAAAAATGATTATGACTTAGAGAAATGTGAAACCCACCAAAATGACCCAGAAAACATCCTAAATCATGAATTATTAGTAAGCAGTACAGGGTAGTTGTTTTTACAAGTCAGTGAACAGCAGATTGTAAATCCCAGTTCCCAGTTAATAATTATAAATGAAAAAGGTGATGGTGTTAGCCCTCTTCTCTCATTTTCCAGCTCACTGTCTTTACCAATAGATCTGAAGGACAACACAGCTGTGTTCCTGGATGGCTCATGACTCTTTCCAAGCACACGTTTGCTTTCAGACAGCCCCTCACCTCCAGCATTAGCATTCTGATTTAGTGTCCAATACCATTCTGGTTTTGGTGTCCCTGTACCTCTCGATCCTCTTGGTTCTAGTAGCTTGGCAATGGGCAACACATGACAGACAGGGACACTGAATAGTCAACATATGTTCTTGCATATGGCATGTGTCATGAAATCTCCAATGTTTATACGCATACTGAAAGGCTTCTATTCAAGCTCCAGGACACAAACCATTTCTCAAAAGATTAACCAACTGCAGAAACTCAATGTGAAGCCTTTCCTGATGCAATTCTATATCTTACATAACGTTTTAAGATCGAAGAATACCATGGAAAAAGACAAATAAACGTAAAATGAGAAATAGAAGCTGTTGTTTTTAAATATAAACATAGCTTAAGGAGGTACAAATTCTAGTCACTGGAAGCCAGTCCTAATTTCAATGTGTGTTTGTTCTTGGTCCTGTAGAAGTAGTAAAGCATGTTTCTGGGTTGTCTTTCCTACTAACAGTTTACATCTATGGCTTGAAATGGTCCATGTTAGTTATTTCTATTAACGTGTTCTATCTCTTAACAACAAATGGAGTCATCTGCCAGTGACTGTGGTACCTCACAGCATCTCAAATGATGCAATTTTAAGCTCCTGAATTATATAACGTAGAACACTGCAGGAACGTTATGTGTGCAGTGTGACCAGTTCTGCCAGCCAGATGAAAGACACCCTTTCCCACAGTAATGTTGAAGTATAGAAAATTCTTCATATATGTCTTAGTTTTTCTTCAGTGAAATTGCAGGGATGAAGAAAAAGCTAACTTTACTTCTGACTGATGCGATACACCGGGTATCAAGCATGTCATAAATCTTGTTATCGCTCCCATATGGAAGCTTGTAATTGGCACAAGACAAACAATTTACACAAGCTGTTCAGGTAAGTGCTGTTGCTGAAAATGCATGGGGAAGTGATTTTTTTTCCAGATCCACATGAAGTTAAAAACACAATAAATGCAATCCAAAATAAAAAGATGAAGTCAAAGTTAAGAAACTTGAAGAAGCGCTCCTCCATAAAATTCCTAGTACCTAAACAGGGCAGGGATCTGACTTTCAGGGACCCAAGGCAGACGAACAGCACAACACGTTAACAGCCAGGAGATACAAAACATGCCCAGGCTTCCATTACCCCACCACATGCTGCCGTGACAGCTAGAAATCTGAAGGGGAGTCTGGTGCTGGAAAGTCTCCGAAGGAAACTCTTTGCTTCTAGCAAGATGAATAATACACCTGTTCCCTAGTCGTGAGCAAACACTACAAAGGAATAATTAGAAACTATCTGACCTGAAACCCACATGCCCATTACTGTGGTATTTTTCCACCTACTACAGGTGAAACAGAAGATGGGCTGGACCTGGAAGGGAAGGGGTGGAGTGGCAGCACAAGATGCTGATTTATAAAGCACTAGCAAACAGTGCTCTTTCTCCACAGGCTTTGGACAACGAACCCGTCCTGCCTGAAGGATGCCAAAGCACGAGCAGGATTCCAGCTAACGTCTGCTTGTCAGCTGAGAGGGAACTACAACCTCTGTGAGCTTTTGCACCGCAATAGCCAGAAGTGCTCTGAGATACTCCGTGGTTTGACTGGGCTTTTGCTTTTCATCCAGACCCTTTGGCTTGGCTGTTTCATTCCATCAGCAAGGGAATAAAATCACCAAGATGGTAAAGGTGAGTACACTGTTCACCAGAACTACTGGTACTGCACAAGTTTCTTAAGAATAAGCATTGAATTAGGTTTTAATATACATGTATGTGTTGTAATTGTGGGCTAAGTGAAAATGGAACTGGAACTAGACAATGCTGGGCATCCACTGTAACTACTAAAGTTTTCACTCTAGAGAGAAGTGAATTTCTAATCCTAAAAAGTAAAGATTGGATAGGAAATGCTTCTAGGAATGGCTAGTTTTGTAATCAACAGTTTCATGAATGATAGCTCTTTTGCAAATGCTAAAATCTGAGATTTTATGAAAACGTGCAGGTTAAAGGTTACGTGTGCATCATGCACAGTGATCTGGTGATTTTACTGACTTCATGAATTTTCTTTATTCTCTTCCTGTGACACTCTTGCAACAAATAGTTGTTTTCTTTCTGTCCTGGTCTCTACTTTCTAGAGATTTGAAAAGGCAAACAGATTTTGGGTTGGATAGTTAAAGGGAGGAGAAGTGTGAAGGAAAAATCCCAACCGATAACCCAGGCCAAATCTTCCACGAGATGAAAAATCAACATCTTGTAACAGAGCTGTTATTTACCTGGGATATACATCAAACAAATCCAAGTGCTTTAGGGAGAAGGATTCCAGACTTGTAACTGCTCAAACTACCACCAGCTGTTAGCTTTTCCCTTCCTTCCTCAAGATACAACTTCCAGATTTCAACATTCCTCTAACTAAAGGGCATGGGAGGACAGGGTACCAGTTCTGAATTCATAATAATAGCAAGATGTCTGAAACCTTTCCTTTCCTTGTTGTTCCCATCACTTGAGCTGTCTGGGTTAGGCTGTATGTAGGATGTCTACCTTCAACTCACCTGAAACATTACCTTTGCAGAACAACTCTGAACATTGACATCTGTCCTACAAAAATGCGCATGCACTTGTTAGACAGACAGGTAGCAGCAGCAGCACACAGGTGCATCCATCTCGCTAGTAGAGCACACCATCAGATAAGATGCAGTGTGACTCTCACGAAGCTCTGATGGTTAATCTATAAGGAAGCCTCTGAAATGGGGTCAACCAATAGTTCTTCCAAGGAATGGCATGTAGTTTACAAGATAATTAATATCTGGAACGTTATGATTATAGAAGCTGCTAAATTGGCAACACAGGAAGTTTGCCCTTCAGACTTCAGTGTTAGCTTAAACTTGGGAGGCAGCAACTCCCTCCCCCTCAAGTTATCAATAAAAGCAGAACAGCAGGGGTTTGGCAGCATCCCCCAGTTATTTAACAGTCTCCTGTACCTGCTACTAGATTGACAAGTATCAGCAAAGAGAGAAGGCAGAAGTAACAGGCTTGGTTCTCCTTGGCAACCTGGTTTGTTTGCCTCAATTTCTATGTAATCCAGTGTAAATGTGTAAATAGAAACTATTTTATTTCAAAAAAGAAAAAGTCACACATCTAAAAAGCTCCAGGAATAGCCAAAGAAAAAAAAGTTGTCATTTAATTTTTTTCCTTTCCTTTTCCTTTACTCTTCACTTTTCTTTTAAGCAACTTTTGCTTTTACATTTATCTCCTCTTAAGAGCCAATACATGACAATGGTTTTCAGTGGTAATCCAGAGATCCTGGGCAATATTCCTATGCTTGGTGTTAGACCATGAACTACTGGAAGTGTTGCATTCTCTAAAGGAATCACTGTCAGTTACATATGCTGAAGATCACGAGTGATCTAACACTTGCTCTAGAGATCTCAAGAACTGACAAGAACTAGTGCTCTAAGTTGCCAGCAGAAAAACAAAACAAAGCAAACAAACAAACAAAAAAGTAGCTGTTTGTAACTTGTCTCAAAAAAGTGGATTTGTCAGTCTGAAACGTTTGCAGTATTTTTGACTGCTTCCTTCTAGTTGCAGCAGGTGCTCACAGCAATGCCAAAACTTTATTTCTTCCACAGAAAAAGTCTGATGTTTACTCAGTTGAGATCAATGGAATAAAAGATCTGGAAAAAACAGAGACTGGAGATGAAGAGGAGAAGTACAAAGACCTGAAAGGCAACAAGAAAAAAAAGAATGAAGACCTTAAGAAAGAACTGGACCTGGTGAGTGTTGCTAAGCTCCTGTTTCACCTGGCATTTTAACGGCATATTGCATGAAAATGATAATAGGGAAGAACTACCTTCCTCACTGTCCTGAAGTCTGCCAGAGAAAAAGTTGAGCAGGATTAATACCTATAACAAAAGAATGATTCTGGCTTGCTTAAGCTACCAGTGGTACAGAACAGTATCTCCCTAAAGAGGTCTGTATTCTCCCAGATGGAGTTACTATAATCAGCATTTCCTCTGAACTGCCACCTGTACATTCAGCCAAGAAACAGAGGGAAGAGAGAAGCAAAATATCTTGCTCCAGATTTCTAGCAGATCTAAAAGCATGCCTCAGCTTTAAACACAGCTTTATCCCCCTGAATTAAATGCAGTGTACTTCAAGGACAGCACACTAAGCTTAAGAAACCTGTATTTTAATTCTGGGTCGCTCCTGACTTGACAACTGATCTTGGAAACCTTGCTTCCGCTCTGTATGTTTCAGTTTCCCAATCTGAAAAATGAAGGTAATTATACTGACCTCTTTTCTGAATTGCTTTAAGAGCAACTCACAGCAAAGGCTATTTAGGGGTTAAGACAGCATTTCAAAGGTAAGGAAAGCCCAAAATGGGCCATCAATTTATCCAGCATCTTTCCAAGACCTATTCAGTACCAGCTAAATAATTCTCAATGTATCTCATGTTTGCTATCAGGGGATGTAACATTACTCTCGTGTTTCTAAAGTGAAACCAAAGCACAGACAAGTTAATTGACTCATCCAAGTACCAATGAATCATTCTGTGAAAACAATTGTGAGAACTCACGAATTCTTGGCTTCTAAATCTCAGCTGGGCACAAGTTATAATTAGGTCAATGATACCACAGAGGTGTTCCTGCAGAGAGAAGAGAAGAGCTTTCCGATTTCCCTCTCCCATACGCCTTTTTAACTGTGTTTAGACCCTGCTGCTTTCCTTCTACAAGACTGGCAAATCGTTTCACATACCTTACCTTGTCAATCAGATGCAAAGACTGTTGTCACACATATTGGAACACCACACCCTTTCTTCTATCAACAACATCGCCCATGGTGCTGAATGCATGGTCCCGTAGCATGCATGTAAAGAGGAGCCATTCAACAGAAAGCAGCACGCACATTTCTGGCAAACAGAATGGTATTAACATGAGAACACCATTCTGTTCTTGCAATAGATTTGCTGGAGGAGGGAGATATTTACAAAAGTACACACAGAAGCTAAAGAAAATGCTATCTTCCAGTGGTGTGTACACTGCTAGCAGCTCCCCCCAACCTTTCACATTTATCAGTAAAGCGTTTTGATTCCACATAAGACCAACATTTGTGGTGAAACACATCTTACTTCTGTCAAGAGAAGTAAAAAAGAAATGCTTTGCAAACAGTAAAAAATGAGCTAACAGCAGAGGTGGAAATAGACAAGAGAAGGCTCGTGCTTTTTATGAAAAATTGCACATTGCTTATTCATGGGGGGATGTAATCCTAGCAACTGGATCCATGGTCCCAGATCCAGGCACTTTGAACATTCTCTAGATCCCAATACAAAATTTCCAGCAGTCTGACGTTCTGCTTACTATCATTTCCTCTTTCTTTTGGAATCCAGGATGACCACAGACTCAGCGCTTCAGAACTGGAAGAAAAGTATGGCACAAGCATCAACAAAGTAAGTACTCAGGGCATCACGAAGGTATAACTGCCCAGTTCACGTGCCTTCCTTTATCTCTAGCTGATCCAAAGCTTCTTAAAGGCAGTGGAAAAGCATCCAAATTGAGAGGTGCACTCATGGATACATACATGAGTGCATGATGTACTCCCAATAAAGCCTAAAATAGACAGCAAGCCAGCATGCAGCATTGACCTGGATTTATTCTAGAGTTTTTCTCAAGTCTGAAGCAGTCCGATCTACTGCTTTGAAATAAAATTCCCTGTACAAAACCTGACCTCAAAGTTTTCAGAAGGACCTCTGCTTTTCTAAAGACTGAGAGAATATTTATCAGATGTTCAGATTTCACTACAATCTACAATTCATTTTTCACTGGCAGCGTCTGTAAAAGCCTATGGCAAGCGTGAGGACTGGACATTATTTTATCTTGAGGGAAACACTAGAATTGAGAAGCTGTGCCCTGGAATCCCTTTGATACTTTACATTTGAATATCAAAGCATCTAGCACAGCCAAAGTACAGACAATGATTTCAAGGAACCCATGAACTACAGACTTCATTATGGAAATACAGAAACAGTAGCAAAAGAACAGATGTCTGTTTTTTCTCATCTTTCCAAACATTTAGTACAGGTGTACGTGACAGACAACTGACAGAGAATGAAAACTCCTAATGGACACAGCCACAAACTCACTGTTCCAGAAAAGCAGTAGCTATGTCTTCATAGCAGATACCTAATAATAGCTACCCTGAAATCACGATTTGGAAATCAAAGTTGCAGGCTACTGCAGCTGATCCCTAACACTGTTTAATGAATAAGAGGCATGCAAATTTTATTTCTGAGTTCAGATAAAAAAAACTGCTTTCTGTGACATCATTTTAAACATGCCATTTGCTTTTTTGCAGGGTCTCTCCAGTTCAAGAGCAGCAGAGATTTTGGCTCGTGATGGTCCCAACTCACTCACTCCTCCCAAAGCCACTCCTGAAATTGTAAAGTTCCTCAAGCAGATGGTGGGCGGCTTTTCCATCCTTTTATGGATAGGAGCTGTCTTCTCCTGGATTTCATTTGGCATTCAGCTTGCCCAGGGAGCTGAATCACCCTTTGACAATGTAAGTGTTTGAATAACTACAAAGTGAGTATGTGACCCTTTGACAATCTAAGTAATTTAAATACTACTTCATAGTTACTCAGTAACTACAAGGAGGCCTTTTATTCTTTCAGGACTCTCCCTCCACTACTGAACATTTCTGATAAATACCTGACATATCGCTTCTGTCTATGAGTGCCTGTCCAAAGGTTTTATAACCACTTACCCACAATCATAACACTCGAGAACTCATAAGAGCAACACTGAAGTCTGAAAAGGACTCTGGAGTCTTTGACTTTGATTCCCTTATGAGTTGCACTCTGCTAGGAATATAATTTGTTCAGGTTCATGTCAGGTTTAGCTTAGAGAAGGCTTTTTAGAGAAACTGGACACTTGCAATTAAAAATCCTTTTTATACCCCAAAAGATGTACTTGATCACCAGCAGGGCAAAACTTGAAGGCTCTTTTCTTAATTTATCTTTTAACCTGGTCCAATACATCATTTTAAGAGTTTCTCGAACAATATGGAACTATTCTAGCAGAGGAACTGCTGAATGTGTATTTTTAATTAACTGGCTTATTTCTTTTATTGATTAGCTCTACCTTGGCGTAGTCCTCGCACTGGTTGTCATCCTCACTGGTATCTTCGCTTACTATCAAGAAGCTAAAAGTACAAACATCATGGCCAGCTTCAGTAAAATGATTCCACAGGTGAGAGCAACCAAGGCATTTCATTTGAGAAAAAAAACCATTCTAAGAGCACGCCTCAAAATGACACAAGTCATTTGTGTCAAGACACTAGGCAATAAGCACAACTTGAATCTACCTCTTGGTAGGAGATTTAAAGAACAGTGCAGCACTCATTTTTATCATACTTCCATCCCTTCAGCAAGCTCTTGTCATCAGAGACGCAGAGAAGAAGGAACTGCCAGCAGAGCAGCTGGTGGTTGGAGACATCGTGGAAATAAAGGGTGGAGACAGGATCCCAGCAGACATCCGCCTGATCTCTGCTCAGGGGTGTAAGGTAAAAAAATGTTTTGTAGAGCATGGGGAGAGAGGAAAAACATGGTCGAGAGGCTTTTATAACAAAGAATTTCTATGCACCCAATACGAGTTATTAGAGCTTTAATATCAGCCATTAGCTATTAAAATCACAGAATGCAGAAACTCTACTGAGATGCTCAGCTCATGCAGTACTAACATCCCCGCTTGCCAAACACCAAAAGAAGGCATTATGGCCATACCTTGTTCTACCAGTGCTCTGCCAGGACAGAGGCATTAATACCAATAATGTGTTAAATGTCTTCTGAGACCTGG
This sequence comes from Heteronetta atricapilla, assembly GCA_011075105.1. Lineage (NCBI taxonomy): Eukaryota > Metazoa > Chordata > Aves > Anseriformes > Anatidae > Heteronetta > Heteronetta atricapilla. The sequence goes on along the minus strand of CM021754.1, from coordinate 3,362,435 downwards.
AGGTAGGTCAAACCATGTTTTCTTTCAGGCTGCTATAGAAAATCCCACCACCAGGCGTACAATGTGGAAATCCCACAGCAGCAGATCCTCTCAGTGACGACACTCATCTCAGAGAAACGGCACTGAGAGATTACAGCCCTGTCACCTGTTATTAAATGTGCTGCACTCTTGCCTTCTGGGCTGTAACTGTGTATTACTAACTTTAATATGGGCATGTCTCCATTTCATTAAAGGTGGACAATTCTTCACTCACAGGGGAATCAGAACCACAGTCCCGCTCTTGTGACTTCACCCATGAGAACCCACTGGAGACCAAGAACATTGCGTTCTACTCCACCACCTGTGTGGAAGGTGTGTAGTGACAGAGAAAAGGGCCTCCTGAAATGACACACAGACAGGGCGCTACATAATATTGCTAACTCATTTTGAACACTTCTGCTTCAAGGAAGTAGAATCCTCTAAGTACTTGTGGATGCTTCTGTGAGAGGGCTCTGTACACTTAAAGGTGGTGTCCCTATTTTCAGAACCATTCTTAACAGACTATCTGTTAGTCAACTGTACAGTGCCCAGGATAACAATGCATTCCTACTGCAACACCATCAAAAAAGACTGATTAATGAAAGTATGTCCTTCGTTCCCTTCACTGACAGCTCTAAGATTTCTAAGGAGAAAAATGTCATTCTGGGATAAAGCCTTAGTCACATTAGGCCAAGAAGGGACTTCGTCAATCAGTACTGTGTACAGAAGACAATCTCTCTTGGAGCCAACAGACTCTTATTTCTTTGCAGGCACTGCTACTGGCATTGTAATCAACACCGGGGATCGCACCGTCATTGGGCGGATTGCCTCGCTCGCATCGGGAGTAGGAAACGAGAAAACACCCATTGCTATCGAAATAGAGCATTTTGTCTACCTGGTGGCAGGAGTGGCCATTTCCATTGGTGTCCTCTTCTTCATTATTTCTGTCTCAATGCGATACAAGATTCTGGACTCCATCATCTTTCTCATCGGCATCATTGTGGCAAATGTGCCAGAGGGACTGCTAGCCACTGTAACAGTAAGTCTGTTAACTAATAGATAAAAATGATCACTAAAATCTCTGGCTGAGAAGCAACAGAACTGTTAAGCACTGTTAGCCCTGAAGTACACCACCAATGATCAAGTAGCAGTACTGCAATAATGAAGAGGCTTGCTTCAGGATTCATTAGGTGGTGATTAGGAGTTTCCCCCATATTGTAGGATCTTCCACCTAAAACAGCCTCTTCACTGACATGACACTCTTATTTCCATTAGCAGGGAAGCAGGTTCCTCGTACAGCACATGTACTTTGCTAGTTACTGCAAAACCTCTGATCTTATTAATGCTATTACAAAGAAAAACAATGCACTGCAGCCAACCAGAAGATTTTTTTAAAAAGATCTTTTAGAAAGTAAAAAAGCATTAAAAAAAACCAGAAGTATGTAACTTCGTTACACCGTTCTGTAACTGTACCTCACTAACAGCGAGCTCAACTTCTTTCCTTCTGCCAGGTGAGTCTGTCCCTGACAGCCAAGCGGATGGCGAAGAAGAACTGTTTGGTGAAGAACTTGGAAGCTGTGGAAACACTTGGCTCTACTTCCATCATCTGCTCTGACAAGACAGGCACCCTCACACAAAACAGGATGACTGTTGCTCACCTCTGGTTTGATAATCAGATCTACTCAGCTGATACCAGTGAAGATCAAACAAGTAAATATGGCAATGGGGGATTGGGAAAGGGGCAGCTACATTGATCAAACCCGTGATGTTTCACACCTACTGTCTGCCAAGCTGATGCCAATGGGGATCCTTCCATAGCTAAATCAGCTAAGTCTCCCTGCCACACAGAAGTGTGGTGTGCAATAGGAGAGTCCCTTCTTTGCCATGTAGAGATGAGAACAAAAGAATTACTATTTGGACTCCATTCACAGAGAGTAAGTCTTGAGGAGGTCCTAATGCATGTCCATTCACCAACAGTAAATTTAGTAAGAAAATAGAGAAACATCATCTAATTAACATTGCCCAAACTGATTAGCTGACTGCTGCAAGGCTTGTGTCAAATTGGTTTTCTGTAACAGAACCTACCAAAGAACGATGCTCTTCTGCAAGTAATTCAGTCCTGTTGCTTCAAACTTAAGTTTTTACTTGTACCATGTAATATGCTAAAGGATGCAATCTTTATTTTGTTTCACTTCAGCTCAGCCTTTTGACCAAAGTTCTCCATCATGGACAGCATTATCAAAAATTGTAACTCTCTGCAACCGGGCAGAATTCAGACCAGGACAGGAAAATCTCCCAATAATGAAGGTACAGCCTACTTCACATCAACCTGTTCCTCCTCCTTTAAAAGAAGAAGACACAAGTTGTTCTGTTTAGCTTCAGTTATCTCTTCAATTTTACCACATCAGTCTTCTGAGTTACTACTTGCCATAGGCTTGCAAAAAGTTTAAGGCAGGAAAAACACAACTCAGGTATCAAGAATTTCCATGCTATTAATTACTAAAATTTTTAGTGTATTTTTCAGGACAACCATTGCTTTATGTGGCTTCATTGCTGTTTAAGCACACATCTTATAGAAGTATGCAAGCTCTCTTGACGGAAGTGCAGAAGTGTATGTGCTATGAACTGTTCCAACCTTAATGATTCTATGATTCTTCTGTCCATGCAGAGAGTTGTGGTAGGCGATGCCTCTGAAACAGCTCTGCTGAAATTTGCAGAAGTCATTTTGGGTGACGTCATGAGTATTAGAGCACAAAACAAGAAAGTGGCTGAAATTCCTTTCAACTCCACCAACAAATTCCAGGTGTGTTTCAGTTTGGGAAATTAGGACAGACTGTTTCAGCTTTCACTGTTTCTATCACTATGTGTAATGCATTGGTTTGTGACCTGCAAGTCTTAATGGGGGAACGCAGTGACAGGGGAAATTTAACCTACAATAACTGCAGTTCATTCCATTTGATGGAAAGAATTATGTTTTCATGGAGAAAAGCAGGAGAAACATTATTTCCCTGCAAAGTGACCAAAACCAGAAACAAATGAGGATCACAAATGTTCTTTCAAATCATTTCCTATCTGTGGCCTGCAGCTTTCCATTCATGAGACTGACGATCCCAACGACAAACGGTTTCTGCTGGTGATGAAAGGTGCCCCAGAGAGGATTTTAGAGAGATGTAGCACCATCATGATCAATGGCAAAGAAGAATCACTGGACAGCGAGAAAGCAGAAGCTTTCCAAACAGCGTACATGGAGCTGGGAGGCATGGGAGAGAGAGTACTGGGTGAGTGCAACTACAGAGACTGTAAGAGAACTGCAGTGCAGAATGGGGCTTTAAATCCTGGTACAAGACCAGTTTGCCTGGACAGTGAAGGAGAAAAGCGAAGTGTACAGCCTCCTCAGCAGCATGCTAAAACCTCACTGATGTGCTGTAAGCTCCCTGTGGCAGGGATGCCCTTACTGCTATATACTGGTGCGGATCTGCCACGCCGTGCAGCCAAAAAAAATAAAAAGCCAACAGAAGTAATCCCCAGAGGAAAACACTCTTGCCCAGCTAGTAGTATCAATACCTTTGCCATGTGAAACACCGACTCTATGTGCACTTTGATTAGAAGGTTAAAATGGCAGGTTAAACAGTGCTCCGTAAAAAGCTCAGGGTTAAATGCATGCAAGTTTTATAGACAAGAGGAAAGTCTGATGCTATGCTACAGCAAACTCTCTTCTTTCTCCCACTATTTCCTGTACATTTCATCAACTGTTTCCTTTCAGGTTTCTGTCATCTGTACCTGCCTGAAAATGAGTTTCCAGACACGTACCCGTTTGACACAGATTCCATGAACTTCCCCACCTCCAACCTGTGCTTTGTTGGGCTCTTATCTATGATTGACCCACCTCGTTCCACAGTGCCAGATGCTGTCTCAAAATGCCGCAGTGCTGGAATCAAGGTAGGGATCCTACACTGAAAGATACAGTGATGCTACAGAAAGACTTGTGATATTGTAACTTTTAAGATCTTCCACTGCACTGACATTAAATATCTTTCTAGAAACACCTACCATGAATTTCAATGTTCATTAATACTGCTCTGAAATTGTAACTTAGAGAAACTACTTAAAGGCCTTGAGAGAGGGAATGGATTAAATTTAGGTGGGAATAAGACCACAGAAAGTGTGCGAAGAACCCTGGAACTGGAAATCCAAATTTAGAGAAACAGAGATAGCGTCTCATTGGATCCCGTTCTAGAGTATAGAAACCATGCCAGCTAGAATTACTTGTCTGTAAACAGCGTAAGGTAATAGGAGCATTTCTTGAGAAAGCATCAGGACGCAGGGCTACACTTGTTAGGAACTTTTACACATATGAATCACTAATCTCAAAACCATTCAAGTTGAAGTTGACGCAATAGTTCTAATTTCAGAGCCAAGAGAACCACAAGTAAACTTCCAGCTTGAGACTGAGAGGTCACCTAGCTAAATAAAGGAAAAACTGGTTATTTGGAGTTACCAATTTCTCATTATCTTTGAAATTAATCCCAAGTCCTAATTCTGAGTAATTTTTCTGTAGTCTTAAAACAGATCTGGAAACTGGCAACTTTTCTTGAAGAAAAATAAGAAAAATCTTTGCCCTATCTGTCAGGAGACCTCATTCTCAAGGATCCATTTTACAATGCAACATTCCAAGAACTCTTACTTTTGAGTCTACATGTTACAAATTCTTATATAAAAGCTTCTTTATTCTGCATCGTTCCAACCTTGCTGCTCATGACAAGTTTTTCTTTTGCAGCCCTGATAAAATAGTGCCAATAGCAAGAAGTGGAGAACAGAAATCAATACAGAGCTAATTAATAGTCATAATCTGTCTTTGTTACGTACATAGCACAGCTTTCCAAGTTCAGATTCCAAACTGCTTCCTGGTATAGAACAATAGATATTTCAACTTATCTCTTTACATCCATTGCATATACATTTGTCACTTACCCTAAGTGCTTGTCCCTTCCTCAGGTTATCATGGTCACTGGCGATCACCCAATCACTGCTAAGGCCATTGCCAAGAGTGTAGGCATCATTTCAGCCACCAGCGAGACCGTGGAAGATATTGCTAAGCGCCTCAATATTCCTGTTGAGCAAGTCAATAGACGGTAAGAGCAGGCAGAATATAGGAGGTACCCATGGCTTCATTTTCTGCAAGCTACGCCTTCTACCTCTACAATGCTTTTAGCCAATTTCTGCATTGCAGCTGCTTTTTGCTTTTCTGGTTCTTGGTACCATTCCCAGCCAACTTGTCCATCTAACAAGTCATCTCTACGTAAATAACCGTATGCTTAGGGCAGGGGCTCTCATCTGCATGGGGCACTTGGGAAAAACTAGGGACTTAAAACCTGGCGGATCACATTGGTCTTTGCTGTCACTGCACCTCTGACAAAACACACGCATATGAAAAGCAAAATTCAGAATCCCATGCAGTGCTGGAGGATGACCTAAGGACCAGCAAGTCTACGTTCCTCTTTCACCCATTAAATGTGAAAAAAATTAACGTAAGAGAAACCTAAAAGCTTTTTACAGAACAGATCCTCCTCCTCTTCCACTGTCCCACCTTCCCACTCAGTTCTCTTTAAAATGCATTTGCTCTTGTTAGGTCTACTCAGGAGGAAGCTTCAATTACTTCCCTCTGTATCTAGGTAACTAATTCTGTCTGGATTTTGACAGCATCTTTCAATCAATACCTGCTGATTAACAACTACCGCTTCTGAAATTAACTCCACTTGCTGCTTCCCTTAAGCCGCATATATTCTACAAGCGTGTTATTTTTATCTAAGCATTTGGATTTGAAAGTTTATCCAGCTTTTCCATGGCTATTACAGGGAAGCCACGGCAGCAGTAGTCAATGGGATGGAGCTGAAGGACATGAGCTTGCAGCAGCTAGATGACATTTTGTGTAACCATTCAGAGATAGTCTTTGCTCGGACATCGCCCCAGCAGAAACTGATCATAGTGGAAGGCTGCCAGCGACAGGTAAGAGGTGTACAAGGTTATACACGATACGGCTATGGCGCATGCACCAGGTAGCGGGGGAAAGGGTGGAAACCAATTTCCCAAGCGCTCCCAGCCCTGTTTATACTCTGTTCACTGTGCAAGAACCTTATCTAACAGCTTGCCACAAACACTGTCTTCTCTGGACTGATTCCAAGCCATTTAAATTCCTGTTACAGACGCTGAACTCCGATTGACAAAATGAGCTTTTCCTGCATTTGAATGGGTTGGAGCCGTACTGAGGGAGGGGGGCTGACTACCTCACACAAAATTCAGAGAAGCTGCTGCTGGGATGCCCAGAAAGCCTCCCGGGTAAAGACTTGTACACAGTTTGGGAAGGAGCCTTCCCCCAGGAATTCCTTAAACCCAGATAAAAGCAGTGTGTTGCCACATCCCCTCATCTTATCTCTCGTAGCCATTTAGACCCATGTACTTCCCGCCCACAGGAATGCTCAGGCATGAAATAAGGTATGAATCCCACAAAATGTCACAGCATGATTTATCTATGACCAAGCCTTATCTGTATTACTTTAAATGACTGCAAAACAACCCACAGAAAGCATGAATATGAGGCAGGATTTAAAGAGGATTTGTCCTATTCATAGGCAATATTATGTAAAGGAGCATGGAGTGCAGCCAGCACAGGAGGCACAGGGAAAGAAACGACATGTATAGGTCTTGTGGAAAGGTGCAAACTGTCATCAGGAGATTTTGCCCTCTGCCATATCCCAGATAGATGCTGCAAACTGAAAGCTCCACTACCACCACACCTGAACTTTACAGGAAAGGGGACAGCACAAGCTATTTTTTTTTTTTTCAATTATGCCAGCACTAAGCTTTCCAATCAGCATTATCAGCTCTGTGGGTTTAAGCCTGAATTACTTGCAGGGTAAAAACTGCATGCATTTAATCTCTTTTTTATTTTTTATTTTTTGAATGGCCATGGGCAGGCAGAGGGTAAACATGTTCTGTACTGCTTAGATGCCCAAACTCCTAGCAGCTTTGGCTAGGTTGAAGAGGAACAACCTACCTTTCCTCCCTGACTCAAGCCAAGCAGTCTACGTGCTATGTTTAGTGCTTAGAGCTTATAAGCCCTTCTGTCCATGGCAATATTTATAATTAGTGACACAGTGTTAAATCCCCAAAGGGACAGGGCATTTAGCATTTGTTTTAATCAGTTTGTCAAGCTTTCTCCCCCTCAGAACACTTTGTGTTGCTACCAAGCTGTGAACTTTTGCATCACCTAGAAAAGGCCCCTTACCTGCTGTAGATGGTTTAACTGGAAGGTAACAAAGAAGCCAACTTGAAAAATCAGAGTTTTCTGTCTTTTGGACTACCAGAGCAGTTCTAGCATAGCCTGGCAATGGCCATAGGTTGTTGGGATAGGATACTAAGGATCTCTAACTGAACAGCTATGCAATTTACAGATAAAATCAAAAGCAACTGATTCCATAAGCACTTCACAAAGCAAGACAAGGACAGATCACGTTGAATCCGTTCTGATCTCCCACAGATGCCAGAGATGAGACTGGGTCTGCTCAGATGGGGGTAGACCACATAAAAATAGAGAGATTCAAAACATTTAAGCCTCCTTATAGCCCACAAAAAATAAATAATAAGATTAAGTGCATTTTCAATGCATCTCATTCAGGTGTTGTCTTTAGGATAGGGTAAATCCCATCCCTGAATTTCCCATTTCTCTCTGCTGCCCGTGGAGGCAGTCTTGATGGCACACAGACATCTACACACACATCGGTACAGACATCTATTGCACAAAAGCCCGAGGCTGCCATGTTCATCCTACCCACTGTCTTTCTGATCACTGGTTATGTTTTATGTATGAGGAGAGTTCAAAACTTCGTATCAGCATCTTTCTTCTAGGGATTTAAAGACAGGGAGTGGGCTGAGAGCAGATTGCCCTTATGGGAAAACACCATAACCTCAAAAAACAAAACCCACATCCGGATCCTTTTGTGTGTTCCAGGGAGCAGTTGTTGCCGTGACTGGAGACGGAGTCAATGACTCCCCTGCTCTTAAAAAAGCAGATATTGGAATTGCTATGGGTATTGCTGGTTCTGACGCAGCTAAAAATGCAGCTGATATGGTACTGCTGGATGATAACTTTGCTTCTATTGTCACAGGAGTGGAGGAAGGTAAAAATAATGTTGCTATTCACTTTCTTAGCTGAAAGCTGCTGGCAGCCCCACAGCGCTGGCAAAGTCCTCCTGATCCTTCCCTCCTGCATACCCCCACCCCCTATTTTCTACCTGAATTGGGAACTGTGATTTTGCTATTCTGAAAAAAAGGGAATTACTTCCATTCACTAGACACAACAAAGTCACTGACAATGAGGAACCATTCCTCTCTCAGACATCTCTGTTAAGAAGAGCACTGGTCTGCTATCTCTGCTTGTTCAAACTCTAAACAAAGCACTTCCCATCTTGTTCCTGGGCAGTTCTAAACATCACAAAGATACAAGGTGTTTTCTCTCCATTTTCATTTACTTGCCTACGCCTCATCTTCATCATGCTCAATCCGTGACACTAACACACACTCCATTTCTCTAGCCACAAAGAGCTTGTGGTTTCCATTAAAACTACACTGTGCTGTGGAATGGGATTTTTCCTCCATCTTTTCTCATTCAAATTGATTTTTTATTTTCATTTGAATTTTCAGAAGAGTTGAAGGGAAGGAAGGTTTGGAAAAAAAAACTATCAAAAAATTAGGAAACATATGAGGATAACAGACATAAGCCATGACTATTTTCACTTCAATTAATTAAAAAGTTAAGGCTTCTTATTGCAAACACTGTTGACAATAAGCTTTTATAGAAGTGTTTCCTTTTCCTCCAGGCCGCCTGATCTTTGACAACCTAAAGAAAACAATTGCCTACACCCTGACTAAGAATATTGCTGAGCTCTGTCCCTTTCTCATCTACATTATTGCCAGCATTCCCATGCCCATTGGCACCATCACCATCCTATTCATTGACCTGGGAACGGACATTGTAAGTTGCTGCCTCAATGCTGGTGTCTTTTAAGTTATTTTCTGCTGAAATATCATGACACGTGAGAGAAGCTGGGAGCAAAGGGATGTTAGAAGATTTAGTTGCCTTACCCTACAACTGAATAACAAACCAGTGAAAGGGTAGAGGGCTAAATTAAAAACAGCTGGGTACCGAGAAAGAGGAGCTGGGGCAAAAACTGCAGAGGGGGAATGGAAAGAAAAGACTTCTGATCCCTGCTGACAGGCAAAATCAAGCAGTGTGCAAAGTATCAGTGTTTGTCAATCAAGAGATCATACGGATTACTGCATTTAGTACAGGGGATGAACACTAGGCACTTGATCAGAGCCCGGTCTAAGGGATCTGAAGGACACTTTAATGTTTTCAGTATCTTCTCACCCTCTGGACTGTCAAAAGATCATCAGACCTATAACAGACTTTCATCTTTCTCTCAAATCTTTTATACATGTCAACATAATGCCACATGGAGCCTTTCTTCATTTGCTCTGTGTATATTTAAAAGCCAAGTGTTCTGATTTCAGCTGTTTAGGAGGAAAATTAACTCTATCCTAGCTGAAACCAGGACACCAAGGGAGGTAACAGAACCACTCCAGAACTGAAACTTGTCTGATGAGCCTCTGAGAAGCAGACAGATGTTGCTACCAAGACTCTGATGGTTTATTTCTGTTGTAGATCCCCTCTGTTGCACTGGCCTACGAAAAAGCTGAAAGCGATATTATGAACAGGAGACCTCGAAACAAAAAGAAAGACAGGCTGGTGAACGAGCAGCTCGCTGTATACTCTTACCTGCAGATCGGTAGGTTGGCCTATTCTCCGCAACACTATCTTGAATCAGCAGAACGAGACAAAGACAAGCTCATTCACTTCTTAGAAAAGGGGGATCTGGAATCAAATTCTTTCCTCTGCCTTCCTAGGCAAACTTACCAACTCCCCTCTGTTGCTCATACCTGACAACACAACAGGTTTTATCTACACAGGTCAAGAACGTTAGAGCACCTAGAGCTCTAAAACTTTCTTAGCAAGTTTCATGTCTTAGGCATCTCAACACTGATCCCCAGTGCATTCCCCCGTGCCCCTAGATTTTGCATCTTCTCATTTCTCTCTCCTTGATTTTGCAGGTATCATGCAGTCAGTGGGAGCCTTTGTAACCTACTTCACCGTCTATGCCGAACAAGGTTTCCTCCCTTCCACGCTGCTTGGTGTGCGAGTCGACTGGGAAAACAACGCCATTAATGACTTTGAGGACTCATATGGACAGGAATGGGTAAAGATGCACTGAAACATGCTTGCACTGTCTCTTACCCAGCAGTTTCTTAAAAATTCTATTCTATCCTCCAAAATAGAAGTTAAGAGAAAGAGAGAGATTTAAATGTAAACATAGTTTTAATCTAATAGTTCCTCAGGATATATTCTTTAGAGCTTCAGGCCACTTAGCTCCTTCAGACTCATTCATTTGTTCTTCTACAATTTCCATTCTTCTGACTTCAAGCCCCTGGAGATGCACCTTCTCTGGACTTCACATTTAGATCCATCATAATCTCAGCCCTGCTTCTGAAGAGCACTATTCAAAGCTGTCTCTAGACCCTCCCTCCTCCTTTCAACACTTCACTCCCCCTCGCTCCCTTCTGCTTAAATCACAAGACACAAAAGCCATTAATAAATCAATATAAATTCCTCCTTGTACCACACCAGTGCTCCAGCCACATGACTCATCCACTGTAACTAGCGGACTAGAAAAACAGGCCAAAATCTCATCGTTACCTATCTGCATCTGCGATAACTCTGTATTTACACCTTTGTAACTGAAATCTTACTATCAAGGTTTGCACAAGATATGAGTGTCTGATGTAACACAACTGTTTTTTTTCCTTTGCTTTGCAGACTAAATACCAGAGGATGTACCTGCAGTGGACTGGCTATACTGCCTTCTTTGTCAGCATCACAATTCAGCAAGTTGCAGATTTGATCATCAGGAAAACACGGAGAAATTCCATTTTCCAGCAGGGTCTTTTCAGGTAAGTTTTGCAGGTTCCTTACACAGGGAAGGATAAGTTAGCCTACCACTGATTTGAGAAAAAAAAAAAAAAAAAAAAAAAAAAAAAAAAAAAAAAGAAACATTAGCTCAGTAATCTAGCTGCCTCACATTCAGTTGGTGAACAAAGACTAAACTTAGCAATTACAAATCTCAGACAAACATTTTATTACTCTTCCCCACCCCCTTTTCTATGTCACGACAGAGGGTTTCTCTAAAGGAACACTTCGTACTGTTTAATCCAAACACACTTCAGCCTAAAAAGCAACTCTCCATTCATTAAAATGGTTACTACAAAGAAAAAGGGAGTTTCCTCTCCAGACTGTTTTCTTAAGTTTTATCCAGTTATCAGTAGATAGAACATTTAGACTTCTCCAAGCTAACTTTAGCCTGTCAGATAAGGAGATACCAGCTGGTCAAACTCCCCAAGATAGCACTGGCTACCCTTTGCAAAAGGTTCTGCACCTTTCAATCCCGTGAAAGCCAGGGAATTAAAAATATCTCCTGGGATGGAGGCCACATGTAAAGTTGGCATTTAGTCAGAGTATTTCTGATAGGAAAGCAAATTGTTTTCCTTTCTTTATCTCCAGATACAGAGCCTACACCTATGTATTTTTCCTTCTTACATTTACATTTGTGTCACAATGAGCACATTGACAATGCAAGAAAAAGACATGACTAATGCACGCTGCAGGCCTACCTAAAGCTAGCTTTAACCTAAGTAGGTCCAGAACGGTAGCAAGGAAGACACAGGAGTATGTGTTGTACAACAGTGCTACGGGTCTACCAGATGTCTTGTGCTACTGTGTCTACGTTGCTCAGCATCTGAGGCAGGTCATGCTGCAATGATGCTGAAAGTGGCCCAGCCTTGCATTATGCTGAGGAATCAGTTTTTCATGCACAGACAGACACATGTAACCCTTCCCCTTTGGCTTTCTTGTAGGAACAAAGTCATCTGGGTGGGTATATTCTCTCAGATAGGAATTGCTCTGATTCTCTGCTATGGTCTTGGACATGTTACAGCCCTGAACTTCACTCCTCTGAGGTGAGTTTTGATGGCAGCATACATCCCTTGTCCTTCGTGTATAAACGGACATGGACTTACCATTCTGCTAGCAACAGATACATGGGAACAGGTTGCTCATGCGTTACAACTCCAGGATAAATATTTAAGAATATTCATTATGAAGAACAGGGTGGATGATTTCTTGACCAAAAAGGGAGTTAGTTTCATAGTTCCTACAAAAAAAAAAAAAAAAAAAAAAAAAAAAAAAACACTGCTTTTTCTACTGGATTTACCATAGAGGATACAAAAATCTACTTGTGTAGAACAAAAACTTAAGATTTTTTACAGGATCCCCAATCTTTTGGTGAAATTAGATAACTTTTTAGTTAATTTTACACATGCAACATTTATTTTAAATATATCACTGTCAGAAATGTTCAATTTTTCTGCCCTCTTCAGAGGCTGTAATGCCACTAGGCAACAATCCTTTCTGAACAGTATCTGGAATAAATTAATTCAGTTAACTACTTAAGCTTAGGAGTCTTGCATTAACCTAATCTTATTTCTAACCATTTAAGTGCTTCACTTAGAGGAAAAAAAAGGCATGAAATCCAGATTCTCTTTTAGTGACATCAAATAGCATAGTCAGAGAACCAGAAATTGAGCTCAGTAGTTAAATGCTTCTGAATGAGAACCTCTTCTTCCACTCCCAGGTTTCAGTACTGGTTTGTGGCTGTACCATTTGCCATCTTGATATGGGTCTATGATGAAGTCCGCAAGCTGTTTATCAGGAGATACCCAGGAAGTAAGTAGAATTCTCTACATTTAGGTCTTTAAGTTATCCCTTCCTCCCCTCCCACTTATTCACCCATGTGAGCTGCCTCGGACAGGTGCAGGAAAAACTGGACCATTTGTTCCCAATGATTACTCTTCCTCTTTGAGAAAGAAGTAACTGGTTTTATTTTTTTACCCTCCCTTTTTCCTAATGCAGGCTGGTGGGACAAGAACATGTATTATTGAAACAACCCTTGTCACTGGACTTCTTCGTCCCTGTGGAGAGCTGCTTCTTCACCTCACACAGCACGTGCTGCTTAAATGTCCTGTCTGTGCAATATCAAGCGTGCACTGGGTTCGCCCCATGAATGGGTGAAGAAATTTCATGAGTTTCATGAAGAAATAAGGACTTCACAGTCTGACAAATTACCTCCCACTGTACTGTAAAGATGACACTTGTCTGGAATTGAAATGCTATCTATTTTTATAACAAGCACAACTTTCCCTCATCCAAAGATGAACTTTGAGAGCACTCAGAGAGGAAAACACACATAAAGAAGAAAAAACCACCAGAAAATCCTAACAATGTAAGGCATTAACTTGCACTAGAGGTGTTGTTTGCTGATTTTTTTTTTTTTTTTTGCTGAATTCCAAGCAACTGCATACCTAGATCTGTATTACCTTAGCAAGGGTAACAATACTGTATAGGAAGAATTTGATAATAAAAGTATTTTCCAGAAAATTGCTTTCCACCTTATTTTATTATTTATAAAGACAATGAAAAGGAGTGAAATGGAAAAGGATCTAAGCTCTGCCTGAAAAACAGTGTGCACCTGCTTTTTTTTAACCTCCATTAACAGATTACCATATTTCAAATGCCTGTTCGGTTTTGATAAATAAATCTTACAAAACAAAGCATAAATAAATTCTTTATTCAGTTTAGGATACCCAATTTAACACTTATTTTCCAAAGACTACACCCTCTGGCAAAACAGACCTTACTATGCATTACAAGTTCTACTACCATTAAGGTTTTGTTTGAAACCAGGGCTTTAATATGGTCTTTTTTAGCAGAGACCAATAGGTCACACACATTGTTTAGACAAAGGCTTTAACTAATTTAAAGAGAACAAGATAAATAACCTATGTTGCTATTTCACATTTAAATACAAGTCCAGACAACAAGCTTTAGAGAAGGAACAGGGACAGAAAGGAACCTCCTGCTGCAGGAAAAGCCAAGAGGGATTATGAATGAGGAAGAAACTAGAAGAACTGAGGGAGGGCAAAACGGAGAATGTTTTCTGGCCTAGAGCCTGCCTGTTCCCAAATCTCCAGTCTTACATGCTAGAAGTTACTCTGCTTTTAGTGAACCCCCCTCTCAAAATCCTCTCCCCATGAAAACTGGCTGGGTATTACAACGGATAGCAATTACACTGGATCTATCCCCATTTTTCACATATTGCCATGAAGAAGAGGAAATACAAAAGAAGGAAGAGTGACAAAAAATAAGCATGTAAGCTATGAATTATGAAGGCAGGCCTGGATTCCAGATCCATGCCCTCATGTGCTGCTTATCATTTGGTGATGCAACCCTGCAACACACCAACAAGAAGTATGTGAGGTGCCAAGCGGACTAATTTCAACACCTTGTCATTTGCCAGCTGTCAGGACTGATTTGTTTTCTCTTCTGCTCAAAAGACAGGAAATATATGAGGAGAAGCTACACAGAGGAGCAACATAACCCTTTTTTTCACCAGCTATAGATTTGCAGTACTTAGTCAAAACACCTCGTCCAAGTTCAGATAGGAAGAGATTGAGAAGAAGAAAAAGGGTGAGGGCAGTTTTTGCACAACACAGGGACAGTTCCTGCACAGAACCAGGAAAGAATACACCTATCTTTGTTTTACTTCAAAAACAAAATATATTTTCTGGACAAAAAAATGAGGAAAATATAAGTGGACACATTGTTCATTCACAGAATATTCAGGACCCTAAAAGCACCGAGAAATCCAGTGGTTGCTCTGCAAAACCTTTGAACAGTAAAGGCTTTTTTCTCCCACTAGTTGAAGACCAAATCCACAACAAATTCTTAAAAAAAGAGATTTAGCTTGTTTTGCTCTAATTCCTGGTAGTTATCATCTCATAAACACAGGACTTTTGAAGAATAGGAGTGTACTAGCTCTAAGCACTGCAGGGACAGCCTGGAAAGCTCATTTAGGATAAAATTCTTGTTGAAGCTGTAAGAAGACCTTGAGAAAAAGTCAAATAGATCAATAAACAAGCATCACTGCAGCTCCTTCAAAACAGAAACAATGTGATGTGTGAGACTGAGGCATATGGGATACAGGGAAGATTCTGTTAATCAGAATCTCACAACACAGCAAAAGAGACTGACAAAACCATAGAGCTGCACGAGAGGATTTTTTCAGGATTTCAAGGCCAAATGGCAGCAGAAGAACTGCAACACCAGATGCTAATCCACGTTCTTAATTGTTTTTCTACAGACATTCTTCCCTTGCATTATCACAAACCATTCAGTCTTCGTCTGATAAACATGTCCTTTCAGTGTCAGAGGCAAGTTTGATACATGGATGTCACTGGCTTGAAGAAAAGCCAAAGAAACCAGGAGGAAACAAGTAATGCAAGCCAGAAAAAAACTCAACAGCAATGGAACAAAAAATAATAAAGAGAGGTTTGAAAGGAAAACTTAGAAAGGTGATGCCATATGTCAATTTTTAGTATTAGCATATGCTTTTGGCAGAAGAGTAGAAGAATTCTGTCATGGTAATATCTGTAGAACTAGCAAACGTGTGTCTCCATGCTTCCCTTGGTGCTAAAGTGAGTGGGGAGGAATTGTGGCATCACATTTCCCACATGAATAATCATTTTCGGGGGAAAAAAGCCATCTAGAACATTAGAAACGGCAAAAAAAGCAGCTTATGGTCTACAGCAAAACCCTCAAAACCAGCAAATAATTCTGAAATAGTCTGCTCTCATACCCATAGGGTCATTTCTAATTTTAACAAGAGGCACCAGCAAATGTTTCTTTGGTTTCAAACACTGCTTTAGTTCAAAGTTCTCTTCCAGAGGCTAAGAGCAGTATACAACCTAACACGTCTTCCATACTTTGTCTGCCTGGGACTCCAGCACACCAACGTTTTCTTTGAGAGGCCAAGAAGTTCTTAGCAATCTGTTTTACTGTATTGATGCCTAAACAGACAGTGCAAATAGCCAAGCAACCCAGAAGACAAGTTAAGAAATCCGAAGATGAACAGCCAAAAAGGGATCCAAGAAAGGCAAAGCCCATGAACACCTGAAGAATGATTCACCATTTCTAAATCAAAGAGACTTTCCAGTATTACATAAGACCTCCAAAACATTAAGGCAAAATGGACAAACATGCCATAGGTGTGGAAAGAATGAATCCTACATTCACTGACTGGCATGCATAATGCTTGTTAGAACGAGTAAGTCTGGGAATTACTGCGTTGGACAACACAGGCTGTTGCATAACTGCATGTGCAGTAAACAGCAGGTAGGACCTCTCTGTCCAGTACAACCATCCTCCACTGACAGAACGGTGTGAGGCTGTAGTGTCTGTTGCAAGTGAACATGGAACTATAGAATCATAGAATTGTTGCAAGTGAACATGGAACTATCCTCAAACAAAGGCCTCATTTAACCCAGAGGATGTTACTGTCACCGAAGTTGACTATTCACAAGAAGTGCAAAAAAAATAATAATCTGTTAATCAAACAGGTACAGAGGAATCCTCCCTTCAATCTCCTAATGGGTTTCTAAAAGGCAATAGTTATGCCACCCATCAATTCTTATACTTACTGCTGCATTATTTATTGCTTTACTTATTTTGCATCCAAGCCATAAGCAAGTTAAAGATGTTCGCTATAGCATGGCATCTTCAGGTTCTAGCTGCTCCCGTATCAAAAATGTTACAGACATTCAAGTTAAATTGCAAATCTGGGCAGAATATGCACACTGTGATCCAGAAACTGAAAAACTGAGCTGAAAGGGTCTTCATATTAATAACTGGTAAGGAAGATAATTTCCTTTCCTGTTCAGATCTACATACTGCTTTTTCCTTTAGTCTCACAGAGCCTCTATCACAAGGATCTTTTAACCTTACATAGGTTTCTTACCACTGCATGCATACCACACCATAATTATCTTTTCAGGGTCAGAAAGCATGCAGAAACCATAGCCATGAGCCATGATAAATAATTCTATGCTAACTACTAAAGCAGAAAGAAAGTGCAATTTCTCCACTCAGTCCTTACTTATAAATTCTTTTACCAGCTCTGCAGCTTGTACATGAACAGGCACTGTTCTCCCTCAGTCAGGTAAGTAGCAATAACTCAAAGATATGCAAAGCAGAGGAGAAGATTTTGAAATGGAAGTTACACCTTCAAGCAGGCTGTTTCTTTTCTGGCTACACCTATGTTGCAAGCATGCAAAAGTTAAGTTATTAGCTCATAAACTGAGAAATCTTTCTTTAACACAAAACTGTGCTTTCTTGCTCCAGCCTGAGCCAGACCAGACAGGTCAGATGTCCCCACTGATTACATAGAAATTCACAGCTTTCCTTCACCTCCCTTGTAACAACAACAACTTTGCACAGTTTTCTCTAGTTTAAACTAGCTCTCACCATCTCCCCTCCTCCCACCTCCAAAAAACCCTGACACCTTTCCCCTTTTACATGCTGTGTTACTAGACAATTCCTGCCTTCTGGTCAAGAGGCAGCCAGATGAAAACGGAGAGTTGCCCTAAGGTAAAGTGCTACTCCTCAGCAAATGAGAGAGAGAATTTAAGGACAGCAAAAACTGCTGTGCAACAAAGTGTGTAAGAGCTATTTAGGCAGGAAAACTGCAATAGTTTCTCTGTCCTCAGGTCTATAGCTTGGCCCTGTTAGTATGTTGCTGAAATTTTTTACTTATAAGAATACTTCATACTATCGTAAAATCAGTAGAATTTTGTATTGTACTTCTGAACACAGGGCTTTTGAACAGGTCAGTTATAGGGTAACTGTAAATCCATTCTGCAGACCTCATGCAGGATTACTCATCCTCTTTCAAAATATTACTAACCAGGAATTCTCAATAATACTTTTTTTTTTTTTTTTTTAAACCACATAACACGATTCAAGAGCTGATGAATTGTTTGAGAGACCTTGTGATGTTGAGATTGCACTGAAGACTGGAGGGATATCGTGAAGACTCGCATTGCTACAGTGTATAGAGTGCCTTCGCTGCCATTACCTTGCAGGCAGGGTTTACATTTCTAAACAAAAAAAAAAAAAAAAAAAAAAAACAGAGCCAAATTATACAGGGGAAATTGTTTTTATTACCTTTCCTGGCAGCACCACCTATAGAGCAAGGAACCTCTTCAGCAGACACTACAACACTGCTGGCCCATGTCAATCTCTGCTAGAAGAGGAAGGACAACACAAAAATTAATCTTCTTCCTGCAAACATTTGCAGACAACTGCTGTTCTCACTACAGTGTCAACACTTACTGAAAATAGAAATGATCACAATGATGCTGGATACCCCCCCCGGCCCCATTCACTGTCTGTTTAACCATGTCATTCAATAGATTATTGCCGGAGCACTGCCACACAAATAACTCAGGATTAGCTTCTCATCAGGGTAAAAAATTCTCAAGGGCCTTACTGGAAATCTGTGATGCATCAAAGTAAATTACTGTGAACACATATGTAAACCATAAGAAGCAAGTCCACACCACACTTATTGAGTACGATTATGATGCCACTTTTGTGCCTTGATGTAAGTCTCAGAAATGTCTTTGGCACTACACAACCTGGGGTCTCCTGATTTACAGAGATTGTTCCAATCCTGTGCTCTGTCAAAAACACTCAAGATGATGTTAAGCTGGCTGCATTAATTTCTTCTGATACCAGAGATTTTCAGAGGAACGCCATCTCCAAAGCCATACCTTATTACACTTGCTTTAACCAGATCACTTCACCAGCTCTTTCCAAAACATTATTTTGCAGTGAATGACTAACGAGTCCAGACCCACCAGTGTGAAAGATCCCCTGGGAACAGGTATTTTCTGGCAGCCCTACGCACCCCATAATCACTCAATCCATCTGACTTGCAGGTAACAGCACGAGAAAACACAATGTTGTTTGCATTCATAATGACAGTCAATTTCCTGCTCAGACAGTAATTGAATTTCCTGCAACTTCACATTGTGAAGTCTATTTCTAAGCTGACAGAAGAGTTTGAAGTTGCAGGTGTAAAATTTGAGTCCATAAATGAAAAACAAACACAAACGTGCTAGTTGCAATGGTATTTACCCCCAGCACTGGCTGCCTAACAGATTTACTGGATGAACCATAACCACTACAGCAATGTGAGCTACCATTCAGCAACATGAGCTGCCATTTGTTCCCTGCAAGATGCTATCTTAAAGGCTCATTTGGCATCATTTACATGCTCACATTACTAACTGTGCTATTTAGGAAACAAAGCTCAACTGGAATCAACTTTAGCTGGCTCGATGCTGCAAAATTATTGCAAATTTCAAGCAGAATGCCCACCAGATCTTTCATAGAAGCATGGTATGTTGTATTTAAGGATGAACATGAATTTTCTAGCAGACGTGTATAGCAAAGGAGCAAGAAATCCAGTTATTCTCTTCAGAACTGTGTCTTTTCTCTAGCAACCTACTCTGAAATACCACTGGTTTTTAACTAATGCTCCTTTCATTGGAAAATGAATTGCAACAGGAACTGATGCTTTCTGAACAGACTAACAGACTACTTTCCTTTGATCTGACAGATTTTTAGAACTGGCTGCATACTTTTAATGAAGCGTTTAATAGAAAAAAATATAAGCAAAAATCCCAAACAAGTGACAGAATGCATTGCTCTTTTTCTTGAAAAACAATAAGAAGGCCTTCAGCAGCTGATTATGTATCACAAACAAAACAGTAATTCCTAACTACTCGATACATGCCGATAGGCCGAGTAAAAGCACTGGAGCTAGGGTTAACCAGACCACAGTCTTTTTAAGTTCTGGGGCTCTGCTGTTGGTTATATATCAACTGTATCTCCTTCTCCACTGTCTGGAGATGTTGGCATGATATTCTGCATAGACAGCTATTTCCCTCATCTTCTAAAGCATTACCTGATGCAGTTAAATATCTGATCTGTTGCAGGAAAATTTCATTTCCAGCACTCAGACTCTGTACTTCTGTGATAAAAGATTATCCTAATGCCTTTAAACAGTCTCAACTTGAGGGCCACAGTTCCTGTTTCAGACAAGGTTTATTTTCCAAAACCTTAACAAATTTTAATAAAAAAGCAATTGCCAGGTGATCCCCAAGTAAAGCAAATCCACTGATGCCCAACTCTGCTGATGATATTAACGATGTGGATCTGTAAATCTCTGAATGCTTATTTCCTAGAAAAAGAAATGGTCTAAACTTGCAACAGTTCTGCAACTGAGAGGGGTTTCCACATATCAGAAATATGACTCAGCGTCCCATGGAGACGGGCACTTTGTTTGACTTCAAACAACTGCAGGTCATGCCTTTGCCAAGGAGGCAAATCCAAAGACTAGACTTCCTGATTCTGCATTACTGCTTCCCTTGAAAGTTCAGCCCTTACCTCTACCTCTGCTAGATTAGCAATTACATGGTCATAAGGGTCAAAGTCCCCAGGACTTTGGAGAGCCACTTTGGAAAAAAACAGTAGTAATTGCTGCCTTATTTAGGCAGTCAATTTGGTCCAAAGCAATCATTGTTAGCTCCAAAAATGCAGCATTCATTAGATAGGAACAAATAAAAAGGGTAAAGTACGGTGTTTGCTAGCATCCTAGGTAGCCAGGGGGCATGTAGAAAGCACTCAGCTGAGAACCAACTGAAAGAAAAGTCTAAGTTTTAGCAAGCAAGGCTGAAAGCATGACCTAGTACAGCAAAGTGTACATCGGGTGGAGTAACTGAAGCCCATCCTGCCTGTTTTAAGGTGTTTATAGTGTAAGAGTGGTGGCATGTGTTGTTTAGAAAGGAAAGCCCCACAGTTCTGGCCTGGTCTGTCATGAGTTCCACAAATACAGATTACCTGTAGTCCTGCATTCATTTTAAAGGGGACTGAGAGAACTAACCCCTTCTAAAGGCAGGGAAATCTACTAAAATGGATGTAAACCAATCTGTAAAGTCTTATTTTAGCTAACGCTCAGTATTATGATCTTATGGGTCTTTTCCAACCACCCTTTCTGTGAAGAAATTCTTCCTAATATCAAATCTAAACCTACCCTGAAGCAACCTGAGGCCGTTGCCTCACCTTCTATCACTTGTCACCTCAGAAAGGAGACTGGCACCCTCCTTGCCGCAAACTCCTTTCAGGTATTTGCAGAGAGCGTATCTGCAAAAATTGGCAGAGGTCTCCCCTCAGCCTCCTTTTGAAGGGTTAAGAACAGTAAGGTCCCTCACTTCCAACTATTTATGAGGGAGAACCACCGGAAGAGCCTGGCCAAGCCGCAGCCCTTCCAGGGGAACCATCCCGACCTCGGGAGCACCACAAGCGGCTGGCTGGTGGCCACGCACTCTCTCCAAGCCCAGCAGAGGTGGGGAAGGGCAGACAGGTTGTGTTTGTCATTAGTAAAGACAACTCACATTTTATTTTTCCCTGCATTCATGGATTCGAAGCTCACAGGAGCCACAGACGCAGCTGGTCTGTCACCAAGACCTTACTGAGGTGAAGTGCGGCCTCAGCTCACCACAGACAGGCTCTGCCACCGGTCACCCCCCACCCCTTCAAGTGCTGCCTGAGCATTTACAGCACCCACAGCCAAAAAAAAAACCAACAAAACTTCAGCAGCACAATCAATATTCCTCGCCTGTGCAAAGGTACAGTGTGAGGCATTGTGTCCACAGACACTGCAGGGCTCCACACTGCTGTGCTCCCTGCCCCTCAGGGCTGTCCTGCTCGCCATGGGGGCACCCACATGCTCCTGCACACCTTGCAGGAGCTTTCTCAATGACATGTTTCCCTAAATAAATACACTTTAAAACAGATGTTTGTCAGTATTTATACTTCAGGTTATTAACCGAAGGAAGAAAGGCGTTTTTTTATCTGGCAAGAACAAATTACTTCTTAGAAGGAAGCAGCTGTACACCAAAGCCCATTCCCTATCAGCAGTAAAAACAGCAAGATTTGGAAATGCTGCTAGGATGAGCAATAATCAAATGCAGCCTCCAGTTCTGCGGGGGCTGTCTTAGGTGCCCTGCAGGCAGACAGCTCTACTGAAGTTGTCTGCAAGCACAAAGCCAGTGTATGTGCATCAGCAAGACACACGGACTTAAAGCAGAAGCTTTTCTGTGTTACCAGGAGCTTTTAAGATGAACATTGTAAGACACTGTAAGTCTTCCTGAGCACAAAAGACAGGCATTTGGGTGTAGAACAGGTAGAACAGATGAAAAACAGTAAAATCGGTAGCAAATTTCTCTGTTAAATGAAGTGGGTTTTGGCTGCTGTAAAATCTCTCCCTTGGAAGCCAACAAAGCCATGAATCCTTTATTTAGCAGAAAGAAAAACAGTAATTTTATAATAAATATGATGCAAATAAAATAGTGTTGAAACTTCTAATAGAACACAACTATTACTAGAACTCTGTTCCTCCAAATTTCACCCCAAGAAAGGCTGTCCTGGCTCTTTTTGTACATTGTAGTGTAACCCCACTGGAGATTCATAAAATTCAGCCCAATCTCATCCCAATCTCAATGTGAAAAGTAAACGGTACTTTATCAGTCACCTTCTGTCAGCAGGCAAGAAATGCCCTAACCTGAAACTATCATGACAATAAAAATATTGCAAATGACTGCATTATTTATTTTTCCAACCTACGAATTCTTCCGTCATATAGCACTTCTGTTTTGTCCCACCGTTCCAGCCCTACATAGTCTCCATACTTCTCCAGCCACTACTCTTGTAAAACTGGAAAACAGACAACATTTGGGGCTATGCAACTGAGAAGCTACAAGAAAAACCACATTGTTCTGTACAGGCCTAGCCTCTTAAGCAGAAATTCCTATACTGTCAGTTTGCCAGGTCTGAAGCCCTCTAAGGCTGCTTCACTGACCTAGACTGGGCTTCTTCCAGCTGATGCCTACACATGGTGCTTCCTATACTGTTGCAGTAATCTCTGCTGCTGGCCCTGTTCAGATCAGTAGCTCATTTTTGCTTTATATACTCAGGAACTTGTGACTTTCTTCTGCAGGTAGCACTATTGCTTACAGGGCCACATCCCTCTAGAATATCTGCTCTCCCTCACATGACACATCGACGTATGCCATTTTTGTTAATTCAAGGAGACAAATAGCCAAAACTATCAAGATCTGTCACAGATCTGCAGTTTGGTGGCAAGAAAAACCACAGCACGGTTTTGAAAATTTTGAATGAGTACAATACCTACTCGTCTGCATAGAGCTAAGGGTTTACAGGACCAGGCTACTAAGAGATTCAGCACAAAGAAAATACACAACATCTCAGCTTTGTGAAAAGACATCAACACCCAGAATAGACCCTGGCTGACAGGAAAATACACTTCCAAACAAGAACTAATTATCTAGGTGAGCAACTTCTCTCTTTTCCTCAAGAATCTCTCACTTGCCCTTCTCTTTTGCCTAGATATAACTGTTAAGTCTGCATTACGTTGGACTGGCTGGTCTCGATAATACACTGGTAAACAGCACACCCGAGACTCCCTGTTACTGTCCCTTCTGGCCTTTCTGAAGCAAAGGGGACAGGGATAGAATGGAGATACTTTAAATAAACATATTTTAAAAGGCTTTCACTAGCAGGCTTCACTGAGCTGTAAAACCTGGTGTTTTAACTACGGAGAAAAACATCTCATTCTGGAGCAAATGAGGAAAAAAATAAATAAATAAATAAAAAATGCTGGTACCAGCCTGAACCTGAGTAAGGAGAATGCGCTGGTACCAGCAGGGAAGGAGAGACTGTCCGCGTGCACAGGTAAATCATGCTTTCTCTTCTCTGCTGGTACCAGCAGATTCTCACCTTTGTGTACCACAGCCGCCCCAGGCTCTGACATCTCTCTGGGCCCTCCATGTCACGCAGGCTGAGTCAGAAGAGGTGAGGTTTGAGCAGCAAAAATTGTTCACAGCTACAGCTGACAGACACAAACACTATGTGTACTGAGCAGGGAAGTGAAGGAAGCAAAATGGCTCAAGTAAGTCTGTGACACTTAACTGTTCATCTCCTACAGTCTTAGGGAGAGAAGATGGGGAATCAGTAAATTTATCACAAACCGGTGCTAATGATTCATAGATTTTAAAGGCCAGAAAGGATTAGTCAGTAAGATTATTCCAAAAACAAGCTGAAAAACATAAGTGGATTAGAAAAATACAGAACAATGGAGAGAAATATGAAGACATGGAAAGTGAAGGGAATTAAGGAGAGATGGATGCAAACGAAAGGACTGACAGGAAGGAAGGAGAGAAGTGAGTTATTTTTATATAACTTCTCTGAAGGGTTCGGTGCTGATAAAAATCCCACGAATGGTACATTTATCATGCAAATAAATTTACTTATGGTAGACTTCCTGGCATATCTTGCCCCATCTTTAAGCCTGTTTTCCAGGCATTAAGTCAACATCTCAATGATCTCCCTGAAAGTCTGAATGGTCTGCACATCAAGAGTGCAGACTTAAGCAGGAACATCCTGATCTATGAACCCTAAACAGGGCATAGAAAAACACTTTGCAGAGTATCAATAAGGCCTGGAAGAAAGAAGGACAGAGGGAAGAATGCAGAAGTGTGCTGGATTTTGTGAAACAGGTCAGCAGTGCATCAGAAGTTCGGCGCAAATAAAAAAAAATAATATATTGAGTAAGAGAGTAGGTAAGATTCACACAACAAAGTGTAGGAAATTCCCCCAATGGAGAAAGCCCAACAGCCTGAAGAAGCTACCTGTATTTCTCCTGGGGGTAAACGTGGTGCCAGAGAGTCGGGAAAGGAGGAGGGTTAAAGTTCAGATGCCACTCACAGCAGTGCTTTGCAACTGTTTTGAGCTTGGTTATGCTACTTGCCTGCAGGAAGGCTGGGAGGAGGAAGCAGCCTTAGAGATGCACAAGAAATTATGTGACCAGGGAAAAAAAATACATATGCAGCTATTATTAAAGATGCCCACAGTGCTAATTCTCTGCAGCATTCTATCTTACAGGAAAAAAAAAAAAAAAAAAAAAAGAGAGATAGAAAAAAGGAAAGAAAAAAAAATGATACAAAGAAAAAAGGAAAAACAAAGAAAAAAGGATAAAAAGAAAAAAAAAAGAGAGAAGAAAAAGGAAAGGCTGGTTTGTGAGAGGACAATTTAGATCTGTAAGTCCTGCCTTATGAAGACGATCATGCAGACCTGAGCAAGGGCAAGAGCCAAAGCAATGGCAAACTAGCCCAAGAGGTACATAACAGATCACAAAGATCACAAATAAAACCTTTGAAAATCACACCAGCCTGACTCAATCAAAACCAGAATCAGGTGGCCAGACCTACATCACGCCTGAGCAGAGAGCTCTTGCACTATAGCTTGCGAGAGAACAGGCAAATCAACTCTTGACAAAGTTTCTTGTTAACACACACCCACTTCAACAAAGCAAAGGCACAGACTGGGTGGCAAGATTCATATGAAGGGATACACTCGAATTAGGACACCTGCTTGATGTCAGATTTTCATTTAGATCCCCCTCTGAAATAAGGTGAGATCAGTAGAACATGTTCCACTGGAGAATTTCAATATTCTGCAATAGGCTTTGTACCAATTTTGCACAAAACAACTTGTACACAGCAAAAGCTTTTGCCAAATCCCTTGGCCACAGAGTGCTAGCGGAAGAGTCAGGTTATTATTTTAAACAGGAATATACTGAGACAACCCAAAACAGACAGTGCTGGGTCATTCTCTTAGATTATTCCAGACTCGTGGTGCTAGTTCCTAAATTGGAACAATTTTGGAGCTTCAAAAAAGCCCTCATCTTTATTGTTCTTAGTAAACCAAATCTACTGCCCATGAAGACCTCCTTTTTCCCCTATGTGGATTTAAAAAAAAAAAAAAAAAAAAAAAAAGTCACCCCAAAAGCATGGCTTAATGACAAAGTACCTGTCAAACGTAATTTCCCATGGGAGTGTAACAGACAATAAGTGAAGACTACATAGGGAGTTTATACCACAAAAATCAATCTGGTTCTTCCTGGTACATAAATAAGGTACCTGTCAAAAGGGCTCAAACCCAGCCTTGGTATTAGTTCTGAAAGTTACCCCATTGTCACACAAAGAACTGTTCAGCAGATGTGCTGGTATGGAGGTTTCTAACTTACAGTACAACTCTGTACAGAGGCCTTTCATCTGAGAAGTCCAAGCATTTTCTAGAATCAGGGACCTGAATTCCTTCCAGACTGGAAAAGCAACCTGATGTAATACTGTCACTAAACACCAGATGCAGAGCAATGAGAGCACAGACCTATGTATGCTTTTAATCTAAACAGCCTCTGGTCCAAATTTCCACTGAGGTTCCGAGGCTCCCAAAGCTCAAACATTAACAGATTTACCCCAAATCATTCATAGTTACCAGCAGACCTGGAGAAAGAAGCTATTTGTGGCACCTTCTCCATTTACATATGCAAGTCCTCAGGTCAGAAACTCAATGCTCTTTTACTGCATTTGCATTTCAGGCATCCACCTCAGTCTTTCTGAGAAACGTATAGGGCTTTCCCCATTCTGACTCTCTTCATTACTTTGCCGTGTTGGAAGCAGCACAGCCCTGGCTAGAACCAGTCTCTTCTCCTTTCTGTGAATGAACAGAATTTTGTTTTTAATTCCCAGGGGTTCCAAGTCAGCTGTGCTAGACTGGACTTGAATTACTCTCTACTTTTGTCTGGAATAGCCAGGCATGAGCTACTTTGGAGGAAAGTTCATTATATCCTGAACAAACAGAATGTTCCCAGCACAAATCTCCTCCCAGTGCCTAACTGGCCAGCTGTAACTGAACCTTCTTTATAGGGTACACACCAGGGCAGGTCAAATGGGGTGCAGGAGAGCTGCGCCCCCTCCACCCCCCCCCATTAACACCACCCAATGAAGTATGAATAGTAACTCGAAGGGTAAGTAGCCGCTTGGCTGCACAGCCCGCTGTTCAGATTGCAGCTGGATCCAGCTTGCTCGCTGCTGAGATTAGCCTCTTCCACAAGGTGAGTTTCTCCTTGAGTCCCGGAGCTACACAGCCAAGTCTCAAATCCCCTCCCAGACCAGAAGGTGAATGTAGCAGGAAGAGAAAAATCACGCAAGAATAAAACTCAACAGGAGTAATTCTGCTGCATGAATACTTCCTTTCTGAGCTTGGCTATGAATTTTGAAAGTGCAGTTTGCTAACAGAGGGTGGAGAAGCCAAGGTAAGCAAAGGATTTATAACACCACAAAAGTTTTCCTCATTCTTAGTTACTGCTGACCTACAAAACACAGGTAAATACGCTACAGGAAAACTGTTTAGGGTAGTAAATCATTGATGGGAGACATTTGCTGATGGACTTACTATGGATCAAATAACTTTTACATCTTAAATTCAAAATCATTCTCCAGGAGAGAGTTGAAGGACTGTTTACCTCGTGTAGCATACTTTTTCCACTTGAAGAGAAAAAAATAACTGGCTTCTCTGACAAGACAGAGAAAAAAACAAACAAACAACAACAACAAAAATAAAACCACAACAGGTCCTGGCCTCATTTATAGCAAAACATTTCAAAATTTCGTGCAAGTGGAGTGAATTAAATTTCACAGGAGCATATATTAAGAGAGGACCCTGTCTTCTTATTGCTCCAATTTCTAGCTTCTTCTGAAGTGTCATGATGTAAATCCAAACCATGAATATCCACTTTTTCCTTTGATTTCTGCCCTGGTATCATTTGCAGGCATATACATTATCCGACATATTCCAGAAAGCTGTTAGCCCAGTGTCTGCACTTCGGGCTGCGGTAATTCGCCCTTCCTGCTAACTAATGTTGCAGTAAAGCTCAGCCTGTGGATCCGAAAGAGCTGGGTGCTTCAGACAAGCTGCTCTTGAAAATGCTATTTCTCACACCTGCCAAAAAAGGGACTGACCTCAATATGCAGCTTTACAAGAGGCCTTTGATTTGTACAGTATGTTGACTTCTCTTTTTCACCACAACGCAGGTATCAGCTCATACCTCCCCTGGCACTGTTCACAAAGGGCAACCTGTCAGACCTACGCACAATGGCCTTCCAGTGAAGTTTAGTTACAGGTGGGCACCTGGAAACCACCAGCTTTTTAAATGCCACATTCTTCGCTTTATCTATGTTTGGTTTGGCAAATTTGCTCCAAGAAATAGGCCTACTAGCACCTTTTCTCCCAAGCCTGTGGTATTCTTACAAGAATACCAGAGGTGTACACTTAGTATAGCTTTGGAACTACAAAATACAGTGCTGTTTGCTTTGTTGCTCAGAGGTGTAGGAGTGATGGGCTGCAGCAGATTTCACACAGAGAACAGTGCATCTTTTCTGCTATTCTGGGCTTTGATTTTTCAGAACTTAACCGGCTGACAGATGGGTGAGGGGGAGACTGGGAATTAATGCCTATTGCTTTCGGTAGATATGAGTGTATTTTCATGGTTTCACTTCTTCAGGGTCTAATACTGCCAGTCAAGAAGTTTCTGCTTTGTCACTTTAAGCTTCTTTCAGTTTTTCTAATGGCTGGGCTACATCTACCTGGCCTACTTGAAAAAAAGATTTTATCCTGCTTTATTAATGAAGTTAGCTAGGTCTACATGCTACTTTTCCAGGGTTATCTGTTTTCTTTCCAAGGAAAAGCTACCATGGCTAACTACTGCCTTGATCTCATTTTTGTTTTTCCAGGTTTCTTTTAAGACTGAATTCTATATGTTCAAGAAAAAACAGGGAAATGTCCCACTGAAGTAATTGCTATCTCCAGTGCTACCTTACAAAAATGCTGTGTCCCAACAAATTTTAGATCTCCACAACCCCAGAGCACACACTAGTTTCGCACATCCCTAGTTATCAGCACAATCTGCCTTTGCAGCTCCATTTCTTCATGCCTTTGGCAATCGCCATCAACAAGTCAGCAACATGATCTGCAGTGATTCTTCCTGTATCATCACAACACGTCTTAGCATTTCTGCCCATCTAATAGAAAAGAGATGCTACCCACTGGATTCAAAGTATGCATTAACATAAGTCAGAACAAATAACACATATAGAACAGTGGCTATACTGAATGGATTTAAATCCGAGGAATACAGTGTGTCCATAACCACAAATTCCCCCTCTGGATTAAATGGAAGAGTGTTGTTGCTTTTACTTACAGAGGCATTCTAATTGCTGGGTGACTGGGATCTTTCATTGAGCATGTGTTCCTTGGGGAAAATAGAGATGCTACTTTTTCCATGACGCAAATAATTAAATATATCCAAGACTGTCATGTAGTGCTCACACAGACACAGATTAATTCAGTGTACCATCAGCAGCATGTAGGGAACCTTACTGGAAAGTCCCAACAGCCTTTTTCTGATTTGGGGGATCACTGTTAAAAATACATTTTGGAGACCTTTTTGTTTAAATTGAAGTATTTTCAGCAACAAAAATTTTGCACAAAATCAAGTGTTGCAACTTTAAAATTGTTTGCAAACTTATCTTTATCCTGAGATCAATGTATCACTGGGTGTTTTATAGAGGGAAGTTTTGTTTTGACTGATTAGATTTTACTGCCTTTTTTTAAGAGGAACCTTGAAGAAGAAAGGTTTATCTATTACTTTTACAAGATTATCTTAAATATTATATGTAAGTTTAGTATGTTTCTCATTGTGCAGGGTATGAAGAAGTACTCAGCAGAGCAAATCAGCAGGATTACAGTACACTACGGATGGGACAGGGTCCATCCCACAGAGATATGATCCATATGACAAGTTATAAAGTTATTTACAAAGTTGGTTAGGTAAAAGTTTAGAGGAGACTACTAAGGACACGTTAACTGAATAATTCAACAACTTCAGAAATACAACTACTAAGTTAAAGATGAATCAATTACAAGACTGACCCTGAAAGCAGACACCTGGGGCTGCAGCTGTCCATCTGCCAATTTATACGATTCACCCTGAGTCTGCAAGGATCAAGGCTTCATTTGGCAAAGTCATTAAGCATGTTCCTAGCTTCAAACTGATGAACTAGCTCAGTGAGACTTCCTTTGTCATAGGAAGGAGGCATTTAGTATTTCAGCCTAAGTATTAAATCTCATTCAGGCAAGAGGCTTACCTTCTGTGGATCGAACTTCCAAAAGCAAGGTTGTTTGCTTGCTACATTTTCTAGTTTTCAGTCAGTAGGTGACACTTTCAAATCTTCTCACGTTCCCAATTTAGCTCCAGAGAAAAGAGAAAAGCTGGTAGGAAGAGATCAAATGCCATTATGGTACTTCTATGGCACACACCAAGTCATCTGTGATTTCAGTACTTCACAAGGAAAAGCTATTAACAAGCATTTTCTTTTCTAGTTAGCTGTAGGTTTTTTGTTGTTGCTGGTTTTTTTTTTTTTTTTTTCCCTTTGGAAAAGACTTCTCATTTTGACCATAAATTTAAAGCATTCTTCTTTACCTCAGGCTTTTATTCCTTCATGAGGAACACGCTGACATGATACTTTCTCCTCTCAGGTTTGAGAACAACATTATAGAAACACCTACCTTAGGCCACCAACACAGGAAAATGCCCTTTAACTTTCAGCCTTCATTTGTGTGTGGGTGTCTCTTCAGCTGCAAGGGAAAATAATAGCATCTGCAATACAGAGATTAGCAAATTTACATACATGTAACTCTGAGTAGTACACAAAACCCTCTCTCACTTAGGAACTGTGATGTATAATGGTTCTGGAGCAAATTCGTCACCTTGCCATTCTCATCTCTCAACTCAATTTCACCTGCAACACACAGAAGTCTTGGTCAGGGTTCAAGGGCAGAAAGTTACTAAGGGCTATGCAATTTAACTCAAGACATGTCTCAGCTATGCAGATAAAATCCACGTCTGATAAACAGCCCAGAGTCTGGCTGCCTTTTACTTGAGGACTATGATCCAGGATCACCTCAAAACAAGTTATCTGCCTTTCACTCTAACAGTCAGTCAAGTTAAATCAACCTGTGCTTTTAGTCAAGGCAAAAACTAGTTTGTGTAGTTCAGCACAAAATTCTTTTGCTGCGGGGTAAGCTGGGTCATAATAACCTGCATCTGCTATAGCCTAGGAGAATTCAATGGATATTCATTATTGTTATGTTTGTAGCTGGCAATTGAATAGGCTTAATTAACCTGCCTGTACTTAAGCACTGAATGTGAAAATCTGCAGAGACTCTGCCAGCAGATCCGGACCAGTACCGCATTTCATTTGCGTTGGCATCCTAATGAAATCCTCATTGGACATTTTCTTTGGATGGACATTCTCATTAGGTGTTTTCACTGGACCTTTTCTTCCAACAGCATTTGAAAGCACTGTATTGAGCTCTATCTGGATGAGAAGCAAGGATTAACTACATAATGAGCACAGCCAAGGTGGGCCTCAGTAGCTGAGGCACACACCACTGGAATATTGTCTGGCTTTGTTAACACACTAGGAGGCTTGATAAGCTTCACACTGGAAGACAAAAGCAGGAGAAACCACCCCGTTTCAGCAGGTGTTGCTTCAGAGCCACACACAGCTGTAAGCCAGAGAGGTTCCTGGTCAGGGTACTACTCACCATACCTCCCTTTTCACGCTCACAGCCATGTTTGGTGCTCTCCATGAGAAGCTAAACTTTACCCTGAATGCTGAAAAAGGCCCTTCATTTTCTGTTAAGAGAGGCATAAGTCAAAACAACTGAAGGAAAACCAACAGCCCTGTGATCCTTCTTCGAATTCCAAATTAAGTCTCCCTGGACTTGGTGAGTCTTATCAGCAGTCTCAGGGAAACAGCAGCCTTCCAAATGTGAGGGGACTTCAGAGCTACTCCAGACAAGCTTGACTTCCAGAAGGTTTCAGAGAACACTAGAAAAAGAGCTATCAACAGTAAGTACTTTAGAAGAAGAACAAAAATAATGGTTGCACCACTCCTCTTTATATTTGTTCTTTCTTTCAGTAACTATCAACAGAACATAAAAAGAAAACGCTGTATGAAATTCTGGTCTTTCATTGATATTCTTTCATTTTGTGGAAAAAAAAACACAAATAATTTGAAGCACAAAATTATTTACTTATAACTGAAGTGTACTTGTTAAGTAAACAACAGTGGGGATAAAAAGAAAAAAACAGCAACATTCTGTATACATATCTTTGTTGTGATCTAGAATAAAAATAATTATTTTCATTGGAAAACTGTTGCAATGAAAAAATTGACAGATTTTACTTGCTACGGCCTTCCAACATGCACAGCACACAGAGATATAACTCCATCACCTGTGTACTATATTTTCCAGTGGATAAAACAGAGACAGCAGTCATTGAAGATACTTACGTCCATGTAGTACTGCTATATCTGCTGATAACCTGAAAAGGTTATCTCATTTTCTGGAAGTCCCTTCAAGGTGTCAGCAAATAACTAAATTCTCCCAGAGTGCAAAGGAACTACAACAAAGCTTTTGCTTCTGGGGGCAAGCTCAGAAAATGCGGAACCACCAAAGTGAGTAGGTGAGGGCAAAAAACTGGCAGTTTCTCTGGATTGAGGAGAAACACCAGTTTATGGAACTAAAGCTGAGAGCTTCTGTCTTGGCTCCCAGGCACTTAAGTCTCACCCTCTTCATACCCTCTATGGTTATGCAAAGGCAGAATGAGTAAGCACAGGTTTGTGTTTAGGAACCAGGAAGGAGTGGGTTTACAAACCTCTTCACGCATAAGCAATTCAGTAAACACTGAAATGAAAAAAGAGCAGACTTTGCTGTTGGAAACAGTTGGCTGAAGCCTACCGATGTGGTTTGCCAAGGCATTGTGCTGGCTCACAGACGAGCAAGTTTATGTTTTGCTACTTCACCGGGAGCTAAGGAATACTGTGCAGAAAGAGACAGCAGGTGTGCTGAGTCCAATCTTGCTCCTCAGAAACAAAGCTCATTTTGCACCCAGGTTCTCCTGGCATCATAAAGACAGACTAAAAGAATAGAAATGGTAGGAAAGATATATTCTATTTAAAGATCAAGCTCCCAGAGCACTGGACACCAGCAGATACACAGCTTGGTGCACTCTCTACTATAGGGAATGATTTAAATGTACTCTTTGCCCAAACATCACATCTTTAAAGGCCTTCAAGGTCTCTGCCAGCAGACCTTACTGATATCAATACGATTCTATTGAAAACATGCACAGGCAGCGTAGAAATGCTGGGCAAGGCTTTGAAGTATTGCTCTGAACTGTACCTAAAATATCCTCACAACCATCCTTGATATCAGAGCTGAAAAAGGCAGTACAGAATGCACTGGTAAGAGGGGGTGACCCACAGCCTCACATCTTTTCTGTGTTACTGACTTAGCAATGAAAACTCTGGAATTAGTAAACAATGTTAAGAACTTCAGCTTTCCTCTCAAGCCCACAAAATTATTGGTGACTGAGGGTAAGTGTGAATGTACTTCAACCAATTAAAGAAAACAGAATATGGATTATCCATGATATATCTGACCGAGTGCATCTCCAACTACGTATGTGTCTGGCAAGATACTTCAGATAAAGCACTCTGTCCATGGATTCAAATACGCTCCCTTAATCTGCCTTTAGCTATTGCCTTATGAGCTAGGTTCCTCAAGGAAATGGGCTGGTGCCTATTTTACTTTGCTGAAGATAAAATAGTTCTGCTTCCATCTCTTCAATCCTCTGAGCAATGCAGTTCTTCCTTATTTCCAACAGCAGGGCTTCATCCCTCTTTGTGGCCCAAGAATCCAACAGTTCTGAATATTGCTGAGCTCCCCACGCTTGTTTGTTGCTTGCAGTCTATTACAGAAAATCAAAACAAAAGCAGAGTGTAGATTCAGTGGACTGCATCAAGGGATGGCTAAGCCACCACTGAGGCCACCGGGCCCAGTGGACAGGTCTGGGGCAGGATCTACTGCCAGCACTACACGCTGACGCAGTGACTCAAGAGTATATAGCGAGCTGCACAGGGCACACACATTGCACATTCTGACCTTTGCAGAGCCCACTGTATCTGAATTTCAAAATACTGCAAACAACCCACGCCTTATTACATCAAAGCCACGCCAGTAATAATTTCAAGCTCTAGGCATCACAGTCTAAAAACGCAGCAACAGCTGGAGGAAAATATTCAGTGCAGGAGACATCCAGTTTATTTTAATTCTTTGTTTATTTACTGCTAGAAATGGGTATACATGAAAAGGAAGAGGCTTCTTATTCTCTTGCAGGTAAGTTGCTCCCTAAGATCACAGAACTTGGCTGTATTATAATGGTTTCACCTGAATCTTTTTTGATGAACCAAAAAGCTCTAACAAACGAGTTCTTAAGAAACAAAACCCCTGTGTTTTTGCAAGTAACTGCTGGGAGACCAAAAGACACAAGAAAAATAAAAGGACTTGTACCTCAATGGCTGTTCTCCACAGCTTTCTCTTAAAAACTGTAATTTCATTCAATATCATGTTATTCTGCACAGTGTTTGAATTCTCAGCACCTCTGCTTTCCACTATAGAGCTTAAGGATAGGCTGTGTCACTCTTCGTGTGACTCAAGGTATCTGCTTATCACTGTAGCTTACATAATGGCTTTTGAAAAATAAATGGAGAGATTAATGAACAAGGAATTTACAGGACTTATCCAGTATCACGCATGGAGATGAGAAGAGAACAAAGGAGGCCTGACTCCCAGGTTCAGCTGATGAAGCACAGCATTTAATTCAAGCTGTTGCTTCACTCGTTAGCTTGAAACCAGAGCTGTGGACTGAGCTCAGCTTGATACTTACACCATAAGGACATGGAGTATGTCCTACTTATCTTGCAAAAAAGCTGTAAGTAAGGGGACATTGCCTGACAGAACCAATTACATGAAAAGAAAATCTTTACGTTTGAGTGAAAAAAAAAATCTCTTCCATTGTCTAATACTCTGAAATAAAGACACTGGAGGTTCAGACTGGAATGCAACTGATTGGCACAAGCATGTGCTTTCTGGTGTGCCTTTTTCACCTGCCTTCACCTCTGCAATGCAATGAAGCTGAATCACAAGGGCATGTGCCTATGTAAAGATGAGCTGCTGTGGCCACTGCTCTATGGCTGGTTAAAGACTAAACAGCAAAAGATGATTCATACCGTAAATGACTCTTCCTGCATTCTCAGCTCCTCCTCCAACGATTCCCCATCTTCCTGCATGCTCAAGGCTCGTACTGTCAGTTCAGAAAACTCCTCATTTAGCTCATCCAGCCTCTCCTGCAGTTTCGCAACCTTCAGCTAAAGAACACAAAATACCTTCGTGGTAAACAATGAACACACATTCTACAATGGCAGCATCTTCTAGCAGGGGTCAGTCAGTCTTGGGGACAGGCATGCCAATTCAGAGGATACAGGTCATGTTGTAACCGCAAGTAAAAGAGATGTCTCACTGAATGCAAATTCTTAGCAGGAGTTGCAGCAAGAGAGAAATGCAGAAGTGATGCTGTTGTTTTGCAGACATTGGCCAATCGATGTAATGTGGCTGTCAGATTGAGGTTGAACAAGATTGTCAAAAAATTACTAAAAAGTGTAGGTGTTCATACTTAATTTCTAGAGCATATGGACTTAATACTTTTCTGAAATTAAGACTCTCTGAACTGACTTTCTGTAATAAATCAATACACATAATTTGAGATCTTTGATGACTACAGTCATTGTGCATAGGGTAAGAGTTAAAAGAGAAAACAGAAATTCTCAACTTCCTAAACACTAAAGATTTTTTTTCCCCTGCACACTCAAAATATCAGGGAAAGTTCTAGAGATGTTGATGGATGACTGTCAGAGAAAAACTAGTAAAATGAATGACTGACCTTAACAGCAGAGGAATCTAACATCCAGCTGTAGTCACTTTTCTGAGAACTTTCCATCCTGTCGTGGGTCTTCACTTGCAGCTTAAGGGCCTGGTACTTTTCCAGACTAGACACCCTAATTGGGAAATAAACAGGACAGGAATTTCCAGAAGGAATCACAGAAGTACAGCCCATATTTTATCTATTTCTTTTTGAAAGGATGGAAAGAATGAAGGAAGGAAGGCTGGCAGGCAAACATACAGGGTAGCACTGTGAACTGTCTCACCCTGTATCTCCAAGTAAGACTGGTAGATTAGACAGTGAAAGACTTTTTTCCACGTTCTGTAGGGATAGGACAAGGGGTAATGGTTCCAAATTGAAAGAGGCTAGATTCAGATTTGATATTAGAAAGACTTTTTTTACCACAAGGCTGATCAGGCACTGGAAAAGGTTGCCCAAATAAGAAGCGTTCAAGATGAGGTTGCACAGGACTTTGTGAAACCTCATCTGGTATGAGGCATTCCTGCTCCTGGCAGGGGACTTGGACTAGATCTTTAAAGATCCCTTCCAACCCAAACCATTTAATGATTCTATGATTAGCAAAAGGGATTTCTCTGCCTCAGTTATATGTCTGAAGAATATTTGAAACAAATGATTGCAGGTAACTGACCAGAACTGAATGCAGCATTTGGAAGGAGAATGGTGTCAGCTACAGTAATAGTTTTGCAGCAGAATACAAAGCAATTTGTATTTGAACATATGAAAACGTTTTCATCAAAATTTTTTGTCTCTCCCTAGTAGCTATTAAATGAGAGATTTAAAGCTGACTTTCCATTAGAATAGCTATCTTTTCTATTTATGATAAAATACTTTAGCTCCCAAAATAAGTTGTTATGCCATTCTCTTTCTGTCCTGCTCATATTCACAGCAAAGACACCAATTCAGAAATCCTGATGTCTGTTTCACTGTTTAACCCATTCCTGGGTTAAAAAACGTAGAAACAGGTTTGCAAAAAAAGGCAACTGAGGCACTGGTCAATGACTTTCCTAGAGCTTAAAAGCCAGATGATGAAACTGGTCTTCATAATGGAATCCTGAATCTGTGCCACCACAGCAAAGCTGATTCAGGACTCCAGACCATGAGCAGAAAAAACAGGATGTTGGGAAGCACAAACTTTGATAGAAACAACATGTTGCCACCCAAAACAAAAGAGTAACATATCTACTGTCTAGAAAGACAAAGTAAATCATTCTACATAGTATGGATGCTTTTATTTCTCTGACAGCAATCTGTTGATGCGTTTTACCTCTTTTCTGGGGCTTTTTCCTTGACACATGGGAGCGGTGATACTCTGATGCTGACAAGTTCTTTGATCACTGTCTGAGGGTCAAAATGAACAGCTAAGCAACCTCCTGAAGAATCCTGAAGTTGGAGACAAAAACAAAAACAACAACAATAAAAAAAAACACACAAAAATACCCAAGTATTTCATAGAACATCACAATTGCAGAGATGATTTTACCCCAACCAGTAAGTTTTGCAACCTAATTAGTTAGTAAAACTGACAAAAACTGGTTCCTTTCCAGTGAAGAATTTCTGGTCATCAACTATCCTGCCAAGCTGAGATCTAGCTGTAACTATAGATCTTAATTCTTTGCTGCACTAGATGCCAGTTCACAAGCAGCGCTGAAGAATCCCCTTTCAAGGAGGCATTAAACTCTGTACACCTAGAGAAACTTCCCATTCCTTGCTTCATACTATGAATGTCTATTTAATGATAACGTCCCTAAATGCCCTAGATGTAGAAGTGGGGGAAAAAATGTAGTAGAAATCTACCTTACACAATGGAGAAAATATTCCTGCCCAATAACACCTAATTACAAGGTGCCCCTTCTCGTTAAAAAGAATTCTAGCATTCTTATGCTTCTTTCTTGCATATTAGAAAGGTGTATCTCAAAGAAACTCAAACTGCTGACTGCAAATAAAATCAGGGTAATACCAAAAATTCTAGACAAAGCCAAAGATCATGCTCAGGCTCAGCCAGAAAATTCCCTAGTTCCTAAAAAATCAAATCATTTTATACGGCTTCTGCTTCCTGGCTTCCAGATTTGCAGGCTAGATAGTTCCTACCATTAGAGGAAACCGCCACATTTACCTTCTCTGCTATCCCCCATGAATGCTGGAAAAAGGCATTGGCAAGAGCCATGATAGCTCTGTTGAGCTCCATCAGTAAGCAGGAATGACCGATACCAGTTGAGGGACAACCTAAAGCAAAGGAAAAGGAACAGGACGTATCTGTTGAGATCAAGACATTTTAAATTGAGAACATCAAAGAGGCAATTCTTCTTCCTGTTCTTGCACACTTGACACGTACAAGTATACCCCTTATCCATGACACAGAAATTTTTTGACACACACAAAAAAACCAAAACCTGATGCTCCTAGGTTTCATAAAATCCTGCCTGCTTTTGGGGACAGGACCCCTCTATTTACCTACGTATCACAACACAAGGTGTCATTTCCCACATGCAGAACCAATGTGAAGACCAGACACTGCCTCTCCCACAGGCTACACACTCCTCATCACACCTGTACCTGCTGTGATCCATGCCACTGCATTCAGCAGGATAGCAGTAAATTCCCCTGCATCTTCCAGCCTTGCTGCATGTACATAGAGGTACTTATTGGTGGCATCATAGTAGAAATCCCCAGGGCTTGGGAGAAGCTCTTGGCCTGGACTTTGGGCAGGAACTGAGTGAGCCAGTGCGAGTACAAAAGCAGGGCATGAGCAGGCCCCAATTAACAGGCGCACCACTGCACAGCCAAAGCGATACACCACAAACTGGTGAGGTGACAAACTGGCCAGGTCCGTGGGGAGGAGGGTACTCCTCCTATCTTCTGAGGAACTGTCACTTACACATTTCTCTGGAAAGGAGGAAAACAGCTATTGAGGTACATATTGAGCCAGCTGAATGCTCCATCTTTTCCCCTTGCACATGGCAGCTGTCTGGCACCTCTTATTCACTCCTTTCCTGCTGTCTGCTCACTGTGCAGCAGCCCTGTGCAAGACTCCAAAGCCCTCGTTTTTCCATCACAACACTGTCTGAGAGTGCACTGGTAGCCCAGCCCCTAAACATGCCAGTAACTACTTGGGAGTTGTTTAAAAAGGCTGGCGGAAGAAACCTGGCCTGCCACTTGGAACTTCCTCTCCTTCTGCTTACAGAAGGATTTAGAAATCCCTGATGCCAAATGCCAAGCAAGCTGGCCTTTTCACAGTCCACACATGTGAATTATTCAAGCACTTTGTTTGGCTTATCCGTCTTCTGGTGACTTCCTTCTAATGAGCAGCAGCTCAGCAGCAGACATTTTTGTGTACAAATGCTTTACCAAGACAGCAAGGATGAGAGACTTCTTTCCACCCAGTCTTACTATCTTATATTCTATCCCCTATAGGGAAGCTGCAATACAGACTAAGCTTTGTTACCTGGATTAGGAAGGTCTAAAGGTTGTTGTAGCTTCACCAAAGCTTGCTTGATCTCACACAGAGTCTTGGCAAGGGGGGAAGCTGCTATCAGGCCTTCCACCTCCAGCTCAGTCAGGTAAGCCAGCTGGAGATCTAAAAACAGGGGGATACTTTTAACACCTGAAGCTAGAAGAAGCTCTACGTGGCTGGATGACTGCAATAAACATGCTGCCGCAAAGGAACACTTCATTCAGCAGAGAGAATGCCTGTCTGGAAGCTGTGAGGGTCACAGAACTGAGGGTGTAGCATTTTCCTGACCTCCTTATATTAACACTTAATTAGCATAGTGACACTCAATCTCTTCCCTCCAGGTGGTTGCTTAATCTAGTTGTGTAATGGACTCTATGGGGATGAAAGAGTCTTGGGTTCCCCCTTTTTGAGGAACAGAGGGGACAGAAGTAGCTTTACTAAACTGGAGAACTTTCCAGTTGCCCACCTCAATGAAAAGAATTATGTGCGAGTAAAAATAGCATAAATGGGGAAAGGTAATTATACATTTGCTCTGTTAGCAAAATACAGATCCTCTCTTAACCTAGGCTTCACTGAGTCAGCCTTCTATTGTGACCTTTGTCGAGTACCCATGGCATACTCACCATGTTCGTCATGTCCAGGGAAGCTGAAAAGAGCACCTTTTCTATGGAAAAGCTCACATTGCTGAAGCAGCTCGTGATCCTGTGGGATAAAAAAGGGCCCCAGAGTTAAAGAAATGGGCAGGTGGAAAAAAACAGCAGAAAGGTGAGAGATGACCCAGCAGACACCTGCAACTCACCTGCCCTTCCCCTACTTCTGCTTTACTTTCACTGGCCAGGCTGCCCAGTGAGGGTACAACTGCCAGCGCATCCTGTCCTTGGACTTGCTGCTCCATCTCTTGTTTCACAGAGATATTCTTGTGCTGAGCTCTCCCAAGAAGGATTTCCAGAGCTTTCATTAACTCTGTTGCCTCTTGCCATGGTGCACCTAACGGAACCCAATAAGCAATTAAATTGGACTTCTACAGAACCATCTGGCAAGCTGTCATCAGCAGAGCAAAAACAAGAGCAGGAACCTTTCTCTGAAACTTCCCCCAGATGGCTTCAAGATGTCTCCTGAGAAGATGACCAGACACTGTCATACTCATTAGGCTTGGACTTCTGGGAGGTGCTGTAACTCTGTGCTCACCCATGCCTAAGCTGACCGACCTGTATTCTGTCAACAGGCTGTCAACTCTTCAAGAATTACAACAACACTGGAAGACACAAGCTCATCCGTACGAGACATGCCTTTTTTTTTTTTTTTTTTTTTTTTTTAACTATTCCACTGTTTCTTCCTTCCCGCTCCACTTCTCTCTTGCTCTGTCCTTTCTCTCACCTGTGTGCCCAACTGCTTGGAAGTCGCTGCTACAGTGATCATCACATGGTTCAATGCCCAGGGCTGCCCAGCTGCTCTCTGCAGGTTTATGCCCACAAATCCTTTGCCTGGCAAAGATTTTCTGGCCTTCAGAGTCCAGTGCTTGCACCATGTTCTGTTTACAACAAAGGAGTATTTTACTTTGCGAGCCTCACAATCCATTCATTTCACTTTCTTGCTCTCATATCAAAACAGAGATTAGCACAAACTATTTTATGCTAGGGTACAATAAAAAATTAGCGTACAATAAAATTAAAATGGGGTACAGTGGGAATAAGACCTGTCATTCCCCACTTCAGGGGAACCATCCATCTTGCAAGTTTCACAGTTCCAAGACTCCCCCTCCCTCAACTGTTTCTTCACACTGACCATGAGACCTTGAACCTGCTGGCTGATTCCGTTGTAAAACACCAACACATCCATCCTGTGTTTTGCCAGCTGAGATGCCAGGTGCAAATTCTGATCCTCCAGCTTATCATACAGGGTGCGAACACTGAAATCCTCCAGATCTCTCACTGCAAAACACTCTTATGAAACACGAGGTTAAGTCTCAAGCTTGACCACTGGCCACAAATCTATTCTATTTCCCCCCAAGGGGCACTGACTATCCATAGGAGGCAACAGTGCTTTGTGTACTGAGAGTAAATACCATGAATAGGCAAGACATGTAAGAAAAGGTCTCATTCCCTAGTAAGGGGGAGGATGATGGAGCGTTACTATCAACTTCTAACTTGTCCAGTAAACTGTCAGGGTGCTACTTCCCTACCAGATTTGTAGCTGTGAGTGGTAGTTTCTCCATGAACTGTTCTCAGCACCACTAGATAGTGCCATCTACTGGGCTCCAGACGTGCTGTGAACAACCTGAAATTGCCAAGATGAGGTCATCGAAGGCCTTTTGAGGCCCACGATTTGCGTGCATTCAGAGAATAGAATAAATAGAATAAATTAGTTTTAAAGGTTTTTTTTTTTTTTTTCTTCACTAATCATTTGAACCCACTGTTGTTCCAAATTATTTTTCACAGCTAGCCACTTGCCCTCCAACCTTCTAGGAAAAAAAACAACATGCTAATTCATTCCAATGATGGGAGGTTACAGTCCCCAGCTGAAGAGATTAAATGAACCTAAAATAAAAACACGTGTGTGTAAATGTCTACGTATGAGTGCACAGCAGTAAAAGTGCCTGTGACCACGTGTGAACTTATTTCTAGGTGATCAGGTATCAAAACTATCAGATCAGGCTAACAGAAGACACAGAATGGGGAGTAAGTGGTAATAAGGCAATGGGAAGACTGCTGGGGTTGGCACATCACTTCACCTTCCTTACCTGCAGCTCCTTTCTCTCCAAAGCCAGCATATTCTCCAGATCCACGAGGGCCAAGTGTCTGATAGTACTGCAGGCTAGAGGCAAGGACAGAAGTTGGTGAAGGGCATCTCTGTGTCAGACATACACATTCACCCTGGTCAAATCAGACACTGCACTATCACTACTTTAGTTCAAGCAGAAGAACAATTCTTTTCTCTAGATGCAAAACAAATAGAGGAAGCCTAGGTCAGGTAGTTCTTGGAACAGTACTCTGTGCAGAGGGCATGGTAGAGCTGTCATACACTGTGCTGGAAGAGAGCTGAAACACTGCTGGGGAACACCAAGAAACTTCCCATGCAGCCAGAAACTCAGTCTATTTTGCTGCCGGCCAGGAGTCCAGCCCTGGAGACTGAAGGAGCCAGGAAGTGCAACAGGACATGATTTGGTACTATCG
Source organism: Heteronetta atricapilla (assembly GCA_011075105.1). Taxonomy (NCBI): domain Eukaryota; kingdom Metazoa; phylum Chordata; class Aves; order Anseriformes; family Anatidae; genus Heteronetta; species Heteronetta atricapilla. The sequence continues at coordinate 3,319,875 of CM021754.1, read as the reverse complement.
AGGTGTGAGCTGCTGCTTATCTACCACCCAAAGGCAGCTTACCTGTCTTTAAGAAGGACGTACTCTGGGGAGATGTGTGGCTCACCCAGGCTCCTCCACCGCGGCTTCCAGCTCTTCAAGGGGTTAAGGATGGGGACAGTGGGCTGCAGCACAATAGCCAGGGTTGTCAGCACCACAATTAAGAAGCCCAGAACAAAGAGCACCGCTGGGGAAGCCACAAGGGATGGCAAGAAGTGAGAAATGCAGGAAGCAGTTTGTGTCAATGGCACTGTCTCCTTTAAACTTCACTAAATGCTCTCCTTCCCACAGAAACCAACATTTAGCAAGTTTCATCTTCATTACACAGGCTTCTGCTCCTCCCCTCCCTGTTCTGGTACACACAGGCAAGGAGACAAAATGTTTTCCCTGCAGGTAGTTACGAGAACCAAGACTCATGCTTTCATTTCCATCATTTTGCTGTCCTCTCTCTGAAGGACAAGAGACTGGCACAGGCGGAACACTTACAGAGAGGTAGGGCTTTGGGAAAAGACCTTAACTGCCCTTGTGGTTAGCCTTTAGTGAACTCTTAAATGATGCATTTAATTTCAGTTTAGTTTATCATGGAAACATACTGACACTTTCTGCTTTCATGCCAAGGGAAACAAAGCCCTCAATTACTTGAATTCTTCAAGCAGGGTGTGGGTAGAAACACAACTGCTCCCTTCCTCTCTCTCCCTTCTGCTCCTACACAAGCAGGTTCATGGCTACAGAACCATGAACTTCGGGAAGGAAAAACTGACAGGGGAAATGGATTAAAAATGACAAAGCCCACGGATTGATGGCATTTCTTAAGAAATGCTGGTTCAAACACACCCAAACAGGTACAATGAAGGTTATGTCAAAGCATCAGAGTTCAAAATCCCCCAGCATTTTGGCTGTACCTGTGATAGCAGCCCAGTTAGGAGCTAAGTTCAGTTCCTGGTGCTTCAGAACCCCATGTCTGGCCAGCTGGAACAGAGAAGAGGGCTGGAAGGACACATTTCTGGTGCTGCAGCCCATATTTGCTTCGTTCACAGTCACAATCAAAAAGTGTTCCTGAATGGTCCTATCCCTGAAAACATATGTCCCAGACTCCAGGAAAACATGGGCAAACCTAAAAGGGAGAAAGAAGGAAGGCACAGGTTGATCTAAGTGTCCTTTAGCCTGCAGCAGTGATGACAGTTAAGTACATGGACCTGAACACACCAGATTTCTGTGTCTGCACATGCTGCTTGCTGCCAAGGACCTAGCAATTATGTGAAAGACTCACTCTCAGTTCCTGCACTTAACACATGCACTATTAGTCACACCAGCTATTACCAGGAGATGTTGAGGTGAGTCTCCTGGACGAGGTGGTCTAGCCTTCGGAAGGGTCCAAAATCCCAGCTGGGGTTGCTGTTGTAAAGATGCTGCTTCTGATAAACTGGGTAATGGCTGGATGTGCGATCTGGGAACAGTTCAGCACAATGTCAGCAACTTTGACCCACTTTGGTTAGGAGAGCTGATGGTGGTCTGACAAAGTGCTTTGTGACTGCGTTTGTGTTACAGGGCCATACAGTGTCAGCTCCTTTGTTAGAACTGTGCATTACTACCCAGCAAACACACTGTTCTGACAGAGGAAATGTATTATCTGTAGCCTACAGAAATCCAGTCAAAATGTAAAAACACCAGATGAGTCACTGGCAGAGCCTAGACTAATGATGAGGAATCCCTTGAAGGCAAGACAGTCTGGGAGGTGAAGGAATGTGCTCGTACATGCAGCACTACCAAAAGTACAGTCACTGCTCTGAACGCCGATAGATCCACAAAGAGCACACAGACCCAAGCAACACTCACTGTGAAAGTCGATGCTAAGATGGAAAAGGATTGTGTCTCCTGCTTCCAGACATACCAGTGGGTTAGGGACGAGGGGCAAAGCATGGGTATCTTTGAAGAAAGCCCTCTGCACTTGATGACCTTTCTGTAGCACCTGATCTGATGAAAAGTCACCTGCCACAAGCAACAGAAAAAAAAAAAGAATCAACTCTGGAAAATGAGCAGCATGTGCTAACACCCAGCCCTTGGCAATGCAAGACTCTTCCGTATCTGTGGACGGTTTGAGCACACAAGCCCAAATTCTACTCTAAGTGACACTACCATGCACCAGGATTACACTGGAATCGAGAGCCAGCACACATACCAACAGATTTGCCACCAAAGGAAGTTTACTTTTAGCAATTTTGGAAGGCCAAAATCAACCTAAAATCTTAATTTGACAATAAATCCCCTCTCTGTGCCAACTTGCTGTCCTCTTGCTGTGCAGACTTGAAAGAAAATTGACAGCTGAGCCTGGCTGGGACCTCAGTTCACCCTGAGGTGCTCTCAAACCTTACCTGTGAGAAATGCATCCAAAACATCTGTGCTGGAGATGATAAAACCTAGCACTCCAGCAGGGCTAAACAGAACCAAATGCACCCGCTGGCTCTTCCGCACATGGTCGTCTGGGCCCAGAACGTTTGCCACCTCCTATTAAAAGCAAAAGGGAACACTGATACCGACAGGATCAACCCTGGGCTCAGACCGTGGTTGTGATCACACCTTATATTCAGCTGTGCAAGACTGCTCCTAGTGAGGTTTTTCACCACAATTCTGGAACTGTCATTTCTCAGGAACGCACCGTCCTGCCTGATCAGTATTCTGGGCTATGAGACATAAGGAGCCTCCCTTCTCTGTGCTCACAGCTTCGTATCTTTCAGTAACATCAGCCCCCAGGGGGCTCTTTATGTAACTGTCATCTCTAAGGGCTCTCTCCAGGCTCTCACATGATCCACGCTTACCCTGACTTCTCCTTCATTCATCCTCAGAAGCAGCTCTCTCTTGATGCCAAATCTCAAGGAGATCCGTGGGGCTTTCAGCAAACACAACTGGTCACAGAGCTCCTCAGCTGAGACATACTGCTTGCAGTGACATCTGTCCAGCAGAAAAAAGGTCCTGACTACTCATGATCCACGAGCAAACAGCTACAAAATACTAAGGGTCAGGCTAGCCCTGGTATCTTACGATCTACACAATGAGTAGACCTACTCTACAGTCATGGAAAACAGGATAAAGCAAACTCGCAGTCCATCTCACCCAGTACTGTGCCTCTTAATACTTTTTCCTTAGCACAAGGACCACACATGATGGGCCAAAATGTGATAGCCCACTCTCTACCAGGGATTAGTTACGGTCTGGAGCAGAGCGTCATGTATCCTTCCCCAAAGTTCTGCCTTGATAAAGGCAGAATTTCAAGGCATGAAGTGGTTGAAAGCGACAGAGTGTAATTGTAACACACTGACTTTCTGTGCTATGCATGCCAGGAGGAGATTCTGCAATACGGAAGTTCATTCATGAAGAGAAAAAAGCAGCATATGACAAGAAGTAGTTTCAATGCTTCAGTCAGCATTAGAAGTGGGGCATAGGAACTGGTTTTGGTTCTGTTCTAACTCTAATAAAGTCATCATCCACTTGAGGTGGGCTTAATCTGAGATATGTGGAAGATATCTCCCTCAGAAAATGTGAGTTTTATCTACTCTTACATCGTCACTCGGTGGCCATTCTGTTGTCTCCACCCAAGCATACAGAAATCACTAGGTAATTTTAAATACACAGGAAGAGGAGTGAGGCCAATGAACGAGGACTGAAGGCCAGCATCTCCACACAAAGGATCTCCAACAATGGAAAGTTTCTCAAAAACATCTCCACAGATCCTACCCTGGAATCACCTTGCAGGCTCAGTAACTTAGCCAGTCAGAACTAATTGTGAAGTGTTTCTTAATGAGAGGCTAGGCTGAGACTTACATGCCCAGCTCTGCATTAATCTCTCCACCTGCAGGCCCACAAGATGGAGAGCAGTCATATTGCTCGGGAAAAACGCACTGGCGTGTAGATGCCAGACGAACCTCTCCAGGAGCACAGAGCTCGTCCACCTAGAAAACAAGACATCTGATCTGTGAAACCCGACAAGTTCTAGTGTTTCAACAGAGAAGCAGCATCACTAAAACCCTCCACTCATCACTGACGTCCAACATAATGTCAATCCAACAAGGGTTGCTAAATGACAAGTTGAAAAGCATGAAGAAAGATCACAGCAATTTCACTTTCCATCCAAATTCCTCAACCAGCCCTAATGAAGATTTCCATGGCGAAAATACAGAGGTTTAAATTCCTGCATCTGGCACCTGAGATGCTTAGCTGTCCCCCCCCCCCCCTTGTCCTAGCACCCAAATAACTTTTGCCTCCAGCCCTCAATGAATTTAACCTTGCAAGATTCTGTGAAAGAAGACAAATGCCATTAACCCACAAAGAAGGGCCAAGGGTAGCAAACAAAACAGCTGAAGTGCTTGCTTGTGTCTGCATCAGCTCAGTGAACTGAACTCAGATCACACACATCCACAGACTCAGAACCAGCCTCAAAAGCATCATGCTACTCTCTCTCTCTCTCGTGTCATGCAATAACTGTTTTGAAGCCAGGTTTTACCTGAGGTAGGCAGTCTTGATCACTGTTGCTGTCAGGGTTTTCCTTGCCTCGCTCATCATAGTACACGTAACCTGCCTTGCAGATACAGGAGGCATCTGACTGCTGGAAAGCCCGGTTCAGCCCCTGGCAGGTACAGCTGATAGCACCTTAGAGAAGGGTTAGATTTAAAGTGGAAATCAGGGTAAGGAATATAATTTGCAAAAACCATGCTCACAGTAAAGGAGCAGTTCCTGTGCTGAATACTACAGTCAAATCACACTGCTTGTTTTAGTCACACCTGGAGTCTGCTGTAGGAATCACTTTTCTGGGTGATTTTCTTACTAGATTTTCTCTTAACTGCAGGGAAAGTTTCACTCACAAACAGCAACTCACCAGGCTGCGATGAAGAAGAGCTGCCACAGGGAAAACAGGCAGCCTGAGCAGTAAGGTGGTTGAAGGTGCCAGCAGGACAGGCTTGACAATCCTCTACACTCTTTGCAAAGTTGCTGCTCCCGTGGGTCCCTGGGGGACAGGGAAGAGGGGCAGATGCCAAGGGAGGGCAGTAGTAGCCACTGGGACAAGGCTTCTCGTGATAACTTTCACTGCCTGGAGAAAGTGGTGGGGTTATCTCAGATACAGACACTGCTTATGGAACTGAGCAAGGGTTAGAAGATAGACAGAACCCCCCTTATTTGTTCCAGTTCTACATAAACACGCACCTTTATATATTACATGCAGATATGAGAAAACACATACACATGTAACATGTAAAATTAATCACCATTCGTTTTCCAATTTAATTTATTTATATTTCAATGTCTTGACTTGTTTGTCCCAGTTCTTTGGACAAATCCAGTGGCCACAGCGGGTAGGCATGATTTCCTCCACGCTTTATAGCATGAGCTAACACATCACTGAACTTAACAAAGGATTCCAACCAGCAGAGACCTCCAAAAGCTCATAAAGCTATTCCTCCTGCCCAGCAGGATCCATGCAGCATTGGCTGTCACACTGCAAGGTTTGAAAACCTAGGTTCACACTTCTGATAACATATTAATTCCTGGTCTCGTAGCTGAGTCACAAACCTGGAGGAAAAAAGGGTTCACAGGGGCCAGAGAGACCATCCCCTCTACCCATACCAGGTATTTAAAATTGTAGAGGATTGAGAACTTTGTCCATATAGAACTTAGAGCTTTCTGGTTACAATTCAAGCTACTTCTTGCACTACTTCTGCTTAGCAGCCCCATTTACCTTGTGGGCAGATGAAGCCTGCTGGGCAGGGCTGACAGGGGGCAGCGCTGGCAGAGATGTTACGATAGCTGCCTGCATCACAGATTCTGCAGAATTTCTCAAATGAATCCCTTGGACCGGGCAAGATGAGGGCCATGAATCCTCCTTCACAAGGCAGTGGATGGGCACTGCCTGGGGGGCAGTAGTAGGGAAACACACACCTGGAAAGCAAAACAAGGCAGGAAAAGAGGATAAATGTCGCTGAAAATGTTCTGATTTCTGGACTCAATCACCAGTGCAAAATTAAAAATGATTCTCCTCTGGTTCTGGGCTTAGGCTAACTCATACAAATCATAAATCATCCTATGCAGGCCTACCAGTCACCAAATCCCTAACTGTGACTATGAAGATACTTTTGCACAATGCACAAAAACTGTGGTTGAAGCAGTAACTCAGGTTTTATCACAGGCAGATTTCACAATATTCAGAGTTTTAAAACAACCTTAAAGCTGGCTCCACCAAACACATGAAGTACTTACAGCTGCTCAGGGCTATTGTATGTTGACGAGCCTTCAGGACAGTAATACCCAGCAGGGCACACGGAAGGCACAGCTGTGCGAGCACCACAGTATGAGCCAGGTCTGCAAGGCTTTGGATTCACTGAACCTGGTGAAAAAGGGGAACCAGCGACTGATCTATGTGGCATTCCCAGAACAGGAGAGCATGTGTTGGCAAGACAGTGAGCAAGGGGGCTTTTTTAAGTGTTGCTATAGATAAAAACTCCCCTTTTTCTATTGCCTGGATTCCTGGATTACTTATGCCCGCTGTGCACTGTTCACCTGTCTGGACTCAGAAAGTACTGGAAATAAAGAAAACCGAGGCGCGTGGTTACATCACCTGCTGGGCATTCAAAGCCAGGTTTACAAGGTACTCCTTGGCTGTTAGGTAGCCCTGTGTGCGCTGGGTCTGGGCAATAGTATCCAGGTGAGCAGGGATCACACTCTTCCAGTGCTTTTGCACCAGGTTGGCTCCTGGAAGTACCAGGTGGACAAAGGAAAGCGTCCCCTTTACCAGGGCACCAGTATCCCAGGGGGCACGGATAATCCTCAAACCTGGTCAGACCTGTTGGGAAGAGAAAAGAATGAAGAAATTGGGGCCAAATGGCCAGGAGGTGTTTTAGAGAAGAGTTCTAAGCTCACCGTGAACATGAATTACCTCTCCCCTTCCCTATCTTGTCTTGGGGAGTTTTGTAATCAGCTCCAGTGGTGGGAGAGGGTTGGCTTTCATGTGGCACTTACCTGATAAAGGGCAGTGATAGCCCGGAGGACACGGCTGGCAATCTGTCACAGTCTGAGCTCCGGGGTGTTTGCGGTAAGTGTGTGGAGGGCATTTCTGAGGTGCCAGGAGATTGCTTTGGTCACTGACATTACCTCCAAGGCAATAGTGTCCTGAGGGACATGGATAAGCCTCTGAATCCCCTGACAAAAAAAAAAAAAAAAAAAAAAAAAGCTTTAAGGAGCCATCTTTTCACTGTAATAACACCTTTCTTCTGTGTCCTCCCTGGGTCCTTCCTAAACTACCACATGTATGTGTATGATTCACCGCCACAATTTAAGCCCCTCTTCTGGCAGATGGCACACAGAGATATTTGCAGACTGGCTTTGGTCTTACGCTCTCCTATATTTCCATCCTTTGACGGAACAGCGTATCATACCAACAGTGTTATGTGACTCTTCTCTCCCCAGACTCTAGAACTCACCAGTAGAGACAGCGTCCCACTGCAAGGACTGTCCCACAGTGCAGTATCTGATACCAAAGCTAGCCTGACCAGAGTCAGGGATACGTACAGCTCTCGTGAAAACCAACTCTCATTTCCTCCCCTCACCATTCCCACAAGTTCCAACCTGCTTTGCACCAGCGGCCGGGTGGACAGGGCAGGCAGTCTTCTCTCCGCCCAGCTCCTGGAACATCTCTGATAGTATTGGAAGGACATGGTATGGGCACCTCAGAGCCCTCCAGGCAATAGAAACCTACAGAAATGGATGGGAAAGAGAGGAAGGTGAAATACACAAGACACAGCTGTTAGGATTCTGTGCCTATAGAGAGCCAATCCAACAACCTTCAGACTCTTCCAGACTGGCAGCTTAGCACCACAAATTCAAGGTGGTATATTTGGTCAGGAACAACTCTTTGTTCAAAAGATGTAAAAGCAGAGGACGCTGATGAGCAATGACAACTTCTAAGTGGGTATTACAACATATGCAAGATAACAGATGCTCCCCAGTTAGAAATAGAAACAACTCGCCATTGTGCACTTCATACACTTCTGAGAGTCTCCCTTACCTGCAGGACACAGCCCAGCACACACCTGACCCCAGCGGCATCCAGACAGAAAGCGCCAGGAAAAGCCAGGGCCCTGTGGAGCAGACTGCGAGCTCCCAGCAAGGCAGAAGTAGCCAGCAGCACACTTGCCCTCCAGCTGCCCATGCCTGGAGCAGAGAGAACAGGAAGAATTTATATAAGAGCTGCTGATAATGACTTGGTACATAAACAGAGCAGTTGTTACACTGATAAGAGGGAGAAAATAGACCCATTTTTTTCCACTTAATGGAAAAAATAGATGACTAGATGACTGGAGTGAGCCAAGCACTTTTGAGTTCAAGTTCCACGAACGTGGGCAAATTGCTTTACATGAAATTGTGGATGACTTTCCACTGGGCTGGACTTTCTGGATAATTTTCTCTTTTCACAAACACTGCCTACATCTCTCTTTCAGATGCTCCTTTACCTCATTACATCATGGCAATGCCAGATTGCTTGGCCATTTCTCTCCAAATTCACAGATCCAACATCTCTACCCAAAAGCTGTGTCTGGGCTTATACTTAATTGAGAGAGAGGAGGTAAAGGAACTGGGAAGAGCTTAGCATTGACTTACCAGCACAAAACCAGGATGCCTAAGTGCTTAAGACAAAGTGAAAAAACAGCAGATTGAAATGAACGGTCACTACCTGCAGTAGTGGCCAGGTAAGCAAGGCAGGCATTCCTTCTCATTCCAGAGGCCAGTCATATTTGGAGGAGTAAAGGTGCCTTCAGGACAGGTCTGAGGAAACCGTGTGCCTGAAAGGCAGAACACAGAAAAAAAAAATAAGGAAGACCCCTGTGATCTGACATGGCTCTAGAACCATGTCAATGAGTAACACACGATGCCCAAGAAGGCAGATGGCACTACGTCAGATTTGTTGATTGTCACTTCCCCATCCCCTACCCTACAGGAAAACACACGCGAGGCCTGTACAACTCTGGGGCCACAATGAGGCACACAAGGTTTGAGTCCTCAGCACAGCCAGTGTGCCAGCTTCAGTGTACCTGGGGGACAGTAAGAATGCGGTGGGCAGCGCCTGGGGTCTCCTGCCACCAGGTCCTGGCAGTAGAATCCTCTCTGGCATGGAATGCAGGATGCAGAGCCCCTGGCTGGCTGGTATTCCCCAGGGGGGCACGGTGCTGGGTGGGACGCCCCTGACTGGCAGAAGTGACCCTGGCAATGACAGAGAAGGAAGAGGATTGCATGGAGATGGTGGCAAACTTAGGATCTGTGTGAAGCATGAGTCCCAGCATTACCAAACCCTGGGGCAACACTTCCTGGGGGATGCAATCAACATTTCAATCAGGCCCGTAAGATATTCTGCCGAAGTGGAAATAAAACGCCTCCTGCCCAGAGCTGAGACACACCTCTTTCACTGCCCAGACATCACTCAGCAGTACCTTAGGGCAGAGGAATGCTGCGGGGCTGAAGGAGCTGAAGTTTGCTGGGCAGTAAAACCCCTCAGAACAAGGTCCTGTTGGAGAACTTAAACCAAGGCTAGCGCAGAAAGACCCAGGATTGCATGGCACACAGCTCTCTGGAGAGGTACCACCTGTGGAACAAAGCAGAACTCAAGGTCAGTGACAGAGGACACAGAAGCATCTCCAGGACATTCACAATTTCATAAGCATCTATTTGCAGGGATAGCACATCACCATTATCAACCTTGGCTGAGTGTATCAATAACCTGCAGTGACCAAGGGGCAGCCCCGCACCACGGCTGCCTGTAACCAAGCCCCCGATCACTGTGGACTACAGGAGAAACCTGGGGGTGAAGTCACACTCACCTGTGCCGTTGTTCAGGGTCCCAACCGGGCAGGCGACTGGGAAGGGAGTTCCCTCTGGACAATAGTGCCCAGGCGGGCAGGGCCCGCTGAGGGGGAACCCAGGAGTCCCGTGTGGAACAGCATCAGTGGCTCCCCCCTCACAGTAGTACCCAGCTGAACACAGACCTGCCATGGGAGAACAGAGGGGGTAGCTGTGGCACTGTCGTCAATGAAAAGGGTGGAGGCACCTCCTCAAAACCTCAGAAGTAGGCAGATAAATCAAAGAGAAGTTGAAGCCCATCCTTGTCTTATGTAATCACTCTGCTGATGCTCTGCACTGTTCACCTTTGGCTCATCTCCTCTCTTCCTCACCACCTACAGCATCTATCACTTCCTTTCTTTGCTTGCACTGACCTCAACTGGTATTTTTTTATTATCTTAATTCTTTAACTTCTTCCCCAGATTTTGTTTCCTGTGAAAAGAGTTCTGCCTTTCTTCTTGTGTCCCACCTTAGCATTTTGGCCCAGTAACAACTACTCTGAACAAACAAGAAAGTGGTGGGGGAGGGAGGAGTGGTATTTAGGACAGAAAGAAGACCAGTAAAAGCGTTAAGAACAAGGAAAGAGGGAAAGCAGAGAAAAACTAAGGGACACTAGGAAAGTAATGCAGGAGGAGACTGAACACCCAAAACAAATGCTCAATTAAAAGAATAAAACAGAGAAATGACCAATAGGAACAGACAGGATATGAGAGCACCCTCCAAAACTACCCCTGTTTTCTGAGATATGATTTCTACTTCCGCTGCTTCCTTCAGCCCTTTATCTCTGACCCCTCTGTTGTGAGATGTCTGCTATTCATCAGACTCACCATCAGGTTCCCAGTTAGCATCTCCCCTGCAGTACCTCCCCACAGGACACAGCTTACAGGCAGCCAGGGCCAGGGCCCCCTCCAAGGCGTTCAGCGTCCCCTCGGGGCAGGGCAGGGGAGCAGCAGTCCCTGCTGGACAATAGTAACCTGCGCATCGAGAGGTGAATGAAAGAAACACTGCTCAGAAAAGAAAGGAAGAAGTGGGAACGTTGACCTTGATGATTATTGGCAAATATGGCATACCCCGGAGTGAACCACTGCTATGGTCAGGCAGAAAGAGGTGTGCAGACACCCTTCACACCTCCTATTGCATGACAGGGGTTTTGCTGCACTCATGTACTGCTTACCTCTGGGGCAGCTGAGTGGCTCCACAGTGGCAGCACTGCTGCAGGCCATACCAGCTGGGCAGGGGAGGCAGACACTCGCCCCAGGCATAGGGCTGAACGTGCCAGGCTCACAGGGCAGCTCTACCCCAGTGCCAACAGGACAGTAGTAGCCACTGGGACATCTGTATCCATGAATCCCATCTGAAGGGCAGGGAGCAGAGCTTCCTTGCAGGCAAACATACCTATAAGGAGAGAATTCAGTCCTGAAACAATGAGCTCATAGGCTGTTCCTAGAGAGTAGACGTGGGAGGCACTAACCAAAAACCAAGGGTCTGCAACGTTAAGAAACATCCCTTTAAAAATACGTTTTATTTCAGTTTGGCTAACAACTGTTCCTCCCCTGCCCAAACCTTGTAGCTGTAATTTACTGCCACCTGAAAATCCTAGTAATCCTATTTTTTTTTTTTTTTCTCTAAGCTGTCTGGAAAGTGTTCTCATTCTGAAAGAAAAACACTTTAAAAATTCTAATAATTTCTATTTTATTTCAAAACACAGGGCCCAAGTGTTCAGTTCCTGCTGTTTTTGCTTAGTCTCATTTTGTCTTTATCTTTTTGTAGGCCTCTGCCTTAATGTCCTCTATTTCTCCATTGACTCTGCCCTTTACCACTCCTCTGCCACATGCTCATAAGTAAAGATGAGGAAATATTAAAAAAACATTAGGGTTTCCAGAAGCTAAGCAACAAGAAAATGAGAGCCATGGTCCTACTGAATGCTGCAGGTGCAGTTTCTAAAGAAGAAACAATTCCTTAAGACAATGACTGAGTGTAAGAGGAACAGCATGAAGCAGAACAGCAGAGCTGCCTGTCATTTGTTCCCCCACAAGCAAGACCCACTAGGCTGAGTAGCAGGCTATGAGAGCTGACGGATTCTACATGATAGATGTGTTGGAAAGCAGCCTGGACAAAACACACATTGTACCCAGTTGGAGGACAAGAGCTTCAAAGATTTTGTAAGCCAAGGGTCATTTATAATCACATAATGTTCATTATAACCCAGGCCAGAAAACCTTCCCCAGTACTGTTGCAGCCAGGCTGTCGCATCTTCCTCAATTTAAAGGAATTCTTAGGAAGGCTTAAAATTTAACTAGGATGTGGTAAATACCTCTTTTTCCCAGGAATTTTGTTCCTGTTGCTAATTATTTTAGTTCTTCCAAATGTAGCCCTTACTTCTAATCTGAGTTTAGCTTCAGCTTCTAGCTAGATTACAACTGCATTACCATTTTCTCTAGTAGATTGAAGGGCTGCCTGCTATCACAAATCTTTCCCTACTAAATCCTGTTACACTACGCTGAAATCACTTCTAAGCTTCTCTTTCACAGATTAAATAAACCGAGCTTCTGCAGCCTCCTGCTCCAAGGCAGACTTGTGAGAGGGCCAAATGTTGCTAACAGCACTTTTCTGCCTGCCTTATGCAGGCGAGGACTGCTGGCTTGGCAGTGGTTATTGCACCACCTCGTGGGAAAAGAGATACAACACAGAACAGGGAAAAGGATGCTCAGGTCAAATGCTCTTCAAGTGTAATTATGAGGCTAAGTAAGGGTTTTGTAATAAACTAAAACTAAGGGGAAAACAGTATAAGACTGTATATAAGGCTGGGACAGAATGTGAGGCAAACGTAGAGGGAGAAAGAATAGCTTTGAGGCCATTCACTGAGATGACCAAGCAGATGCTGTATGGCCAACCTGGAGGGCTAAGAACAAAGTCTTTGCAGTTTAATTAATCTTGAGTATAAATATTTGCACACAAGAGCCTGCTTTAACCTACAGTAATCCTGTCAGCTATATTTTCCCACTAACAAGTGACTTTCTCACCGCACCCTGCGTTACACAGCGATGTCTGAGCCAGATCAAACAATCCTGCCCTACTGCAATACCGTCCTGCTGGGCAGGGCTGGCACTGCTCTTCTGCCTCCAGGCCCGTGACAGCAGAGAAGGATCCAGGAGGACAGGGCAGGGGATACCCTGTACCACTGGGGCAGAAGTGCCCGACAGGACAGATGTCATTACTAGGCACACCAAGGCCAGCAGATTCCACCTGTGTAAGAAAAAAAGAAAACAGAGAAAGAAAGAAAAAATATTATTGAAACAAAATTTGGCACCAAGTACTACAGAGATAGGTTCTGGGAAGGTTATGTATGAGCTGAGTCCTGCAAGCTGCCACTGAAACTACATGAAGACCACAGCTGGCATAAAAAGGTCGCTGGAAGTGTTGATGCTGAGCCATGGCTATCTGATCACTGATGCCATCATTTGGAAGAGACTTTTGCACACTCCAGTACAATCTACAGAAATGGAAGTCTGGCCAGAAGTTGTTAGCAGGCAGCTGCATGTTCCAGCAGATGTTAAGAGCAGAACGTTAGGCTACCTGGGGAGCTCGCAAGGGCAGCAGCAGCAGGCAAGAGTAACTCTATACAGAGCAGTAATACTTGGAAAACGTTACACTAGAAGATATGAGACTGTGACAATCCAGTCCTTGTCCTAAGTAATCTAGGCTTACTCTGCTGCTGCCCAGCACTTGCTCACCCTGTGTTTGAAGGGCGCTGGGCTGGTGGCTCCACTGGCACAGTGATAACCCGGGTAGCACAATCCAGAAGGCTGGGAAAGACCTGGTGCTGAGCAATACATGCCTAAAACGAACAGGAAAGCAATCTCTGTAACATGGCCTGCACAGAAGGCTGGTGGAGGAGTCAGTAACATGAAGGGAGAAGAGACATTTTCCTGAGCTTTTCCACATGTGCCCCTGAGTTTCTTGCGCCATGTCCCTGCTTACCTGCTGGGCAGGGCTCACAGTCAGAGCTACTAGTGGCACCAGCCCTGGGGCCAAAGGTTCCCTTTGGACATGGATTCTGTGCACTGAAGTTGGTACCTGGTAGACAGAAGTACCCAGCAGGGCACAGCTCAGGAGTACGCACTCCAGAACCTACAACACAAAGGAGAGCATTTTGCTCAGGAAATATTACAAGACATGACAGGAAGTGTCGTTCTCTATCAACATATTCAGCCTTCCTCCTCCTCTATTAGTACAGCCAGACCCAGGACATGGGATTCATCATGTGTATTCTGATGTAGTTGTTCAGATTCCTGTTGCAGTAATTGGAGAGAAACAGTACTTACAGAGGAACTGCGCTTCAAGTGCGATTCATCTCACCCCAAGGCAGACAGCTAAAATAAGAAAGATGAATTGCACCCCAGATGTGCCTCTTTCTTTCCACTGACTACAGAGGGAGGACAAAAATCTAGCTCAGATTCAGATGTCTACAAATGAGCTGTCTTAAGTTTTATTAGAGTAATCCCATCTAGGGAGTAGGACCATACCTGTGCAGTTATATTTCTTGTGTTTCATGTTGCATGCATGAGCTGCCAGACAGGAATAGCTTCATTTATTTTCCTGGGCATTGAGTTTTTTCCCCGCAGAGAAGAGAAGGATTTGGCTTCAGCTTATTCTTTCAATGACAACCTCAGAGTCTTAGAAATCTGTTTTGGCTTCCATTCTTGGCAGAATCTGATGCATCTGCCTGCCCAGTCCAATCCACGTAATACTTAGCGGAACCTTAACAGAAGTAAGGAAGCTATGGCACTCAAAATCCTTTTTGTCTCACTAAGTCTCACAGGAAGACTCAGCCCTTAGTGACATAGGATCCCTTTTTATCACAACACACAGCCCCCTCACATTTGTTAGGCTGTTCACAGAAGAGTCCAGCTGGGCAGAGTTTGTGCAAGTCCTTCCTCTCCTGTAACTGATAGATCCTGTTGCCACATGGTACAGGAAAAGCAGATGTGGGGCAATAAAAGCCTCATGGCAGCAATAGGGAATGGGAGAAGTAGCCAGGTGGACAGTAGTAGCCCACAGAACATGGTCATTTGGAAGTGATTTTTCCCAGTCCTACAACAAGAACAGCAAAGTCTTTAACTTTACTGATCAAAGACAACGGGAAACCTTCATCTCCTGAGAGAACAACCTCCTTCATCATGTACCTTTAACAAGCATCAGAAAGCAAGAATTCTCTGCAGTTCAGCCTCAGACGAAGAACATCTTAGCAGACAGGAAAGTCAGTTCTGATTTATATGCCTGCAGGAAACATGGGCTTCCAATTAAAATGCTCAATCACAATTTTGGAAATCTCAGTTGTGGTTCCAGCTCTGCTATAAACTTGTGTAAGCTCAGTTGAGCCATTTCTTCTCTACTGCTTCTGTTTCCCACTTGAGAAAGGAAAAGCCTCTTTATCTCATGGAAGGGGCGGGTGAATTTAAACTACTGGAGTGACCTGAAATAAACATATTGCACAGACAGATTGGGAGAACCTCTGAGAAGGAGCAGCTGTCTCAGAGCAGAGCCCCTGGCTGCTAGCCAGTACCAAGGACCTGTCTGCCTGGCTATTTTCTTTCCCTGAGGGGCTGACTAAGACATCATTGTCTATATAAGACCTCTAGAAAAGGTTTCTGAGCCAAGGAACAAAAAAGGTGTAAAATAGCACAAAGTGGTCTGGGTGACCTGAGACTGCTACGGAGAACCCAACAGAAATGTTGGAAGAGAAATGGTTTAGGGCATTTATACCTGGTGCACATCCTGCAGAAACCTTCATTAACCTAAGAAAATATTGTAAGCGATCAAGTTGTAGAGGGTACTTATCTCACTTTGCATTGTGTAACCCACATGTCTCAGGTACACCAGCAGACACTCACCACTACAGAAATACCCAGCAGGGCAGAGCTGACAATCTCTTGACTGCCATTTTCCACTGTCAGAGTTGAAGTGCCCAGGGCTGCAAGGGACCGGGGATTCAGAGCCTTCAGGACAGTAGGAGCCAGGGGGGCACTGCTTATGGTCTGGCTGTGTGGACCCAGCATCACAGAAATAGCCAGCATAACACGATCCTGCAAGAAATAAAAGATTCAGCATTAGGATTAAGCATAATATTTAAACCAAAAAGATGTTAGATGCGCACGATACACACCAGAAACACTGGTCAGGCCCTCTCCTCGGCAGAACTTCCCCCCTGGGCAGGGCAGACAGGCGTTAGGGTAAACCATTCCAGACAGAGGCAAAAACGTGCCAGTGGGACATGGCTCTGGCTTGCTGCTGCCCGGGGGGCAGTAATGGCCTGCTGGACAAAGGCCCCCAGTCTCATCACTGACTGGATTTGGTACACGTGCCTTTGAAGTGCAGTAATACCCAGGCAAACAAGTACCGCTTGGGGACGTGAGTCCTACAGAGAAGAAACATAAATTCAAATAAGCCAGTACATTACCTAATTCACAGCTTCTGGACTAAAGAAACCAGACAAGCCTCGTCATTTAGAGTCTGCTATCTGTGACCACCTCTGTTATTTAAATGCTAGATTTACAGTCTCCATATTCTCTAACAGAACTGATTACCATACAGCTTAATTCCCCAACAGCTTTCTAGATCACTGTACAGAAGAGGCTGATAAGATCATGCACTCATTTCTCCACTGAGAAACAATCAGGAACAAATAAGTCCAAGAATCTGAGCAACTTGTCTTTTGCTTTAATAATCTATTCAAAAACAAACTCACTCCACCTTAATCTGCCTCTTTATTAAATTTACAGAAGATAGCTTTGCAGAAATCTTTCTAATGACTGTAAGCAGTCTCTGCTCAAGGGGTCCCAGAGACCAGAGCAAACGCTACTTGGAAGTCACACAGACTGCAGACAGAAGGAAACTTCATTCATCAGTGGAACTTTCTAACTCTCCTAGATACAATACAGTTAGGATTGCATTTAATCCACACATGATCCCTACCTGCACTGGCACAAAAGGTGCCTCCAGGACAAGGTTTGCATTCTCCCTGATTTCTTAGTCCAGTTTCGTTACTGTAGGTCCCCACGGGGCACGGGTACTGATTGCCAGCTTCTGTGCCTGAGAGGCAGTAGTACCCTGCTGGACAGTCCGTTGGTTTGATTATCCCATGGGAGTTCTCTTGGAGATTGTCTGGGTGGTCCTTTAGGGCACAGAACCTAACAAAATAAATAAATAACTAAATAAAAATCCAAGTACTGCCTCAGACCATGCTTTCCCTCTGTTCTAAGGGACTGAGAAACCCTTTCTGCACAACAGTGGTAGTCTAAGATGACAAGCCAAATTACTTGAAATGATACAGAGAGCTGAGATGCAACCTGTCAGGGCCATTTTTTCTTCCCCAGCAGACACACCTACCAGGACAGATCTTCTATCTACACAGGTTCAAGTACAAAAAATGACATAATAATGGGAAAGGCGATAAAAATACGGGAACAAAAAGAACAGCCACGTGTAGCAAATGATGCATCACACAGAGCAGCCTAAGGCAGATGGAAATAGACATGCTAATTCCCAAGGAAAGCATCAAGATGAAGGAGCAGATCTGTTCCACTTACATTCCTGCTGGGCATGTTTTACACTGGCTTTTACCAGCCTGGTCCTGATATTTTCCAGAGGGACATGGTATGGGCTCAGGGCTGCCAGAGGGGCAATAGTGACCCACCGGACAGAGATAGTCTAGGAGGAAATAAAGAAGGAAGACGTCTAACGTAACTGCTCTGCTCGTGGCCTGGAGAGCTGTATAATGCCATTGGAGGAACTGTCACTACAAATCTAAAACAGGAAGCTTTAAGATAAAAGCTTTATAAAAAACAATCAATTGATTAAACAAAGAAACAAACACATGCACAAAAAAAAAAAAAAAAAACTACCCCAAAAAACAGGCTGGGTTTGTTAAAAGCTTTGCTGAACACAGATCTGAGAAGTGAGGCCCATGCACTGCACTCTGAACATGAACTTCACTGATCACTGAGCTGGGCTTTTAATTGAACGGCTGGGCAGACTTGTTGCCCTCAACAGCTTTCAGAAAGCTGAAGGGGCAGCAGCCTCTCTGCACTGTTGCATGGTCACTAACTTCCTTCTCACAGAGCTCCATGGCAGTATTTGAGTTACATCTATCCCTACATTACCTTTATGAAATGGAGAACCAACTACCACATATAACCTTCTCTCTTACTAGCTCCTTCTAGCAAAGCTGAAAATGTCACAGGGAATAAACACGTCTTGAGATATTTGTTCAACTTGTTCTTTGGCTTTGTAAGATCCCAGTAAACAATGCCTATTTTCCTATTAAATTTATGCACAATTACAAACTACTTAATTGGTGTTACTGGGTAGAATTTTTGGAAAACATTTTTTTAATCATTTAATTAGCTAGCCATCTTTAAATGTAACTTGAAATTTTAAGTAGAGGTAGATTTTTAAATCTTGCCATCACAACTCCTTTAGGTAAAGAAGGACCCCAAAGATTCCTACCTGAATGCTGACCAGATACAGAGCCCTCTGGGCAAAACCATCCCTCTTTACACAAGCCCTCTGGGGAGCTCTGACCACGCTGAGAACAGAACCACCCCGGGAAACAGGCCTGGCAGTCCTGTGCTGTCTGACCACCACGATAAGCCAGAAAGGAGCCTGAAAATGAAAAGAACAAAAGCACATTGTCCCATCATCCTCAACCCTGCTGGAAGTGGCTATGGAGAGAAGTACAGGTTCTTCATGCATCAGCTTTCTAGCTACACTTGCCCCAGCCACCTCTCACGTAAGATGCCAAAAAGATGCTGGCTAGGAAGGAAATCAAAGGGACCATCCTGTAAGAGACAAGGCAGCGTTGTACAGCTGTAGGTAGATGGCAATGTTCCTATGAGAAAAGGCTGCGAGAGGCTGGTCATGGGTGCTGGCTGAGGTCAACTCCCATTTATTTCTGGCCCAGACACAGCAGAACAGTCACTTGCTTAATGTAACTATAGATTTAACCAAGGAAGAAACAAACATCTGAAAGTCTTTCTCATTCAATTTAATTGGCGGTCTCATTAAAGGTGATGTTAGAGGACAGCTCTCACCGTGCAGGGAGAGCAGCAGAGACTTACATGTGCTCAGCTCACTGCGGCTGTGTGACCTTTCCTTCAGGATGGCTCAGGAATGAGCTTCCCCCCCACCGCTGCACAGCAGCGCATAAGGCCACAGACTGAGGCTGTTGTGTAATTACTGTCTGAATGCACATTTAGGGCTGATGCTTCCAATACAACAGCACCGGATTAGAGGCTAAGCTCTCGTGCTGACAGCAGCTGCCCCTTGGGCAACATAAAGGCACGCTTCAGTGCAAAATAACAAGGGGCTGCAAAACAATGGCACAGCCTCAGATGAGCTCAGCAGCTCACCCAGCACTGGGAAGAGAAATGCTGGTATGCAGCAGCTGCTGTAAAAACCTACCTTGGGGACACGGAGATGGAGAGGAACTTCCTGCAGGACAGAAGTGACCTCGAGGACAGATGTTCCCCACTGCTCCACCCATAGGGTTTGGGAGCGCGGAGCCCCCTGTGCAGTAGAAGCCAGCCTCACAGGGACCTGATGGAGCTGCAAGCTCTGCAGTTGCACAGTACAAACCTGAAGGAAGCAGGGGGCAGAAGCAAGACCCTCAGTTTGAGAGACACCAGAAATAAAATACTAATATCACAAGTCTCAGATTGCCTAGTGGTTTTGGCAAAAGGGGAGTGAGTATGTACAATAAATAAATAAATAAAACAACTTGTGCAGGGACAAGGGTGTTTCTCCTACCTGGTGGGCAGGGAGTAGGAAAGTATGAACCAGAAGGACAAAAGGTTCCTGCTTGGCACTGCCCAAAAGATCTAGAAGCTGGAGCTGCCATGCCTGCTAATGGAAAGAACAGAGACTGAGCTCAAACAAAAATTGCAAGTGCTCTATCTCATCTAAAGAGACCAGGAAGAACAGAACTAGAGCACAGAATTAAGGAAACTAATGAGAGAAAGCAAGACATCCTGAAATGGGCAGGTTCTTTAAGTGACTCTGTAGTACCACCACCTTAATAATAATCATCACACTTGATCATTCCCCTTTGTACCAGAGTGATTTCCAGGAAACACTGGCTTGCTTGACATGGATCCAGGTGGACAAAACCATCCAGGTGTGCACAGTCCCTCTGGTTTCTGTAGGCCTGGTTTGGAACAAACCCTTCCAGGAGGACACAGCTGGCACTTGGAAGCATCCCAGATATTTAAAGCTTCGCTGTAGGTTCCAGGAGGACAAGGATACTGCGAGGCAAATTCTGTATTCCTGGGGCAATAGTGACCTAGGAAAGTAAAGATAGGTTTCATAAAGGTTAACAGATGCTGGTAATAGCCTGGGAAGGACCCCCAGCTTGCACACACAGGTTTCTCTTCATCTCTTTCTGAGAAGAACTGAAACCAAGCTGTGATGGTGGGCCCATCTTGCAATTTATCACAACTGGGTGACGCCTTCATCACATCAGCACCATAAAATGAAGCTGATCGGTGCTGAGGATTAGCAATAGTTTTAACAGCAACCAGTTTTTTAATAAAATCTCGAAGTATGTTATAAACGTCTACTGCCAAAACTCTGCTATGTTGTACTTTTTCACATTCAGACAGAGGAACTGAATCACAAAGAGGTTGTTTTTGGCCAAGGTCATTGATCTGTCCAGTGGAAGAGACTCATGATCCATGTGACACAGTCCAATGACAAATCCACTATTAGAGCATCTGTTAATCCTTTAAATGAAATTTCCCTGAATGAGTGGCTAGGTGCAATCAGACCCACCTGCAGGGCAATCTGCGTAGTTTGTGGAAGCAGTCTTACAGTAAAAACCTTCTGGGCACTCCAAACAGCGTGCCATACTCCAGGATGGGTTATAACTCCCTGCAGGGCAAGGCTGGGCTCTGCTGCTCCCCACCCTGCAGTAATGTCCAGGTGGGCACGGTCCTCCACTGATTGTTATCTTTGAAGAAAACACACTATTGTTACAAAAAATCTTTCCACACCATTTACAAACTCATAGGGCAGCTTTGCAAAAGAACTCTGTCAGATCCTAATGGTGTGAAGGTCTGCATTCATCACTCAGTCTGTAAGGCTGTACACTTATCCTTTTCCAAGACAAGGGATCAGAAATTTTTAAACAACAGATCTCGTTGGACTGGCCATTTGGAAACTGGCACCACCCTTTCCTCTTTGCTCTTATGCTGCAGAGAGTTGTGGCATAAACCCATTGTCTTCTTGAGTTTATCATCTTGAAAAATTCTTAGTGTATTTTGCCTAGAAGGAGGGCTGACAGATGCAATATTCTAATCAAACTCATGCACTGCTGACCTCTGTAATTCTTACGTGAAGGCATTCTGTGCTGCTCTGTAGCATCAATATGCAAAAATAGAGATATTTTTGGTCAGCCCTTCGATTTAAAAGCTGCAAGATGGCCAGGTGTATTTTGCTGTCTCTAGCCCCTCACTATCTCTCACGATCACAAAAACTTTCACTATCAGTAAAACAGATTTACCTGATACAGAAGTAATAAGGTAACAGAGAGTTTGAGGCAGGACAAAAGAAAAAAGGTGTCCTTATGGTGCTCAGTTCAGGTACCACATTTTACAATACTTACATCACAAGCACAGCTTACCCTGGGAGGTTTAGGAGAAATGGCTCCTCCACTACAGTAGAATCCAGCTTCGCATAATCCAGTTGGAGATAGAAGTCCAGTCCCATTGCAGAAATACCCTGAAAAAGGGACCCAAAAGCACCATAATGACATTGGCCAGGCAAGACAGACAACAGCAAGTATGTAACTAGGAAACAATCACTCAGCCATCGTGTTTGATGTCACCCACTTCTATTCTCCTGAAGATGCTTTCACTGAGAACAGCTGCAGTTCAGAGCTTACACGCCTGAACAAACAGCACTCCGCATCATCTCAGAGCATGAAAGCACGTAGAGAAAGGGTGGAAAGTGAAGATCATAGCAGAAGTTTGCACCTCACTGCAAGTACCCTCTTACATAGTAAAGTGGCAGATTCAGTCTTTCTATAATCTACTTAGCATCTCTCACCAAGAAAACCGTTGTTCACAATTACCTGATCTACAATCACAAAGTTTCTCAGGAGCCCTAGAAAAGCTGGAATCTCGCTAGTCCCTTCAGTACTGTACCTGCATCACACAGGAGACAGTCCTCAATCCCAGTATTCCCAGTTGAGTTGCTGTAGTAACCAGGAGGACATGGCTGTGGCAAGGCAGTGCCCACAGGGCAGTAAGCTCCCTTGGGGCATGTGTTCCCCAGGAGACCATCCGTAGGTGTTGGACTGGAAGAGCCTCCACTGCAGTAGAACCCAGCCCAGCAGGCTCCTGTAATGTGAGACTGGCCCGGCAGCGCACAGTAGTGCCCTGAGAAAGCATTGCACTGGCATCAGTACTGGCAGAAAACATCAGAAAGCTACTGCAGAGAACTAGTTACATGCCTACACAAACATGAAAATATGTACAGTGAAGTGCAAAAGGATATTCATTTCCATGCTTCAGGAAAACAAACCAACCAGCAGGTGATGTCTAGTGATAGCAGGCTTAATGAAAACTACAGTATTTTCTCTTTTCTTTTCTTTTTTTTTTTTTTTTTTTTTTTGGTAGCTGTAAGATAGGCATGCAGCCTAAATTATTCATCTAGGCTTGTGATGTGATTCATAACATCGTCAATCAGATGTCTACACTAGAAGAATAATCCAACCTCTCTCTCGCCTCACCTGACCAGACAGCCTACCTGAGGGGCTTCACCTAGATTCCCAACTTAAAAATGGCAAAAATCTCATGCTAAAGTCATATTTGCATTGAACAAAGCAGTGCTGCATACAAATACTGTCTCAAAAGCTGGAGACAGTATAATCAATTTATAAGATCTTTTGCCCAAGGTAATTTAAACTAATTCTTCGCAGGACATGATGTCGTGGCCATATTGCTTCTGGTTTTCATCTCACTTGACTACATCTGCACAGTGTGAAATATTGTCTTCTAAGTTTCTTTTACACGATCACCTTATTCAAGCTTATAAAGCATTACATCAGGTACCTGTGGAAGCATGGAGATGACAATCCCCCAGACAAGTACTTTTTCCCACATTTTCCAATATAACATCACATTAAGGCACATTTTAGATTCAAGGAGTAACTCTTTTTCCTCTTTTTCTCTGAAGTGCTTGACTCCAGTCATACCAAGGAAAGGAGCAAGACAATTGCCAGGTGTTTCCAACTCCAGTTCAGTATATGGCTTTAGAACCCCTAAGGATCAACAGGCAGCTGAATATTTCTGTCTTCATTTCCACGTAGCACACTGGGTGTGGGACACTGAAGCCTGTCATTCATCCACCAAACCATGCAAATGCTACCAGTGAAGCTCAAGAGCATGCAGAATATATTTTCATAAGCTGTCCTGTCACCACCCTGAGATACACTTATGTGCCATTTACCTGGGTCACAGGGGGCACAGTGAGACAGCAGGCTGCTTCCATTCTGTGGGTTGTAAGTTCCCTTAGGGCATGGAAACTGAGCGGCAGCAGCAGTACCGGTGGGGCAGTAGTGGCCAGCTGAACATTCATTCTCCAAAAACGAAGAGGAATTCTGGGGGCAGAAGAACCTGGTCCAAAGAGGAAAAAAAAAAAAAGGAGGTCCAATTTAAAAAAGGAGGGAAGGGGAGGAATTTCTAGCACTATTCTATCCACAAATCGAATCATAGAATACAGAAATACCAAAATAGAAATAGAAATACCTGAATAATGACTTAATGGAAGCAGAAGCTAGTGTAATATGGCTGCACTGTGCTGTATTGACCGCAAAAGAATCCTGCTTAGGTATATTGCTACATTCTTAGTTGTTTCCTTGTATGCCAAATTGATGGCATAATTGCAAAAGCCACAGAGACGTAATTTTCTTAACTTGAGTCATAACACATCTAGGCTGCGAATCATCAACTTGTAAAAGTTAATCAAGGTCAAATCCAGTTAGTAATTGGAGATGAATCCCCTAAGGGAACGCCAGCCTCAGCATCAGGTGGTACACAAGACCTTCTTCCCCTGTATCACAGCTATGCCAGCCTGTTGCCAAGGGAACCATTTATTACTCCAGACGTGAAAGAGGTTTATGGTGCCAACAGTTTCCTTGCTTTAAATAGACTTCTGATCTAAATCCTCTTCCACACCAGTTGTACCTGGGTTTAGGACTTTGCCTGGTGCCGTAATCAATTATATAGTGTTGTTAACAGCATTCCACAGTTGTCCTGCTTCCTGTCAGATCTAAGTGCTTTTCAGTGGTAAGGTCACACTGCTCCAAGGTGGCAGGATAAACCATTATTTCCCATAGTCCTTTATTCACACATGCAACGCTAAGGTCATGGTCTCAACTCTTACCCGTTAGGACAGGGGAGGCAGCTGGATTGCCTTTGTGAGGGGTTATATGACCCTGCCGGACAAGCCATTGGAAGAGCTGTGCCCTTGGGACAGAAGTGCCCTGGAAAAGAAAGAACAGGTCAGCATTAGCAGTCTTCAAAAAATCTACAGCAAACCAGGCGTGTAAGGGGAATCCTAACTCACCCTGCGGACATGGCTCTGGCTTCTCCCCAGAGACACAGTATTCACCCTCTGGACAAGCATGGCACTTCTCTCCATGTGTCTGTAGTTTATAGGAGCCAGCAGGACATGGTGCTGGACTCCTGGATCCAAGAGAACAAAAGTGATTGACTGGACATGGAGCTCCTGAGAGGCCATCTGTGGGTGTTGGGGTCTGGGCCCTGGTGACACAGTAATACCTGCAGCAGGGAGTATTGGAGCATGATGTCATTATTTCAAGAGGGTAAACAAGACCCCTTGCAGAACACCTTTCCTTATAAAGAGTACATAAATGTGTTCACTCTTCCCTTACCCTGGGCTGCAGGGTCCTGTGGGAGCCCTCTGTCCAGAGCTATTGCAATAGTATCCCCCAGGACAAGGCTGGCATTCCTGCAAACTGCTGCCGCCTTCAGAGCCAGACCAAGTGCCAGGAGGGCACTCTAGTGGAAGTGGTGCACCTGGCAGAATGAATGGCACCAGAGTGAGGAAATGCCACCTTGTACTTTACATGAATTAAGAAAAAATGTGCTTTAGCAAAGCACCCTACCTTCCGGACAATAATGACCGGGTGGACAAGGAAGTCCTGATTTTCCATCTTGAGGATTTCTTACTTTGGCACCACTTTTGCACCAGAACCCCTCAGCACAGTCTCCTAGAAAGCAGAACAACATACAAAAAGCCACGTAACTGTATTAAAAAATAGGCACAAAGATAGAAGTTTCAGCATACATCCTGAAATACAATCATTTGCTATGGCGTAGTGCAGAGCCACCGCTGGTCTAGAAATAATTGATGTAATGGCCATCAAATGGAGAAGTTGCTTGTAATTGTAGGGGAGTGGAGAATTGGTAGCAGATCACAGGCTGACAGCTCCTAAATAGGGAAGCCTTCTGCTTAGCTCAGACCTTGCAAGCAGTGCCTCCATAACCAGGCAGGTACTTAACACATATTTCTCCTTAGGCACATATTCAAACCATCCTTAAGTGAAGCCTGAAGTTACTTAAATGCTTTATGTACCTGTTGGGGCAGCAAGTCCAGAGGATTCACAGTATTTTCCCGGTGGGCATCTCTGACATTCCTTGATAGTTCTCAGTCTTTGCCTTGGTCCAAAGGTTCCTGCAGGACAGCTGTACTGAGTGCTCCTGTTTGTCCCTGGTGGGCAGTAAAAACCTTGTGGGCACGGGTAAAGGGTGAAATCTATAACTGGCCCTTGCTGGTTGTCACAGTAATAACCTGCAGCGAATTCAGAGGGAAGAAAGGTAAATTAGTCACCGAGATGTACTAGCTACCGAGCTGTGCTCATTAGAAGAGAAGGCTCCTAACGGGTTCTCCCAGGCATACCAAGCACCTCACTGGCCACTCAAGAAATAAATGTATTGCTGACCTTAAATGACTATTGATCTGAATCACACCTCTGCCGGGACAAATCCACATCAAAGCCTACCAGATGCTGAACTCCTAAGAAGGAAATTTACCACCCAATGGTCCCCAAAACTCAGGACAAAACTTGCAGATGGCACATGAAAACACTTCGGGACACAGCACTGATCTCTCTTCCTTTCAGTTACTGAAACCCTTCAAAGACAATTTCCCCACTGAACACCAGAGTCTTCCCTTAATGATATTTTAATTGTTCAGAAGTACCCAGAAGTTACCACTTCTGCTTTCACCTCAGAATTGCTTTTGCCTCTTACAGCCTTCTCACAGAGATACAGAAATTCTTCTCTGGTTAAGAGAAGAAAACCAAGGTAGGTCTCAAAACTTTCACCCACAGCAAGGCTCCAGAGCCAGTAATATTTATGCAGGCATCTCTTGCAGGGATGCAGTACGGTCATTTATTCAAGGCTTACCTTCCCAGCACTCTCCAGTGGGGGCACTGAGACCAGGTAACTCGCAGTAGAACCCAGAGGGGCAAGGCTGGCACTCAGAAAGTGTTCTCCTCCCTGGTAGGCTAGAGAAAGTGCCTGCTGGGCAGAGCGTGGGGATTGCCGATGCTGCAGCTGGGAGAACAGAAACAAGGCAGAGAGAAACGAACAATGAGAGAATGAAAACATTGCTCCATTCGGGGCCGAGATGAGTGCATGTGGAAACAGAATTTGTGGATCTTATTTTCACTCACAGGTCAAATGGTGCTCCACAGAAAATGATAGATATTTATCAGATACATTTTATAGAAGGAAACAGAGATGAAGCTACTTATATTCTAAGGACAGACAAGTTAAGGTATTGACACAAATACATCACCACTTTCAGAGAACAGGTCAAAGGAGGAACTAGAAGAAGAACCTGGGACTCAGGGCACCCTGGTCACACCCTAGCAAGCTGGCCACCACACTCTCTGAATCACCCACCAGTATTTCAGATATTATGGCATATGGAATTTTTGTTCCTGATCGATGCTGGATACTTACTGCAGTAAGTCCCCGCAGGGCAGATATTCCCAGTCACATCATCTCTTGGATTAGGGAGGGTTGCTCCACCTTTACAGTAAAAGCCAGCAGCACATTCCCCACTGGGAACGGACAGACCTGGAAGGCAGAAGGGTAATGGCACTCCAAGCACCAAGACAGAGGGAGAAAAGCAGGAGTGCAGCTTCCCTTTGGGCAAACATCACAAGGTAACACCTGAGCCCCATTCTGTGCTAGCAAAACCAAAGGCATCTTGCAAGCATCACTGCAACTCTATGTATGAAAGTACAAGGATAGGAACAGCTCCAATTTAACACACTGAAAGAATACTGAAAGGACAGGAAAGAAACAGAAGAAAATGAAGCAGCAGTCAGTATTCCAGCATCTGCTGGCTCTGCAGACACAGAGAATACAGAGGAGGCTTACACAAGATCCTGATTCCCTGTGCCTACAGGCCTGTAATGTGTGTTCATACTGGTCCTCTGAAAATGGGAACGTGGTCGCAAAAGCTAAGTGATTCACTTAAGGACACACACAGTATTCTGTACTAAGTCAGCTTTATCACCCAGAACCAGAACCTAGCTTTAAAATCTTATGTCAAGTTCCTAAATAACAAATAATTTTATTTACCTTTATTTCCACACCCCCCAAAACATACCACTCCTGTTCTCCAAAAGCAGCTGCTAACCTGGGGCATTGCAATAAAACCCTGGAAGGCAGGGAAGAGGCTCTGGGCTTCCTGTGGGACAATAGAAACCAGCTATGCACTTCCCTCCAGTGGCAGTGGCAGGACACAGGCAGTTGGCATTGGTGTAGTTATCCAGATCAAAAGGCCGTGGGGTCCAAGCAGCTGAGATGCAAAACCATCCTGAAGATACAAAACATGGCTCAGAAGCTCAAGCAATGACAAAGCCCCAGAAGTTATCATCGACAAGCCAGGGGGAATGGCCTTGCACATAGTGCCTTCACAGCACAAGCATAAGCACAGGGAATAGGAGACAGGCTAATATCACCAAAGTTTTACAGCACTGTGGCATCATCTTCCATGCACTAATACATACAATAATACCAATAAATCTGCAGGATGTATGCAACATGCTCCTTAAGGCACTGCCTCCAAGGGCAGCAGCCAAACAGACCCAGAACTCACCTGCGTCACACTTGCCTGATGCAGCTGTCAAGTTCTCCTTCCCACAGTAATGCCCAGGAGGACAGGGCAAGCAGCTATCCAAGCTTTGTGTCATGGGATCAGGGTTAAAGTAGCCCCGAGGACAGGGAAACTCAGTAGCAAACCTGGTTCCTTCAAAATAAAGACAGAATGTTTCATGGACTATAAATAGGATGTTGGCTATTAATCCCGCAGCATCACCTCCTTCATCTTTGCCAGTTTATGACCGTATGATTCTATGATTTTTGCCAGTTTATCTCCGTGTTGACCTCCCCAGTGCATAACCTGGCCTTCAGGGCCATGACAACCTCCAGGTGCCGATCAGCTTACTAGTGGGGGGGTTAAGTCACAGCCTCGTCTATGGGTTAAACGATTGGGTTCTTTTTCTATGAAGAACCAGACTGACAGCTGAAGGTTTATTTCACAGGGACCACTTCTTGCCTTTAAAAAGTTATTTCACCCTGACCGATAGCTTGCCTTGTTCCCTGGGCCCATCTCACCTCTGGGGCAGTAAAAGCCAGCTGGGCACGGATTCGCGCTGTAGCTGGTAGTATTTTCTGGGCAGTAGTAGCCTGCCGCACAAGGAAAGCACACAGCTTGTCTGGTGAGGTTGTTGTAAGTCCCTGCAAGGCACGCTAAGGGAAAGCTGGTTCCTTCGGGACAGAAGTGGCTCACAGGACAAGGGCCTCCTTTCTCCCACACACCTAGGACACAAGAAGCAGGAGACAAAGCCAACAAAGGGAGCTTATGAGGGAGGGTCAATGCCAACAAAGGGAGTGAACTGATAAGGATCTCTTCTTAATTATGTTTTCTGGGATCCCAGAGGACAGGTCATGATGAGGTAAAACACAGTATCTAAAATAACTACAGTATCTCAGCTTTGGAGTTACTCAATGCTGTGTCACCATGTCTTTTTCCTCCTAGCTTCACAGGCAAAGCCATGGTGAGCTGTATTTTGCACATCAGCTTTCTAAACACTCTGCTTTGTATGTAACAAGAATTTTGGAGACTATTTAATTGTCCACAGGAATTGACCTGGAATTCTTCCCTAGAAATTATTCTTTCTGATACACAATAAAATGATAAGGGGGAATCAGGCTACTTCCATTACAGGCTGGTACCCACAAGTTTCCAGTGTTCAATGCCAGTGCCTCATTCAGCAACACAGATAGGGGGACTGATTGCTTTTTCATCCTTGTTATGTATGCAGACATATAAATACCCCAAACAAAATTAATACAGGGTTTAATTATATTAAAAATCAAACGACTGAGAAGAGGCAGGGGCAGGAGTACTGGGGGAAGAACTGCCGTTTTTCAAAGCTCTCTGTTGTCAAGACCCTTAATTATTGGACACAATTAAGTGAAGACATTGACATTCACCCAGGGCAACTCACCAGGTGGCGATGGCGAGGAAGCTCCAGAGAGGCAGTAGTACCCCGCTGAGCAGGGTCCTGAGGGTGCCGTGAGGCCAGCAGAGCGGCAGTAATAGCCAGATGGGCACGCTGTGCAGCTGGACTCCTGCCCGATGTACAGCCTGAAGAGAGACAGAAGCAAGCTTTCTGTTGGCAAGTGTGCAAGTTCAGCAGGAGGTCCCTGATGCTTATACCCCTGGCCAAGGGAAAACAGCCATGAGGCTTTTATAATAAATCCAGAGATGTGTCTAATGAGCCTTACTGGGCTGCAGCTTAAGGACGTTGTAGGGAAGCAAAGGAGGTAGCAGACAGCAGTAGAAGAGAAAGATATAAAGGAAAGGAAAATACAGATTAGCACCATCAGAACCAAGAAGCTCACCTGTCTGAGTAAGTGCCCACAGGGCACTGCTGTGGGATACTTGTGCCAGCTGGACAGAAGTGGCCAGGTGGGCATGGGCCACCAGTGCTTATGTTTGTGGCTCCATTAGGGTTTGGGACACTTGCTCCTACACCAGGAAGATAAACCAAAGGTTTCCTTAATGATATAGGACAGTCTGTCACCCTCCCATGCCTATAGAGTAATTTCTATAGCAGGAAGGGTTTTTTTTTGTAAGAATATGGGGAGAGAGCATGAAGTTAATTCAAAGGGCTGTCGTTCACACTGCCAAGCATGGATCTCAATGCAGATCACGGCAGACTTGATAGGTCTGTTTCAGTGCAGTCTCCAGGTTTATGTGTTAGTTGGCAAACAGAAAGTTAGAAACAAAAAGGCCTCTTTTGAATGCAAGTTCTCCCTGCACTGGTGTGGCAAACAACACAAAGTTGCCTGTAAGCATTTCCTTTAAACTGGACTGCATCCAACAGTATCTTAAGTTTGGACTTGTTCTCATTACAGCATTCATGACAACTGCCATGCAAAGAGCAAAGAAACTGGTAAAGACCTGGAAGAAAACTCAACTATTATACACGGTGATCCCAGAGCCAAACTCTAACTCAAAATATTCTTGGATTGCTGATAGCTGGACATTGAAGAATACAGCAGAAGGACTCCTTGAGTTCCCCTTTGGGTATTTTCTTATGTCCTTTTACTGGACTCAGAAAGCAAGTTTTTGACTAGAAAAATTCCTGTTGCAACCAAGTATAGCCTTATTATAGAGCTTCATTCCTCAGGGCTACCCTGGCACACTCTCCAGCAAAATTCAGGGAGAGACTGCACAGAGAATGTGTAAGAAAATCCTCGAGATCACAGCTTTCTACTTTTCCACTTCTCTTCTGTCCTTGTGAATGTTACATTCAATACCTGCTGTGCAGAAGAATCCTGGCCAGCAGGGACCACTTGGAGAGGATAATCCCCAGTCTCCACAGAACATTCCTGGAAGATCACACGGAAAAGAGTGTCAGTAAAAACAGCAGAGCTGCTGTGCTCCATGCACTGATTGGAAGGCAAAGAGGCAGACTTTGGGTGAGCTGATTCCTCAACATCAGCATTCCAATTCAAACTGTGCTCCTCTGGAATATCCTGAGTTTAAAAACACTGTTCTCCTACCTGTGGGGGCCAAAAGAACCCCAAACTGCGGCTCACTGGGGGATACTATCAGTGGGACAAGAAATCTCCTTTGATTGCGTATTATTATCACTGCATTTCCTAAAGGTAAAATGCATCAGTGGACTGGGAGAAGAGATATGCACTCTCTCAGACACTGCTCCACATGGACGATCAGAGTACTGGTACTTCCTCACCTGCAGGGCACTGCTGACACCTCTCAGACTGGCTGAGTCCATAAGAGGGATTGTAAGTCCCGGGGGGACAAGGATATAAAGAGATTCCAGTTTTCTGAGGGCAATAGAAGCCAGGAGGACAGTGGTGTCTTAATCCTTTTAGACAGTGAAACCCAGCAGGGCAAGGAAAGCATTTGTCTTGACCTGTGAAGGAAATTTAGAAAACTGAAAGGAAACATGTAATGACCTGGAAGGAAATACCATGTGCACAACTTTTTTCCTGTCTAGTTGTGCACTTAGAGAAGCAGCAGATGAAATAAAGTCATTCTGCAAGCCCTCCTGGAATGACTAGTCTTTAAATATGCACATTCTCCCAAGAATGCCTAATTCAGCAAGCTTCACAAACCCAATCCAACCTGAGTCACAGTAACCTCCACATCTCACCGGTAGGTGGCAGGAAGAACAGTGAGGAAATCTGGTTAACTGCTTACTAGCTTTCTGTACACTGTCACTGTGGCAATCCCACTCTGACCTGCTGCAGGAGTGAAAGAATCCCTTTCCTCCCACCGTGTGACACCAGGGGAAAAAAAGGGTAAGAAAACAAAACATACCAACCAAACAACAAAAAAGATAACAAAAAAGTAAACCCTTTCTCTATCCCAAGCAAAATAATGAGCAACTCATAGCAGTCAGCAGCTATCGAGACATTCTTGGATGCAGACATGAGATACCATCCACTTCTAGTTTTCCCAAGTCACCCTGAAGCTGCAGAGATCCAGTTCCTGACCTGTTGCATTACTGTATTCTCCACTGGGGCAGGGAGAAGGTGCTGCTGAGCCTGCAGGGCAGAAATGTCCTCGAGGACAGATATTTCCAGTGACACCATCCTCTGGCTTTGCAGTCTTTGTCCTTCCCGTGCAGTAATAGCCTTAAAGCAGAAAGCATTTGAGTCGTCTCTATCATGCAAAAAACAAAACAAAACAAAACAAAACAAAACAAACACAAAACATTTCTGAGCAGCTAAAGAACTTCTGGTTTTGTCTCACCTTGTGCACAGGGTTGTCCAGGAGCATCTTGGCCAGACATACTGCAGAAAAATCCAGGGGCACAAGGCAGACACCAAGTGGCATCCTGAGCTCCCCTCTGTCCATTCCAGGTGCCAGCAGGGCACGGCATCTCTTTTGGGTGCGTCGTGCCAGCAGGGCAATAATGTCCTGGTGGGCAAAGATCTCCAAAGGAAAGCCCCACCTGAAGCAAGGGAAATAAGATGAGTATGTTTTTTGAAAGCTTTTGTAGTGCTGAAAGGGCTATGCATGATATTCAGTACTCACAGGCGAGGAACTGTTGGACCCCTGAGTGCAGAAATGTCCTGGCTGGCAACGTCCTTCTGGCTCTGTCAGACCAGCCATGCTGCAGTACGAGCCTGCAGGGCAGGGCTTGCATGAACCTGCCCTGGGTACATCCATGTATGTTCCCTGCACAAAGACGGAGAAGTAGTGAATGCCCTTCACCAAGGGACTGGAAACTACTGAAAAGTGCTACTTAAAAAACAGAGCCATAAAGGATTCTTACCACTGGACATGGGAGAGGCAGGGAACTTCCAGCCAAGCAGTAATGCCCTTTTGGACAAGGTTGGGCTTCAGACAAGCCTGTCTCATTGCAGAATGTACCCTCTGGACAGTCCCTACAAAGAGACTGCCCACGGCCCTAAAAAGGGACATAAGAAAGAACTCGGCAGATGTGCAGCGTTGCTGTTTATAACATGAATAAACTTTGACCATTCTACCAACTCCCCAAGACTTCCCCTACTACAAAATGAACACAGAGGTCCAAACACAACCAATTTGTGGTATCTGCACGGCACCGTGCAGCATTAAAACAGTGGCAGGCACAGCCCTGGTCTAATATTTCTCATTCTGCAAAGAGTTCTTCCACTGCAGGGCAGAAGCAAAGACGATGGCGGTGACTACTCAGCTTAATCGAAAACCCAGGTCCCTCTTTTTTTATGCTGTCTGCTTACAGACACTCCATAAATGACTGTTTACACACTTGTACAGTTGCCATTGGCTGTGATGACCCCACAAGCATCTTACAGTGAATTCTAATGTACTTACAGGCTGGAAGCTGCCAAGAGGACATGGCTCTGGCCTGAAAGCTCCTGTTAAGGAATAATGCCCCTCCATGACCATCTGCTGAAGAGCACTTTTGGCACCTCCTATACAGAAGTATCCAGGTGCACATGGTCCTGAGGGAGCTTGGCTGTTTGTCCCATCACAATAAAGGCTATGTGTAGGGGAGAAAGCAATAAAAATCTTGGGTAGTTTGTTTTGTGACTGGATAGCATGATTGCAATACAAAAAAATCACTGCAGTCTACCTGGGATCTCACTGAGACCTAGTTCCTGTTCACTTAAAGGCCTTGAAAGGAATTTTAAAAGTACATATATCAAGTGTCACACATGCTTTTTA
Organism: Heteronetta atricapilla; assembly: GCA_011075105.1. Taxonomy (NCBI): domain Eukaryota; kingdom Metazoa; phylum Chordata; class Aves; order Anseriformes; family Anatidae; genus Heteronetta; species Heteronetta atricapilla. Next base: position 3,286,164 of record CM021754.1, on the reverse strand, counting down.
AAGACCATAACCCCTCAGATTCAGTAGTTTTATCCTGGAAAGAATACCCTCCTCTATGAAAAGAGAGTGGCATCTGCATATACATCACCCAAACACCCAGTTGTTGATTTTCTTCACGCCTTTTCTGCTTCTTTGGACTAGAAATACACAAGAACAAAAAGGAGCTTTGAGGACATTCCCTTCATCTTCTGGACAGAACATGAATTCCAGAGCTGTCTCTTGCTCTGTTTTCCTGACTACTTCTCCAGGGAAAACAGGGAGTGCAAAAGTGTAAATAAAAAAAAAAAAAGAGAGAAAGAAAAATTCAGATTCTACCCCACAGAGACCTACAGCTCCATCCCAATCAGCATTCTCCTTCACAGTGAACCACAGAAATCACAGACTTTGTGCCACCAAGCCCGAGATGATCTTGCATGCTCCATTTGTCACACCAGCATGAAGACATGCCCACCTGAAAGGCACTGTCCATCACTAGCCTTAACAACCTGCACTTATTCAGTGCACACGCATGGAGAGGTGAAAGCCAACGCTAGATCCCTACCTTTTTCTTCAGAATCAGATGTGTAACTCTGGCATCATTAAAAGGGATGCAACATAGTGGTGAATTATACAATCTGGTAATATAAAAAGGACTACCCAATTAGTATTAATGAGAATGTTTAAGCAAGAGCTGCTAGGTCAAGCCATCTAGCACTACAGACATAATGAGTCTTGACAGATGCTAGGGAACAGTAAAAGCTGAGACACAACTCACACAGTTCAAGTTCCTTATTGCAAATCTACTGATACAGGTACATAGCCACGGAGAAGGCAAGCACATTTGTACTGGAGCCCTGGGACCAGAGGGGACTCCTCTGCAAAGGGCTTAAGGTAAGGACGGGCTGCTTTGGCAGGAAATTTGAGGGTTAAATAATCCCTTTACAATGGGACAGAACTGAGCCGTGTTCAGCCAACGTCACACTCACCCAGGTGGGCAGTCCAAGCACTCATGGAGGTTTCTCAACCCACTCCTGTTGCTGTAGGTTCCTGGAGGACAGGGGACAGGTAAGGGGGACCCAGGTGGGCAATATGCCCCAGGGGGACACACGTTTCCTGTCACACCGTCTGTGGGCGACTGAAATTGGAAAAAGCAGCATGTAAGAAGGAGCAAACTTGGTTAAAATATTGAAGGCATCGTAATGATTTGGGCTCAAGGCAATACCAAGAAGAAAAACAGACACACTCTGCTGTAGAGAGGACAGGCAATGCTTCTTTAAGGTAAAGGTAGCAAACACACAGAAAGAAGATATATGGATGGCCTTTTCAAACTAGCAATCCTACTGTGATCCACACCCACTGAACTTCACACCTGGATATAAACCTGGCTACATTTTTAGTTACGGGGACGTTTGTGTAGAGAGGGAAAACTATGAAATGGTCGCACAGCCTTTGAGGATCCTCACACTATAACCTTGAATGTGAGCAGTGCGGAACTGTGGCTCTTGAAAGTCACTGGGTTAATAAAAAACACCACGGTGGAGCACAATTAGACTTACTGGAGTCAGAGCCCTGCCCTGGCAGTAGAACCCAGCCTGGCAGGGACCGCTTGGCCCAGTCTGTCCTGGAGCAGCACAGTAGAAGCCACGGCCACAAGGGCTGCACTCTGATGGTCTGGACAGCCCCTTCTTGTTACTGTAGGTGCCCTCTGGGCAGGGCTCAGGTCTAGAGCTGCCTTCGCCACAGTGAAAGCCCTGCAAAACAAAGTCAGCTGAATACAGCGTTTAAGAATCTTCTGTTAAATAGACCCCCGCATTCAGCTTCTTGCATTAGAGGACTGCAAAAGAATTACTCACTGCTGGGCAAGCTTTGGGCTCTGACATGGCAGGAGAGTCACAGTAGAAGCCAGCTGGACATCGTCTGCACCTCTCTTCACCCTCTGCATCGGAATTATCCCAGAAGAAGCCTGGTGCACAGGGGAAGGAGAAAGGGAATCCAGTCCCTGGAGGGCAGTTATAGCCAGGTGGGCAATCCCCAGTCTAGAAAGCAAAAAAGGCAGTCAGCAGGGCTTTGGGGAGGGAAGAACAGTCTGTTAAGATTCAACACAGAAAGAGCCAAGCTTCATCTATAATTTGAATAACCTAGAATTTTTATTGCAAGAAAGTGAGGGAGAAAAGTAGGGGAGGAAAGGAATTCATAATCCCTTTACAATTACAGAACAGCAAAATTCTGACCGTGTAGGATAATCATTTTAGGTGAGAATTTCTTGAGGGAAAATCTTGTCATTAAGACAGCCCCTATCCTTTGCCTGTACAGTCATGGCAAAGATGCTCTTCCTATGTGCCTGGAAAGTGGCTGTAATTGGTAAGAGTTGTCACCTCACTCTTATATAAGACCATGGATTAATTCACACTGAAGAACCTTGACTGCTCTTTTTACTCTTAATAGAAGCTTCTTTTTTTTTTAAACTGCTATTAATGCTTGAAGAATTCACTCTTTCAAGGGGCAAGACAATCACAAAGAAAGATCCCCAAATTCATTAGAGACAAAGCAACACCAACTCCTGACATTTGAACTCTCTTTCATAACCTGCATTGACAGGCAGAAGGCAAAGGAAGTACAAGTTTTAATTAGGCTCCATTTACAGCTGCAGCCTCTGGAAAAGAAAGGTTGGGAGAAGCTGGGCTGTGCTTACAGGGTGGGGAATTCCCGGAGGCTCCATCCCAGCTCTGTAGCAGTACTTCCCTGCAGGGCACAGCAAGCATTCCTCAGCACTGCTTAGACCCTTCTGCTCACCATAGGTCCCATTGGGGCAAGGTTTGGCAGACAAGCCCTTGAAATAAAATAGAAAAATGGGTCTTTAAGATCCTAACAGGACTGCTGCATACCATAATGCAAACACAGAGCAGCTGAAGCTGTTAAAATACTTCATTCCAGTTTTTGGGAACAAACACTGACAAGCAACACTAGGCATCAGGTACGAATGCTGGAAAGAGGCTGTAACAAAACGGGGATCCAAACAGCAGTGCTGTATACAGCAGCTCAGAAAACATTATCCCGGTACTATTAAATTTTATGTTGGGTAAATACCAACATCAAAAGAGTACTGAAATCAGTAAAATAAAAAAAATAGGAAAGGTTCCCGCAGCAAGATTCCAGTGCAGACACTGAAACTGTACAACCAACACAATGAGAGAAGAGAGAATCCCAAGGACTGAAGCAGAAGCACTCACAGCATCTCCCTGGGGACAGTAGTATCCTCTTGGGCAGGCATTTTTACTGGCATCTGGAGCTACTGCCTGTCCTTTGGGGCACAGGAGACCTGCTGGGCAAATCATGGCACGCAGCATCACCTCCCGGCTGGTGTGCTCACTGGCACAGTAATGTCCAACAACACACGGTAAGCAGGAGGCTGAACCTTGGTCCTACAACATGAAAGGCACATGGTTCCCATTTCTAGAGGACAAAAGAATCCCTGTATGTTTGACATGTTGTATTGTGACACAATACGAAGGAAATAAATGCAACCAACACTGCAACGGAGCCCACCAGTAAATAAAACAGTCTGCAAAAATGAAGCCACTGAGCAAAGACATTGCCCTTGGGAACTGACGACAGGACCCTGTTCATACAAACCATTCCCTGTTATGCTTAGCAACGTTACTGGAAACAGAAAGGTTTCCCCTTAAAAATTCCACCTAATCTAACCTAACAACAACAAACAGTATGTAATTCAGGGTATTCACCCTGCAGGCAAAAGAGCCTGTGCTTCACAAACAAGAGACAGGTCCTGTTGCTTCCTGTGGATTATCCATGCAGAAGGACCCCCACAACAGTCAATCCAACATCTTTTGCCAGCAGGAGTAGAGAAAAACAAACACATTCCCACATCTTTCTTTGTCACGCTGAACTACAAAGTGCAAAAGAGAGATAATCAAGATAATCAAGGTCCATTTGTCACACATAGATCCCCATTCATCATTTATCTCCCCTCTTATCTTAATGAATCATCCAGTGATAACTACAAAATTTGTGCACAGCGATAGAAAACCAGCCTGAATAGAGCTACTGGGCTCATTTGACAGCAGTGACATGCCATTTTCCCCTCAATAGTGAAATCTGGCACTTATTGCTAGAATTATTCACTACAGTTTTGGGGCAGATAAATAAGAAATAAGCCTCAGAACCCTTTTGTGAGAGTCGATGTGCCATCCACTGCTCCTTTCTATGGCTCTGTCTCATTGTTTTACTTTCCACAGCCAAACAATTATTTAACTGCATTGCAATCCAATACATCCTTTGAGGCAGGAACTAAATAGAGGTGCCTGCTCCACTATTCCCCTGCAATACTTACACTAACAATGCAAGACTAAAATGAATAACCAAAATTCAAAGCATCTACCAAACTATCCACTGCCAGGTGCACGACAGATGAATTTATTGCTACCTCAAGCCTCAGGAGCAGGAGTAACAGCAAGAGCAGTACTGCACATGTGATGCACTTCTGGTATCATGTCTGGAGCAGCTCCAAGCCTGACCATGCAGGAACATTCCCAGTGCTTTCTTCTAGGCTAGCACTTTCATTACTTACAGGCTCAGCACAGGTGGGCAATATTGTTGAAAACACTGAACACAATCACCCCAAATAAGCAGACTCATAATGCAAGGAGATGGGCTGGTTCTAGTGCCTCCCTTGAGGGGTATATCCTGCAGCTCCTCTTTCTGCCAAAATTGCCAATATGCTGAACAGATGCCAAGATAAAATTATAGCTACTTACTGAAAAGTTGCCAGCACCACATGTTCGAGGAGTAACAGTGCCAAGTTCAGGGCAGTAATACCCTCCAGGACAAGGGACGCAATCTGCAGCCACTTTTGCACCATGTTCCATGCGATAGGTTCCTCTGCAGGAGAAAACAGAACAGAGGGAGTCATCAAATGCAGCAAAGTGACCAAGAAAAGGACAGTGCATCTCTGGTCTGCATTTTTTAGCCTCTTGTATGGAGGATATCTGCCATTTCTGGAGGCAAGAAACTGGCCAGTTCAGAAAAAACCTGCCCAGACTGCCCAAGAACATGCAGGGTGAAATGAATTTGCAAACATTTTTGGAGCAGAATGCTATCTCTTTTTATAAGAAGTGTTCTGAAATGTTACATACAAATCCTTTTGTGTGCACAGAGACCCACAGCTATGACAGCACATGTATTGTACTTACACTGGGCAAAGAACTGGCTTGGAGGTTCCCCTGGTGCAGAAAGCCCCGGAAGGACAGACCGCGCAGTCTTCCACTCTGCCATTTCCCTGCCTGGTACTGTAAGTTCCAGCAGGGCAGGGGTACTGTGTGCTTCTCCGTGTACCTTTCAAAAAAAAAAAAGATGAGAGAAACACTCTAATTCTTCCTAAAGACTTGAAGAGAGAAGGCAGTAACACCCTTTGTTCTTCATTACTATTAAGTATTGACATGAGCTACATGTAAGTATGTATTTATATATGTTTAAATCACTGCCCCCAACTCTGAACACAAACCAACCAACCAAAAAAGTTACCACTTAGTAAATACTGCTGAAACTTGGCACGAACTTTCAAATTATAACTGTGTTTGTACCAGCTACTTGACTGTGCATTTTAATTCTTTGCAAATTAAAGCAAAGAAAATAATGATATCAACGTGCCCATTTCAAGCACTAAAGGTAAGAAGTATTCATTATTCAGAACAGACAGTTTGCTATCCAACTCCACACTGAAATGCTTTGGTGCACAAAATTATGCTGATAAACTCAGCATATGACTCAGAGTCCACAAAATTCCTAAAGACAGAAATGAACTAAATTTCTTTCATTTCTGGGAAAAAATTGCCTACCTTGAGGGCAGTAATGCCCTGAGCTGCACATGCCAGAAGGGACATGAAGTCCTCCTACACAAAACCAGCCTGCAGGGCACAGCAAGCACTCATCTTCTGATGTCAACTTTGTCCTATTGCTCCAAGTGCCTGGGGCACACTTGTGCTGCGTTGAGTGCTTTGTGCCTGGTGGGCAGTAGTGACCAACTGGACATGGAGCAGGAGGCTTCTGTCTTCCCCCTGTTCCTGTAAAAACAAAACCAAATTTTTAAGAGAAGCAAAGAAGCTCTTGCACCTTTCATCCATTTAAAATGAGATAACAATAACTATTTCCTCTGTTGATGAGAGGTTCTGTTGCAGAACCAGTTACTGAAGCAATTATTTCTAAACATGAGAGTCCTGCAGGGTGCCTGTGCCCCAAACTGGCCACCAACTTTGTGGCCAAGTTTAAGAAGCCACCAACAAGCAAAAAAAATGTGGAGACTGTAAAAACTGGCTGCTTCCAGATCATGAAGTTAAACAGTAACTATGGGATAGCATAAAGGAAAAACCTCCGAGTAAAATTAAAACCAAGCCATCCAGTGAGCAGAACAGTCTCTGCAGAAACACTAAACCCTATACAGACACCTTTTTCCCCATTTACCAGCACTGTGATACCTCAGTGACCTGCTCTGGTACTTACTGGGGAGCTTCATGGTACGAGGTACAGAGTACAGTTCACTTTGTCATAAAGCCACCTACCTCTAACACAGAAAAATCCAGCAGGACATGTTTCACACTGGGACTTATCAAAGAGGTTGAAGTCATTGCCAACTGTTCCTGGAGGACAGGCGTTGCTGGGAAAATGAGGACTGGATGACCCCACCGGGCACACAAACCTAATAAAACACAGCAGGCTACCTGGGGCAAATGCTTTGATGCAAGAGGGAGACAAATTCTGTGCCCTCCCAACTTATCAGGAGGAAAGTTGCAACTGGAAAAAAAAGCTGAAGCACTTGGTACTGCAGCTGTCAGAAATGTAACTGACAACTGATAACACAGACTGAGAAGAAAACACTGTGAATGGATTGGTTTTGCTATACATTTTGCACCAAAAGAACGGGGGTTATTCAGCCAGGTTGTGTTGTTCATAATCATGGATCTGTGGCTGGGCTTCACTCGTGCCTGTTTCACTCTCTCGCCATTTCTGTGGCAATAGAAGGCAGCAAAATCCATTGTGTTTAAGACAATTCCTCTACCCATGCAGCCTACATCACGCTGAGTTGCCAGAAAATGTAAAAAAAAATTCTCAGCATTGCAGAAAATGCCACCTGTGCATCCCTGTGCACAACACCCCAACTGTGGAGCTGAACTATAAGCGTAGGCTTAAAGGGAAGCACAGAAAACAGGCAAGGCTCACCCTGGTAGGCACTCCGAGTCAGGCTGAACTAATCCAGCCTGAGTGCAAGCTCTCCCTGCCGGGCAGGCTCTGCAGTCAGTGGCTTCGTCCTGTCCTTGGAGAGGATTGTATGTACCTGGCTGGCACGGCGTTGGGTGATTTGCTCCAGCAGGACAGAAATATCCAGCAGGGCACTTCAAACACAGTCCAGTTCCTAAAGAGAAAGATGGTTAGGGTCCCAAAGGGAGCATGACCTGCTGATAAAACAGAGGGTCCTCCAAACGTGATCCCTTTGCTTTCACCTACAGCAAGGAAGTATGATGGACGTTCAGTCATAACAGCAAGGAAGTTACTGCAAAGCCAGAAGGTGGTGGTGTTGGATTAGCTGATTATTACTGCAATTGAGTGGCTCCTGGAAGCAGCAGAACCACCTGGACTATGTTCTGAGCTGATAATATGAGAAGATGCATTAAAAAATAAACACATCAGCCTGAAAACACATTGACTCAGGTAGATTTAACAACCAGAATGCCTGGACCTCAGTTGTAAAACAGCCTGGTGTTCCCACAAAAGCTGGGCCGTTTCTGTGTTTGCATTCTGAATACTGAGAGAGCTGAACAGGCTTCGCAGACTGGAGATGTACTCAACACAAACACACGGATACCTGCTGGAATGACAACCATTTGAGCTGTGATCATCTCTAAAATCTCATATGTTAACAGGTGCTCAAACTGTAAAATTAAAGGAAACACTGGCAAGATCAATAGGTAATAAAATTATTTGTGTTGCCATGTTCAGAAAGTGCATTTTATTATAAGATGTCCCCAAATGCTTAACTCAGTGAAAAGGAAACACAAATCTAGCACAGGAGTAGCTGCTATCCTCCTGAGTCAGGACTTTCAACAGCACAAAGCAAACAGAGCTATTTGGGCTGTGCAGGGAAAACACTGGCTCGGTGTTATCATGGCTCCCTGGAGTAGTTCCATGCTGAACCCCAGCTGCCTCCCAAGCGCTTATCACAGCAAGGCTTGAGCATACACCAGTGTGCGTAGCATATACAAACCTCTGCAAGGCTGGAGAAGAACATTACAGCATGCCTCAGTTGATCAGGACGTATTAAAAATCTCCCTCTTCACAGACCGGAGGCGCCCGTGCAGACAGATTAGGCTCCTCAGGTGGCAAAGCCAGATCAAGGGGCACCTCCCCTGTGGCATTCCGCTCACCTTCTCATTCCTACCCCTCAGAAACATTTGCATGTTTCCCCCTTACACTCCTCATGACACAGATAAACACAAGGTTCAAAAACCTCAGTAGCACAAGACTGGAATTTCTTGAGGCTGCCTCATTCCCCAGCTCTAAGTGTAAGAGCTGGAATCCACACACCCGAAGGGGGCTGTAACCCCACAGATCTGTAGGGTTCCCCCACAGGGAACTCTTAAAAATTGCCTCAGCTGACAAAAGCTTCGTGATGTGGATCTGCACCCCTAGCAAACCCAGCAGGACTGCCATTTTACATAACCAGAACCCATGCCACTTGACTCTGGTTATGTCAAATTTAAGCTTTTTGCCCAACTTTCTGTAGATAGTACTTCCCTTACTGCAGAGCTCAGAACAGACTTGAAGAGCATGGGTACCTGGACTATAGAAAACCAAGCAGGGCACGGATTTACAGCATATTATCTATTTGGTAGGAATAGATAGCCCACGTAGCTGCTGGGCTATAAATATCATGCAGATAAACTTGTTTTCACTGAGGGTTAAGTATGTCACACTCACCGTGTGACACAGATGGCAGAGACAGGCTAAGACCATCTTCTACCCCATGGCAGTATGACTTGAAATCTTCTCTGCCTTGTCAGAGTTTATTCTTGTGTCCCCTGCCTATTTTTCAGTGAGCATTGTCCTAGCTTTGCCACATTTTCCTTTGGAGAGTTGACAACATCATTATATAAGGTAGTACAGGCATAGGATAACAGCTTACATTATTAAACTGAAAGTGTTTTTGAACTCTCATTTCCTCTGCAGCTTCTTCAGTGTTTGTTCAGGTGCCACTGGCCCTGTCTGTTGAATTTTGCTGTCTTGATGAGATGTGAGGTTTCTTCCTTGCTGCACCATGTAAATGCAATTCTGGTTTTAATTTCAGAAGTGGGTGGAAAGCAGCAATTTCCTAGTCTTAGCTGGTGAGCAAAAAATCATTCAGCAGTCAAGATGCTTTAGCAGCTGAGTCATTCGCTAAAAAAGAAATGATCAAATAGAAAAATATATGGCTCGATTTGAAGGAGATAATTATTTTCTTAGCGCGTGTACCTCTCTGAGGCAAAGAGCACAGCAGACGTGAAGGGAGAGTGAGCAACTGAACTTTGGATTTCTGCTCCTAGCAGTGATCTGTGACCCTGGAGAAAACACTCTGGACTTGGGCCAAAGCTTAGTGAATGGAGTTCATCCCCTGAATCTCTATTTTCCCATTTGTACAGCATCATTAAGAAGAGAATGGCATATTTTATACCATTGTGAGAGACACTGAGGTACCCTGGAATGTTGACAGCCAGGCAGGGTTAGCCTGAGCAACGTGTGATTATTGCAGCAGAAAGCCAGGTCTCCCTTTCCACATCTTATCAAAGACTTGGTAGCAGAGAAGTCTTCAGCTAATCTCTCTATTACTTCACATAAATGCCTTCACCAAACAAAGTATATTTCAGCCACCTCTGAACTTCAAAGAGTAAAAATCAGACAATTAAAAATTAATCAGTTTCCCACGCATTATTCTGTCCTTTTAAATTAATTAACCCACTGCTGAGCTGCAAAGTCTAGTCACTTTTAACACATTTCTCAATCATCAGCATGACACTTAGTTCTACTGGATACACAATGAAGTTCTGCTGATTTAGAAAATCAAACCAAAGCACAAATGCTTAGGAAAAAACACCACAGAAAACAGGGCTGGAAGTCTGTGCAAGCCTTGTGTCTATTCAATTGCAAGCATATCAGAACATCACCTGCGCCTTCATCTAAACAGCGCTTTACAAGTTCTTAAGGGCAGGGCTTCTACAGCTTCTGAAGCCATAAATTACAGTGCTTATTTACCATTGTAATTTTTTTTAAAAAAGCTTAGACTAATCTGTAACCTAATTTCACCTTGCTGCAAAAATGGGTTTGCAGCTATTGTGATTGATTCATACACATACAAAAAGAAAAGCCCTTTTCCAAAGGGAAAGCATACAGTCAACTTACTTTATTATGTTGCTCCTTGACTGACCTGTTGGATTACCTTGGGCAGATCATTTCAGATTATTCCATATTTCTTTCTATTGAATTCTCTGGATGTAGACCTACACTTAGCTTTTGTACTGCTAGTAACAGGACTCTTCAAGGTCACGTTTTAATATGGGATGGATTTCCATTTGAGACAAGTCCATCTGGTTGCTGATTCTGCCAGCTGTGTCTTTTACAGAATGGAAAGCTGTATGGTAGCCTTCAGGCTCAGCAGCAAAAGGAAAACACAGTTGCACAAAGAATCTGCTCCTTAAAATTCCTGGTGACGTAAAAGTCAATTGATGGCCTTACCCTAAACTTTCCAGTGGTGCCCCAAGGTGTTTGGAAGGTGTTCCGGGCCTGGCACTCCAGCCCTATCAGCTTGAAACATTTTACTGAGACAGTGAAAAGCTTTTGCCTGCACTTCATAAACCGAGGGTCAGCAATGGTTCCCTGGATTGGGCGCTCACTTCTACTGCTGCACAGATATTCATGGAACTGTCCTTTCTTTCAGAAGTAGCTGCACATGCAGTCCACTCCACTAAAAAAGGGTTTATTTCACTGAGAGGTGTCATTCGTTAGGATAGCTGTCCTGACAGAGAGGGCTGGCTGAATCACTGATCTCCTGTTCTACCAGATGTCACTAGTGAGTAAAATAAACTCATTTTATAATGGAATAGACGGCAGGAATGACCTTAGCACACCAAGAGCAATCCTGCAGAAATACTCACAGTGCTCTGCACGCATCACCACCTGACACCAGGGAGACCCAGCCAGCTGAGTGACAGCTGTGGACCCTCCTCTCCTTGCATTCACACAATTGGAAAAAAAAACTCCTAACTGTGCCCTGCTTTCTGGAGGGGTTGATTTTGACACAGCAGATGAAATCAAGCTGACCATCTAACACCAATTTGCCACCCAACACTGTACACCCAGTGTGAATTGTGCACACTGTTGGGTGCAACCAACCAGCAGACAAGGTGCATAGGAAGCCCATCCTCCCCTTTACTGCACTATTTTAAAAGACATCTTATGGCAAGCATTGTATTTTTGCAAGCCCCCTGCACCAGCACAGATTATTCTACAGTAGCCTAGAGCATCGTAGCCCAATTACTACCTGAGTGCACAGCCAGCAGGAGGAATGTTTGTAATTACCAAGACACATTGTTCTGCCTTTCCCTTCCTCACTCCAAGCGTCTGGCTTTACCTCACCTTAAACCTTCAGTGGTATGAGAAACTTCCCTCCAGGACCTCTCTAAATAGGCAGTCTCCGCAGCTCTTTTTATCTCTGAGTAGCTTAAATATAGCTGGAAAGGAGGATGCTGTAAACCTTGCTGTCATTGTCCTGTATGTGAAAGGTTAATTTTACAGCCTGGATAGCTCTAGATGAACTGCCTTTAGTATTGATAAATGTGGTAGCCCCGGGGACTCGCTCACCCTGTTCAAAAAGTAGATGAGGGCAGTGGCTGCACAGTGTCAGCTAAGCTCTAAAGGCAACAGAATTGACAATAAACTGCTTCCAAATACAGGAGACACTTTATTTGCAGCCCCTCTCAACAGGTTCCCAACCTGTAAAATGGTATTTAACTGATGCAAGCACCTTGCATTGATAAACCAGTTGTTTCTTGAACAGATTCTTTGGCTGAGAACATTTCAGTGAAGTGGGCAGGCCATTCCTCTGAAGCTGTAACAGTGCAGGCAGTCTGAGGACCTCTAGCCCCAGGGAGCTGCACTTCAAACGTAGCCACCTGAATTCACACTAGTATTGGGAAGGATTCTCAGCCTACCATACCACGAACTTCAGGCATGGATATTGACTGTATCAGGGGGGTCTTGTCTCTTGTCCTTAGGGGAAAGGGGGTGGTTGCACACAAGCAGACTCTGTGGCCCAAGTCCTGTTAACGTTTATACCATTCTGATGCAGTGATCAAGCAGTTCAGCAAAAATATCAAACCCCGAGACTTAACAGATGGAGTTACAGTCAATGTCTCTGCTTCTATTGCTAATTCTCATCATTCATCTCTTCCAGAGAACTTATAACCCAAGTATATTTTTTATTTTGTAAAATGTTCATAATTAGTGAATGCTTCACTACAAATCTGGTGATTTGTAGGAGATTCCATGGGTGTTCCCCTCATCCAGCTCTAGTAATGCCTTAGACAGAGCCTAGTAAATAAGTACTCTAACTGGCAACCCCCACCATAAGCATGTACTTCTTAGTGTGATTTAGAGCGATTCTAAATTATTCCCAGTGCACAAAATGAAGATTTTTTACAATACAGACCAGGCACGCATGAGGAGCTGCTGCTGGGTGTGTGAAGTCCCTCTCTGGGCTTGAAACTCCCTGCTGGGCACAGGGGAGTGACTGTAAGGCTGTCCACACAGAATTGACCTGTAGAGAAGAAGAATACAACACGTAGTTCAGAAACAACTTTCTAGACGCCTCACTTAACATCCTTCTGCCAGTTGTACATTACTGATGAAATGTTCATGTCCAGCTAGAATTAAGTACTTTTTCCAAGTAAGATTTTGTAGGACTTAGTATCAAATGCTTTAGTAAAGTCCAAATGGATTATCTGAAGAGTGTTAAAGGAATATGTGGACTTAACTGTGGCATAAAACTGCCACTGCTGTGTTGAAATATACCGCTATGTATCAGCATAGCGATATTTCATTCACATGCACGCAGTACTAAGTACACAGATTATATATAATTAAAGTCAGTCAAATTGTGGAAAAGAATGCTGAGGATCCTCAAGCCTCTCCTGCTCGTGATGGTATTGAAACTCCTTACCATCTAACATCTTTTCAATTGGGCTGGATGACTTATTCAGCTTTATGAGAACTGATGGAGAACATGCCTCCTACCCTTTAGAACACAAGAGGGACTAATTTTAACACAGAAACATTCAATTTCAGCCTGGAATATTCTATATATTTAACCCATTGATCATCTACTGAGAGACTTTCACTTGCTCTCTCCAGGTTCTGAGATGGATAGACTGGAGTTGAAATCTGACTGCAGCTTAGGGTGATCTTGTGCTCTAAACAACCATACAGTAGCAAATCTGTCACTGTAAAATTCACGCACTAACATACGTCTGCTCACTTGTTTAAACTTTTAGTAAGTACAGTTTATAAATGCTTCCTTAAGTCCAAAGAAGCCAGCGTTTCCCAGACTATTATTGTTTTTAATGGAGCCAAAATTAGCTCATTGGCTCTCCACAGAGCACCATGAACAGTTAAGTGCAATATGATATGTGATACACAACCACAAAGCCACCATCACTTCCCAGGTATGATTTATGTATGAGAGATGGCTTACTATTCACACCTAATACCAGGCACTGAAAATATGAGAACTCATCTGTTTTATCATCTGTGTATTGTAGCTGGATCTAAACTCCTGAGGCTTTGGTCTAGTACGATCTCTGTAGCTACTCCATTTCTCCTTCTACTAGCAGGTAACGTACCCAAAGCACACGAACCCGTCATTATTTAATAAAAAGGATTCTAATTACAGATGTAAGAATTAAGTTGCTGGGTTCAGTGACTCTGCAGGAGGCACCTGGAGCTGCTCATTAAATACTTCATCTTCACATGCAGCACAGGGCTTGTAGGAGAGAGGAGAGCTTGGTAGGACTGCAGATTGTGAACCGCATCCCCGTAGTGACATTAAATATTCTTTTGCAAAATCACAGCTACACCACGCTCTCCCTGTCAGGCCATTTTGCTTGGGTTCTGCAGGGCCAGGAAATGGCAATTGAAGTCTGCTGATACGTGAAGGGAATTATCAGCAACACTGCTGCTACTTGCAGCACCAGACTTGTACTGTTCCTGAGTGCTGTACAAAAGAACAGAACAGAACTTCTGTGGAAGGCCTCAGAGGTACACCAAAGCACCCAACTTTTCCCAGGAAAACTGCCCAACAGGAAGCTAACCTTGGGCTACCAAATTCTCAGAAGGCTTCTGAGCATTCTCTAGGATGTAGGAAGGCATCTTCTGTCTTTCATAATTTTGGAAGAGAATTGTTTTGCAACAAAAGTATGATCCCTCCTACCCTGTTCTCCTTGTTGCTTGATTCTGCATCAGTGGTGGATTTGTGACACACCCAATGATGATGCACTACAATTTCCTAAACATGGGATTATTTGGATTTTACTGAGTATTAAGCAGAACAAGAAATTATGTAAGAGAACCACATTGTACCCTTATCGACCCTTAATACCTAAACGTTTGTCACCTGGGTAATACAGCACCCACCACAAAGTTGCCATGGCCAATGAACTGAGGTCCTGAAGTGGAGAAATCTCTGTGTGTAGCAAGTTTACAACTGACAACCTAAAATCACAGAGTGAGCTGCTTTCTGTGTGGGAAGAGAAAGCAAAAGTTTCCCTCATTGCTCAGCAACACCTGCACATTCAGACACGTTAATTTCTGTGCCAGGGCTACCTCAGCTGGACCTCTTAGCTGGACCTCAGACATATGGTTTAATTCTAGGTAGTTCTGTGTAGAGCCGGGAGTTGGACTCAGTGATCCTCGTGAACTCCTTCAAACGTGGGATGTCCTATGATTCTATGATTCTCCCATGAACCCAGCAAGTGTGATGACTAGCAAAACTAGCTGTGATTCTCAGTGTTCTCTCATCTTCATTCCTTGTTTTTTTTCCATGAGCACTTCTGAACAGCACTGACCTTTATCTCAGGAATTACTTCTTAACGTCACGAAATCTGCTGTAACCAGAAGGAGCCAAGCTCTGTTCCAATACTGCAGGCTAAACTTCACCAGAGCCAAGTGTCATTACAGTGTCCTTCATGTTCTACATCTTAATGACTAAATAAGATGCACATGAGATGCACTTACCTGCTGGGCAGGGCTGACTTATCAGAGTATCTTCAGTTGAGAAAGAACCAAGAGTGCAGGTAACACAATGAGTGCGGTTTGGATTTGGCTCCTGCCCGACCAAACAATGCTAAGGGGAAAAAGAAAAGCTCATCCCAACAGGCCTAAAAGGCCACTGCTATCCAAAGCCATATCCCAGGGACACCTGAGGCAGGACATCAGCCAGTATTGCATCCTGTCTTGTGCTTCCTCCTCCTCTGCCCCCTCTTCCTTTCCAGCACTGTTTCAGGGATATCCTCCGAGTATTTCTAGAAGCAAAAATGATGCTTCAAACTCCAAGCTCCTTTGGGGACTCAGCTGAGGGTTTTAGTGGTAGGCAGATGATGCGAGCACTAACACTCTCAGATTTTAGATGAGAAATATTTATTCCTCTTAATACAGGCCGTTTGTGGGAAGTCCTACATCTACTACACCACTGAACTGTTTCAGACTCTTCTTTGCTGAACAAAGTTCAGCAGTATCCTATTAAACCAGAGGGCTGTCCTCTCCCAACAATACAATCATGTTCAGGCCCTGCCTGTCAGGAAGAATGAATATTTACCCTTGAAAAGTAACATGCCCATTCTGTACCTGTCTGTTTCGTCCATCTGGGCAGATGTAATTATCTGGGCATTCCAGGCACTCCAGCTCTCCCTCTGGAGAATACTGACCAGGACTGCAGCTCCTCTGCACACCACGGCGTGGATCACATGAATAGCCATCTGGACACGCATGGCACCCAGCTCCATTCTCTAGGCTGAGATAGCCATCGGGACAAACCTGCAGTAAGATCACAAACAGTGTCAGATCCACAACAACATATTCTTTGCGTGAATAATGTACAAGAGAAATGTTTCAAACATCCTTAGCTCAAGTGCTAAAAGGAAAGTGTTTCAAAATCTGGCCTATGAACTCCTGAGAATTCCCAACACATACTTTTTACTGTCAAAAGAATGTAGTGCAAAGAATGAATAAAGTGCTGCTCACTGTTAACCTGGATGGACAACCAGATTGCTCTGAGCCAAATCAAAGACAAATACCAAGAATAAATTTCCTGAAAAAATTCAAACTAGTCTGCAAAACATATAAAGAAGTTTATAATCAGATGATTCAAAACACACAGCAGTAGAGGTAGAAAACACTACTTCCACCTGCTTGCTCTCCTTCCCCAGCTTACCTGGCAGGCTGTGATGTCCACTTGAGCTGTAAGTTCATTTGCTGTTCCCAATGGGCATTTCCTTGGAGCTGCTTGACCCCCTGGGCAACTGGAACAAAAAGAATAATGGTTTTAAAACTAAATGCTTCCACTTCTTTGGAATTCTGTCCCCTGAAGCCCAGTATGGGTGTTGTGTAGCTACAGAACCACACCCATCACCAACTGCTCAAAAAGCTTCTTCAGCCATGGAAGGGTGAATTCAGCTTAGATCACTCCAGAACCTTGGGGGAAGCTAACATTTATTGTGTTTGGGAGGCCAAGGTGCATGGCTTGGACTGCACATCCACAGACACGGAGAATCTGCAGTAGGAGACCTGGCAACCTGAACTTAGGCTCAAGCTGGTGTGTACAAAACCCGTCTTTCACAGTCTTGGTTGGGATTGTGTCTGAGAACTCCGAGATAACCGTTACCACTTGCATTTGAAGTGAGCTGGATGTGGCAGAGAAAGCAGCCTGTTTTTCTCTTGAGGAAGGCAGAAGCATCCTGGGTTCAGCACCTCTAGAAGTCAGCCACCAGCCCCCTGCAACTCATTGCTCTTTGTACCCAGACTTCCTTGTTTTCAGGCTACTGTTCTGTGCTCAGCTAATATCACACGTTCTGACTGTTCTACCAGTAAATAAGCAACCTGGACACAGAATAAATTTGCCAAAACAGGTTTCCCTGGACCCAGAGCCAGACACCTTGTGCTCCTTTTAAGCTGAAACTCATCCTAGACTTTGCTGCCACTACAAATACAGACAGTACTCCTACCCTGCCCCTCCTAAAAACACACAGCACAGAATACACAAAATCTCTCCTAAGCAATCTCAGAGGGAATTTGGTTCCATCAAGGTCACACTTCCTAGGAACACACAGGCTGCCTACCTTTTTTCTTAGACTACAGCACTATTGTGTTGAAGAACAATCACTTCCATTGATTTCAAGGGGAACTGTGAATGTGCCAGTCACTGCAGAAAGCCCCAGAAAGCCTTATTACCTGAAGATAGTGGTTTTCCTAGTCAGCTGATTATTCATCTATGAGGAACTAGCACCACACTTTGTGCCCCACCTCCTGGTCTGCATTACGAGATAGCTCTCAGAATTTTCTCGATGTAAGAGGACATTGCAAATGCCCCAGTGTTTAACTTCTCATGGCAGGAGTACAAACACCAAGCGAGAGAGAAGGCAAGAGACTTACTAGAAGCCTGTTGGACACTCCAAGCAGTTGCCAGCTGTGTAGTAATGTCCCTGCCTGCAGTCTATCAGACACTGGGTCTGGCAGTCTACATTGCACCCTGGTGAGAGGGAGGGCGTCCCTGTAAGAAAGCAGAAGAAAGAAATCTAAGGTGGCAAAGAACACTGAAAACTCCAAGCTAAACTACCCGTTATTATTACACCATAATGTAGTATCTGCACAGTTCTATCACTGGTGTTAATAGCAGCAGCACTATTAATATGATTATTTTAGCATTAACAACGCTGCTTTGCCTTTATAGAGAAGCGGTGTTAATGAATGGGGCGCAGCATCCCAGCAGTGTAATGACTAATAAAAAAAATGGAAATATTCTAAGCATCTCGTTAGAAGGAATCAGTAAATTTCATGTTCTACTGTTAAACAAGTGCCTCGTTATAATTACTGTTACACCTACATGAATTACCTGACTTCCCAAAGCCACCCAGAGTGTACCAAAACTGGAAATAATCCTAAACTTTTGGCTTTTCCACTCAGCAACATTATATTCCATTTTGTCCATTACCACACTCACTCTGAAGATTTGTTGGTTAAAATTAAGGTTTTTTTTTTTTTCTTTTTTTTTTTTCTAGCATGAACTAGCATGTCCTAATACAGTCATCTGTTTTGAAAAGTCAACTTTGCTATAATAACAGCACGGATTTTACATGAAGTTCCACACAAAGGACTTCTCTGTGTGCCTGTGCCTGAGCACCAAAAATGAGCGTGCAGGTGTGCAGAAAAGTTCTCATTTCAAATTTTGTAAGATACCACATTTATTCTGCATTCTTTTTTTTTAATTTATTTTCAGACTAAGCCATCTGTTCCACGCTCAAATGAGCATCTTAGTGTTATCGTTACCCCAAAACACGGCCACATTAGTTCTTTTCTGTCTTTTAAAAAATTAACACTTCTTTATGAAAACAACTCCCCCTTTCTCTGCCTGTTTTCTCCCTAGTTGAATTGGAAAAAAAAAATAGTTATACTTTTGAATGAACTGCATCCAGACAGTTTATAACCAGAATGAGCTGAACAACTGTCATGTTTAATTCCTTACAGCTCTCAGAAGGAACCAGTGTCAGCCCCAATACAACAACAACAACAGGTTTGCCTGAATAAAAAAGTTATCCACTCACCTGTCAGCAAGATCCTGAAGCTACAGAATAAAATCAACCAACTCAAAGCATTAGCCATGGGGGCTAGTAAACAGCTCTTAAGAAAATGCTCGGAGGCTCTGTTGAAAACATTTCTTGAACATCTGGTGTCGCCTTTGCTGAAGCCCAATGTAACGAAATCCCTCCCACGTAATTACTTTCCAGTACAGCCCGAAGTGAAACGAACACCATGCAGCACAAAGAAAGGATGGCCAAAGAGCTAATCCTGTGTAAACTCCCCCCTGGCATCAGTGGCGCTAAAAAGTGAGAGAACTCTTGCAAACATGAGGTAACACATACCTTCCAAGTGTCCTGTGGGCAGGGAGCTTTAGCGTTTACTTGTCATTAACTTGCGGATCTGGCTGGCTGCTCAGAAAGATAACCATATGAACAGGACACCACGGGGTCAAACATTTATTCTTCTTCAGCCTCTGTGTGAAATATTTTTGCAGTCTATTTGTTCTGCAATTTCACTTTCTTCCTGGAATTTGAAGACCCAGGTGGATTCTTCATAAAATTAGATTCTCCTCTATAACATCTCCTATCTTCTAGCTAAGTTTGCCTGCTATAAGAAATACCCTTTGATGATGCACAAGGCTAAACTTCATGAAAGCTATGGTAGTGCTGGGGAGCAAATGGAACTTTGGGTTCTTCTGCAAGTGCAAAACAAGCAGAATATATCCTGAAGCACTTTCATGCACGTTCTACTTCAGAGCAGACTTCTGTTTAAAAATTATTCTCCTACTTTTAGAAGTAACATGAAAAATTCAAGATTCAGCACCTGCTCCAAAGAAGACTGCAAAGAGCTCCTTTTTTCCCCTGGAAATTGCAATATCCTTTCTTCGTCTAGCTTTCTATAGAACCTCCTGGCAGCCAGAGGCTAGCTAGGGCTCTGGAAACATATCGGTTACCAGCAACAGAAACAAAAATGTCTTCCAAGTTTCACAGACACAATTCCACTGGGATGCACGAGCCAGTCCAAGGATGCCCGTTGGCTCACATGGAATTACTGGGGAGAACTTCCGTCCAAATAAATAAATAAATCCTCCATCCTCTGGACCACTGGAGTTTGTATTAAGAAATCTGTATGGCTACTCATGTATCTTCTGACTTCTGCAAGCCTTTAAGAGGGCAGCTGGGGAGGACAACTGAAGAGTTCAGCGAAAGCAAAGCTCACTTTGGGAAGAGCAGTCCTACCTACCCCATGCCTGAGGGATTTCACTCTGTGACTGTTTAATTTTCCTTTTCAGAACAGGATCTTTATGCAGGTTGGACCAGAACGTAAAGTGCCTGTTATCCTCGAATTGCTTGAGTCCTCTAATGACAGCTTATGTCAGAGCATCTCCGGCCAGGAGGGTGCAGAAGCCCTAACCACGGTGGCAGTGTCTACAAACAGGCCTGACGCCCATCTTCCTAACTAGCAAAGCACCATCTGTTGCACTTTATAAAGTCTTTAATTAAACTCCTCCAGTAGAACTCAGATATATCTGTTTCTTCCTCTTCTGCACACAATTCCTGGAAATCTCTGCAATTATCTTATATTACAGACAAGAATTGCCAATTAAAACCTAATCAGCGCAGTGTAAAGGCAGGCACCAGGCCAATTGCTTCTAATTTTCTTCCCATTTTCGACCCACTTGCCCCTTGTACTTCAAAAAGTTCAGAAAACGTAGAAGATGCAATAGAAGGCAGAAGAGGCAAGAAAAATGGTTAGATTCACATTGCCTCATTTCCATTTTCTTAATACACTGTGAAATTATCAGATTTATGCACAGATAACGCTCAGGTCAAACCCACCCCTGCGGCATGTGCTAGACTAGGACAAAGAAAGCATCTGCCACCTGTCTGGGGACTCGTTTGGGGAATGAAATACCGACTTGGTGCACAGAAATGGTCAGTCCTCCCTCCGACCAGCCAAGCCGGAGCTCTGAGCGGGTCGGCGACTAATGGCAGGTCACCCACCCTGCTGGCACAGCATGAAGCTTCACAGCATGAAGGTCACAGAGGTTGCCCAGTTCGGAATTCCGAACGTCTCAGCGCAGAGTCTGACATCCAGAGGATCCGCACCAGTTTTGGATCAGCCCACTTCGCCCGTCTCTGCATTAACACGAAGCTGAATCTGCCCTGATGGACTTCTCTGTGCTGCCACAGCAATGAGCTGCTGGGAGACCAGCACAATAACCTGGGACTCGCTCCAGGACGCTGCAATTTACTTTCACAGAGCAGCAGCAGCATTCATCTGAAACATCACAAAGCCCCATGCAGTTTGCACTGGACAGTAAGCTGTAGCTATCCATTCCCGCCTATAAAGAAAACAGCCTTTTGCTATTATTTTTTCCTCTTCTGTCAAGGAACAAATAGATGCAGATTTAATTGTAAGTCTGGGCTGTTAGAAGTAGCGTACAGATCCGTGAAGACGACTCCAGTATGGAAAATAAAGAGATGTGTCCTTTTCTTGGCTGCAGGCATTGGAGACTGTATGACTGGCAAGTATCAGCATATTCACTCCTTTGGAAGAAAAAAAAAAACAAAAACAAAAAACCAGTTTGGTTTCCAGAACTGACATATTCATTCTCTCTCCACCAGTGACTTGACTATTGCTTCAGCAGACCTGGCTGTATATTAAAAAGGTTCCCATCTTTCCTGAGCTATTTGGTCAGTCCCAAAATTATACTAGTGGTCCTTCACAAAACAGAGGTACTATTTTCCTTGATTTGAACACCAAAAGTCATTCTGCTCAGCTCACTGCCAATAGCAATAAACCAATGGGTGTCTAAGAAGTGTTACCACCTACCTTATAGCAGAAAAGTACCTTCCTGTGGTCCCTGCTCTTCACCTGAAGTGGCAGGGAATACATCTCACCTTGCGGAAAGCTGCAATCAGTCACACCAAAATTAGTTCGCATTTCTGTGTAGGCAATTTTCCTCAGCCATCGAACCTCATAAAAAGTCCATTTTCTAAATGAAAAGTATGCAAATACGCAAATTTGCAAATCTCATTATACCCACAGCAAGTCTTTGCGGGAGAAGGGAGCAGGGAGGGAAAAAGAGGCACAATGGGCTCAAAACTGTGGAGAGAGGCAGGAAGTAGAAATCACATTGAGAATAGTTTCATTACTTATATTTGCACAGATAGAAGTTCTTCAACAGCTTTTAGAAATTTCTCATTAACGCAGAAGGAAAAGATCTGTGAATTTGAATCAAAAACAAGCTTTGCTCCTGTACATAAACAAGTACATTTCAACTTTATGCCCCCAGTCATCTCATAAAATGGCAGGAGTTATGCAAACGGCTAAGGGTGGAGTCTCCTCCCATCCACTTCCCACCCTCTTTTTTCCTTTCTTCCTTATTATTGTGCAGATAGTGCTGCTCACATACCTAAGGATTAATGCATTAATATTCCACCTTCAGAGCTGCAAAGTCAGGGCCACATCTTTCTTGCATGAACGCATGCATATATTTACACAAAAAACATCACAAACAACTCCGCAAGCCCCTGCTGCTGACACCTACAAACCACATGCATAATTCACATCTGCTTAGGGGCTGCCGCAGTGCCCCACTACACACACAGCCCATACGTTCATTAACACCCCTTAACACAGGGCTGGATGTCACAAGGCAGCAATACCTCCCAGTACGGAGCCTGCAGATATACTCAGCGATGCTGCGGTGGTACAGAGGC
The DNA here is from genome assembly GCA_011075105.1 of Heteronetta atricapilla. NCBI lineage: Eukaryota > Metazoa > Chordata > Aves > Anseriformes > Anatidae > Heteronetta > Heteronetta atricapilla. The sequence goes on along the minus strand of CM021754.1, from coordinate 3,263,575 downwards.
TGTTTTCCTGTTACACAGTCCCAGAACAAGATGAGTGCTGAAGAAAAAAGCTGTGAGGTTTAAACAAGGTACAGCAAAGTTCAGCGACATGTTAAATACAAGCAGGCACCATCACAGTCAGGGTGCCAACACACGCACAACACTCAGCTATCCTTCATGGATAAATTAAAGTTTTTCTCCTTATGTGAGCAACAACAGCAGTAAAATAGCAGTGTAAAATCATCCCATAGCTTTATTTTGCATGCTGTTTTGCATGCTAAACTTTATCCCTACCGAACTAACAAAATTAAATGGTAAATTTATAAAGGCAATAAACTTCGGAAAGAGAGCGAAGTTAAATGCTTATAACATAGAATAACACAAAGATCTTCATGCAAATTTAGATGAAGATACAGAACAGCTTTCCCAAATCACCTCCAGTAGACCCAACATAGGTGGCCAACGGATTAGAGCAGCATAAAAACAGCAATAGGGAAAGGTGAGGAGGCAGAAAAAAAGGGAGGAAATCCTAGCTCTGGAGAAATCGACAGCAAAATACTCTCGGATTTCTACAGGGCTAAGATTTCACCCAACAGTGTGCACACTTAATACCAAAACAGCTTATCAACTCTGAAAGCGTTAGGACCAACAATAACCCAAATCTGCTGTATTAGCAAAGCCTTGCAGCAGTCACATACACACCGCATCACAGGCAGCATAGGTAGGCAAAGACACACATGCAAAGAGGCTCAGCTGGGTGAAACTGTCTTAATGACAGATGCTCCTATAGTTTAAGCAACAAGTAATGACAAGAAATGTCATCTATTTCTCTCAAAGGGAGAAGTGGTGCTTGGTCTGCTCAGCTCCTGTACCCACGGAGCAGACAACTCTGCCTCCTGTCCCATATCAAACTCAGAGCACCTGGCCCATTCCTGTACCAGCTCAGAGCATTTTCCCAACAGCCTGCGTTCGACAAGGGCTAGCAGAAAACATAAGAGGTTAGAACCGGGCCAGAACAGGCTGACCCCTTCCTTGGTTTATTCTCCCATGGGTTTTGATTTTTCTGGTAAACAGCTAATTATAAATCACAGCCCAGGATTGTCTCTGGGCATCATTGCAGGGCAGACTGACTTCCAAAACTCCATGAAGCCTTGCTCTGTCACCACACATACATCCATTGGTACCTTGCTAGTTGCACTCTGAGTGGACTCAGGCAGCATTTGTTAAAATGATTACATAATTCCATTGCACTTTATGAGAATTATACTCTGGTAAGACAATTCTCAAAGCCTTGTATTTCTTTGCACTGTCCTTAGTGAAAGGGGCCTGGGAAGGCTAAGGGCCTCTGTGGCCCATAGCCCCTCAGCTCCTGTTGTGCCCAGCATCAAGGACTTCTCCAGCTGCCTTCCTCGTCTTGTGCTGGATTAACATCCTGCACAGATTTGGTGTTAAAAAGGAGATCCAAAAATCACACTGAACGGCTAACGCTGTCTTCTGAAGTCTCCACTACTGCAATATTAAACATGGTCTGGAAGGTGTAGGGAGGGATAGGTTAACAAATGCATTTTGTTCGTTGCTCTGAAGTAAATGAAGAGACAGAAAAGTAATCAGTGATGTTGGTACTGCTGCCTGTTCCTTAAGCAGGGGGACTGGACTGTAAGTCAGTGAATCAGAGCTGAGTCTTCAGAAAATGAAATGAGAGGAAGCGGGCCAGTGTTTAGCTACCAGAGCAACCTGATGCTGAAATTACCTAGAGGAAAAAGCAGGACAAACATGTAGAGGGCTTGTTAAAGAGAACAAGGGGAATATTTTTGAGCATACAGAATAATAAAAAGGGTTGGGTAAACCTCCATTGTGTGCTAGTGAAATCTTCGCCTTGAATGGGACCAGCAAAGAAGAAAATAATTTGGAAAAGCAACGCAGGGATTCTAGGATTTTGCTACAAAGCAGGCAAAAATAATCCTGTTCAGACTTTGTGGTCTAGAAGCGATCTTTGGCTTCTCTCTGAGCATGTTTCAGGGCTCTCAATGCTCTGTTGTCTCTTGGCCCAGCTCAGAAAAATCACTCTAGGTTAGAATCAGAAAAGGGCTGAACTAAAACAGTGCTATCGGGTGTGAATTTTATGCCCATAGCTGAATTCCATCTCCAATTTTATCAGTCTGGAATAATAAATCAGTTGGTGCTATTAAAGTGATGCCCACATGTGCTGCAGTAGATCTTCATTTAGTCTTCATTTAATATTTTTAATAAAATAAACAATGTCTAGGATTAATAAAAAGTACCACCAAACAGCTGCAGCCTTGTTAATTTTATCTCCTGTAATTGAAAACAGAGCAGCGTTTTCTGACTCTGTAAACAGCAAAAGCCCCCCAGAGTTAGATCGGTCAGCATGTAGAGGCAGTAGATGAAGAGGGTAAGATGGGTAAATATGGGGAAAGTAGAGCTAGGGTGTAACAGTACAGCAGTGTTCATCAGTGAATGAACGGGCAGAGTAGTCAAGAATGTTCTCTCTATTATAGATTAGAAGCCATGTTATAGTAGCCCGGTTACAGAATGCTGCGGTGGGGTGGGTAGCAGTGCCATAATTTACGTATTTTCTTATTTACATATTTTCTATGAAACAGGAGTAGAAAGCTGTTTGTTATTTTTACAGCAGAATAGAGGGCAAACATGGTCATTTAATGCAAATCTCCACAGAATGGAAACCCAACTGTGTGTTGGATGTGCCAGCTGCAGCTGTCTATTCTCCTCTTCTCTGCGTGTATGTGAATGAGGTGCTATAATGGCATGGTCTACTCCAGTAAATACAGCTATGGAAAGGTATTTGATTCAAAAGTACACAGCAAACTGCAGAAGAACAAAGCACAGGGGTTTAAAAAAACCAACAAAACACAACAGATTTCCAGTCCTGTAACATGCATGAAGTGGCGTGCAGTCCAGGAAGGAGCTTAACTTCAAAGGCTCCTCGCAGCACCAGAGCTTTTCTTCAGTAAGACAGTCATGCATTTTATTAGAAGAAAACAAAATTGCTACTGCAACAGAAAAGTGGCATTAGCTGGTGACCTGGAGAAGTTTGCAACATTTTATTTGAAATTGCCCCCACCACTTCCATTAGATATTCTTTTTGCCTGAATTCTTAGTACAATCGTCACTCATTCTGCGCTAAGTACTACAAGACCACAGTATGATCATTGTTGACTTAAACTCAAGAGAATGGGACACACATGGCCCTTAGGAAAAAGGGAGTCTTACTCCTTCCAGACGAGAACACGCTTAAAGCCTATTGCATCCTCTAGAAATCTGGATCCTATCACACAGGAGCTGAAGTAACTCCCTTTTGAAAGCCTGCTAAGACCTTCCGAAAAGGTTTTAGCTTGGGAAATTGGACTGTCAGAAGTCTCCAAGGCCAAAGCAGCAGCTCAAGTACCAAAGCCTAGAAAAATAGAAGACTGAAGTCAGTGCCAGCAGCAGAATACAGAGTGACTGAAAAGATATTTCAGGAAAAAACTAGCCTTTCAAAAACATCAGGCTAGTAATTTATCAAAGGCTGCAAGTGTTATATTAAGGGACCTCACATAACCCATCAGAGGCACTCAATGATTTCTCAGTCTCTTCATCCTGAAGTACTGAAAAATTAGATGCTTCAGTATCTGAATCTGAGAATTCCATTAAAGTGACAAATGGCTTCTAACAGGACAGACGAAGCCGCTGTGTCTGTCCAGCCAGGAAGAAAACTTCAGGCTAGTCATATCCCATCAGGAATTTAATTGAAAGGCAAAACCATTAAATATTAAATAGTGTAGCTAGCTGAATGCAGAGATACAGAACATGCTACAACCCTCCAGGCAGCACAAGATTTGTCAGAGATGGTCATAGTACTACCGTCAGCCACCTCCAGGGTGCCTGGGAAGGTTGGATTTTATGCATGTTAAAGAAACCACTCCAAGTGTCGCGTGACTTTATAGGCACCTCTGCACAGAGGAGAGCAGAGTCTGGCCTTCTAGCACACGCATCGACAAGCTGGGATGCAGTCAGTTGAACCTGTTCTTCCTTGTACCTCAGCTGCCTCGTATCACTGGTTGTTACAGCAAGAGCAGTCTGAAAGCAGTTACCAAGGCAAGGATACGAGCTCTAAGGACTTAAGCTACCCTGTTAGTTTTGTTCTGCATTCGTGCCTTTTCCCATCTCACCTGAGATGAGGGGAAGCAGACATTTAAATACTGCCTTTAGCTTCCTGAAGCTAGTAAACAACCACAGGATCCTGATTTCAGGGTCTTTTCAGCACGTGACTCAGACTCATTTTGCCACTCGCAGATGGCTGGGTGCCTGTTTATCCCTGGAAGGTTTACACAGCCCATATCATGTAACTACAGGTGGAGTTCAAGAGACGCCTTGCAGCAGTTGGAAATGTTAAGAACAGAAAAAATAACACTAGCTTTATATACAATGGTGATGTACCCTCCAGAACAGCATCTGAAATAGTTCAGAATCATTATTTCTAACAGGCTTAAATATCTCAATAGCTACTTCACGACATTTTCTCTACTTTTACTTTCTGTAGAGGTGTCACACAACTTTACCTATTGAAGAAAAAAAGTACTTGAAGATCAGTCCAGTTGTGTAGACTCCATTCATTCAAGTGCTTGAATACAGCCCTCTTCTCCCTTTCAATAGCTTCAGCTAGCTTTTGCCACTGCCTTTCTGAATCTCAACCATATTTTTAAGAACACAGCACAGCCTCCAGAGCTACCTCCAGTCTGCTTATGATGAGCTGAAGAGATCTTCACTTGCCTTAGCTCCACAATTGTTAGAATAACCTATTTCTTTCAGTAACAGCTACACTGCACATACTAATGTTTATTCTGTTCTGCGGCTCATTCAGGAAGCAGCGCTGCAGAGCATACACTTTCTCCTGGAAGATCCCTTCTGTGGGACTGGAAAATCCTTCAAAGTGACACATGAAAAAACTTGTTCAATGGGAACTTCCGGATTTTAGAAACAAGTTTTTAATAGAAGCAGAGATCAACATCATTTGTCAGGGCACAGTGTTGCCAGGACACTCGGAGAGTTATTACATTTGTTTACAAGCTCTTTACCTAGCAGACTCTCCCATATGAATGTCATGAGGCAGGGCAGCAACTGTATCCTATACTACTTGAGATACTGAAGCAGACGATGCAAGCATCAAGAGGAATTTTCAGGGCTTCTGTCCCATCATATGCGAACCATACAGCTAACCTTTAGGCATTTACAATGTGCTGTTGTAGCCTTACACGTTTTCTACCAAGCTGATTTCTTACAGCTGTAAAGGCCTTGCCCTGAAGTGCAGAAGGCAGCCGTCTGGAGTTGTGGCTCCTGCTTCGTTACACAGCCATGAACCTTCTCCAAGTGGCAGTGTTATAGGACAACAGTAAAAGCAGCCATTCATCTTCCTTGTAGTGCCTTGTCTAAGACCACAAAGGACACGTACAGCACAGCAGGAACTGAACTCAAGTCTAAGTCACTGAACTCCCTAACTCCAGGACCTCCTCCCGGTTCAACAAGAACCAGGCACTTCTGCACACAAGCAGTTTTAGCTCCTACCCACTTTACCATAGCACCTGACTGAATGCATGAGATTCAAACATTAGCCTATTATCCTTTTTCTAAAAAAAAATTATAAAAATTTAAAAAAAAAGGGGATAATAGGATTTTCCCTATTTTTATTTTTTTTTTAAAAAAAAAAAAAAAAAAAGCTTTTTAGATCCAGCAAGCAGCAGAGCATTGACTTTGGGGCTATTATCTGTGAGCTTTTGATCCACAGAAGTGATACATCTCAAAGTTTCTTCCATCTGTGTAGTCCTCTAGCTAATAGAGCTTACTATATAGGAAAGTCTGTCACAGGCTCAAATGCTCTGCACAGCCCTTCAGAGACTAGCAGATAAATTCATTTGTAGATAAACTGATTTTAAATATTTGGGTGTACACTTGGACCTCTTGTGTTGCATCCTAAATCTACAAGGTGCTAATGTGTCCTCCCGTTTGCTCATAATGCTATTATCCCTCTTTCCCCACGGCTTAAGCTGTATATTTACCCAGGCAATTACTGCAGGAAGCTAAGTACTTTGTAAAACTATGATCAGTTGGCAACTGTCCCACTGATCCAGGCCAGCCTCACCCCCAAAACATCATCTGTGGAGCAGATGTGCAGTCACACTGAGGAAGCCATCTTTCCTTTTTTTCCATTTGTTTCTCAAAGCCAAGGCTTGGGTTGTGAGCCAGCATATGAGGTTTTTTTATTTATTTATTTTTTTAATTCCTGTTTACCCTAGCATGAAATTGTTTTCTAGGTAGTGATTAATTCTGCTGAAACGTTTCCTACTCACGGAGTAATGTGCTGTTTGAGAAGACTATGCGGAACCACAGCTTCCCTGTTATCAGCAGTGTCGTTACAGCTGTGTCAAACAAGCCCTTTAGCATCTCCCATCACTTACAGCATCTCTCACTAGCTCCTGTGCGGTCTGGAGGTAGTATGTTAGCTTAGCTTCTCAAACAAAATGGACAGACTAGCATACAGCAAAAAGAAATGATTGCAAGCTCACTATTAGCTTCCTTCATACTGATTGCAAAAGCTTGTTTCATACTTGGAGTAAGCTCCATCTTACACTACATTTATAGGGCAGGTGGTCCACCCTCAACACAGGGTAGGTAACACCAGGCCATAAAGTGCTCAGCAAGTGGGACACAAGGGCCTGTCTTCACATCTCACGTCAGATGTCTTGCTCAGTTTTCTGTTGACATGCACTAAGAGTCCAATGTCCTTCGGTTCTGAGGCTGACGGCACACCTGCACATATACAATTAGGAAAGAGTAACAGCACTGGACTCAACACCAGCTGCTATTGAGATGTTACACCACAACACTGCACAAGATGGTTATTTTTCCAGTGGAAGAATAGACTTTAGAGGAAGGCTGAGGAATCTGGTAATCTTCAGCAGCAGGCCTGAGTCACTTGGGCACGGGGAGAAACCATGCAGTACTAACAGATTTTTAACCTAAGACATGACAAGACTTGATGACCTTTAAACCAAACTCCTCTAAACTGAGGACTTCCTTAGAAAACCAAACCAAACCTCTGGTTTGAAGGAAGTGACCAGACGACTATCTCCATGCATTCAAACCGAAAATAGGTGCCTTCCCAGGAGCTCCACTTGACCCAATCACAACTACCACTGGACTCGAAACAAATTTCAACAAAATTCTGAGCTGCACAAAGTCAATTAGCTGACCTAATGGTCACTACTCTCCTGGCCTACAGACGTTTTCCAGAAATGAAGTCAGGGTAACACACCCATTCCTCAGACTTAAGATCCAAAGCCAAGGAAACATTTGGGGCCTAGAAATATATCTGACATTCTCATGCAACATTTCAAGTGCAAAACACCAGCAGAAACTAAGAAAAACAGACTTTAGGGCAGCTGACAACAGCACAACTTTCACCTACTCCAACAGACCAGGCTTGATACCAAGTCCTACTGCTAAGATGTACTGGTAACAAAATCCTACAGATTGTCAGGGTGATTTTTCTTTGTCTACAGCAGGGCTGCTCACACTAGTTAGCTCCTGCTTGCCAGAGAGCTAGGCAGCAGAAGTGTTTGTGGATGCTATTTTTCCACTGCCCAAGTTTTTCAGCATCAAGAGAAAACTAAATGCATGTACACATCATTAGGAATTAAAAGGGTGTGAACCCAAGCAAAACAAGGTAATTTGTCACATCTTATGAGTTCTGCTGAAATGGTCAGTGCTTTGATTTCATTCTTTATAATCTCATGTCTGTAGTAGAAAGCATACTAACAACCTGTTTCTCCCTGGTTTGCATTCCTTCCATTTTTACTGCGTTTTCCTGAGAATCCTCTCTTCAGGAGGGTCCTTTTTGTTTAAAAAGGGGACAAATTGTGGTTTTCTTTGATGCAGCGCAGGGAATGCATTTAGTTTTCTAACTTTCAGTGTTGTGACAGTTTAACCCAGGGGTTAGTTTAGTTGCCTGGTTATTGTTGTCACGTTTTAATTAGCAAGCTTCTCTCCTTTCAACTCCTTCCCATTTATCTTGCACTAGCCTCCTCCTGTTACAGCATTACCTTTCCTGTCTCGTCACTTTCCTCACAGAAAAGAGGGTGGTTGAAAGGAGCAGGAACAAGAGCCAAAGCAGCTTGTTTTCATTTTTCTATTATTCTGGCACAACTGGAAAAATCCAAAATTATCTGAGTAAGGGGAATAGAGCCTTACCTGAGCAATTCCCTTCCAGGGAATCATGCCAAGGCCAGGTGGGGCTTTGAGCACCATCAAAGCAGATGGGGCTTTGAGCACCTTGGTCTGATGTGAGGGGTATTTGCCTGCAGGAGGGGCAGGAACCAGATGATCTTTAAGGTCCCTTCCAATCCAAATCCTTCTATGATTCTACACAACTGACTTCCAAATCATTCATCATTGCTCCTGCAGAACTAAGGTAGCAAAGGATTCCTTTCCCATGCTTCATGATCACTTTGAACTGCTTTTAGCCAAGGCAGTGGACCTGGACATTCCTCATCAACTAAACCTCTTTGGGCAAGAAGCCACTTGGTACTTTTAGCTATTCCTATCCACGTGAATAAGAATGGCAAAATTCGGGCCCTTATTAAAGTCTCTTCATTAGGCTATTTAGTCAAGAACAGAATTTAAGCAGATTTTTTCCCCCACCCCTCCACCTACTTCTTGACCAGCAGGTGTTTGCAACTCCTGGCACTGAATGACTTGTGTTAATGTTCCAAGAGATCCCAGCAGCCAGTCTCTTACAGGAATTGCCCATTGCTCACAGCTGGACTTGTTCTAAATCATCAGCTTACCTAGAAAGCCTGTACAACCAGTTTCCAAGAACACAATCATGAGCTAGATTCTCTTACTGGAAATTCAAGTAGGAAAGGGATTACTTAATTTCACTGGGTCAAAAATATCTAAAAAAAAAGAAAAAAAAAAAAAAACACAACCTAGCCCAAATCTTTGTTTTCCCTGTATTATGACACATTCTGTTTACATTTGAAAAATGAGTGTCAAAACTCCTAAAAGCATCGTTTAGATTTTTGAATGGTCAATTTTCCTTTAGAAAGCCACAAAGTCACTCACACAGCATTTGCTATGAGGATTGTTTTAATTGTTCTCCTTTCCTCATCCCTATTTCAGGGGAAAAATCATTTAAATGCCAGCTCTGAACAGAATTTATATTCAGAATGGTTATTGCTTTAATTATTGTTTGTCTATGAAATTTCCAAGAGCATCCCTCTTAGGGGACATCTGCAGCTTGCCAGCTGAGCAGCTGCCTGAGAGATAAGGCTCACAGGCTCTTTCTTCCACTTACTCAGTACAAGTTCCCACCTGATGCTCGGGCAACTCAAACCTGAAATCCAGGACCGAGGCTGATCTTGCTGCCCCCAGGACAGCGTGGACATGCCTACCCTGCACAAAGGAGAGTTCAGATACACAGGGAAGCATAACACTGTGCAGACACAACCCAAGTCTCAGCAGAACAGCAATGCTTCTGTGGCATACAGGTATTTGATCTAGCCAACCTGCATAATACCATCAGTTGCTTCTTTTATCAAGGGTTGAAGACCTTTGCAATACACTGCTCTGTACAGTGGCAACAGCACAAGCCTGCAGCCTCACCTCTCGGGTTTAGGTTCCCTTCAAGTTTAATGAGGTAATACATGCACACAATAATGTATGTTAGGTGATGTCAACATTAGGAACGTACCATTCCAATCCTAACAAAGCCATTCAATTTATTAAGCCTGCACAAGTATTTTAGCATGATTTTGAAAAGCTGTATTAGATCAAAGTCAGATGACAGCCAAAATGTTTTGTCATGCCACCAAATGCTGTGGCTTTTGTTGTGAAAACCCATTTGGCTTTGAACCTAGTTCCTTTTGTGATCTATTTAGATTCACAGCCACTACAGCTGGCATTTCACGACACCATCAAAACTTCAAACCAGCACTGCCTTCCAACACTGTGCAAGCCACAAGAAAGTGTCACTTAGTCTGCAACACCTCCAACTATCGTACTTACTGTTGGTGCTGGTAGGGATAGCGACATGGGCTGGGCAGTAGAAGTGGCATGCACGTATTCTGTTGAAGATACAGGTTCAGAAACTCAGTGGAGTGACACTAAGAACTGATTCCTATAAGCATATGGTCACTAGTATCAAACTAGCCCACAGCAGTAGTGACGAAAAGCTTTACCATACGATAGCTATTCAGTGGATGAAGTTGTATGCAACTTCACAATAAATAAAAAAAAAAAGCTTCTATTGCCTTCCCCAAAACAGGCAATCAGCAGTTTTATTGGCAAACAGACGCCAAGGACTAAATGAGCCAGTGAACATTAATGCTCATTACAGGTCAAAATTGAGTACTTGAAACATTGTCTAATCTGTAGTGATCTGACTGATAGATGCAATGAGTAGACAGGAAAAATCCAGCACATCCATCATCCCAGAACCTTTTATGCATGCACAGAACCGTTTTGCCCTGATTCAAGTCAAAGGTAAAATTCAGTGGATAGAAACGTGCACCCATTTACAACAGTCACGTAAAATGGAAACTGCAAGGCCCATCACACTACCCATCCTTATCACTGCTAGCATGCTTGAAAGCATAAAGCAGTCCATCTTGCTAGCTTCTATTAGTACTCACCTATGGAGACAAAATCCATCTCTGGTTGTGGGAGTACAGGGAGACAGAATTGATTTTTCAGCCCCCAGCTGATGATCTGTGAAGTTGGAAGCATCATTCTAACAAGCCAAGTAAACACAAAGAAAACCATGCTGGATTGTGCAGGATGGAGGGACTGAATATTATTTCACAAAGGGACCAGAGCGCCCTTCAGTAAGTTGCCTTATGCTCCTTGTTAGAACAGAAACACCGATAGTTGCCCTAAAAGAAACACAAGAGGAGCAAAGACACTTCACATATCACGATTAGGCAGCTCCAGAGGTAAGCTGCCTTAATGCGTGCTACATATTTTCATAGCTGTACAGAAGCCAGGTGTAAAGAATCTAATAGAAGATGGCAACGGTTACTGCTCTGTGAAGCGCAAGCAAAAGTCTAAGACGACATTTTGTATTACATATATAACATCAGTATCAGTTCAGGTACTGCTTCTCTACTGAACGAGTAAATTTTTAAAAACTAACACACAAATGCCCTCAGTCAGGACACATTTACTAAGCTATGTCTTCCACAGAAAACTCACTGCAAGATGCCACTCCTCAAAGTGCCTGCCTCCCTCCCTCCCCTTGAAGGAATTGCAATCAGCAATGCAAAGGTGGAGCCTCTTCCTCCGTGAAAAGGCAAGCTTTCCCCAAAGGTTGGTGACAGAGCCCAGGGACATTCAGAAACACCAGCTGTTCCAAGACAACAACTGAGCTCTTCGGAGAAGAATGCGCTGCAGTATTTTTAAAGTTGTCAAATACCATGAGGCATTCCTGCAGTGCCTTGCAGAATTTAATGGAAAATGCCAGTCTTGCTATAAGACTTTCAAATTTAATACAGAGCAAACCCCTGCTGCAGAAATTCCAAGAGTGTATCAATAAGGCCTATAGAGAACTATGTTTTCCATTAAACTCTACAAGGCTTTATTTAAACAAATAATTTAGACAACTTGATTACATCTCTATAAAAATTGCATGAGTCTCAATTCCTATTAAATTCCAGTCCTTTTCCTTTTGGGCCCAGCACCACAGACTTAAATGACATCCAGAGTCTCAATACACAGCAGTTACAAAGAAAAGTTATCCCAGAGGTGTTTATCTACAGAAGGTAAAGAGACCTGCCACAGTAAGATTTTGGTTTTATCTTCCCTCAAATACTATGATATCCTTCCAGATACTGAATCCCTGAAAATTTTTTAGCTTTATTGTGACTTTGCTTTAAACATTGCAGCACCAACAGCTGCAATGCCCAGTCCTCTGCTTACAGGGGCTGAGTTGATTTATCTATTGGACATTTATCTAGTGGACAGCTTTTTGTCATCATCCCAGACAAGCTGAGATGCCAAGCTACGGAACTGCTTCAGTTCAGAGTTTAAGAGGCACCCACTTGCCACCACTCCACTTTTAACCATTTTCCATCCCCAAGAACTCAAATGAGCAAAAGCCTGACTGCACTTAGAAGCATAGAACCGTAACGGCATTCAGGTTGGGAAACACTTCTAAGATCATCTAGTCCAACCTGTAACTTAGTACTGAAGTCCACCACCAAACCATGCTACTCAGTTCTACATCTATGCATTTCTTGAAGACCCCCAGGGCTGGTGCATCAACCACTTCCCTGGTATTTCTCCTAATACCCAACCTAAACTTCCCTGGCACAACTTGAGGCCATCTCCCCTCCCAAGCACCAAGTGATAAGATGAGAAGAGCCCAATCCCCACCTCACTACACCTTACCTACATTAAGGTAACTGTGAAGTACAATAAGGTTCCCCTGAGCCTTCTCTTCTCCCAAGCTAACCCCAGCTCCCTCAGCTGCTCCTCACAAGACTTGTTCTCCAGGAACAAGTCTCCAGCTTTGTTGCCCTTCTCTGGGCACACTCCAGCACCTCGATGTCCTTCTTGTACTGAGAGGCCCAAAACTGAACATGGTACTTGAGGTGCGGCCTCACCAGAGCAGAGTACAGGGGGATGATCACTGCTCTAGTCCTGCTGACCATAGTGTGTTTTCCACGTGATCCCACAGAGTACCACAATTCAACACACCTGTACAGCTGTTCTTGAGCAACCAAACACTCTGCTATTTTATCTCACTGGTGTTAAGGGCTCAGATTTAGTAGCACTTGAGGAGCTTGAAGTCAGGTCCTTCCCTCACTGTTCTGCAATAACATCAATTACGCTAGACAGGCTGTCTTCATTTCCCCAAGCTGAGAAGATAATACTAACTACACAACCCGCTGAGAATGTCAGACAGAAGAACCATCCCTTGGCATACCTCCTACTAATGCTTCCACCTCGCTTCATATCCCCACACTTCCCTAACAGCTTGCCTCACACAACCTTGTTTTACAGGCGCATCACTGACATCGCTAAGATTTTGAACAAGCCCCACAGCTGTGAACAAAGTTCCTAGTTTCCCCCAAAAGGCTCTTCTGACGTGAGAGCCCTCAAGAGCCTCAGGTCCATCACATCAATTTGTGCACACCATATGTGGCTCTGGGTCCCTACCTGCCCATCTGAAGCGATCACGGCAGCTTCCAGTCACTTCCATGGCAGGCATTCACCTTTCTGCTGTTAACCTACCTTCCAAGCAAACCCACAAAGCCATCAACTCCTCTTGCCAACTTTGGCTAATGCAAACAAAGAGCAATACCACTCTGCCACAAATGGTCCCCGCTAATGGCTTTTCTTGTGTTGCAATCTAATTTAATAACCAACAAAAATGGCTGGTTCAGGAGAAGAGCTTATTTAATGCTTTAATTGGTACTTATTTTTAACAGTTCATTAGAAAGGCAGCACTTTCTGCCTGGTTTTACAGCCTACCTGACCTGACAAGCAGAAGGCCAGCCGCTCGGATCACACGGGAACACTAATTAACAAGCCCCAGGTCAGCAGTCTCTTTACAAACACATTAGGTGCTGCAGTGAGGTCACAGGGGGAAACAGAGGCAGCATGCTGAACAGTAAAAGCCTTTTGTTTCCTCTTTCCAGCTCTCTAGCAAGACAGCCCACGGATGGATTACACAGGCTAACACCATCGCTGTTTCAGCGGGGGGATCTGGGGAGCAGCAGCATCTGGCAAGAGGCTCTGAATGTCCTGCAGGACTCCGTATTGCCATGTCACCTAGTTTCTGCAGGGGTATATCAATGCTCCATGGACTACACTGCGGCAGTAAGACATGCATGCATGGCCTCTCCTTCATGTTGTATCTATCCACTCCACAGCAAATACTTCTGTGGCACGGAGTCACCTTGGAGCAGCTTTACATGCACTAGTGAGGTCTGGGGCGCTCTGCTGCAACAAGACTGGCATCAGCAGGAATGGAGAGCCCCGAATATTTAGCAGCCTTCACCACAGTTAGTTAGTGCCTGTGATTTTAGAGATCCAAATCCCACTCCCAGGCTCAGTGTTCATCCCTTGCATGGAGGCAAGTCCAGGTCAAACAGACTGAAGTCTAAATGCAGCTGCTTCAGCCTCCATCAGTGGGGTTCAGTCACTTGGGTATGACACTACGTGTATTGCCCCCACATATCTCAGGCTACACCGCCACCTGTGAGTGCTCATTAACTTGAAAAGATGCAACTTTAGGGTAACTGCTTTTCAGCAGGTTAATGTGGAATAAAAGCCCAATATAAAGCTCATAGGAGCCTACAGTAAACACAGGCTCAGGGGCTTTGTAAGCCATCCTCGTTTCAAATCAGGAAGCATGAAGGTTCATTAATAGAAAACAGACTTCTAACAAAACTCGAGTCTGAGGTAAAGGCAACTATATCAAAGTCTCTCAGAAAACCATGCTTCCTTAAGTGCTGCCTGGATGTTTCTTTCATAAGAATTGTTTACTCTGTCAGGGGAAAAACAAATTCATTCAGCTCTAATACTGCATTAAAAACACATTCAGACCCAACAAAGAGAAACAGGCTCAGCCCTTTTGTGTACTTTTTGGCATGCACGTGGATATCTTGTCCTTATTTATGCTTTTTACAGATTTTTAAAAAGCTTTATTTCAAGTACCACAGTAACCTATCACATCCTTTGACATAAAGTGCAATAATCCAGATGTTTTCTCCCAACTGCCCCTTTCATGAAAGGATTCTTCCCTCTTTCTTCCATTAAAAAGATCACATCAACACACATACACAAACTCTTCCCATAGCCTACGGTATCATTTGATGCTCACCCTTGGCTGGATTACAGAGTGACACTGAAGAGGTCACAAACCTCAGTGGAAAAAGGTACAACACACTCCGGGCATTTTAGTGCCCCATCTTAACAAAAAGTTGGGCTGGGGCTAGCAAGATGAAAGCTTGACCCAAAGATGCCAGGTAACCCATAAATCTGCAGAAACCTGACTTAATTCAGCTGTGTCACTACTGCTATTGGATGTACATAGAACTTTTTTCCAGGAAGAAAAATTCTATCACTTCTGTTGCTCTGTTCCACAGGGGATTTTAAAGGTATTCCAACCTCTCTTAATGCTCCCCAGAAGTTTCTTTCAACAGCATGTCCAGTCTTCTCCCTGCATGAACAACCATTCTCTTACCCTAAACTTGCAACAGCGCTGCTTTTAAGCATGCTACCCCAAAGCTGGTTGGTTTCCATCAGTAGATGGAGCAATATGCAGGCAGGATATCCATCCTGAACTATTAATATCAAGGCAGCAATAAATCTGACAAAGCACTCAATTTGCAAACGCAAAACAAGTGTGGAGATTTAGCCAAACTGCTTCAGAGCTGGTAACAGTGTAAAGTAAAACTGCAGCATCTCACTCTGAGGAATCCATACAGAATCCCTTTCCTGTGATGCTAGAGGTGCTGGTCTGTACAACCCATCTCCTGGTTGCCCTGCTGCCCAGATAGGACCATGCAGGATGAGCTAGAAAGAAAACCTTTTAATTGTCACATCTGTACAACTGGAGACCTTTCAAGGGTCAGCTGAAAAATGAGTTGGTTGACAGAGCAGCTGCATTACTTCCCATTGTTTTGCACATAGAGTTTGCAGCTCTTCCCTTCTGTTAGCTCAGCAGCTCCAAGCTGACAAAAGCTCAGCCTTTTCACCAGCAGATTCCCACCTACCCCTTTCACAGAAAAGCCTATTCACATACATGAACTAGCATCACCATCTCTAACCCTGTCCTATTTCAAGCTAATAAAAATGCAAGACAGCAGCAATACTGTGGTAAGTGGGACCAGAAAACATCTACACAATATTTTCCTGTTTAAGCAATTAGGACCACTCACAAAAACCATTTTTCTATAGAAACACGTAAAACCAAAAGGTTCCCTAAGCAGTTCAGTCAAGCCATTTATTTGGCAATTTTAGTCTTTAGATACATGCTTAAGGACTCCAAGTGACGCTTCTAACTTAATCAGAAGAAAACATGACGTGGAGTTTTATTATCTAGTATGAATGCCTACAGAAGCCAGGCACTGGCTGGGTACTTTGCACTATTTCATTAACTGGCTTGACTTGCGTCATTGCATTCATTGTGACAAACGGCCTGAACAGAAAGGCAAGCTGTGCAACATATATACTAATGCCAAGGCAAGGACGGCGTTAACCACGAACAGCTTAATCGTGGACCCGGTGCAACCTCAAGGGAATTCTGATGTTACTGTTACACAGATACAAGGACGTTCAAGAACAGAATAACATTCTTTGAAGGTCATCACAACATTGTGATTAAAACTGAAGACAAACCTGCAGAAAACCAAGGTCACAGGTACTCGAACTGAGCTAGTCTTGCTACATTTTCTTTGTCTTCCTTTCTTCTCCCTCTGCCAATTCAGACAGCAGTACCAACATTCTCAGGGAATAAAAAACCTTCCCTAGTGGGGAGTTAACCTTGCACCCTGCTCCACCAGCACCCCCACACCAGCCCAACTGTCAGCCCTGGGAGGGTCAGAACCTTTCCACAGATGGGAAAACCAGACCTGGTCAAGGGAAGCAACACATGTAAGGTCACAGAACAACATGCAAGCAGACATGGGAACAGAACCTCAGCCTGCTTTTTTAGCCCTGCATCCTTACTGCTTTGGCTGAGCATTTTTCTGTAACCGAACAAACACTACCATGACTACAGGCCACTTTTATGCCTTTCCTTGCTAGCTTATCTGAAAGTGTGGTGCTTAGCATTTTCCTCCCCAGCTAATGATACAGAAACTAAAATGGTCCTGATGCTTGCATGATGGAAACATTCCTACCCCAGGGATTAGCAAAGTACCAATAGCCCTCCAATCAAAGATGCCATCTCAGCGTTTAGAAGAATTATTCTTCACATTTTGTGTAAATTCATTTTATGCATGAACATAACACCCAATCCATGACAGTCCCCATTTCAGAGGAGTGTGGATGCTGCATTTGTATGCAGGACCCTGCTTATGTATGTGCGGTAAAATGCAAGCTGGAAACAAGTGCTCGTTACCTTGCAACTAATAGTGACTGGGCTGAACCTGTCTGCTAATCCTCACACTCCACCCAGCTCCTCAGTGACTCTGACTTCAGCAGCAATCCAGAACACTTCTGCTGGATCTCCAGAGGGCCAGATTAAACCCTCACCTAACTTTATCATACAAGAATTACAGCAGGACCAATTTCACACAGACTAACAATATGAGCTGGAAGTAATCCTAAGCACAATAGCTTAATTTCTGGGTGTCTCAATGAGCATCTGCTGAAGAGTACTTTGCACATGATAAAAAGGAAAATGCTGCTTTATGAATAATGCAATTTTATCACAATGACATGTTGGAAGTAAACCCAAGGCTTTGAGCATTTCAGTAAACACCTTTGTGCCACGAGGAAGTAAGGGAAAACTATGAGAAGATGAAGGAACAACTCCTGAGCTACCACTGGTACTTTCATAGAAAAGTCTTCAGCTGGATCACAGCTGTCAAACAACTTAAATATGATCAATTACAACACCTGAGAGCAGATGTGTTACACTTCATTCAGGAGCCATCTTGAAGATTCCAACTCAAAATCCTAAAATGATATCACAGATAAAACTGTGCTTTTAGTGCATTTCCAGGACACTTGGCATTTAAGTTACCTAAGGAAGTTCTGGAAGGTATCTGACACCTGAGAATTTCACAAAAGCCTGGATTTTATATTCAGGTCCAGTTTACTAAAATTAAAAACATACCTTACTCATTCCTTGTTGAAAAGATGAGTAAGAGAAAATCCTCTGTGAAACAATATCTACATAGTTTTCTTACAAATTCGAAGTTTTAGAAGATGTAGTAAAGCCTCTTTTCACTGAATTTCGTGCAGGGGCTGGAAACCAACACAGGGGCATGGAAGAGGTTCAGACCTGCAAACAAGGCTTGCAGCAAGGGAAAGCTTACTTTTATAACCCAGTATTTAGATCCAGCAGTAAAAGAAAAACTACCTGGAATCCTCCAAGATACATTTGGCAGGCACAATTGGACCCCATCAGGACTGTTACTAGGAAGTCCCTGGAATTTACTTTAGTATTTCACCCATTGTTTGCACCAAGTGTCTTGGACTGTCTTACAAGTGCTTGAAGCATCTGAAAAAGAATTCTGAAGTTTCACCAGAAATAACTGAGAACACATTCCGAAGAAACCATTTTCAGTATGCACAGAAGGCAGCCAGAGGGTAAGAGTCTTGCTTGCTTCTAAGCTCAAGTTCTTTCAGAAAAACTCCAGGTTGCAGGAGGTAAAGCACAATAGCTATATGGTTACAGAGGTTTCTAATAAAGGAATAATCAGATGAATTAATCTTCTATCTTAAACATTCCTTGCATATACAGGAAATGCAATATTCATTTAAAATATTGTATACCATGTACATTATAAACCACCACGGAAGGTGGAAGCCTCTGAAGGATGACTGCAGTAGTTCTTCCATATGCTGTACCATCTTTCTTCCTCACAGAGCACCTTTTCATTTCATTTTTTGTGCTTATACTTAATATTCAGCCTGCATGATAATTTCAGGAACTCTCCCCCCGATTAATAACATGCAGATTTATACAGTTCTCTATTTTGCATACCTAATTCCCCCACAGTTTGTCTGCTTTACTGTAATTCCTCTGATGTTTACTTTGTCTTAGCATTCTTGCGAAGTTAAAAAGGAACTCACTTGAACATTCATTATTAATTTCTCGTAAGTATCTCCAATTAATTTTCTGAATAGATTGGTACTTTATGACATTTGTTATTGATTGTTTGGAAGCAAACTTCCAATTACTAAAGCAGCACAATTTCCTAGCTCAGAACTGTAGTTTGAACATTTTTCTGCTAAGCAATGAAATCTTGAAGCAGCAGCATCCCTTTCACAGTCAAAATGGGAGCCCAAATGGCTACAACAGGCCATAAATCCACTCTTTGCATCTTAATGGGCACATACAAACAAATCACAAGACTGCTTTTAGCAAAGCAGGCTGAAGCTTACAGTTTTAGGAGTCCCTAACATTGCAAGAAGATCCCATTACATGCATCTTCACCACTTAGTGGCTCATATCAAATGAAATCCAGAAATGCGAGCTCACCATGAAACTCGTATAACCTAACCCTTAATGAAACAGACAAAAGCTGAAGAGCTGGAGCCATTTCTCATCCAACAGTCATTGGAGCCGAGTTAGCAAAAAGCCCAGGGATGCTACAAAAGTCTGAATTTTAGCAACACCATTTTCCTTTACTCTATTATGAGGCATGAGCAGCGCCTGAGTGTTAGCAGACAAAAGGAAGACCACAGTGGGTCATCTTAACTTTTACATCCCCTTCCCTTAATTGAATGGTTTGTAAGGGGCCATTTAACTCAACCCCAGAAGCATCTGAAGCAAGGATAAGAACATCCAACTCCCTTGCTGCTGCACTACAATATTTTGAAGAACGTTACAAAACCTGATTTCCACAAGAACAAGTGAAACCAGGAAACATTCTATAGCGATGCATTCAGGGAGTCCATGTTTGTTATCAAAATCCAAAGTGATCATTACAAAGCACCAGGGCCATTGTGGAAGAGAAGCCTAAATCATATTCCTTTGATACAACCTTCAGTCAACCCTTCAGCTCAGGGACAACAGGGTCTGGCAGTTCTTTGGCCATGATCTAATACCACTACTACTCAACCTGCACTTTCCTGTACGGGCTATGGGAGATCTGTTCTACGTAGAGACGTTCATCAGTAGATGCAATATAGTTAGCTATGCCTGGTACTGTCTCCTTGTAGATCCAGGCATGTTCTAATACAAGTTTGTTTTTTAAAGCATCAGTCCTGACACCAAGCAGCTTGTTAATGGTAGAAGATCCTGTCACTACAGAAACTCACTCAAGGAAGGCAGTAGCCGTGCTCCTCTGACTGCCTTGCTGGGTAGTCCAAAGAAATCTAGGTTAGGATCCACCTTTGGCTGGGAAGTCTGACAGGTGAATTTCTTAGGCACTGCTCAGACACTGTAAGCTTTAAATCACAGCAGCATCGCTGCACAAAGGAGCTCATCCTTACCCTGCTATCTTCTGCTTGCAAATGTCTTCCAGACTACATTTGTGCCCTCTTCCTGCAAACTCAGGAAATAAAGTATTCGGCTTTTGCAGAGATTCTTGAAAGATCTCTTTCCATTGCTCAAATCTTAATTTTAGAGTCAAGAGATCAGCCTAGAAAACTTTACAAGACCTCAGGTCTGTACAATGCTCTAGCAGAAATGCATTACTAAGCAACACAATCTAGCTGGATCTGGGCTGTAAAGATATTCTGGCCAAGAACACAAAGCGAGGCTCATCAGAATTACAATTCTAAAGTGTATGCCTTTGCCACTGCCAGACAATAATATCCCCAAAGGGGACGCAGGGTCAGTATTCATGTCAGCCGGCTTTCATTCTGAGGCAGATGGATGTTATCTGTCTGCCTGCCTGAGTGGCCCAGTCTTATCTCAAGATTTTTGAGCCTGATAATGACTTTAAGTGTTTGAAACTATAGTAAAAGACTTGAATCCAAAAAGGGACAGGACTCATGTAAGAAAGTCTGTGCAGGAGGTTATCACTGTAGAAAGCAAGACAGTCAAGCCTTCAACAGCAACAACTGACACATTCCTCTGACAACTGCACTGTTGGACACGCAGTGTTTTTCACTTCACATTTTAAAATAATTGGATGTAGACTGAAGTAATCAATTTCACCAAATCTCACATACAGTACCAAAACCTCAAGTTTGCTTTATTTCACCAGTTTAAAAGAATGTGATTTACTAGGTTTACGTTTTGGTCTGTGCTGAAAAATAACCCAAGCCTCAGTCTCACTGAAACAGCGGAATTCAGTTCTTGAAGTGCAAAGTAAACTATTTTACAATAACAGAAACATTACCCTGAAGATTAAGTCCTCCGTACTGCACACAAGAGAAAACCTTGAAAAAGTGTTTTTCATTAAATAAGAAATAAGCTGAGATAAATACACCCAGCTACAAGCAGCAGCAGATTTCATTTCTTCAGGTCCCTTGCCTCAGCCTGCACGCCCAGCACTAAACTTCAGTGGACAACTCTGCTGCAGTGGCACCTCCATGGCACAGGGACTGTGCCCACCCAGCAGCTCGCTGATAGCATGATGCCACCTCTACCACAGAGAGTTCCCCTACCTACCAAGGGCAGCGTGGGCTGCTTCAACAAGACCCATTCCCCTTTTCTCAGTCTGCAGTTAAGGCAAGAAGAGCTCAGAGACAGAAAAGGGTTCTCAAGGACCTACAGGAAAAGAGAATCATCTTCAAAGCGTTTTCATCTCTCCATGGCCACTAAGTGCTATCAAATTGGGTAGGCATTCCACACAGCAACACATGGAGCTGGAAGCTCAAAGGTCAGAAAACATGTCATCAGCCCTTCAAAAGAAATCTGAGCACTTATGTTGAGTCATCACTTTGTGGACACTTAATGCACAGTAAGGATGCCAGGTATGTGGAAGACCACTGAATTAGAGCTATCGATCTTGGCACCCTAAAGCGCCTTTTCAGAAGGGTAATTATTTGGTTCCACCCCAAACTCTCCTGGCCTCATCAATAAGTTGTCACTCCTCAAAGAGAGGAATGTAAAATGAAATAGTTCTTACTCTCATAAAGTAGCTTATGTCATTCAATAGCTAAAAGCTGCAAGGTTCTCCTAGACCTTCACTGCTTCTCCTCCCCTTTTATCACACCCTGTGACAAAAAATGTTTGACTTTTTAAAAAAAGTTTATCTCTGGAGATGTACGATTTACACTGACAGAAAGGAAGGAAAATGCAAATGGAACGAAAATGCAAGTGTGGAAACCTGCTCAATTTAACTGAAAAATAACTCATTTAGCAGAAAGTGTTTAGTGAAATAAATGCCAACAGAGCCAGAAGTCAGACAGTAAATAAGCCTTACCCAATTTGAACATGTAGCTGCCTAAAAACATTCTTCACGGTAATGTGCAGTTTAAGCACTTAGGAAAATTGCCAAGAGGTGTCAAAATACTGAAAAGTCTGAAGATAAGATTGCAGGCAAGTAAATCCCCCTCAGCTCTTCTGAGATCCCAGGCCTGGTGACTATTACAAAACTACACTATTCAAGAGAAAGTTACTTTCCACCCCATGTGGCTAGAGAGATCTCCTCTACCATGCTGAAACAAGCCACCACATGGCCCACCTCCTTCTGCATTCACCTTACCCCAAAATTCCACCCCTGGTTTTACCACTTGGTGTCTTGGTACCTTTGCCCTCACCAACCCTCCATCAGGTACTCGGGATGCAAACAGGTTTGGTATTCTGCACTCTTCGTTTAAATGGTATTCTTGACCATGGGTCTGCCTCAAATATACTGCTCAGTTGTGGTCACTTCACTGGAGTTGCACAAGGAAGTTACAGGAACACAAACTGAACCTCACTGGAAAAAGAATTTTTGAAAAGGGCTCGAACAGATTTGTCAAAATCTGAAGAGCTGCATCCAACGTAACTAGGGAATTTAATTCCATAGTAACCAAAGGAGGACTTAGCTCATTAAGACATCAGGTAGCAGACTGAAATCCAAGAAAAACATTACACGTCAGCACACATGAAGTTATTACCTATTACATTAGAACTGTGCATTACAGCCTGTCATGCTCAAAGTTACACAGACAGTTAGAACTGGGGCTGTCCTCTAATCACTTCACCTGGTTTCCGTGTTAGAATAAATCTAGTCAGCTTCTACTAACAAGCTACAGGAAAACGAAAGCCAGCCGTGAGATGTGCTAGCAGACATGGCAGTTCCCTGATTCGCTATCCACCCTGCAAGAAGAAAGGGACTGCAGCCCGCTGAACTTCTGCCAGCAGGGAACACTCCCCCACACTCCTCACTACATAAAACTCTCAGAAGCAGGTGATTCCCTGCACATACATACAGGGAAGTTTGCAGCTCTTATGCTCTTCAATACCCCAGCATCTATACCAAGCACCAAAACACAATAAAAACACTTTTCAAACCCATATAGCCAGGAGTACCAACTCACAAGCAACCAAACCCAGGAATATTGTTAGTTTCCCATTTGTCCTGCTCGGTCGTTCACTCAGAGTGTTCCTCTTGCTTTGCTCACAGGAGCTGATACATATACTCTGCCTGATTCCCAAAAGGCAGGCTCTCCACTTTGCTGAAGTGAGCAATAAATAGTAATCAGCTTAAGACCAACAGCCATACCTTCAAAATACGCCGTTTCTTTTGCAAGTCTGTTATAAGACAAAGCAGCATCAAGATTGAAAAATCAAAGCAGCCATCTGCCTAGAGCACTGGGACTCAGATCTGATCTTAGACTTATGCTGGATCAGTAACTTTAAAGGGAGACTTAAAACCCAAGTACCACAAAAAGCATTACTGGCAACAGAATTGGCTCGTGTTCACGCGTAGCGCCTCGGGAGAGCATTTGCTGATATTCATTCCATCTTCCCTGCTCTGTGCCCTGCAGGTCACAACCCCGCTTTAACCATGTGGAGACATGAGGGCTTCTTCCCTGGCTGGAGTCGAACATAATTACAATGACTTCTACACTGTCTGCTGCTGACCACACTGAGCATGGCTACAAACACTTTACATTTCCTTCAAGGCTTGTTTGAATACATCTGTTTTGGAGATGTACATAGGATTACCTGATGTCATTTAGGTATAGACATCATTCCACAACACAGGACAGGAACAGCTTCATTACAGGGCCACGTAAATAAACACGGGGCTCTGCTCAGCCACTGCCTCCCCAGTTGCCTTTCATTTTCCGTACTGCATCACTTTCTTCACCGGCTTGGCAAGTTTTACTCCACCCCCATATTCTGGGCATCTTAGGAGACTGACAAAATCTACAACACTTTAAAGAGCTTTTTTGACATTTGCAGAAGAATTGGCCCATGCATATCCATCTAAGGCCTGCCACCATTCTTCGCTATGTGATCTACTATTCAAAGCTATTTCTCTAATATGCACTCCATTAACATTGCTAAAATAAAACTGCAGATACAGAATTACAAACTCCACTATCATAAACAGGCTTTACACCCTTGAAATTATAGCAAGCACAAGATACTATTCATTTTACTTCATAAAGAAAAAGATATCTCAGTTGATTTCCATCTCTTGATTGCTGAGAGCAATTCCCATAAAGAGCCTTGGACGAAAAAAAAATACTTCAAGCCCTACTTATTAATCAGTACCACTACACCTCCACAGAAGTCTGACTTTTAGAAGAGCAGGGAAGCAAGTTACGTACCCGTGAGCCAGAACATTCACAGATATGAGGGTCAACTCTTGGGAGAGCACAGCAGCTGCAAGTCAGGTCCCCAGTAGTCCTTAGGATTGGGGAATGCAGTTTTTTCAGAATGGCAAAGCTCTTGAGTAACCACACAGATAAGCCAAGGGACAGCCAGAAAGGCTGGGACATGTTTTACATGAAGCTCAGCACACGTAGGTTAACATGTCAAGATTGCCCCAGTCCAGTCCCACGCATATTCAGTTCCAAGCTGGCAAACAGAGGTGAACCCAGCCAGCCTTGAAGAGGGAGAGAAGTACAACAGTAAATGGCACAGTTAAGTGGCCTCTGTTTTAGAAGGCTATACGCCAGCAGGGACATCTGCCAGGTAAAGAACTGATGAACTGCAGTAACAAAATATAGGGCCTCAAACAGTTGAGCCTACCCACAGAACTAGCAGCACACCTGCCTATCAACTCCTGGTATGAAACACTGCACTGGGGGTTATGTATACTTCTGATGGCTCTTCTAGAGAAGATTTTCCTGATTTCCCAACATATAACTCAGTGGAAGCAATCGATAAACATGGAAACCAACCGCCCAGCTACCTCAGAGCTAACCAAAAGTTGAAGCACATTATCTAAGGGCATTATCCAAATGCCTCTGGAACACAGACAGGCATGGGGCAGCCACCTCAGCAGGAAGTGTCTTCCGGATGCTGAGGAACACTGGAATAGAAAGCAGAAGATGAAAGAACCTCTCCTCCAGACTCAGCTCTTAAACACACCCACAAGCATAGTGAGGAACAAAGTTAAACAAATCCCCCCCACCAAGTATTTTACCTCTTCACATTTCTATTTAGCAGAAGCAATGACATTCTGCAACAGCAAAAGTTACTTGAACATGCAATTGCCATCAGCTGCTTTCAAACTGAGGATGTATTTGTGCTGCCAGCTCGAGCACAAACAATACTTTGGAAGAGCGCATACAAGATGGGTATGCGATTAGCAGAGCATTGCACCATGCCAGCTTTTAATGACTGCACAGCCACGTGCCTGCAGTAAAATTTACTGTCTCCTAAGTTTCTGTTCCTGGCCTTTCCTAGCCACCAGAGCAAAGTGGCTCACTGCACGCTTCCCACAGGTATCCCTTCTTACCAAGAGAGGAGTAATGGTAATTTAAACTTTAAGATATATATGTGTAAGAGCACAACTAGTAGCTCTCGTTGAAATGTCAAATGGGAGAGCTACTGATAATGTCAGACACTCATTTCACTCCTTGCAGCTCTATGCAGCATTATTTGCTGACAAGTAATGGACACGATCTAAATTACTCCTCCTCTGACCTCTTCAGATGCAATCAGTTATCATTTCTGACAGTAATGAATCTGCCAGACTGGAAAATCCCTGAAGATCCTGATAGAATCAACTCCTTGACTTCCATTTAACCTCCTCTCACCCTTCAATAGTTAAAACTTTTG
The DNA here is from genome assembly GCA_011075105.1 of Heteronetta atricapilla. NCBI lineage: Eukaryota > Metazoa > Chordata > Aves > Anseriformes > Anatidae > Heteronetta > Heteronetta atricapilla. The sequence continues at coordinate 3,237,720 of CM021754.1, read as the reverse complement.
CAATATTCCATTACAGACATTCTCAGAGCAACGCATGCAAATACCAGGACAGGGCTTGTCACATTAGAGTCCATCTGCTGATAAATGCTGACATGCTCATACCCGATGCATATAGTCGCAACACATTTACAGCAAGTTATAAAAGTGTTTTCCCCTCTATGCATGGAAGGAAATGCACCTTCCCACTGCTTTATCAGCAGCGGAGACTTGGTTAAACCTCCCCAAAGCACAGCGTTGCAGAGGCTCCCACCCCCTGTATGGTTGAGCCACCAGAGGTGGGAGAATACTATCTGATAATTCATCTAGAAAACCAGAGTTTTTGGTTTACAGCCACCTGCAGGTTACAATAGCTTTCAGCGTAAGGCACTGGGGTTCCTGCAGCCTGCAGCCATTCAGCACCTGGCCTGGATCAGACCTTGGCATTTGCCTGAAATGCAACGCCATGCTCACCTAACAGCGTTCAGCCTGACAAAGGAAAGGCTCCAAACCCTGCCCAAGAACCAACACCATGCTCTGTAACACATTAGATACTTCACACATACTGGTGCCTACAGCCTAAACAACCCACCAAAACATCTGAGTCTTTTGCTGAATGGATACTGCTATTCCTGAGCACTGAGGCTGACGTGACAAAGAAGGAACACCAAGTCTACAGATGAACTGTCTGAAAACAGTGCAGCTTGTCCTCCAGCCACAGAATATCAACTAATCTAAGTTATGTATTAGAGCAGGACAGTTGCTTCCATCGACACCAGCCAGCAATGCTCTGCTCAACACACCCCAAGACAGAGCCGGTGCTTTTGGCCGCCAGCACAAGCTGCTGATCCAAGCACTATTTGATTGTCTCAGCTCTCGTATTCTTCACTAACAGGCGTGATTTCAGAAAACACTTTCTCAATTCAAACTGTAGCCCAACAAAATAGATTAGAGTGGAACAGTTGGCCTGGAAAAAACCATGCAGTAGAGGACAGTTGGAACATTCATTTTCTCTTATGTTCTTCTGCTGCTGACTAAACCCTAATTTAGTGTTGGTTTTGCTTTCTCTCTCATCTTTTTCCTTTTTCTAAGTGTGTTTAATCTGCTGTAAAATTGTTTTCATGGCTGCAGTGAATGTTATTGTAACTGTTTTACAATGTGCATTATCTGCAGTGTGTAAAGGCTTTTGCTTTCTGTATGCAAATCACTACCTTGCCGGCTGTCATTCAAGGTGCATGCCCTAACACAGCCATAATACTAAGTAATGTTCCACATCACCGAAGGGCACAAATGCTATTTCCAGCAAAATAAATTAATGAACCACTTTGGATCTGGCAGTACAGAACTGGAGCCCATTCTTTGAATGCAGTGGGACCTCAGCCAGAACCAGGAGCTCAGCTAGCTTCCTTCTGACCCATAGCTACTGCCAGAACAGCTGAGCCTTAGGAACTACCAGTCTGAGAGGGCCAACAAGAACTTCAGAAAACACTCTCATTCTGTGGGCAGAAAATCCTAATTGCTTTATGACAAGAAGCAACAAACTGGAATTCTGCAAGTTCCACCTGAATGAGGGAAAACTTCACAGTGGGGTGACGGCAATGAACAGGTAATGCAGGGAAGCTGTAGAAACCCCTCTGGAGATATTCAAAACCTGCCTGGTGTTGATGCTAGGTGACCCTACTTGAGCAGAGGGGGTAGACTAGCTGGTCTCCAGAAGTCCCTTCCATCCTCAACCATCCTGTGAATCCGATTATGACCATTTAGTTACATATCAGGACAACTGGGGAAGCGTGGTATTTACCCTCCCTATCCTGTAACCCATTAAAAGGAGTTAAGTTATTCAAGGTCCACCTGCACCACTTGCATCAAACAAGCAAGCCAGGACAAATTCTCTCTCAGCTTTTCCCCAGATTCCTGAACAAGTCGGTATCAAGTCATCAGGCAGTTTGGCACCTGGTTCTTAGCCTCCTGCATCAAGGCCTCCCTTTAGCTGTTCTGTGTCTAACATTTTACTGAATTGTTTGCATCTGGAAGTCAATTTGGAACCCAGTACTAGGGAAGAAACAAATCTTCCCAAAGATGCTGTCACTGTGAAGTATGACATCATTAACAGAACCTGCATAAGACAGCTATTGAAAACTTGCCCCAAAACTATCATTCATATTCTCTACAACACTGTCTCACCTTTAACACCAATTTCTATTGCATCCCTTTTGTTCTGCATCTCAACTGCTTCTAAAAAAGCAGCCTTAAACCTCTACCTGCTCTGCTGGAACAATACATCCATCTTTCCTGTCCTTCTTCTTAACCCCAGGACCAAAGGTTTACCACCACCATCGCCAGCACATAGAGCTGAGCTGGTTTTCTGTGTACAGGCTGTTTTTAACTCATCACTGCAGGACGTAGCCTCTTCCAGGAAAAAGATTCCACTCCATAGCAAGCTACAGCAATAATCAAAACCCATCTAGGAATAAGGCAAGTGAGACAAACTGCCTAGCTGCTCACAAATTTATGCCAGGTCAGCTGACATTTGCAAGTGCTTCTATCCACTCATCTACCTTGTACACCTGGACATAGTTTCCACCTCCAAAGCGAAACTATTTCATAATGGAATTACACTCAGTTAATTGAAAGCCAGAGTGACTGTATTTCATGGTTCTTTATAGTTTATGGCACACCAGTTGACAAAAGATAAGTCTATAGACTTACCACAGCGATATGCACACAACCAGGATATAAAAACAAGGCAACAGCTTCAGCATTGCCATTTAGTCCTGCATTTTCTTCATTTCCAAGCTGAAAGAGGTCTCAGAACTTTAAACGCTGGGTCACGAGCCAAAGGGCCAAGCAGCCAACTTCTCTGAAGTAAAGCATTCACACTCCACGGGGACTCTCTAGCCAAAGAACAAGCAGCTCATGCTCAAGATCACTTCTGAGATGCCAACTGGGCCTTCAGCCACCAGCTGGCTGATTAGGACATCAATCGTGTGATTATATTGCTCCCCAATTACCCTTCCCTGGCAAGAGCCTCAGCTTCATAACTCTACATTTGCTTAGATCTACAACTTCGTGACCGGTGCCAATTGCTTAAGAAACAAGCTAGTCACAGAAATCCTTTTCTCAGACTGAAACAAAACAATCATCTCACCTGCACAGAGCAGTATGACAACATTTAAAAGATGAGCTTACAGGAAGCCTAAGCCGTTCACCCTCTGCATTGCAGCCTGCAAAAGGCTTTCTGCTTCGTGTATTTATATACAGCTATCTCTCCCAGCACAGCAACTCATTTACCAGTGTCTATAGGATCTACTACGTCCTGAACTTGCCAATTTGCCTCAGCAAGTAATCACGGCATCAGACTGCTCAGAGAAGACCATCCCTCAATCTGTCAATGCAAGGTCACATGATTAACCAAGAAAATCCATACAAAAGAGGAAAAACCTCCATACCCAATCCTCAGGCACTTAATCACAGCCACTCACACTATCAGCACCTGAAGCAACATTGCCATGACAACCGCAGTACCTTTAGCCCCGCTGCCAGGATAGCACAAAAGGAGACACTTGTCTCCAGTTTGTTAGCTGGGTAATTGGTCCTGCTGCTCAGGGTCAGCGTTAAGAAAGATGACAGCAGGCAGGGTCTGTCTGCTTAGGTATCAGGGCCACCTTATCCTTGGGATGGATCTCAGATTTATTAAACACTTACAAGGTTAGTGAGCTGTGAAAATCCTATTCACCACCACTGCAGTCTGCTGCCTGGGAACTTCCTCCTGTGCTTCAACTTTTTCAGGAGGGGAGGAGCTTCGGGGATTTACAATGCTGCGATTTTCAGGCGGGAGAAGCCGTCCAAATCCCTGTTCTGGGGGGCTGCTTTTTGTAGGAAGAGCAAATTGCCTGGAAACAATTCTTATGCTGAGTTCTTCAGGCAGCACACAGGACAGACCAGGTTTTGCCAGAAATTATTTCACTTAACTGTCCCTCAGCTTACCTACAACTCTGTAAGTCAATTCTAAAGCTTTGTTTCCTGTACTCATTATTTCTATATTCGTCAGCTATTTACTCCTGTGAGGCAAAGAAAACAAGCCCCCAGCCTTGTTCTTAATCTGATACAAACCGCAGATCTTCAGATGAAAACGATGGATTTGCTGAATAATGTAGTTTCAATACAAGCTCATTCTCCATTATTCATGAATTTATTTCCTGCTATTCCACTGAGGCAGCTGAAGCCCTGTACACTGTCACTAATGCCAAATGGATCAGAATTTCACCCTGCAAGCCTGGAGATAAATTTTTAAAACCTTTATCTGTTACCTCTTGCATTCTGCAGGTCAAGGCACGAGCATTATCTGATGATTCCAAAATGGTTGAGCCTCAACTTCCACGCAAGCAGCTCCAAGCTCTAAATGAAACACCTGTGGCAGGACTAGTAAAGCTGCAACTCATTAGCCCACCTGCAACAAATAAGTGCCCCTTGCCTGCATCATTCAGCCACTCAGAGGTACCTGGTGACCTGCTGCATAATACACTCAGAATTTTAGCTTTTAGAAAAAACATCTTAAAAGGAAAAGACCAGGGAGTGCTTTCTATACCCTAGTTATGTGCCTTGGCAGACACCTTCCACCATTTCACAAGCCCACTTTTTGCATCCTGCAGAGAGAAGGCCCCTGGTAGGTGCAAAACAGCTCCTTCAACGGAGGAAGAATTTGTTTTGCTTTTGAATTTACAAAGCTTTCTTCCCTGAAGCGTAACGGAACCTGAGCAAGTCCTTTGCTGTCAGCCTTCCCCACGCAGCTGGTTTTTATGAAGTGGGGGAGTCAGGAACAGCCGATGGAAAGGATTGTACTACATGAAGGCTGGGCAAAGACAAAGCTTCCAACAGAGGAAAGGACCTCAATAAAATACACAACTGAGTGATGGAAAGTCTCACTGCAAAGAAATTTCTCATCAATTCCCATTCAAGGCTTTTCCTCATAAGATAACCAGTTGTAGTAAATTCTGAAGTCTTTACAGACCTTTGGGCAGGATTTTGGACTCCAGACCTCTTGAGGTCCCCTCCAACCTGAATTAATCTACTATAGTCCAGCTCCAATCAAGTTAACTACCACATCATTCTCAGAAGACTGAGTCAAAGATGGAGATAATTGCAGATTACAGGCAAAAAGAAGTTGTCAAAAAGTAAATATTTCAGCTCTCAAAGCAACTTCTGTAAAAGCTGTATACAGTCCAGCTGCATCTAAGATGCTGATCCTGCCCGCTTGGGAGAGGGCAGCTGATAAGGACCTAAAACATCAAATGGAGATAGTAAAAAAGAAAAAATAGAGCTTGTTCCTCACAGCACAGCACAGCGACCCTTTAAAAGGGCTTTTGCCATTTAGTCTGTACAGGATAAGAACATCCAGAAGGAATTATATTCTCTTGCAACATCAGAAGAGGTTTGCTACTGTGCTTCCTGTAGCCCAGACATGCTTTTAGACTAGTGTTGTGCTCTCCTTGTAGTCCATCGCACTTTAAGCTGCAGCCCTGAAGGTCTGAGCGGTCCAAGTCTAATGCAGGATTTACAACAGAATGAGTTTTGCCTCCAAACTGCAGAAGCTACATCGCATCTGCCCCTACTATCCCCAAGTCACTGTCAACTGCTAGCACAGAGCAGAGAAAGGCACCATGTTAGTTTTTGTATTTACAGAAACACAAAACAACACACGGATTACCAGCAGCAATACTGAGAAGTGTTATTCCACAGGTCCTCTCTATCCTAACAGGTGGACCCCCTAACTCTGATACTGCACGTGCATTTCAGTGGTAATAGTACTGAATGATATCCTGGATTGCAATAATACATAAGGTAATATTTAACAAGAAACACAAGAAACCATTTAAAACATTTTTAACCAACAGGAGGTGGAACAGAAATGCATCCACGCACAATAAACTTGGGCCAAGATGCAGGTGTTTGTGCCAGTGGGGTAGAACAAGGATATTACTGAATTAGGACATGCTTTTTCCAGCACCAGCCTCTGTGAAACTCATCCTAACACTTGTAAGGCCCCCAAACCAAAGTCATCTTCCCAGGGAGTTCTGGCCTACATCGTGTCTTACTGTGCAGTTGACCGGTAAGGATGACATCACAATAAAAAATAATTAGTATTAGCCATGCTATAAATACCCACTCGAGTTCAGCATGCAGATTATTATAATGACCGTACCTTTTAAGCTATGAAATTCTGTTTTACAAGCCTTCATTTCAGCATAATATCCTCATAAAACACAACAGCAGTGCAGCGAAGAGGAGACTAAATTAAAAATTAATGAGCCCTGCCAGCACTAGGCTTTCTCAGAGCCAATAGAAAGTTGAAAGTCTTCTCCCTCATGCAAGTGTCCAGGTTATATAAAGGCAGCAGACGTACCCTTCCCTGTCCCAGGTTTAATAGCCACTGCAGTGCACTCATTTAGATGCACACGGAGGGTTGACGTCACTGCACTATGATGTCAGGGGAGGCAGGGGACAAACCCAGCTGGATTAACTGGAGTCATGAAACCCGACAAGACCGAACTCAGCCAGATTTTCCCTTCTCCTCAGCAAGGACCACCGTTAGTAACCGCATGCAGATGAGGAATGGCTGGTTACAGAAACAAAAGCACTTCTTTGGAAGGATTTCATGGGAGATGAGACAAAAGGTTGGGCACCTGTCTGTCCCCACTGACTGAACTGCTCCATGCAGAGTGAGAGCCCTTTCAGTATCTCCCAAGGCTCTTAATGAGCATGGAAAAACACTATCTGAATCACCTCCCAGACAGAGCCCCCAAACAAGGATTTAGAGGTCCATGCAGAACAGACTTAAGCATTCCTAGCTACGGTTTCAGCAATTATTGGTCAAGGGTGAAACAAGAGCAAGAGAAGGGCATTCAAATCACTCGTGTGAAAAATATGATCACTTTTATAAAGGCAGCTTACTGCCCCACAGAAGGGCATCACAAGATGCTCTCCTTTGACTCAGGAGAGGTGCCTGAGATACAGAAGGCACCTCTCAGCTCTCACACATGGTTCCTTTTCTTTACAGAGAGCAGAGAAGGCTGTTGGGCACCTGTGTAGCCTCCAAGCTCATAAACATTACAAGCCCAGACTCTAGTCTGACCCACAGAAGCTGTCAAACAGCTCCAGCTCTCCACTGGAAGCACGAACCCTCCTCTGTTAACACCAGGAGTATCAAGCAGGCAACTCAAGCAGGTAGTGGTAAGGGACTGGGCTGAACGCTCTTCATTTCCTGCTAGCTGAATAACTTCAGCTCCTAGCAATTAAGCACTTGACCAGAAGCTCTCTCTGCTAAAATCCCACCCAGGAGCTACGTGGTTTAACTGCAGCCTTTCATAGAAAGCTCTGCACAGATGCCTAGAAAAGAAACTGATACAGAATTCAATAGGGTTGCATACTGATTACTCTAAAGCAATATCCTCTAATGGAAACTGATCCTTTGCATGCATTTTGTGATGCATTTTAAAGCTCATCCACAGAATTTAGGAGACACAACTCCCACCTAATTCTATGCAATTTTCCCCTATTTTTAGTAACTGATTTCATTCTCTAAAGTACACACAACCTCTCCTTAACTGCCTTCCCTTTTCCCCTCCAAGTATTCTAATTTCTTGCAACTTCCAATCCAACTCCTTATCAGCTCAGTGGCACCGAACACTCCACTGAATATTCCCAACCTATCAGTTTATACAATTAAGTAGAAATTTTACTTATCGGGAGCTGGTGCACCATCTTCCACAGGGCTATACATGGTTTCTATGCTTCATCCTAGTGGCAACAGAAGTATTACAGCACACAGCTTCAAGACAGGAGGTGGCCTGCAACATATTACAGCCATTCCTTGTTTTTGTTGCTAGGTTGATGTCCCAACAGGAAAGCCTCAGTCCTTCATCAGCAGACCATGAACATGCTACGTTGAAACATGCCATTGCAAGACAGAAGTGACAGACCAGAACCCTCTTGCACTTTTCCAAGAGAAGGACTGACTATGTGTAGTTATTAAAATAAAAGCCTCAGTCAGCTGAAGAACTTGAAATAAAGTACTCTGACTCCTTAAGCTGCTCTTTTTACTGGAAAGGGGAGGATTTACCTGCTCTACCCGCTCCAAACCAGTTTTATTGATTCCAAACATCCATTATTTATTCTGGGATACAGTTAATTTTCCTCCTAGTATCCGCATGGTGCTGTGTTTTGGATTCGCTATGAGAATAGTGCAGATAACTGATGTTTTAGTTGTTGCAGAGCAGTGCTTATACAAAATCAAGGACTTTGGGGCTTCTTACAGCACCCTGGCAGCAAGGAAAAGGTCGGAGTTGCACAAGAAGCTGGGAGGGGACAGAACCCTAGCACAAAAAGCTGCTTTGAAATCCAGCAGTTGTATTAACCAAGGAATAAGGACAAAACCCAGCTGGTCACCATGGCTCATACAGAAATGCATAATTCCTGTACCCACTGCAGACCAACAGGTCCCACTTGGAACAATACCCCAGACAGGCACCTAGGGCCCCAGGATTTCACCTGATACTCCATCACGAGCAAGAGGTGCAGAAAGCACTGGTTAAGCATTGCTAACATGGCCATTCCTGTCCCAGCATGGAAAATGCAGTCACCTAGGAAACCATTTTGGAGATCTGCTGGTGTCCAGGGGTAAGGTTGAGAAGTGTGTAAATGCAGCCATTACTCACAGGCATCCACAGCTTGTGCCCATTGGAGAACCTGCTGGAGAGCTGACAGTTTCCATAGAAACTGTCTAGAGGAGCTTACAGTGAGCTTCCTCCCAGCTGTTCCACCTCCAAGTGCAAACAAAGGCCCAACAACAAATGGGAAGGACAATTCATTTGAAGTGCAACAGCTGGACAATGAGCAGCAAGGCCAGAGGAGTGAAGCAGGCGAAGGTCAGCCTAAGGGGGAAAGAGAGTCCATCTTACAGCAATTTATTTTGCTATTAATCTGCTTATTTGTTGGCAGCTACTTCCTTTAAAAACCTTGTTACACCACCTCAGGAAGTCTTACATTGGTCTAACCTGGGAAGGCAGCTGAAGGAGAAAGTTTGACAGCAAATCCACCAGTCACACGTAGCCTCTGCTGAATAGTGATGCAATGGAGCTCCATGCTTGTGCAGAATAAAGCTCTTAGCTGTAAAATTGACTCATCACTCAGAAGTATTAGCAGGGTGCCTTGCAGGAACAAAAATGTACACCTGTCCCATTTCAGAACAAGCAGCTGCCAAGTTCCACTGCTTGCATTTTCACTTCAGATTTTCTCCAGCTCCTTAATGCCAACAGGTGAACAGGTCAATAGCCACGTGGTCTGCCAAGGAAACACTACAGGAGGTCACATCGCTTCACCTCTGCTGCACAGCACATACTCAAACCTTTTGCCTAAAGAGAATTTCATCCTCGGGAGATGAAAGTTTTATCTTTTCAGACCATTATGCCGTCTGGAGTTTCCCATTCATACCCAAAGTGGTTTCCGCTCTAGAAAAACTAAGAGCTTCCCTGGTAGTCTTCACATCCCCAACTCTACTCCATCTGCCTAGCCTCTCCATGATCTTTGCCACAGCATCTTCACATCCTGTTTTACCAAAAACCCCTCTTACCCCACATCACTCCAACACTCCATGTTATCATCATGGCTTATTTTGCTACAGCTAGCACACGAAAGAGCAGCAACAGGACTATTTCTTGACACTGTTGCCAACCTTCCCTTACCAAAAAGGACAGTGAGAAACATCAGCCAGTTCTAAGAATAAGTCTTCCCCTGCTCTTTGTTCTAGTTGGAGTCTAAATGCTCTGCTATCTGTCAGCCCAGCCTGCACAACAATGGGACTCCTGACAATGAGCACAAGCACAGGTCTGCAGGCTCTGCCTCAGTACAGCACTGGTGCTGCTTTATGTCGTCAGCCACGTTTATGACCTGGCAAGCAGCAATGACCAAAAGCCCCAGCGCTATTAGATACAGCTAGCTTCTTAGTGTCAGTCCTTAATTAGGACAAATCATGTTAACCACACAAAAAGAAGAATTCACAACTCAGTGACAGCTAATCATTTGCAAAGAACAACAGATGCACTTACAATGAAGATCTATTTCATGGCTCTTTGCAAAGCACTTTTCTGATGGAATAATGCATTATAATGAACATTTGGATAGTTCAAAAGTGTTTTAAAAATTTATAAAGCACTTTCTTCTCCATCCACTTCTGCACAAGTATTCCTTAGTTTGTGCCATAGTTGAAGGCTACGTAGATGCTAGCTTTTATCCAAGATTTATGCTGGCAACACAAAATAATTCAAGAGACGTCTTAAGCCAACAAAAGACAACCTAAGCAGAAGTGTCACAGGTGGACTTAACACTTCTTGGTACTTCTAGGGATGGACGTGGGTTTTTTTGCATCACTTCTCAAAAGCTTGACAGGCGGTTTCAAATGAACTAAGGTTTATTTGAGCTAAGCCTTTGTCCAAAGTCAGAAACTCTCAACTCAGCTTTCTTTGGCTTTGAGGAAACACAGAAACAGGCTGGATTTGGTTATCCCCCAGTTTTTGAGAGGTTTACTATAACTCAGAATTCTAAACAGAGCAGAAGGAAAGCTTCCTGTAATACATTAGACATAGAAAACGCATGTACCAAGTCTCATGAACAAACCTACAGCTCCTCATTTCTCATTTGAAATACATGGAATTGGCTTAGCAGCAACCAACTATCCTGAATATTGCTTCAAGCTCCCCACCATCGAACAATTCACAAGTCTGTAAAACTCTTTACCTGCCACAGGTGAAGAGTACAAAACACAGTGCTGGAAACTCAGATCAACTGTACTCATTTGATATCCCCTAAAAGGGTTAAGAGGATTTCCAAGCATCTCGTTCTTCTCTAATTCTTTTGCTCCTTAAAAATAAAGTATGTGTGAGTATGTCTATTATGTCAACTTGGTGTGAAGCAGAAGAAAAGACATTTACAAGTTGTCCCATCTCTGAAGAAAGCAGGCTGGTAAAAGGCTGGTCTCTGCTTATCTATGGATCAGCTTATCCCTTCCCATCTGGTAACAGCAGAATTAAAAGAATTGTGCACATAGCAACTGACCAGTATGCCTGACAGTGGGTTCTCCACATAGCCTAAATAAAACTCACTCTTCTGCAGTTTGTTTCAGCCGTGCAACAATGCATGAATTGCTACACTGATCAGGGTGAGAGTAGCATGCACATCATGTGGGTGAGATCAGCACTTCAGACCTGTGGTTCCTAAACAAAATCTCTGAAGTGGAAAGACCTCCTGCCAATCCTCATCTAAACCCTGCTTCTTCAAGGTACTTTAAGTGTTTGACCAAAAGTAGATGTGAAAAGCCTCAAGTGTTCTGAGGAACAGGCCAGTCCTTGACCTCCCTCCCAAACTAATGATAGCATCAGTACTTTCAGCTTTAGAATTACAATTATGTTGCATTTGGTTCCTCAGCTAGCTATAAACAAGCTCATTACCAATTCACCTTCAGATAACTTTTTATGATGCTTGGATAAAGATCAGTACTTCTAAGTGCTCAGATTAATTTCTATTCATGTTTCTGCGCTGCTGCCAATATTGAACAATTCTTTCCCCTCCATAGAAAAGAAATAAACCACATGAACTGCTACAAATCCTTATTCCTACTGCTTGCTTTTTGAACAGGGCTTTTCCATTTCTGTTGTTCTGATCTCAAACAGCAGGCTTCTCCGCTGCCACTAAAAGAGACTGAAACCAGGATCATCCATCCTGCATGAAAAACACCAGGTGACTACTTCACCCTACCAAGAACACTGAGAAAGGCGTCCCTCTGGTATGCAAGTCAGGGACACCGACACATCTTTAGCTGTTTTTCACCACCATCCCTGAGAGAATTCTTCTATGAATTTAAAGCGTGTCTTGCATTTGTACTCATATCTTGCATCTGACATGGAGCAAATCCTTCAAGGTCCAATAAGCACCTCAGCCAGCTCTGCTGAAAACTAAAAGCATGCTAATAAGAGAGCAAGAGAGTGGGACAGGAGCCCTTGTCCCAGCTATTAATAGAAACACTTCAGCAGAGCAGAAAGAATTGAGGGCTGAGATGACTGTGCCTTCTTTCTAGGATGCTGCTGTCCTGCTTACTGGACCATTAATTGTTGAGTAGAAGGAAAGACAGGTTTGGGTGAATAATGGAAGTGTAGCATCTGCAGATCTCCATGTATGCCTAGAAAACGCTTGTAATCATGGACCCAGCTTGTAGACTGGCACTTTTGGTTTTGCAACATTTTGAGAGGGTGTTTTAGCAGGTAGGTGATGCTACCTGCTACTGCAAGACTGCTCCTCACTGCAGTAAATGGCTCATCAATTCTTCCAGATCTACAATGAGCATATACAAAGCCCAGGTGAAGAATCTCTGGCTTAACGTCAGGTCTGCTCCAGAGAGTAAGTATCTCAAAAACAGTGCCCTTACCTTTTTCTTCCTTTTTCAGTCTGTAATCCTCCCCAAGACAATGTGAAGATTCCTGCACACATAAAGGCCATACGCGGGCCACAAAAAGCGTGCCACAGAACACTTCTCTAGAAGCTTGTTTTAGTGGACTGAAACTTGAAGATGCCAAGTATTAGCTGGAGTGTGCAGTGAGCTACCTAAGTCCTCAAAAGTCTGACATCTGCAGTTTCAGATGGGTAAGGACTCAAATGCATCCCTTGGTTCAGAAACAGACCTTAGCAGCTGCACAAAGTATTTGGTGCACAAAGACAAGGAAGACAAGGTGTGGGTACCTCTTGAGCCAGCAAGACAAACCTGTCTCATGCAGCATTTTTCCAGGCTGCCAGCAAACAAAGATTAACTGGCACCATCTGGCACAGACAACTTAGATCTTGGATAAGTCTCGTCACTGTTTTTGCCAGCAGGTCCAATGTTACCTAATCAATACTGAGTGGTGAACAAACTACTCAGAGAAGAAACAAGTAATCGTCCTACTTCCCTGTGCTTTCATAAAAATCTGCTATTTTAAGCTACCTGGCAGGTTTTCTACAGCTCATTAGAGCTGCACACCAGCTGCTTTCAGTGCTTTCGTTACTACTTCTGACCCTAGTCATCTATTACACCTACCTGTTCTGTTAGCAGCATTCCTGGAACGCAAGGACCCAGTGCACTACTCCTATTACAGGTGTGCTGCAAGCTTAGTTATCCACATGATTCCATGCAAGACGTCAAAAAGCATTTAAAATAACTACAGAATTAGGTGCTACTCTCCAATCTGTTAAGCATGCATAGCCCTTCAGGGATGCTTATACGTGACTGTTGCAGTGTTTGTTCACACAGCCCTCCCTACCCCTTGTTAGAGAATTTTCTTGTAGCCTTAAGCAGAAGTTATTTACAATTAAGAAGAGACCACGCAAATGTATCTTGCATATGGCAGCTTGTACAGACACTCTTTAAGTATTTCACAGCAACTGTATGTCATACCAGTGGAATAACAGTGTCTGCAAGGAAGGCTCCCAGATTCTCATGAGTCAAAACACTATGTTTAAAGATCACTGGCACCTGCTTGCACATGTGGCCAGTGACAGTTCCACACCTGGGGCCAAAGAACCAAATTATATGCCCCACAAGTTATATTTATTGAAGAAAATGTCTTCCTAGTTTAAAATCACAACCAGCCCTTACTCACAGACTACAAACTAGAAAGCGACAACTGCATTCTTACTCCTGGAATCCACCTACACAGCACAGTATCAGAAAAAACCCTTGTACTTACTGAGATGTCCCACGTTAACCACGAGGACATATGGCTGGTGCTGTCCCTGACCACAGGTCATTTGTCAAGAACAGTGAAGCTCCCTGCCCTTCATCCATCCATGCTAACAGGACAGACGCCTGACCTGTGGGAAGATGCTCCTTCCTCATGCACTTGCTATAAGGACTGCACACTCCAGGAGTCAGCTTGTGCAATAGTTTTGTTTGTTTTAAACCATCTCAGTCAGTTGTGTTAGAAGAGGCTTACCAAAGCCCCATGTCTATTATTACTGATTCCTTAGACAAACGTCATGCTTATAAACTTACCCCTACCTCTCAGACCACCTCCCTGTGAAATGACTTGCCAGGACCAACGGGCACCTGTCTACCCAGCTTTTCTTACCCTAGGAAACACGGTACAAGTTTAAGCAGTTTCATCCTATGCAACTCCTTGCTGAAAGTTGCTATTATGAAACCAGGACAAAATGCATCTAGGTTACTACACCAAATTATACTGCAGCTGGAGGAGAATCAAAGAGAAGAATCTTTTCCTTGTGAAAGACAAATGTAAGTAAAACCAACCTTGCAAATTACAGGATAGTTGCACAACACAAATTGCAAAGCAGGGTAGGAAGGCAAGGTTCACGGCTCTGCTGTCCACTTGCAGAGTGATGGGCTCATTTAGGCAGTTTCCAGCTAGAATATTTCTGTTTAGCCTCTACACCATCTAATGCAGGCATAAGCACTGTGCCAGCCTGACACCAGAAACCTATTTCAGGGATTGGCTGCTCCATCAGCACCAGGTCTCCCAGCCAGTTTAACAGTAAGCCATAAATCTCAAGAAGGTAGAGGGGGGTGGCAGGCTCCCTGCTGGAGAGTTGTTAAAATGTCAGAATTTAGTTTTCATCTGTAAGGAATCCAGCTGCATCAGTTCTGCCTCATCTTAGAATTTACATTCCAATTCGCAGCAGTGCAAAGCTGATGTGGCAACAGCACTATTTTAACTTCCGTGGTCCTTCTACACACATCACAGCCCAGGCTAAAACAAAGACAAATGATTTCTGCATAACATTACCCAGGTTATTTATTCATCTCTCAGCAGCAAATTCAGAGTTGTCAGCAACACCTTTCTGGCAGCCCTTCCATGTTCCTTTTGCCTTTTCCCAACGAGGCAAGCATTTGCTGCCCTTTGCAAGCAACATTAGAGGCATTAACATGCATGGTGGCATGTACCAGCACCAGTAATGCAAGTTGTCTGGCAGGGTGTCACAGCTGGCAAGCAGCCATTAATGCCACTCCAGCAGAGTACAGATTGCAGAAGTGCACTGCAATCCTGTTAGCTTTTGACCTGTGCCGGCTTTAGCACTGCTGACAGTCCTAGCTTCCCCCACATACACCTTTTTTGACAGCTTTTTTAGGACCAAATTCCCTAATGCAAACCAAACATTTCTGCTCTGAATGGTACGGTGCTCTTGCAGACGTGAAGATGCCAAGTCCGTGCTTCAGCTCCATGCAGTTTCATGTCACTGTCAATAAAGCACAGAAACAGGAGCCTCTCAAGCAAACCTAGAGTTACTGTAAGGCATCCTCACCATTTCTGCTTCTAGCAGGTCCCCATCCATGTTCAGCTTGTGGGGAAAGGTTTGACTGTAGCCTGCTACACTTCTGCTGGAACAAGTTATACTGGGTACGAGCTTACACCAAGCAACAGAAAAAGCTGAAGCAACTAAGAGATTTCCCTCCCCCTCCACCACTGCTTTCTGAAAGTGTAAGATGAGAAGTTGCCGTCACCTGCCTTCAGCTACTGGCTTTCCTGTTACCAAAATGGAAGGACGGCAGTGAGGCAAGGTACTACATGTAACAAGCAGCTGTGATGCGATGAACACAGTCACAAAGGTGCTGGAGCATTTGCATGTGACTGCATCTCTGCTACCTGCTGAAGGGACCAAATGCCTCATCGAGCCCTAAGCCTGAAGTTGCTCCCTGCCCCTTTCAATAAGAGCAACAGCATGGCATGGCTTCGCACCAGCAGGCACTAGGAAGTGAACTCTCATTCTAAGCATGTGATGACGGCAGCATGAAACAATTAGTCTCTTGGTTCAAGCAGGAGCTACAGAGAACCAAGGGCAGGATGTTCCAGCTCTTTCAGAAGTGTGAGGCTGCAGCTGACCTGCACAAGGCTTTCAAAACAATCCAAGGCTGAGATGGCACTCACCACGTCTTTTAACTCCAGCCTCATGCCTGTAGTAAAGCCATCTGTTTTGCTGTACGTTGTCTAAGCTTTAAGTAGCTTTGACCCTTTGAGAGACAAATGACAGTCAAATGGATATTGTTAAGAGCCCAGATGAACTTTCCCTTCCAACAGTAACCTCAGGAGAGCAGCTGAGGCGTTAAACTCAACAATATTCAGACAAAAGTCATCCTCGTGGTTGAAATGAATACCCGCACAAAGAAACAGACGTGAAATCACAAATACTATTTTTTCAGTGAGGCTAAGAGGCATATTGTAGCAGCCACCGTAAGACATGACAAAACTCAGCACCAAGTTTTACTGACTTACGGTTAAAGACCCAGATGAACTAGGAGTTTCACTGCCCCTGCTGAAGTACAAAGGACACTTAGCATTCATTTACTGCTTTGCCTGAACTTAAGCAAAGTCTCCTGTTACTAATTGTCTTTCATTTGCAAGCTATTTTAGTTAGCAACTCTTCTTCCCAAAGAGAGCTGCTCTTCCGTAGCAAATGCATACCAAAACCTGCAATCAGCAAACGAAAAAACCTGGGGGGGAGGGGTTCTTCCAGGTAAAACATGCTGTGCACGAGCAAAGTTTCATGTAAATGCACACAGCTAAGTGGCCCCGATTAAAGCACACACGACAGCCACATAAACCTTTGAACCAGCCCCTTGCCAGACCAGGCACCATTTCCTACCTCTGCCTGTACTCATGCTAATTTATTGAATTGCTACAGCAACTTCCAGTTGCTAGCTAATGAGAGAAGTCATATTTCACCACGAGGCTGCTGGATCGATATATTGTATAAACAAGGGTAGCATAGCTCTAAAAGCTACTGTCTTTTTAAGGGTGGAAAACTACCAAGTCACTTTATGCTCACACAGCACATTCCCCCAGGACACGCAGATGTACTAATGTCAACTTTATGACAACAATAATAATACTTTGCTTTCCAGCAGCATCTTTTACACAGGAACTTGGTATGCTTTACAAACGATGGACCAGACGCTCAGAGCTTCTCAGCATACCTCAGGGAGCATTCATGGAGGCTAACTTCAGCTAAGGAGGCCCATCGTTGCAGATCCTGCAGTTTAAGACAGAAGCTAAGTCAGGACTGATGCAAATCATTTTCCATAGGATCTCTCTCCAACTGTATATACAGGGAGCCTTGGAAAATCTGCATTTGTAAATACCCTCCCCTCACTCTCTTCTGACTTTAAAATAAACTTGGGAGTACTCAAAAATAGATGGGCCACTGTGCTTACATCCACATTTTAGGGGACAGGTAATGAAAATACTACAGCATCTCAAAAGTACTATGGAGAATATCATGGACTAGTCACCAGGATAACATCCACAAGAACTGATTACACAGAAATCATAAAGAAAACTCTTGAGCTCAAGGGAAAGCAGTGCAGCCATCTTGTCCCTGCCCCTCACTCCACAGCAAGGCTCCGCTCTTCCCAAAAGCACTTCCATGGTCAGTCCCATTCACCAGGTTGTACTGATTCGTTCCATGCTCATCTTTTTTGATAATAGATGAGCTTATTCAGACAGCACAATTCCCTTTTTGCACCAAAACACAGCACAACTTGCTGCCGCCCATCCCAGCCTTGCTGTGAATGACAACCTTTGTGGTATTGCTATGCTAAAGTTAGAAGGAACAAACAGGGAACCACGTGTAACTGTCTTGAATCTCAAACAGGTACAGTAATAAAGTTTGACACTGCTTCACAGCAGAACAAAAGCATCCACAGACAGTTCAGAACTCAAATCATTCAGTCAGGTACACAAGATTCCCTAGAAAGTGGTTCTTCATTGCTTTGCAGTAGAAGAAACACCTGTACCTGAGGAAATTACACCACTAATGAGGCCCCTCAAACTATACAGTGGGGGAATTCTCATCGTGTTGCAGTGAAAGCAGTGAATGGCTGGTTTGGTAGGGGAAAAATAGAAGTTTTGTTTCCAAATGACAAAAAATACAGGGCAAAACAGTCCAAGGAAAACCTTATTCACCTATTGAAAATAAGCCTGTGAGTTCAAAAATAAAGCTCTGGAACAAGATATACTCATCAGCCTCCTTCCTTAAGGAAAGGATCTGATCTTCTGTGGTGCCAGAATAAAACAGACTTGATTTACTGCAGATTTGTGTCAAATCTTCCAGATTTCATATGAAAGAACAGGCTCAGCATATGCATCCACCAACTGTATGCACAAAGACCACCACCCATGCAAGATACACCAAAACTGGTGTATTTTTCTGCACCAAACTGTTGCAGAAAGAAAATACAAGTGGAGCTAAACACAATTCCTTGTTTTTTTTCCACCCTCTTACAGTGTGTGGGTCCCTTCCTACTAGCCTTCATTACTTTCAGAGGAAATCAATACAAGGTGTAGATTAGACGGAGCTTTCAGACACTGAATATTTGTTCTTCACTGGCATTTGAGATCTGCTTTTTGAAAAGACAACACCGAGTCCCTTAGAACTCAAATAATTTACTCAAGTGATGCAACTGAATCATTCCAGTTCCTCTTAGCAAATGCCTAGGATATGAGTGGAAATAGTGGATGCACAAGCACCAAGGAAACATGAAAACCTAAATCATACCACGCTGCCAAGGCTCTACAATTGTCACACATTTCATGCTCATTACTAAAAGCCTGTGCATCTTATTTCTGATTTGCCTTTCTGCTATAACATTCCTGGCATCAGTTGAGATGTTTTGATGAACACCCCTGTGAAGGAGCAGCAAGCCTATGAACGCTTCAGAGTCCTTGGCCACAAAGTCCGAGCTTGGACAAGGCTTGAACGCTCAGGAAATACCAAAGCGGTGAGGAAACAGACATCCAACTGACAGCAAACAAGTCAAAACTAATGTTGTGCCCAGAGAACGCATTGAACTTGTTAATAAAATCTTTACTTCCCATCTGACCACATCAAGAGTTTTGAAAACTCTGCATTTCCCAGTTATGCACCTGGGTTCCTTGCACTCCCCACTGGTCATCAGGATCTTCAGGAACAGAAGTGCCCAGTTCACTAAAGGCGGACTTAACATCTCTACCAAGCACTCACAGAGGAACTGAACCCCCATTTTCCAAGGGAGAGGAGAAATAAAGGCCACTGTTGTTCTAAACAGCATTTTAAATGGCCTTTTACACCACTTTTTCCCCCATAAATTTCCTTCACGTCAGACTTTCGCTATTTCAAAATATATCTCTAACATGCACAATACCAACCTCTTAATTTTTATTCCTTGCAAGACCATTTCCCTCACTATCATGTAAATGAGCCTCCCTGGAGCTCTTAAGCATTATTATACATCATGGTAGTTGTATTACTCTCTGCACACTATAAAAGCAGTCCAAGACTCAATTACTATTCACAGATGAACAAAGTATACAGTGCATTTACTGAAGTTATGGCTGCTTAAGGTGTATACGTTTACTTATGAAGTGCCTTGAGAGAAGCATGGCTGTTGAAGGACATTCCTATAGACAATTTAGGTCTGTCAATAAATGCCACGCTTCTATGTAATGTTCATTTCAATGAATTGATTCCATTTATAGCCGCAATCCTGACATAAGCCCTGTTCTTTCCTGTAGCTTAAAGGACTTCAGTGAGAGGTCTCTAAATTCAACTAAATTCTGACTCGAGGGATATCTGAAAAAAAATAATTTTAAAGTCACAATCTAAAACCTTTTGTTTGGAGGCTTCCTAAGGTAGTCTACTGGTTTTCTTCCCCAGTAAGAGCTTCCGTAGTCATGCAGGCACTGTTAAATGCTTTTAGAATGCCTAAGAGGACTGAGGTACTTTCAGCTGTATCCATATGAAATATGATCATTTGCATCCTGCAAATTCCCCAAAACCTTCATCCCAGACAAATAAAAACATGCAGTCTAAAATTTCTCAGCCTAAGCACAGAGCTACTTTCATTATTATGCAGTCCGAGTGAGTAGCTTTGGCATCACAAAGGTGGTGATATACAGTTTGTAACAAAAATCAGAGAAAAGAAGTCTGCAGGTGTAAGCAGGAATTGTTATTTCTGAGAACAGTGTAAATACAATAATTGAGACATCCTTACCCTATTAAAAATCCCCAAGAAACTACTCCACAATTCAGTTGGATAAAAATGGAAGGTAAAAGGCAAGCCAAAGGTATACCAATGCCTTTGAATCTGCAGTCTGCTCGAGGAAAAAAATCCATCAGCTGGAGACATTATCATCATAGCCAATAGTTCTTAGGTTTTACTTTACTCCTACAGCTAGCTGAAGCTAAACTCTTAGGGACCATTGCCTACCTTCCTCTGTAGTATGGTATTCGTAATTGAAGCTACTAACATTGAGGAAAGAATTGTAATGAACCACAAAGAGTTCTATATTCCTAGCACTTATGCTTGCAGTACTCTCCAAGCTTTCTCAGCAGACTGGCTCTGTCTTTACAAGCAGGAAGAAAAAGTATTGTACTAAGACAATATTTCTAAATAGTTCCAACTGCACTACAGCGTATACTTCACCCAGTAATTGCCCTATTAAATGATCGTCTGTGGCAAGATAAACATCATTTGTATAATGCCTCACCAGTTCTCCAAATATTTAGCAGTAGATATGCAGTTTTGCGGTCAGTCACCTCCCAGCCATGCACTTAAGGACCTCGTGCTAGCAGCAGTTCTGGTATTCAGTCATTGTTCTACTGCCTGGGGCACAGAACATATGGCACAACAACTGTGTCCTAGAAAAGGTTGCAACTCTCCAGCAAGAGCCACAGATCCTGCAAGCACCTGACTCATTAATCTGCAACAAGAACTAAATTATCTCACTGCAAGAAAGCAGCCCAAAGGCCATCTATTGGCCATTTCAGTCTGTTCTCTGAATCTGTGAGGACCTCCATTTCTTTGTTGTATTTTCCATGTAGAGGGCTCACCTTGAACCTCACCCAACAGCTACAAAGATTCAGCTGTCAGGGGTTTAATATTCTGTGCAGGTGCAGACAACATCTAAGAGCTCAAGTACCCTCTATCAGTCTACTGCTGCTGTAGAGCAACAGTTCTGCCCTATAACACTCCTAGAGCCCAGCCCTTCCAGCCAGAAGGCAGGGGTGTTTGTATTCAAAGCACCGAAGAACTGCCAGACTTCAAGCTATGCTGTTGTTGGTTTTTTCTTGATTCCCAAGCTTACTATATGAAATGGCAACTGTGGTACCAGAGTTCAACACCACCAACACACAAAACAAAGAATAAATCAGAAGCTAACTAGTTATGTTACACTAAAAAGCAAGCCTTTGCTTTCACAGAGGCAAGACACAGACCAAGATGCAGGAAACAGACAAGAGGAAATGAAAGCAAATTATTGATTCTATTCCTATGCAAGGCTTAAACCAGTTTCACAGTTCTAAAATTGAACATTAAGACCTACCTTTCAATACCTCTCTGGAATAAGGGCTACTAATAACCTACAAACCCAAATATCACGCCAGAGTCCAGAAATATGCTTGCACACTGGATCCTGCTGACATCCTCTCCACTACTGCCACTGATTTTGAAGGACTAGAACTCACAGTAATTCTACAGGCATTGCAATATTCAATGTGATGGCAGCAAGACAGCCATTTCAACTCCTCCAGCTCCCTCCTCCTTACCCCTAGAGAAGTAATGATGCAAGTGCTGCAGGCTAAACAACTGCTCAATTCCCATAGTAGCATCAGAAGCTAATTGCATTTATGCTGCAGGGCTAACAACCACCCAACAGTGGAACTTGCATATTAACATTACTGTCCCACCAGCCAACTCTTAAGGTCATGCTCCTTTGTGCTCCTAATAATTAACTGCTACTTTTAAGACACATTTCAATCTGTTTAGCTTTCCATGAAAAACCTTATCCAGCAGAACACAAACAGAACTTCAGATCAGAAAGATCCATGCGCCTGCATCAGTTTACACAACACCCCTTAGTGAGCTTATGCAGAACATCTCAAGTTCTTTACAGCATCAGGACTTCACCACATTAGTTCATAAAAGTTGACCCGTATTCAGACTAAATTCAGAAGGGCACAAGCTTATCAGGCAGAGAAGAATACATTGTTAAGCCACACATTTAAAAATTCCCAATTTATGAATTATGAAAACAAAGAATAAAGCTAATTGTTTGAGTCATTATAAGGAAATGCAGCTTCAGAGTTTGACTAAACTTGTGAAATTCAGCTCTGTACTACCAAAAATGAGGAAAGCAATGGAATTAGAGGAAAAAGCAATGTACACAACTCAGGCTCTTGAGTTCTAAAGAAAGTAACTCTGTCTTATTGAAGCAGACTAAGAACACAGCAGCTTGCTGAAAGAAGAGTTGCATGAATGGTAAGCTGCTTAAGTGAACAAAAAGGTCAAGGAATCAAATCTGCTACTTGCAAACAAACATCTACAGACTATCAGAAGTCTTATGTTCTCTCTCACCACCACAACATACATTTCTGATGAAATGCTGTATAATTTCCTCTATTTTCTGGAGGAGATCAGAACAATCACTGTACATCTTCATTTAATAAAGTTCCATTTTTAATTTTTAACAGCCCAGCCTTTGAATGACAGTTGTTACAACTGTAAGCCATAGTGTAACTTAGTGAATTTAAGACAGTTTCACAGTTAACCATGACAGAAATAGTGCTCTTCAACTAGCACCTTCCTAAAGAGATAGTTAACTCTCACATGGAATTAAATTAACTACTCACTAACACTTCTTTCTCCCTGAGCTCCACCTGCCAGTGCTGTTAGGATCTAAATACTTGCAGGTGACATGTTTCATTAGTGGTGGGACTTCCCTCTGTGCTTCCATCAGCTCTGGGAACAAGATGAAACCTGTGAGGAGATTGAAAAGGTCCTTTTACATACTTGAATACATTACAGCACACCCTTTGTCTTCAGTGGTTAAAACAGCTTCACCATTCGTGAAAGCAAAATACCTGTAATAAAGTACCTCATGGCCCATTTCTTACCCATGTAGACACCCATCCCTAGAAAACCCCAGCATCTCTTGTACCCAGTTCAGCAGGGAGCTATCTCTTACTGCTACTCTTCTCGTAGGTCTGAAAGAACACCTCAGGATGGATAAAACACTCAAGAAGCTGGGCAATACCACTTTTGAAAACCTGCCAAAGAAGCCCCAGACCCTCTAGTGGTCTTACATTTACTTACATTGCTGTAGTCACATGTAACAAACGACCTTAAGATGAAGCCCGATTTTCCTTGCCAGCTTAACTATACAACAGCACTCCTGTTTTGTCCTGCAGGCTGTTATCGATTTTGCAAGTTGATGTATGGCTTGACCAGCATATGTTAATTAAATGCTGGATCCATTTTTGCAGACATCAATTGCTGCTTCTCTAAGAGAAGAACTGCATACACTGCATAACACTCTGTCTGCACACAGAGTAGTTAGGTAGCACAAACACCTGAGGCTTATGGAATTACTAAGTTTCACATGGGTATACATTATTTTAACACTTGTTTCAAAATCAGAACACAAGAAGCTTTCAGCTTCCACGGAATAAGCCTCAGTTACATACTACATCAAGAGCAGGAAGAGTTATTGTCATGGCAAACCTTTGATTCCAGTCCCTTACGGATCTACTTAATTATGTCTTCAGTAGCCATACACAGCAACCTCACTTCATAAACTATTTTACAAAGGGACTCCATGGTCTTGCAACTTGAAGAACCAATGTAAAAGAAGCCATCTTCCAAGCTTTACACCTTAACCTCACTGCAAGCAGAAGCTAAAGCTGTTTCATGAGGCATATAAGTTTATGTAATGGCAGAAAACCAAGTTATAAATCGCTGCTGTCTCAAGTAATGCTCAGAACACACTTTCCCCACCATCTGTGTCCTGGCACCTCCCAATTTTGGTATCTGACCTCATCTTTTTTTATGTTTAGTTACAATCTGATTTCCATTCACTGCACTAAACCCCCTTAGCTTGTAAACAAGATAGTAAGTCACTTACCTTTCCTGGTCTGAGGAGCTTTTGTACTAATGAACCCCTTCTCTCCCCAGCACTCTTTTCCAAGTTTTCATATCTAACTCAATCTGCAGCAACTCTGTAACTGAAGAAATCTTACAAGTATTTATTGTTGTTTTTTACGGTTTTACTATCCCTAGTTTTATGCCAAGTTATTTTTGCAGTTGCACTGAAATACAGGAAAATCACCTACAGAAGAAGGAAGACACCCTGAATTTTAACTGACAGAACTGAAATAGTTCATTATTTTTATTTCCTGGACAGTTATGTCTTCTATCTTTCATACATAGGCCTGTTCAGATGTTGATTCTGAATGGTATCGCAAAACTCTATCACATAAATACAATTAACACCTGTATGTGCATTTTCCATTCTCCTTTGAGATACAGCTTATCTTGATGCATATACTTCTTCCATATTTATAACTAATTCATCTACTAAATCTATTTCTACATAAAATTACTAAAATGGTACTAGCTAAAAATATAGAATTTTTATATGGATAAACTGCAGATTGGAGATTTTTATATGGATACACTGCTGGTTGTTTCTACACGTATAAGCCTCTTCCTTACCTACCTGCTTGCTCCATCAATTAACACAGAGTTCTGATCCATCCATCTTCAAGCAGGCAGGAGCTCAAGCACATACACTTCATTCCAGACCTGAAATGAAAACATAAATGTGAAAGCTACCAGTAAACTAGAGCAACAAAGAAACAAACAGCTGTAAATACAGCGATTATTATGCATCTGCCTCTAAGGGAAGATGCAAGCTCTCAGCAAGCTCCCCAAGCTGTCCACCCTTGGGTTTATCCTGCAGAACTGCTGCAAGTAGGCTAAAACCACGCACCCACCATCCTGCTGCTGCCCTCCTGATTGCCCTAGCAAAGCATTCTACACTTACACCCTCAGTCCTAAGCACCCAGAAAGCACACTGCAAGTTCAACAAGAGAAACAAACAAACAAACAAACAAACAAACCAAAACATTTTCTTAAAGCTGTTTTAGGCACAAATACTAGCTCTCCCTTCTGACACAGGAGCCATTGTTCAAGAAACCCCACCACAACCACTCCACAGCTCCAGGCAGCACATGCATGCCCCAAAATGGCTGCCCCCATAACATGGTGGCAGCAGTGGCTTGCCCCTCAGTGGGGTTTGGTCTGTGTGATGGGCGCTGAGCTGCCTGGCCAGGCATCTGCTGGATTGCCCTCAGACTATTGAGGGAACCTCCCTGAGAACTAATTCAGTATTAGTGATTAAAGATCTGGGAGTATGCCAATTTTTTTACTATTATTTTTTTTCTTCGAAGTTTACTAGCATAATTCAGTTTGCTCTCTTGCTCTGTAAAGCTCGCTTTGGCCATCAATAATTTATGAGTCGCTGTGTACTTTGTGTAGTAATTGGGTAATGATTGTGGTTGGGGAAAAGCAAAACAACACAAACAAAATCAGCGCTTGCTGCACTT
Source organism: Heteronetta atricapilla (assembly GCA_011075105.1). Classification (NCBI taxonomy): domain Eukaryota; kingdom Metazoa; phylum Chordata; class Aves; order Anseriformes; family Anatidae; genus Heteronetta; species Heteronetta atricapilla. The sequence goes on along the minus strand of CM021754.1, from coordinate 3,212,292 downwards.
ACAGCTCTATTGGATTAGGGACTACCTGAAAGTATGTTTAAATTGCTGCGTTACTTGCTCATATCAAGCCAATCTTCTGACGTGTAGCTGTTCTTCCTGCAGCTTCATAAGGTGGCTGCTGCCCTACTTTAGGTACAAAGTGTTTGTGTAAACACCTGTAATTTAGGGAGTTCTCACCTGGGTGGAGATGAGAAAGCACAGGCAGACTCTGACCTGATAGAAAGTGCAGGGTCTGAAACTTAGTTTAATGCAGTTGAGTGCTAAAACTGGAGTCCTAAACCTGGTTACATTTCAATCTAATAGTAGGGTGTTTTGGGCTTTATACTAAGGCATGTTATTGGCACTGAAGTGCAGAGTACCTTTATGTTTATTACGGAGATTCTAGGATTCTTTATTTTTATTCTCATCTGAAGTTGGAATGAAGTGGTTCAGTGAAAGACAGGTTTGCAGCAATCCATCAGGAGGAGATAGATCTGGTCAGGAACCTGCCTTCAATCAGCACATACTTGATCAAATGAAAGCCACTTCGGGAAGCCCCCTGAAAAGGTAGTGCATGTATGAGCACCACAGTGATCAGTAACAGGAAAAGCAACAGGTTTGACTTTTCTGCAGGCAGCTGACCAGCTGTAGGATTTTCATAGCAGTGTTCATTGTAAGGCAGAATGGCCTAGAGGCTTAAGGATGTTTAACAGAGTGTTTAGCCCTGTTCCTGGTGGGGCATTTGGAATGTGGCATTCAAGTAACGTAAAAGCTTTTGCAGGGGAGTTATCTTAAAATGATGTGCTGCATGGTGTGAAATGGATGTTTTACAGCGGATCAGTAGTCCTTAGAGGGGCAGGAATCAGTTGCAGAAAAGAAGGATGTAGTGGAAAGCGTAACTCATGTACCTGTCCTGGTCTTCTTGTTCATGGCAGGCAAAGGCTGGCTCTGCAGCCCAGAGATGAGAGTAGTAAGGTGATGGAGAGATTCTGTGTCCCTCACAAAGGAGTGCTCATACGGCCTTGTCCCTGAAGGTCAAGATACCATCTAGGTTTCTTCTTTGGAAGAAAAAAGGTGACTTTTCACCCCAAATACAGAGATGTAGGCAATTATTTCCAAGTGTCATTTTCATCAACATGCTAATCCTTGTCCGAGGTTTGTCATCTTAAACTGACTTGTCTTTCCACAAGCTACTTAAACTATCTGATGGAAAATATTTCTCTACAGCCCTTCTGGCTCTGCTACATGTGCAAGTGACACTTCACAGCTGTCAAGAGGAGAAAAGTTTAAAACTTGGAATAATGCTATTATCTGACTTCGTACTGTGGCCTGCTTCTGCCTCTGTGCCCTCTTAACAGTGCATTACCTCAGAAGCCCCTTTGTCCCCAAGAACATATCTCAAATTTAGGTCACAGCACAGTGACCAGCAGCGGAGCTGCTTAGCTGTGGTTACATCAGTGTGGACAGTTTAAAGCTGTGTTGGAGTTTGAGAAGAGGTTAATGTCCTTTTAATCCAACTGTGAGCTTCTGCCTTGCTGAAAGCCTGAGTTTTCCCTATCTGGAAACGGTAGGGTTGAAGTTCAAATGAGTTTCAGTCTCCATAATTGTGTGGTGTGGTGAACATAAAGGAGCTAAACTGGTGTTCCTGCCAGGATGTATCACTTGCTGTCCCTGCACTCACATGGCAGTTGGCCTGGGATGCTGAACCGTATAGACAGATTATTTTATCTTCTAAATTAATAGCCTACTGTGATATACTGCATGATTACAGATGCAGTTTTAGTGAGTTTGGAAACTAAGAGCAAGCTTGAGAGCCATAAGAAGCTAATGCATGTAACCATTCATGCTCTGTGCAAGAAGTCATATTCAAAGTGAGCTCTATAACACAGGAATATTTTGAAGCCTGATTTGGCATCATGAAATGCTACAGTGAACGAACAAATGCTGATGGGCTGCCATCAGTGTCGCAATAAAATAACTGTAATTAGGGGGGAAACAAATAATAAAAAAGCCTAACTGTATTTAGCAGTTTCTTTATTGTCAGCAGTAGTATGTATATTTCCCTAACAGATTTAGAAACTGCAGTGATAGGTGGTGACTCGTGTTGCTGCCACCATCATTCACTTACATTAGGATGATCTTGATAGGTATTTGCAATTGTTCTCTAGAGATGCTCTCAATTGTTGTAAGAGAAACTATCCCACTGTATTGAGTCAGCCATGTGCAATATAACCATTAGGATGGCCTGGAATCTCCAGATAATCAGCGAATCAGATTTATTGCCCACTATACCCCATTCTTTCCAATGTCCACCCTGATTTCTCCCATGGTGTCTTCTGTCTAGTGCAGTTAGAAGGTAATAGCTTCTTCAGCAGCCTTTCCTCTGAGTGTTCGGGTATGGGGAAGGCATCTTCTGTACCTGTACTAAGGGCTGAAGAAATAATGTGAACTGAATTGCTGTTTCCAATTGGGAGTTCAGTCCTTTAGTTACTTGCAGGTGATGGTTCTTAAATGAACTCAACCCCAGGAACAAGAAACAACAATGCATGGGATCCTTAGACAGTTATGATCGCTTCAAATTTAGTATGGAGTCAGGCATCAGTCAGGAAAATGTGCTTTGTTTGCATGCAGCACCCTGGCAGAATGTGAGTGCTTTGGCAGGTGTGAGAGGAGAGTCTGGGAATGGTCCAAGCTGACAAGAAGTGACTTCTAGCATGATTCTGGATTTCACAGCAACGTGACAGGAAAAACACCTCCTGTTTGCTGCTTTGGATTGAAAAGTAGGTGGATAAATTCTCTGTATAGGATTCTAAGGATAAATCCAGCTCTTTTCTTTGATTCTGCCTCGCTGTGCAATAGGTGCTGAAAGAGTGAGCGCTGCCTTTTGCATTTAAGGAGCTTTGGAAAATATTTTGTCACTTCTGATATAAAAAAAAATCACACAGTGAGCACTGCATTGTAAAAGGGTTGTGAGGATATGAGAGGAACAGTCGAGGTATCAACAAATGGCGACTTGGTCCTGTGAGAACCAGTGGTGATTCTTCACAAAAACTGTCAGGTAGCACAGAAGTAGAGATGCTGTGCATAGACTTGTTTTTTTCCCAGAAAAAGCAAAAGCAGTTGGTGAAGTAATGCTTTCTAAATCACTTGCCACGTATGAAAAAGATTTAAGAATGGTATTAATCCAGTTAATTGGTCATATAATGCTCTTAAATTGGGCATAAATTAGTTTACTTCAAGTTTTTAAGGCTGGCGTGTGAACCATCACTTTACTTGAATGTTTGTCTTAAGCCAAGTGGATTTTACCTCTGTTTTCAGGGCAAAGCAATAGCAGAAATGCAGTTCACTTCCCCGCTCTGTGCAGCACATGCTGTTCCTTCTGCATGAACCAAGTGTTACCAGGGTGCTGTGCTGCTTTCCACCAGGCAGCTGCTATTTGCTGGTGCTGGACTGAAGTACTACATACACAGGATGAAGGACTTAGCTCTGTCTGCTTCTGTAAGGCTCCATTGGTGCAAATTTGCATGCAAGTCCTTAATTTCCTATTCTAAGTATGCTAAAATGAATGGTGATATGAATTGTGTAGTGTTTAATGTATAAATAGGTTTGCAGGACCTACTGTTTAGCTACCAACACTTCACAGGACTGAACATAATCATGCAGCGTTATGAACAAAAACTTCAAATTTCAAAGGGGCACAAAAATATATACATGAGAAGGTGAGTAAAATATGCCTAACTCACAAACATTGTTTGCAAGTAGTTTAATAAAGCATTTATCTTTAGCTTTCATATGACATAGCAGCAATGGTTTGAGGAGGAAGAAAGCCTGAGGAACTGATGCTCAGGGACTTTGGGGAAGCGATTTTGTGTGACTCCTCAATCCCACATAAGACCAGCCAACCAGTAATGCTCACAGCTGGGGGTGTGCTGCCTACTGCAGGTTTACAGCAACTTTTTTTCTGGTTAGCTGACAGCCAGGTAAGTGTTCTTTAACGTCTTCCTGCTCTGGGCACCAAGACTTACTAATTATTGTTCAGTAGTGCCTTATAATGAGGTTGTGTTATTTTGTTTGGTAACAAAATATGATGACTGGGAAACAGCCTCGAGCTTGAGTTATGGGGCAGACTTTTGGCAGTGATATGTAACTTGTTGATGCAACTTTGATAGTAAATTAGAAAGAGGAGAGTGTTAAAGTTGAAATACGCTGTGTTTGTGCAGGTACATCATTTGTGGGTTTGAAATGAATGGCAATACATTCTGCTCTGTTTACTCTAACTTGCTACAAATTATACAGAACTGCTTGGGTGAGATACCAAAATAAAACCCAAATAGCTGTGCTCAGGAAGCTAACTTTAAACACTAATCTTAAAGTCATCTTCTTTTTTCCCCAGAAACTATTCTTATGGACTTGCTAACAGCTCTGTACTAGAAGTCTTTTGCATGACAGTAATAGAATTGTAGAATGGTTTGGGTTGGAAGGGACCTTAAAGATCACTTAATTCCACCCCCCTGCCACAGGCAGGGACACCTTCCACCAGCTCAGGCTGCCCAAAGCCCTGTCCACCCTGCCTTGAACACCTCCAGGGATGGGGCATTCACAGCTCCTCTGGGCAGCCTGTGCCAGTGCCTCAGCACCCTCACAGAGAAGTATTTCTTCATAAATTCTACTGTACTTCAGTGGCTTAGGCTACAATAGAGTTAATTTGCTTCATAGTAGCTCTGGAGCTATGTTTTGGATTTGTGACAGCGTTGATAACACTGTTTCAGTTAGTGCTGAACACTGCTTACACTGTGTCAAGGTTTTTTCCTGTTTCTCTGGCTGCTCTGCCAGTGAGCAGGCTGGGGGTGCGCAAGTAGGAAGAGGACAGCATGGACAGCTGAAGCAACCCGACCAAACAACAAAATGTGCTCAGCACTAAAAGCTGGTTGAAAGAAAAAAGGGAAGGTGCTCAGAGATATGGCACTGGGCTTCCCAAGTAACAGTTAGGTACGATGAAGCCCTGCTTTCCTGGAAATGGCTAATCACTGCCTGGTAGTGAATGGATTCTTTATTTTGCTTTGTGCATGCACCTTTTGCTGTACCTGTTAAACCTATCTAAGCCCATGAATTTTCTTGCTCCTATCCTTCTGTTTCACCCCTCCATACCAGTGGCAAACAGTGAGTGAGCAACTGTGTGGGACTTGGAGCTAATCCACAACACCAAGATTCTTGAAAAGGAGTCAAAAATGATGATTATCTGTTAGATCTCTGAAGTGAAAGTATGGGTTCTTCTACTGAAATACTTACTTGTAGCTATTAAGAATAAAGAGTTGCTCTTTTCACTTAGAATCTTTCAAAAATTTGGTCTTGCTGCTCACTCTGCTATCTTTATTTCGTAGGTTATACATGAAATCTTGAAGTATCTTTTTGTTTTAATGAGTGCCATCCAGGAATGCTGTAGAGTGGCACTACTTCAAGTGAGGTACTGAATTAACTTGCAGTCTGACTTAGCTTGCTTCACAAGACAGATGTTTTTAGGAATGGAAAAACAGAAGTGGAGTAGCTAATATTTGTAAAAGCATCTAATGTGATTTATAACTAGTCTTTTACAGGCTTGCTGGGTGCTCCAGTGGCAGCAAGAAGGTTGCTACTGTTGGGCAGGAGACGTACACTGCTTAAAACTTCCTTGGAAGGCACACCTGTGAACATGGGAGATAAACTCAGTAAGGAGCCCTTCAGCGTGGTTTACAAAAAGCCAATCGCCAAGAAGGTGGATCGAGTTCCAGAGACAGCTTCAACACATCCTAACAAGCCTAATAACTTCCAGGGTACTGCCAAAGAGCCGGCTAAGGGAACTTGTAAGGATTTTCAGGCTTCTGCAGATGCAAGAAAAAGATTGTAAAAGTGATCAAGACCATGTGCTGTAAAAACTGTTCTGTCATTCTGAGACATGCAAGCTGTATTTGTGCTCTGTTTCCATTACAGGCCATGCAGGGGTGGAAGGCTGGGGCTTGTTTCAACTGCTTCCCATCCCTGCAGAGTAAAGATGGGGATTATATCACAGTCTTTCAGCATGCTTGTTTAACATCCTTTCTGATTTTTTGAAGGGGGGCTTTGTGGCAACTGAAATATTCTTTTGGGTTTAACAGGCTGAATTTTTTCCTTAGAAGTATGTTGTCCTTCTGTACAGCGAAGAATGAATACTTAATGGACAATAGCTGGCGTTCATGTCTTTGGTAATGGCCTTGCTGATGTATTTTGGCTGTACTGAATGATCAATAGTGGCTAGAGATGCCTCTTCCTGGTAGATGTGCATCTTAACTGGACTGACTTGGGCCAGTCCGTGTATTTACAAGAGTAACTCTACCTTGTGGGGAATTTTATCAGTGTTAGAAGCTGTCTGTTATAATCTGACGAATGACTGAGTTTAAAATGAATACTTTCTGTGCAATATTTCAAAGCATCAGTGAAGTTCCTTAATGTGTCAAGACCTGTACTACTGAGACTTGGCTGAAGACACTTAGATGATTCTAAAGGTCTTGCAACTTTAATGTAAATGAAGTTGTTTGAAAGCTACAGATAGACTCAGTATAATGAAGACAAATGCAGGACCTGAAGAAACCTGAGCTGTGCAGTGGGCATTCTGTAACTTGAGTGTTCTGCACCTGTCTGTCATCCTATTAGTACCAAAGTAATTTTTTTTTGTAATGTTTTAACTAGACTTCAGAGGCCTCATTGTGCTGGGGAAAACACCAGGCTAATAGCTGAGGCAATGTAGCTCTCCTGTAGTTACTATGGTTCGAGTTGGTAGTGACTGAACAACAAAGTCCTTGGCCCGAGCTGTAATAAGGTGAAAAGAGGCCTTGCTTTCTAATTGAGGTTGTCACACTGAAGTTTTGAAATTCTCCCTTGAAAAGGAAACTGAGATGTATGCAACATGATTCTTCAAAGCATTTCTAAACATGTGTGCTCTCCTCTGAAGTTTCACTTGGGTTGAAAGCAGCTTCATTATTTTTTAATCTTTTACTTACCATGCTGTTGTCTCAAGCTGTTTGATCTTTTTGCTAACCCTGTTTCTGCTCAGTCCAGTACTTATTTAGGTGGGGGATGTGCTTTAAGGTCCCTGGAACAAAAGTATCTTCCACTCATGGCATTGGTCTAAAGAGATTGGCCCCTTCTGCTGCTTTTTCTTCTACTCTAGGCTTCACAGTATCTGGTGCTCAAGGTATTTGAGTTAAAGCCGCATTCAGCTTTTTCATGGGCCTGTATGGAATATTGCTTTTCCAGTGCCTGTCACCAGAATGAGGAATATGGATGGCATGACCAAAGGCAGTACTCCAGACAGTGTGCCTTATTAGTTCCTGGATCAGTCTCAAGTGAGCTACCTTGGCTTACCTGTGTGAGAAACATCTGGAGACACTCTTAGTCATTAAAGAGAAGTGAGAACAGGGTTGATGTGAGCTACACTTGATATGAAATGTAGAATCTTATTCCCTGTTAGGATGTGAATAGAGAGCTGAAGTGTTGTCTCTGCCCTTGTCCTGGGAAGACAGGACAAGAATGGGCCTAGGTTTGCAGTGGGCCTTGAATTGCAGTTAAAGAAGACGCTTCATTTATTTGGAAGGCTCGGGAATATTGTTTGTGACACTACATTCAGTACACGTGTACCAAAGGTGTGGGAATTGGGAGCTGATACTCTGCTGACACACTGTCTTCACTATGCCCACGGCAGGGGGTTCTGCTGCAGCTCACTGGTGGGTGACCAGCTGCGGGGATACCAAACTGGTCCCCAGCCTTAACGTGCTGGGGGAGCAGATCTGCTACAGGTGGCAGTAGGCTTGAATTTTGACAGGCTCTGTCAGAAGATGAAGAGGCCAAGTTCTGTTCAGCCAGAAACCTGGGCCATGTGCTTCCTTGTCCCCCAGCTGGACTAAAGGTTCAACTGGATTTTTGCAGCTGTCTGAGCAGTGCGGGGCTGGGAAGGCTCTGACACATATCCCCTTGAAGTTGGTCTGCCAAGTCAATTCAACTTTTGCAGGGGAAGTGTAACAGTCTGTATCACAGTAAGTGTGCACGCTTTTCCAATGCTGTAAATGCAAAAAATTCACAAAGGCTAAGGAAAGAAAATCAGACTTCTTGCTTATAGTCTTTCCTTTGACTGTTCTAATGTACTTTGTCAAGAGTCTTAAACCAATGTTATTTAAAACGTTACAAGCATACATATCTAAAAAACATTTTAAAATGCCATTAAATAACACCTTGCATGTGATACAATAGGGAACGGTGTGAGGAGGAACTGACTTAATGGAACTAATGTTCAGGGACACAGCGAGAAGTGGAGCGTGGGGCATGGGGTTTGTAGCTTGTCTTGATGTGTGCTGAAATACTGAACAAGGCAATACTTAACTGCTTTGTGTTTAACTGTTAGTAGGTGACATGGTGGAGTTGCTCTTTTTGATAGGTATGGTCTATGTTCCTGTGCCACTTGCTTGTAAAACAATGAAGGGGAATGTAATGCCTCGTGATACATTGCTGTAATTAAGCACCTGTCAAAATAAGTTGTCAAAGCATGTTAAAGCAATTTTGATGTGTTATTGTTGGTGAGCTCTTGTGCCCTTATTTACCCTGCAAGGGGGAAGTCCATGCTTTAATTCAAAAATACTTACGCTATCCAGTCTTGTGTAACAGCCCATTAACTTGTAGAAGTACATAATCTTTCACATTAAATCAGGGATCTCAAAACTATGGTTTTAAGTCTCTAGACACAAATGTAAGGCATTCTGTGACCACTGGAATGCTTTGCATACCTCATGGGGAATCTGCATACAATTTCCTTTAATTCTATGAAATGGATGACTTGCTTATTTAAGCCTGATGTATTTAACTCCATTCTTCCATCTCCAGATCAGTGTCTTGAGTGAAACAATATACGTTTTGACCAGTTCTTCTGCCCTTTCCCCTTCCCCACAGGAACCAGTCAATTTCTGCTTTTTCCACTGTGTGGATGTTAATGAAATTTTCTTCATCTGTGGGTGAAAATATTCTTGATTTCTTCAGAAGCTACTTTGCCTCAGCTAACAATCTGTCTCTTATGGTAGTGCACTTAAAATCTTTGTATAATTGATTCACTATCTAGGTATGTTGCTGCTGTGGTGCTAAAAGCATTGGGAACAAATATAATGTAAGGAAGATTTTTGTCTTCTGAGACATCTGATATTTTGCATAAAAATAAATATAAATAAACTGTATGGATCACTGCACTAGGCTGTCTCCTATGTGAATGAGAATACTTCTAAAATCAAAGTGAAGATGAACTGATAGCCTATCAGTTCATCTTTGTCCTCGTCAGCCTGAGGAGGACACAAGTCCAGGATGCTGCAGGGAGCAAAGAAATGTGAAAATGAGCACTGGGACCACCCCTACCTGAGGAAGAGCATGAGCAAGGTGTGCTGTGAAACTGAAGATAGCACTCAGAAGCAGTCCAGTGTAATCAGAGTGAGCCTTAAGCCTTGTCCTTTTTGAAGGAACACAAAGCCTGGTACACTTTTGTCCTTAAAAATAACAGATGCCCAATGTGTTGTGGAAATAAATGAAGTGTATGTGGAAGATTCTACAGTATTCAGCAGTCAGCAAGGAAATAAAAACATTGTGATGAAACTCAGACAGTTGCGTATCTTTGCACATGTATTACAAGACAGGACTATTTTCAGGTTACTAAACGTGTAACCATACTTCACACATACACACGTGCATATGTCTCAGTCATGCAGCATGTGTCCCACCATGCTTCTGTTCACAAGCTAAGTGTTTGCCCTAACTTCAGGTCAAATGACCTCAGTGCTTTAGCTACTTGCCCTAGCTTTGCCAGAACCTAATGTTTCACAAATATTTCCATTATTTTAGTTGGTATTTGGTGGTCATGGGATGTGTAGCATAAATACATCAACACACTGACTTCACTTAAATTACCAACGCAGTAACAGTAATATTCCATACCCTGGGCTGACACTGACCTGGGTGATGCCTGCTCCTTCAGAAATGGCATCAGTGTCGCTCTGTGGAGGTAGAAAAAAGTATGTTATGAGAGGAGGCGGAATTTCTGCCCATGCTAAGGAAATCTACAATAGTTTTAATGACAGTCGGGTAAACCTATAAACAAGAGGCTGTTCTGAGAAACAAGGGGGAATAAGAAAGAAGCAACTGTGTACTTTGCAGAGACCGAGCAGGTTCACTCTTGGGGTGTTTATATTCTTCATCACACAAATGAACTAAAAAAACATGGAAGTATGTTAGGAAGAGTAATACACAAGCCTCAGGAGTGCCCTCTGCCCACTTACTGAAGATATGTTATTCAGGTAGATTCTCCAAGGATGTGACTAATACTGAAGACACAGATTCGATCTTTTTGTGTTTTTCTTTTTTGGTTTTGTTTCAGGGTTTTTGTTTTGTTTTAGGGAAGGTTCCAAGCTGACTTTGAAAATGCAGCAATAACGCACAAAGCTGCAACAGGGGAGGTTCAGGCTGGATATCAAGAAAAGGTTCTTCACCCAGAGGGTGGTTGGGTGCTGAAACAGGCTTTCCAAGGGCAGTGGTCACGGCACCAAGCTAACGGAGTTCAAGAAGCGTTTGGACAATGCTCTCAGACACATGGCCTGATTTTTGGGTGGTTGTGCACAGATTATGGAGTTGGACTGTATAATCCTTGTGGGTTCTTTCTAACTGAGTATATTCTATACTTTTATGATTCTAATGCCCCTAATTTCAAAATTTCTGAGCACTGAGGTGAAGAGAAGCCCTCAAATTACTTATGTTTTTCTGCACTCACAATTAGTTGAGTCACAAAACACACAGACCTATTTAGGAAAACAACCAGAAGAAATAAAATTATTCCTCCCGCATCACGTGCTGGGCCTTGAGTATAATGAGGACTCTCACCATTCTTGTGTCTGTTTCTGTTATTCAAAAGAGCTGGCCCTTCCATTTTGTACAGGCATCACCTTCGTACTAATATTTCTGAGCCTCCTACCAAGTGAGACCAGCTTAAAGGATGCTCAACCCCATTTCCCCTGCAGCAAAGCCAGCAAGCCTGCTAACTCACCCTCTCTGAAGAAGGCAGGGCAGATGGAGCTGAGGCAAAGCCCAAGCTGCCTGACAGCCTGCTCTTGGAAAACCACTCGAGTCTGCCTCTGCCTCTCCTGCTTTACGACGGAGTGTTGTTACAGCATACTGCCAGTGATTGCTCATTAGCCATAAACAGAAGCTGCATTTTATTTTTACTTTACCCTCTGATAAAAAAAAAAAAAAATTGCCAATAAAGCACCTTCAGCTGTAAAATAAAGGAGGTAGCCATAACAGCTGTTCCCAGAAGGGAGTGAGAATGTAAAGGAACTAAATATTCAGGGAATCGCTGCCCAAGGAGCAGGGGGAAGTGATTTTGTGGGGCCCTTCAGTACTATTTAAGTTGAGCTTGAGGTCCAAAGGACAACTGGGAGGTTTCTGTTGCTTTTATTTGTTATAGGCTGGTAAGTTTCTCTAACTCTCCAGACTTACAGAAACTAATTATGGTGTCTGCTGTTAGAAGATATGTACTGGGGAAACAAGGAAATTGGAGGAGACTGAGATCACCCTGTGTGGCTTGTAGATAACTATGGGTCCTAAAATTGTTGTATGCAGGTGTTTGGTTTTTTTATTAATATTATTTTTTTCAAAGGCTTAAAGTGTTATTGAAAACTAAGGCTTCTAGTACATTCACTGCTTTAATTTCCCATTAGAGACTATACTTCTGCATTGAGAAGACTACCTGGTCTGACTTTTTTCTTTATTTTTAAACAAGTGCAAATACAGAAACCTAGAAGAAACCATGTGACTATGGGGAATGTTAGATTTTTTAAGAAAAATGTGTCTGGCTTCAGTGGGAAGTCAAAAAATATGCTTGTGCTTCAGAAGCCTTTTAGTGCTTGAGGGCACTTTGCTCAACTTAATGTTCTGCAGTTTCTTATTTTTCTAATGGTTCTTGTAAATATGATGCTGTGCTTCTGGTGGAAAGGGTGGATGCCTGCTTAAAAAAAGCTGCAAAACACAGTGCTCTGAAATACACTGGTCTTGGTGCAAGATGGCTTACAGTGTGGCTGTGCTGTGTTGGTTAGCCCCAAGTCTGACCCTTTCTCTGTAATAGCCATAGAAAGAAAACAAGTCCATGTGGCTTCAACCTGAAAAAAAAAAAAAAAAAAACTAAGAAATCCTTTGTGGAGAATAACTGTGCAAGGTTAGTCTTTCAACCTTAACAAAGACCATTTCCTTGGTTAGTTATTTCCTTTTATTGGTACTCTAGCTGAAAATCCAAGCTCAGTTTCTCCAAGCTGAAGGAGTTTCTGCTTCAAACATCTGACCTGTGTTATTCAATGGGATTAACACCAGGTGTAACTCGGTGTTGACTGCCACCTTGCAATTAATAAATGTGCCTGGCTGGCTGATGGGAATCCTTGATTAAGAGCAGAGAAATTATGCACTTGAACTGCATTCACATTGCAGATTTCTTACGATTAAGTTCATTTTGATTGTTCAGTGGTACATTTGTCACTTCTGTTGTAATGATATTTACCCAAAGTGTGCTAGGAAGATGTCCTCTGGCATAGAGAAACTTTGTTCAGCTCCTGATGTAAAAGGAGGTCTGCCCTGTCATGTGGGGCCTTACACTCTCCCTGCTGCAAACCTACAGACCTCTGTAGGAGCAAAGCCAACAAGCCTCTGGTGTACAAAACACTGTTGTGAAACAGCTAAGATAAACAGTTCTTGTTTCTTGCAGGTTCTGTCAAGTGACAACATGGGGGGCAACTTCAGCACGCAGATCTGCTGTGGGACTTGTGGGAGATGTAAGAAGGAAGAGGAAGCAAATGAAGAGACCAGTGAGACCAAGCCGATCTTGCAGACCTCAAGGGATCCTTCAATCTGTATTGAGAAGCAGCCTTCCACACCAGCCCTGAAAACCTCTGGACAAGGCTCTGAAGAGGTGCAGTCACCATGCTGGGGCCGACAGCTGTTGGCTGATGCTGCAGTGAAGAGCACAGAGACCTGTTCTCCTGCAGATCCCATGGAAGTGACTGAGGAATGTGAGGCAGCCTGGGGCTCCGTGGATTTCTTGGTGGCATCTGCAGATAGGGAGACCAAAGGAGAGGTTTCAGTCTTAACCCAATTGCAAAGCCAGCAAGAAAGAGAGAGAGCATGCAACACAGAAGAGAAAATGAAACCTGTTTCCCATGCTTCTGAGGCCCAACTGGTTATGCATGCAGCTCAGGAGGTGAAGCTTGTTGCATTTATAGGACAGCCTGATGAACAGGCTGGGGCTGGCAGTGAGGATGGCTCATATGCTAGAGGAACTCTGCAAGAAACAAATATTCTCAGCCTCATGGAAATCACAGGGGAAATGGCAGCTGGGCAAGACTGTGAGATCAAGCCTCCCCCAGAGACTGCCGAGAGTCCTGTAGGAAAGAACTTGCCAGTGTATGCCATGCAGGAGATGACAAAGGAGGCTGGGCCCTGTCCTCCTGCTGAGCACACGGAGGACATGGACAGGGCTAGTCTTGCTGAAGGAAGCCCTCAATCCACTGGGAGTGACAAGATCATGTGTCTTGTAGAGACAGAGCCTCTGCTGAGTTTCCAGGTTACACAGGAGACTAGGAGAGAGGATCCTCCAGAAGAAATAGTAAGTGGTATGGCTGAGAGACACTCTACTTCTGCAACGCTTTGGGAGGCTCTGTATCCAGGAGGGGATTCCCCAGAGTCAGCAGACCAGCTACTTGACCTCTTGCAGCAAGACACCCAGTCAGTTGTGCTAACTGCACAGGAGATGCAGAGCCTGAGTTCTGCAGAGTCTGAACCGAGTGAAGTCTTTTGCCAGTCAAGTGACAAAGATCAAGTATGCCTCAGTGATCTGGTGGAATGTGATCCAGAAACTCTAGCAGGTGAGGCAGAGCCCCAGGAAATGATCATACAACCAACAGCTCAGCTTCCAGAGGAACCCCTGGCTTGCACTCAGATGCCTGTAAAGGAAGAAGCTGAGTTTCTGAATGTGGCACCTCTGTGTTCTGAAGTGTTTGGGAGTGGAGGAGAGATTCAGGCTGAAAATGCTCAAGCTTGAGAGACCTGGGGATCAAATGAATTGGTATCCAATGGCAAAGATGATGTACCTGCCTTTAAGAACTTCAGCTAAAAGAAGCAATTAACTCAAGCTGTTGAACTCAGGATTCTGTGCTTTGCGTCCTGGACTAGAGAGAGTGACTTTTTTTCTGAACAGATGTGTGATGTATACAGTAGACCTTTCCAGAAAGTCTCCTGAATTATAGTTCAGTCATAGTTCTGTTCCTTTTTTTCCCAGTAGTTGATTCTTCAGTTGATTCTGCTCTCACACTTTACTGGGAGAAGTAATTCACTTAAGCTGTGGTTTCACTGAAGTAATGCTGGGCACTGCATTTCCCCCAGTGAGGTATTGTGATGCGAGGTTTCACCTCGGTCTTATGAAGAGTCAGCAACAAAACAGACAAATGCTCCTCTAATCTAGCCCAGTCAAGTGTTTTCTGTGAGGCTAACTTCCCTTGCTACCTCTTAAATAATCAAGTCTTTGTAAGGGAGGTATCCAAGGAAGTAGCTCACAATTGATTGTCACTGCCATATTGTCAATATTGAACAAATATTTTCACAAGAAGTCAATGAAATGCAATTTCTGGCTTGTTGTTTGTACTTCTTGTGGTAATGGGAATGTTCATGTGACGTTCTTGATGCAGAAAAAATGTAGTCTTGATCAGAATGCATAAGTCAGTGTATTGTAACTTGAATATACCGACTTTTAATGTTCATAACTACAGAATAAAATGTTTTAAGATCATGACAAAAACATGCTGAATGTGTCTTAATTGTTGAGGTGAAGAATATGACTAACTACTGTGTTCTCCATGTGCTTTGAGGGATGGATGGCAATACTCTTCAAGAAGTCCTAACAAACTCAGTGACTGTATGGAGTAAAATGCCCAGCTGCCTAAGTGGGAGGGGGTATGGAGGCATGCTGAAATTCCTAGATTTTATAACATGCATCAGGACTCTGAAATGATGCTGGAAAAAAAAATCTCAAAGGCAAATATCATGTTGGTCATGTGACTTCAATTATTTTGCCTGCATGTAGCTGAAAGCTGAGGAGTTGAGAGCTAGATGTTTCAAGTTATGCTGGATGTTGGGGATAACTCAATAATAACTCAATACAAGGGAACTGTTTTGGGAGAGGGAAAGGCTTTCTTAAGCACTTTGACCTCCTTTCTTCCAACTGCACTTAGGCTGACAATGCATCCTATGTTTCAGACTGGCCATCTTCTCTCATTTGAGTCTATATGCTGCAAAGAAATAGATACTGTAATATCTTCCTGTTACGTACAAGGCTGGTCCAAGCTGGTAAACCACTCTTGCAGCTTGGACACCCTCTGTCCTGATACTGAACAATGGGCTTCTTGGACCTAACAGTAGGAAACCATTAAATAAACACTTCTGCAAAGCCTACTGAAAGCTCAACTTCTTTAAGTTGCTTGTCTTACTTGATTTGTTCTGCCAAAAGTCATGCAGTCTTCCCTGCTAAAGCTTGTTTCTAAGGCGGCTTAGCAGGGAGCTGGGCACCTTAACTGCTATTTTTTTTTTTCCCCAAACTGCTCTTGGTAACATAAAGCTTCACTTCAGGCAGGAGAGAGGCTTGAGTAAGTAATCCCAAGAGAAATTAAACTCAATCATGTTTATGCCTGCCTATGGCTTGATAAGTTAATTCTGTTAAGCAGGGTTATAATAAGTAACTGTGCTACAGGAAATGTTTCCTAACCATTTGAAGGCTTCTGCATGTGGTTCCTTAGACTGGAAACAAGGGAAAGGCAGAGATTTTACAAACTTTATGAGCCATCTAGAAAAGCTAAGTACTGGTATCCAAACTTTACTGCAGAGCTTGGTGTCTGAAAGCACTTCTCACTCTCTCAAGAGAAAATTTTTCAAACGTAGCTTGTCATTGTCTTGTAATGTCAGCTGAATGATGAATGAGAGATGCCCCTGGGCAGACCGTCCAACGTATCTAGATGCCATAGTTAATGTACTGAGAGGCCCTGCCACGAGCATAGGAAGGAAGAGACAGCTCTAGTAAGAGGGAGCAGCTTGAACTCCCTGCAATCAAAAACCCCAGCACAAAGATCGGGGTTCTGAACTGACTGCAGCACGCTCTTTGCAAGTGATGATGCCATCTAAAAGGCTTTGTAACAGTGCTGTTCTACAGCGTTCAGTCACGCAACCCAGTTCTGAGCTGCCATCTGAGCCAAGCTCTTCCTAAGGTCTATGTGTTTTTTAAAGTTGTCAGAGAATCAGATGTATGCTTTTGTAGAACCGCCCTTTTAAATGCATCAAAGTAGCAGAGAGCAGAAAAGCCTTTGGAGACAAATACTAAATCTAGCCTAAGAGAGATGTGATTGACAGAGCTTCTTTCCTTCTCCCATGTGTCACATTGCCATCTTCCACAGTGTCTTGCATGCAACAGATTTTCTAGATTGTTTCAAATGGGTGTAAGTTGGACAGTGTTATTGGAATGTCTCCGTTTTCCACAACAATACAATTGTAAGGAAAAAAAATATATACTTTGAATCTCAGAAAGATTCCCACCACCCAGTGACGAGCTGATAGCTAAGCATCTTCCCACCGTACACAATGCTGACAACATCTATCCACAACAGCTGTAGTCAGGAGCCATTTTTCTTCTCACTTAAAATCAACAAATTAACATAAAGTCCTTACAGTGTCTTCAAACCAAGAGGGAGCTGTGGACGCATCATTTCCTTGCAACCACCTTGCTTTGAAAAGCACACACATGTCTTGCATAGACTTGCAGCCCTATAGTGACCCAAGTTTTACAGCCACGGATCTGTGTCAGTCTGTAGAGACACAAGTATTTTTGTCTGTGTATCTCACAAAGTGAAGTTGTGGATTAAGTTCATCTATTAACGAGCAGAAGTATCCAGTAGTCAAAGACACCCTAAACTGCCTATGTATTTCAGTTCGGTGGAAGCCCAATAGAAAATAGGTAAATTACTTTTGAAAAGCTGCTGTTAAGGAAAAACAGATGTTACGTGAGACTCTTCCAGCCAATGCAAATGTGATCGGGGAAGCTGCTGAGACATGGAGGCTGCTTTTGTACTGTGCAAAGCAGAAGCTGGACTGCATTTAAAAGGCAAGACATTGACATTGTCCTGTTACGGTCTCAGAACAGGCTGCATGCATAGAATTACATCCACAAAAGCTCCTTCTGCATTCCTCAATCCAAGGAATCAGAGTAGCTAGGCAAAGTATAGGATGCTGAACCAGATTTGCCATCAAAAGATGTAGGTCCATTTAACAATAAATAAAATAGTCTGGAATCCAGTTATTTTGATCTTTTTGATCCTGCTCAGGTGCATTGCTGTTGGCAGTGTATATTTAGAAACTGCCTTTATGCTCCTGTCTCTGGGATTATTTTGCTTTTACTGGATATTTGCTTTTTTGTTTTGCCCAGGTGACCTATTTAGCATTGCAGCTCCCAGTCAGTAAACACAACTGGAGTGATACGGTAATGTTAGCGCCAACAGAGGGTTATCAGCTGTGGCTGCAAGTATTAAAATAAACTGTAGCCACAATGAAATAGCTAATTGTATGACTCAATCAGCTGAAGACAGCAGAAAAGTGGTAAGGGGGATAATTTTTCATCCCTAAGTGGCCAGTATAAAATAATACCAGACACCACGGATTCACTAACATCATTTGTAAATTAAAGCAGTGGCTGCCTTCAGTATGCCTGTTACTCCGGTACTACACATTGCCTGTTATAAATAGTGGTGACTGTTCATTGTTCATGATTGCACTGCTTTAATCTTTGGTTTTAGTTTTAATAGCCAATTACCAAATAACAACAGTCATACAAATAATGTATCAGCTGCTTTTAGGAAGGACAGCCATATGCTGTTTCCAACGGCTATGAAATGGCTGGGGAAAACAGTAAGAAAAAAATAATAATTAAAATTAAGGGGACTTCAGAACCTGCTGGAACTAACATTGAGAGCCAAAGGGGGAAGAGATTGAGCGTGACCACCTCCTCCTATTTAAGGCCAGACTGATGCCCTTGTGTTGTAGGTGATGGGTGTTTAGTGGGAGGGTTGTGTTGGTAAGTGTGGGGACTTTTATGATGTGCTTTTTGTGCTGTGAGTTTATCAGCTAGTTGTTTTTTTATTTTTTTTTTCTTCCCTTTTATGCAAGTTTTTACAGGGTGGGTCTCTTTGGGTACAAGTAGGTATCTTTGTTTTTAACCTGTGTGATGGTAGGCCTTGCTACTCCATTTTCTAGGTTTACTCTTGTGCTGGAGGTTTACTTTTATTTCTTGGCCTGCTTTGTGCTTCTTGCAGGTGGTTAATCTTTCCTTAATGGCCTTATTAAGGAGTAAGGCATGCTGTGGCTTGTGGGCTTCAAATTCATGTGTTGTTTTTTTTTTTTTTTTTTTCCTGTTTGCCTTGTTCCTAACCCCAAGCCTGTATCCTCCTTAACTGGTTTGACTCTTGTCTAACAGACTCAGCAGCTTTGCTACACAAGCCTGTAGTATATCAATGGTATTGGCACTGCAGCCATCCTGCTGAAAGGTAACAGCAGTGCCTGCTTGGCTCCTGGAAGCTTAGGTGGAACTGCAATTGTTTTTACAGTGGCCTGGTTTGATTACCTAGGAAGTACTAGGTACTCTCTCTTCCTTCCTCCTCAGACTGTTATTTCTTTAAAGATCATCTCTGTCTCATTCCTCCCACTCATGTGCAATTCCACCTGTATATTAATATCCACCAGCTTCCTTCTGTAGCCTCTGATAATGCTCTCCAGCTAATATTATGTGAGAGCATGGCAACTAATGTCTGTAAATGGATGTGAGCTAATAAGTATCCGTGTCTTTCAGGTGTAAAGCTGCTTCTTTGAGACAGTTTCCTGCTCATCTTCAGGCAGTGTGCAGCTTGTAGCTGGGTGGCATCACCTCCAGAAGGCAGCTGTTAATTGGGTTACTTCTGTCAGCTCTGGCAATGGGCGGTATCTTTGGCAAGAACAAGAGGCTCTGTGTGTTTCCCAGGAAAGTTGTTTTTTATAAGGCCAAGGGAAAAAAGACATTGGGAGGTGTATGTATGTCCCATGATGCTTCAACATGGACTGGGGAGAATCATTTTCACTTGGCATGTATAGGAAGGACCCCAGAAAGCCCTGAACCTTCTCTTGCAGAGTCAGATATTCCTGAAGGTGAACCTGCTGCTCAAACTCAAAGGGACAAAGGAGATCCGTCTGCACCTCTGCATGCACAGCACACTGAGGCCCCACTTACTGCCTCTGGTACAGAGGCACAAGATGGTGAGGTGCCACAGGACCCTGAAGCCAAACCTATCACAGAGGAGACACAACATCAGGAACCTGCTGAACAGACAAAACAAGAAGCCCAGTCTGCCAGGAGAAGCCTACAAGAGAGCAGTGAAGCTCAAGCTGTTGAGCAGCCTTCTGCTGGCTGTAAAGCCAGTGAGCAGCAACTCAGCTGTGAGGATAATAAAGCAAGGTGTCCTCCACAGACTACAGTAAAGGCTGATGTCCATGTGTGTGCAGAAGTCCAAGGTGGACCCAGTAAAGATCAGTCTGTGGAGTCTGAACAGCCGCATCACGCAGAACAAGATGCCACAGTTGCTTGTGTTTCAGAGGAAACTTGTGAGGAAAAAATGCATGAGGAAGTGCCTGTGGAGAGGGCAGCTGAGTCCCCAGCTGCGCTGTGTAACATGGGAGCATCAGAGATATCTCTGAAGACCACAGAGACAAGAGAGGGCATCACAAATGTGCAGAGATCTGCAGAAAAACAGACAGCGGAAGAAAAAGCATGCTGTGCTGCTAAGGCCCCACCTGATCTCCAGCTGGAACAAGACGCAGAGGTTGTTATTACTGAGTATGTGGAAGAAAATGCTTCTGAGACAGAGCAAGCTGGAGAAATGGCTGAGGCTGGTGATGATGGGCAAACATCAAAAGAGATCCCATGCTGTCTGGCAGAAACTCTGACTGCCCTGCAGGATAAGGAGATGATTAAAGCTAGCAATGGGGGAGAACCAGCCTGCTGCAGAGAACTGCTGGAAGAGCACCTGAAATCTGATGAAGCAACCACTGAGCAGAGTCAGGGTTTGTCTGCTGCGGAGTAATGAGCCTGCTGCCTTGATTCTGCAAGGAGCCAAGATGAGCAAGTACCTGATGCGTGCTTGTATCCTAAAGGACTTGGGACAGGGTGGTCATAAAGCCTACTTTGAAAAGTGGCACTGCACTTCAGGCTGGTATATAGCCACCTGCAGCTGGCACCAATTCCCGTCCTTCCCTAGTTGGGGGGCAGTATGAGGTGATGGGATATGGGCAAGTGTACCTCAGTACATGTATATTTATGTAGATAACTTCCCTTTTTCCTCCACATTCACATACACCTGAGCTAGGGCTAGCACTTGATAACTTTCTCTGTGTGACTGCACAGGGTTAAGTCTTCTCTGACAAACAAGCCAGATCTACTAATTATTCTTGTCTGTATACCCTCCTCTGTCACTGCTTGAAACTATGCTGAAATGCTGTGTGGATTGTGAAGTCTGTGCTGCAACTGGAATCAATAAAGGAGCATATTTTAATGCTGATTGATATCAATTGCTGTTTTTTTAATGGCCAGCTGCTCCAGGGATTGTGCTAGTTGAATGGAGGTAAGCTAGGAGAAGAGGCCTGTGGATGTAGTCATCTCCAGAGCATAACCACCAGGAGATGTTCCTGATGGTCATTTTGCTGCAAGTAATAAATACATCAGGCTACCACAGACATCTCTAATTATACAGCTCCTAAATGCGAGAGAAGCTTCTTGTCGAACCTGGTTAGTTGGGCAACTGAACCTGATCTTCAAAAATGATATAGTGATAAGGGAACCAGAGGGGGAAAAAAAAAAAAAAGGTTAACTTATTTCCTTTGGTTTCAATCCCCCAGAAAGGAGTTTGCATCAAATTATTCTGCTAGAGTTCAAGGGGAATTATAAGTGAACTTGTACTGGACAGAGAGCTGGAGAACTACAATGTAAAGGAGAGTAGAGTAAGATTAATCTTTCCTAAAGAAACCATTTCTAGCTATTGTGTTCTTCTGTACTTCCTATAATAGCAGTCTTCACATGAGAGGGGGAAAAGATAAAGGCAAGTCAGAATATGAGGATTTTGATAGTGATGCATCTGTTTAAAGTATGGTTGGTTTTACTATCTATATTAGCTTATTCACATCAGGAAGATAGTGTATCCTTAAACATTTCCTTAAAGCAAGGGACCAGGCTGGTGCATCATGAGCCTATCAGTTAAAGCCTTCCTTAACAAATCTTCCCTCTTGACCAAATCTGGATGAAGACACTGTTTATGGCAATGTCTCTTTACTATCGCTTAACACAGAGCACGTTCATCCCCCTCGGCTGTTATGTAAAATCCTGAAGGTATCTCCATCAGGTGATTATGATAACAAGCTGCCCTGGGTTGGTTGCTTCTAAAAAACTGCTGCTGATGTTAGTCTGGAAGAATGTGTGCCCTCCTTACTCACAATTTAGATTTACCAACCTGAGGATGGGAAGGCAGGCTCTTCCTTAACAATGCCAGGAGAGCAAGGAGGCCTGAGGAAATCACTGAAAAAGAAACAAAGCCAGCAAACAGCAACAGAAGCTTCTGTGTGCTGTTCTGCCAGTATCTTAGATACTTAGAACAGGCACTATAATTAATTGCCAAGTATTTTCAAAGGTTAGTATTTATCATCTGCTCCCTGTTTTGCAGTTGCTGAGAAAACCAAGGGGATGTTTGACAATGTGGCACAAAGAAATACAGAAAGCAGTGAAATACTCAAGAAGAGAATTACAGCTTTAGTGGAGACAAAGGAACACCTTTTCTTCTTATGCTGCACAAGTGCTAAACAGCAGAAAGGAAGAAATTATGAGGGACAGGTTAAGGCACAACGTGGATGGAAGCTTGCTTGGCAAAGGATTGTGGAAGCAATGGCAATGTAGGATTCTGACTGTAGGATAGTGACTTTCCATCACTGGGGTTGGGCAAGCATTTCAGAGAACCTGGAGCAAAGATCTCTCTCTGGTTCTGGGAGAATAGATTTTTGCATTCTTGCATTAGAGAATCATTTATTTTCAAAATCAGCTTGTTTTTGTATTTTATGCTTGTGATTTAATTAATGCTTGCATCTCACTACTCAACAGGGAGCAATGTAAGAGTGATTCAGCAACTCTTATTCCCATTATGACTGTTAGTAGTACGTAGCTGAGGCTTAAGGTATTGGTTTAATCTAGAGTCACAGTAAAATGTATAATTACATGACAGACTGAAGCAAATGGGTGACAGGGATCAATTTTCACCCCAAATACTATCATACTGAATAATACCACAGGCTACAGTTTCACAGACATTATTCCTAAATTCAAGCCTACATCAGACTGGCTGCTGTACAGCTGTTAATTTGTCAGTCTACACCATGGGCTGTTAAATGATCACCAGTATGCACAAACAATTGCGGTTGATGCTTCATTTCAGTTTTACTTCAATCTTAGTATTTAAATCAAATTGCAAAATGAGAGCAAATCTGGGAAAGGAACCTACAATCTGGGCCATCATCATTCTGTTCCTGCTCTGAAAATGGAGTAGTCCTTTCTTTTCTCAGAAAAAAATCTGGCAGAAGGGAATAATCTTTCATGAAATGTATTACTGCCTGAATTCGGGGAAACAGGTTTCTGCAACATCCTGCCTTCATTTACAACTACCTGAATGTTTCCAAAGAGTTGACCGATGGGTAGGTGTCCAGCTAGAGAAATGGTTCCTAAGATGTTCCTTGGTAAATGAGAATAGCGACAGTTCGTCCTTCCTTGAGTCTTCATCATACTCCTTTTGTTTTTTAAGACGTGCCCCCAAGTATTGTAAAGCTAAGCTCTACTCTCAAACACTAGCAGTTGCATTGTCCTGGTTTAACCTACTCAAAATTTCATTTGGGGAAGATTTTGCTCCTGCAACTCTAATGGCTTTAGAGGTATGTCAGAATTCTAATGTTATGCCAGAAGAGACTCTACTTCATTTCTGATATCTGCATTGCCTCTAATGTCAAAACTAATGTTTCTGCCCCTTTCATCTTGTAAAGTATTTGGGTAAAATGCTGAATATTGATGTTGTTGGCCTCAGAATGAAAGGTACTTGTCATCTCCTGATGATTTCTTTGCAGATCTTTAACACTTCCTTGGCTCACTGTATTCAAGCTCTGCTGAAAATAAAGACGCAAGGCTAAACTTTCAAATGTGATTCTTGTGAGATAAATAGGACTTAAGTCATGAGAACACTTTAATGCTTTTAAAATCTTATTCCTACCCTTAGAAAAAAAAATGACAGCCACTCCATAAGGACAGAACAATTGTACCACCTAGCACAGCACATCTCTTAGCCACCATGACTCTGCCTCATTGTCACAGATGAATGACTGCAAGCTGTACCTTTTGCTGCTGTTTGTCTCATCTTTTTAGGCAAGTTCAAACTGGAGAATTTATTAATAATGTAGCAGTGTGAATAAAACTCAGCTCCGTTCCCAGGCTCCAGGCTGCCCTCTTAAGATGATAAGCAGCAAATTCTTTGGCTAGTAAATTGACTATGAATCACTGCAAATAAGCATGAAAGTAGCATCACCGATTCCCATAGCTGTCTCGTGGATAGTGTAGTGCACTGTAATGCAATTTTTGGCTTTCTGAAAATCCTAGCTGCTGATATTAAGAATCTTTAACTTTCTTAAATAAGGCTATCTGCCATTCAGCAGGAAACTTTGAAAATACAACCTGGCCACACCTGAAAATGTAAAAACTCAGTTTTTAGGAGCCTAACATCTGTTATCTACTTATGCTGAAAGGAGCTCCCATATATATTTCTTTTCCTTTTGAAACATCCATAAAATGTCAACGGCATCTTAATCACACAAAGTCTGTTTCTCTGAAACTGTTTAAAGTACTTACACAACTTAGTGAAGTGTTCTGAAAACAGCTGGTCAAAACTCAAACAATTCCCTTAACCAAGGCTTCAGCTGTTGGTCAATATTTTTTGTCAATACAAAACATTTTTTTTAACTTTAAAAGTGCATCCCTTTCTGGCCTTTGGCAACAGAATGTTTTCCTTGCTTCTATGAGCACCTCTCCCTTGGTAAGATGTAAGTCCAGATTTCAAGCCACAAAACCTGTCGGTGATTTGACAACAGGACAGGAAATTTTAACGAGTTCAGAAACAAAAGCCAGTCAAAACAACCTTCCTGTGATAAAGCACTCTGCAGACAGAGAAAACATGATCACAGAGTCTCAAGCAGCTCTGCCTCCTTTGCTGCAGATGAACAATGGAAGCAGCCAGCAACACGTTGGAACAGATGAAAAGCACCTGAGATCTGCCCTTCCTCTCCGTGAGGAAGATGTATTGTGCCTGAGAACCACAGTGTAACACCCAAGCTACAAGCTATTTTTCCTAAAGCCTACTATGTAGCTGTTGCTCAGTCTACGATACTGGTTATTATTGTCAATTTGCAGGTAGAAATACCCTATTACATCTCTCTTCAGTTTTGTATAAACATTTCAGGAAAAAAAAAAGATGATGATATCCAAAATGCATAGAGGTTTATGAATTGCACGAAGAAAGAACATTATAAGATGTTTCATAAACATGGAACATGAACAATTCCTCACCTCTTCTTTTCAGGCAGCAGAGCTGGCAAAAGGGAATTATTATTCAATCATTAGGTTCTGGAGGGAAGTAATTTGGAGTGGGTAATTTGCCCTGCCCTATTTAAGGCCCACCTGCTCTTACAAATTATGTGCTGATAGCTGTATGTGGGGGTGCTTTCATCTGAAGGTGAGTGAGGATGCTGTATGACTCAAGTCTGGGTGATGGTTTTGTGTTTTTTTTTTGGGGGGGGGGGTTCTTTTTGATTTTATTTATTTTTTTTTATTTTTGTATTACGTGTCTGCTCTAGTGAGGTAGAGCCCCAGCCTTTAGGTATTGGCAAAACTGTAAGTATGCTCTCTTCTCAGAACAAAATCCTAGTAGTATGCATTAAGCTTTGTGTATGCTAAAATAGATTAGCCCTATCACGTTAGACAAGTAATGAAATCATAGAATGGCTCAGGTTGGAAGGGGCCTTAAAGATCACCTAAATCAGGGAAGCACAAACAAGTCAGAATTTATTTAAGAAATTAAGAAATACAGGACAGTTTTTGATGTGTGAGATGTTGGGGTGGGTTATGTACCTTAGTGAATTAAGGTAGGTTGTTGCTTGTGTGTTGGATTTTGTTGTTTTTTCTCTTACTTTGAAGCTTTAGAATTCTGTCAAAGCTGTGACATAAGCTGGTGAATATGAAGGCTCTGTCCTAGTCATAATTCTGTATGTTTTCTATCTAAGTGAAGCTACTGCCTATCAGGCTACCAGCAGGAAAATAATGCCTTAAACAATGCTTTTCCTTTTTGATTACTTGCCAAAAAGTGGATTTCCATCTGTGCTTTTTCAAGTCAGAACAAGAGAGGGATAAATAACTGCTCTTATTCTCAGTGGCAGTCTCATCTTCTGCCCTGCTGGTATCTGAGAATATCCTCAAGTGCACCCAAGGGAGTCTAGGGACATCATTCACCCTTAATTCACACATCATTGTGGATGCGTGTTAGTCAGAGCTGGAGCTCTGGACAGGGATCACCTTGAAAGTCAGGGATGTGTATGCCTATTCTGATGGGTTTTCTGACATTTAATGTTCATCCTGATGCTTCATTTCAGGAGGCTCTACCTCTGCTTTTAGCAAAAGAGGTTGTTCTTACGGTAGCATCCAAATCTCCACTAAATGGTTCCAATATTGGCAGCAAGAGTGAATGAACATTCTCAGCATGAAGTGGTCAAATTAGGATCAGGGAGAGGAAACAATCTTACTACATATATTAAAAAAAAAAGTGCATAACTGGTGCATTTGTATTTACGATAACGAGCATATCTCTATGCCTTTCTATAAATAACATATCTCTTGAGACAACAGCAGTAGAATCTGTCAATCTTCAGCTTTTGAAAAGCTTCTGTAGTGATGGCAACATATAACAAATGTAAACACATCATAGAATAAACTATTATTTAGCTTTCTTCTCCTAGCATTATGCTGCCCTTCCAGAATCGCATGAAACATTTCCCTGCTATGCTCATTTACACAAAATCATTGCTGTTGCCACAGCAATTGCCTACTCTGAACAGTCAACCTGACAAAACACTAATTTATTTGTAAGTTGACCTCCTTCTAGCTTTGGCATCAAATAGCACGTCTTTGTCTTCTGATACTGTTTTCTTCCACAGTGAAGGTGACTGGGTTGGTCTTTCCTGCTTTTTCTTTCTTATAGCTATATAGTTTTAAGCTCGTGTGGTCTTGTGTGTGCCTAACTGGCATGGAATCGCCCATTTCTGCAGATTCTATCCATAAAAAACAGTTCACACGGTGCATCGGAACTGCTCTGGGTCCATTAGCATCAATTTAAAAATTGTACTCTCTAAATTATAGATCTGTTCTGCGGTTCCTGTTATTTTACATTGTGAAGGCTAAACTTTCTGCCGAACCATCAGTAATCATATGTTGCACAGCGGCTCTATTTCACTTTAAATATTTAGCTGTAAGAAGTGGCACTGGATTTGCACTGGAACAGCAGTTTAAGAGAATTAACGATCTGGGACTTATGAGGAAAAGCCTTGGTGTCACCAACTACCCTACTTAAGAGCAAAACCTTATCAACCTGAGTAAGAAATAAAGGCTGAGAAGTTGTGATGCTGGAAATGGTTTAAATAATGCTTCATTTGCAGTTCCTCTGCCAGCAACAGCAATTTTATTGTTGCTGAATTATGAGTTTAAATTGCGTTTACTTCTTTCTAACAACTGTGGCTTATCTGTGTAAGATAAAGTACAAGAAAACCTTGCTGAAAAGGGAAAGAGGGACCCACATACAGCTGTCTATTAATTCCCTTTGAAATCTTTCTCTTCAAAGTACTTAATCTATTTTCTAATGATCCTGTGGTTTTATAACAACACTCTCCAAACATAACTTGAGGTAAAATGTTCTCTGCGTTTGAAATGTCCTGTCCCTTATTCTAACTTGAGTTTGAAGTGATGACACTTCTGTGCTTTCTAAAAACTGAGCAAATGACTGAAAAAATAATGACCAAAGGGTCTGAACTCCACCTGTTTCTGATCTCTCAACAAAGGCATTTTGCCTTTCCTTCCTCCCTTCCGTATCCTACCAGGCCTATATAGGGCTACTCTGTCTGAATGTGAATTTATTCCCACAATTAACAAATGGGCTAGGAAATAAGAGGAGACCTAAATACTATTTACTTTGTAATACAAACTAATAGCTGCAAAGTGCAGTATTGGCTGAGAGTCATGGTGAGTAACTGACTTCCTTCCTAAGTGCTCTTATTGATATCAAAAGACCCTCCCTCGAACGGAGGCAGACTAAACCAGTACATCTTGCAGCTTGTCCAGCCCCTCTGAAATAAGATGTGAATCTGAACTTCATTTTAGGGGGTCTTTCCTGGTCAAAATAAAAATGGGATGGTAACAGTGCTTAAGTACAGGAAAGTCCCCAAATCATGTTGCTCTTGTTCCAGATGCAGGTAACAGAATGAACCCACACTTTGAAGCTTACTAGCAGAATCTCTCTGCTCACTTGGAGAGAGGTTTCACACTGAGTTTTAAACTTTCTTATCACATGTTCCTTAGAAACTCAGTTAAAGCAATATGTGAGATACACAGGGATAGGGTGTGGGTCCTAATGAATTTCTTACTGTATTGCAGGTGGGATAATTGGCTCTGGAGTGGTCTGTCAGCTTAGCAATAAGGAAGAAGCTGGGCTCAGTGTCTGCTTCTAGGCTTTGCTTTGCTTATGCCCAAGTCTTTCAGTATCCCAAAGCCTAAAGGCTTGCTGGAGAGGGCTGCTAGCAGGATTACTGCTGTACGTCTCAATCATGGGAAATGAAATCAGTCGCAAGAGGTATTGCTGTAGAAAGTTCAAGAACTTTAAAAGGCAGGCAACTGAGCAAGGAAATGCAGAAGGTGATCTCCCTGTTGCCCCGAAGACTCTGGGGGCTGTGCTGTGGAGCAGTCTTCCAAAGGGGAAATCACAAGACAATGCTACAAGGGCACAGAATGAAGACATAGCAAATGAAATAGCCTCATCTCTAGAACACCTGCAGAAGTCTGTGGAACAGATAGCAGTGCGAACCACACAGCTACAAGACCTTGGTGACATCCAGCCTTATGCAGAACAGACTGAAACCAAGCCTGCTACAACGATGAGTCCAGACACGCTGTGTGCTCCAGCTCAGGAAAGAGCTGCAATGCCTCAGCCAGCTGCAACGCCTCAGCCAGCTTCAGGAGACACAGGAGTAACAAAACCTGATGTGCATCTGCAGGCTGCTGTAGAGACAGGAGCTAGAGATGTGAAAGGTGTGGTGACTGCCCAGGCACCAGTAGAAGGCAACTCAGTGGTATGCAAGAGACCATGTGGCAAGAAGTGCAAGCCAAGCCCTCTCTGCAGGTGGCTGAAGAAACTCAAGTCCTCTGCTTAAAAAAGCTAAGGTCAAGCCTGATGCAATAACTAGGCAAGAGAGAGGCTTCCTGGGGACTATGAAAGGACTACCAATGGCCCTGTGTGGTACCCTCCAAAAATAATAAAAGACTATTAAGAAAGAAAGTCTGACTTGATAGGTGGAAAGTCTTTTTTTTTTTTTTTTTTTTTTTTGTCATCTTCAAGCTGGATGTCTGCTGCATGGTTCTGGCTGTCTTACAGGCCTGGGTGTAGTACAGAGTGCTTCCAACCTGGATGGAGTAGAAGTGGAAAACTGAATGGCTCTGTTCCCTTAGAAAGCAACTTGTGAGATGTTTGGCTTGCCTTTCTTTCCTGCTCACTGGGGCTTGTCTTTCATAGCTTTCTTTTTGAACTTATCCAGAAGTGCAGCGTACAAATTTGTATCTTCCTAGTGCTTCCCACTACTATTTGCCTTCCTTTCCCCTGCTTTTAATAACTTGCTCTGCCTGACAGACCAAGCAAGTACATTAGTACTAGCAAACTAAATAAATACATTATAAAAACACTAGATGTTTACAAATGCATAATGTTAATAGTGGGTGTTGTGTGGGAGGGTTGGTAAACAAGGGGCTCTTGTTTTGCTACTCGAATTGATTGCTTTGTGTGTATTTTTATGTTTGAAAGTCAATAAAAGCTAGTTTTATTGCCTCAAATGAAGCGTTGACTACAGCTGAATGGGGGATAAGGGAGGGAGGAGAAATAGGCTGCCACAACCTAGCCACAGCTGCAGAGAATGATACTGAGAACTAGGAGAGTTCCCTGCTGAACTGGAGAGGCAGGAAACCAGCAGCTTATGCTCTGGCTACAGTGGGGCTGCCTCCAGAAGAGAGAGTAAGTACAGTCTAAGGAAAAGTAACTAAAACTGCAGAATGGTCTTTGATTTGATTACTGTAGCTGTGTCCCATCTGTGTGGCTCAAATGTGTCACAGAACTGACCGAAGCACATTTGCACTAATGAAAAGTAAAGGCACCTAAAAATGCTCAACTTTGTTCTGCTAAAGAAAGCAGCTGGTAAGAAAAATTCTTGTGGGAGATGAAGGAAACAACCCCATGGGGTGGCTGACCTGTAGGGAGAGATGGGCTGGAAAGCACAGGCTGTGCTAGAAGCAGCCTGGCCTGTATCGGTATCCCAGCCTACCTTTGAGAAGCAGGGGGTGTTAGCCAGTCTTCCAGGAGTGAATGAGCAACCAGCCTGTGCTCCTGAAATGTGGGGTCAGCATCCTAGGAACTGCCCAAGGTAGCTATGCTGTTCCGAAGTGTAACCCTCCAACCACTGCTTTTGAGCACTGATGAGATTCATCCTATTCCCAGCAGGACGCATGATGATTGGAATGAGTCAATTTCCCATTTTCATTCTCATTCAGTGCTCTCCTGTACATAAGATGCAGTTTAATGTTCTGCCCCACTGTTCCTCATCTTGACAGGTGCATCACCAACTTACCTAAGGTGAATGGGGACAGCAATGTGCTGTCAGCGTATTGATGTTGTTGCTAATACCGTGTTTAACAAGCTTAGGGTGCACCTTAGTGCCTTCCTTGCAACAGAATTCAAACTAAAAAAATAGTTACAGCATCTATTTTTTTTATACTTCTACCTTAATCAAAAGCAGTTAGCTGTGCAGGCAAAGAAATATATAGAGAGCAAAGCAGCTGTTTTTCACCATGTGCTCAGAAGCACCATCTGGTGCACTGCTTCTCCTGATGCAAAATAAGTTCCTTGGTTGCTAATGACCTATAAGGATAATGTTTGCTTGCTATAATCTCCAAGTCCCCAAACAAAATGTTACACAAAGTTTTTAAAGCAGAGTTTAACAAGACGCACCCCCAAAAGAAAAAATAAAGAGCATATAGGTATTGAAACTATCCACTGGCAGCATGACTGCAGTGAGCATTTTGCAAGGTGTGCTAAACCAGATGCTGTGGGCAATTGGGATGAGCTCTTGTACTTAATTATTTCTTTCTACATGCACTTCATCAAGGTTCTTAGACCACCACTACAGTCTACCTGACTATATATCTATAGCTAGTGGACCAGGCAATTCCTGTACAGGTTAATAAGCTACTGGGGAAGCTACATCAGGGATGAAAACAAATTACAGCAGCACTGATATCTTGAAAAAGTGTTGCCAATTATCATAGTGATTTTTTGGGGCCCAGATTGCTGGGGCTCTTGGTATTTCACCTCTAAAAGTACAGCTGGTAACTTACAGTCAAGGAAAGCAGAATTTCTTCCATCCATTCTCAAGTCTGAAAATTGAGTGCTAACCAAAGAAGAGGGCAGTTAGAAAGCAGTAACAGGCCAGTAACTTGGTGGTGGTGCAGGCACAGTGAGCCCTGCGGGAGGTGATTCAGGCAGTAACAGCAAAGTCCAAAACCAATTCCAGCAATCAGGGTAAACCACAAAGCCAGACACCCCTGTGCACCTCTGTCTCTTTTTTGGAAGTTTTTTGTGTCTTTTTTGTTTCATTTTTAAGACAGGGAAGTGTTTTTGTTGTTGTTTTGGGTTTTGTTTTTTAGCAGGGCGGCTTTTTTTTTTTTTTTAAGGCAGGGGATTGTATTTGTTTTTTTGTCTTTGTTTTTTCCTTTTTTCCTTTTTTTTCTTTCTTTTTTTTTTTTTTTAAGCAGGGATGTAACCTGATTTTTTGTGTGTTGTTGTTGTTGTTTTAAGGCTGGGAGATTTCATATTGTGATTAAGCAGAGGCCCTGAACAAGGGAGCACTGAATAATGAGGTAACTGAAAATCACGGACACAGAGCAGCTCAGAATCTCTGTATTATTGTCTGTGTAGAAGGAAACACTCAGGCTTTCTGTAACCAAACACAGCATTCTGCTTGCAGAACAACTCATCTGATTCCTTTCATCCCACTTATTTTTGCCATTGCCTCTAGGGCACAACTGCTACACTTCCTCCGTCCATCCATTACAGTTCATTAAAAATTTAGGAGGAATCCTGATTTTCATTTTGCAAACCTGCTTCAATATTCAACATGTATCTGAGCAGGGGAGATCACACAATAACAGCCTGTGATTTTCTCAGTTGGGAAGAAAGGATCTTTGTTTAAATCTGGTAAGACACAGTATCCCAGGCTTTCACTTAAAGGCAAAACCTTGAAGAGTTTTTTAGTTTCCTGAAGTGCTATATGTGATTTCACTATCACAATTCAGTGGAAACAGTCAGTGAATGTGTGAACACCAATTATATGTTGGATACTTTGAGGCCATGGCCCTGTGTGGGCACACCTCTCTATCTGTGTTGTGATCCTAGATAAACTCTTTTTCTGTTTCCTTTCCTGCTTTTGAATAATCTGCCCATTCACACTGTAATTTGCTCACAGTAAAGGGGTATGCTCAGTATAACTGAGCTCGGAATTCAGCAGGTAGGAGTGTGCAATAATTTCTTAAAGCAGAATTATGTATAGAGTTGAACAGTCTGTGTCAGAGATTATTGCTCTGTTTCATTAGGCTGTTACATTTCCCTGCATGGGGGTACTTTTTATTTCTTAACTGACAGTCTACATAATCAATTAATCTCACTGCACAATTCAACACAAAAGTTCCGTGCTGTAGATGAGGATACGTTTCAATATGCAATGCACTGTCATGAAAAAATCATTATGTGTAACTCACTGCAAGGAGGTGGCAAAGATGCTGAAGGTGGCTACCAAGCTCTATTCAAGAACAGCCTGAAGTTACAAAAGGCTTTTATGTAGAAATGAGTGTTAAATAGCTTTCTTGGTCTGCTGTTAGGAAAATGCTTTTGCTTTTTCTCCTTTTCTTCTTACTTTATTGAGCAGAGTATTTCCTGGAGTCACTTCTTTGTTCATCAGTTCTGCAACTGTATGTTGATTGTTTATTTTAAACGGAATGCATTGGAACACAGGTATTCGCTGCAGTGCTTAGTGCTTCCTATAGGGATCCATTTGGAAAAGCAGGCTTATAAATTGGGACACTGTTTTATATTTATTGGAAATAATTGGTTTTGGTTTTCTAACATGCTCTCTGTAAAAAGACACAACACCAGTAATGGAATATCACAGCTAGGGCTAAACAGCAAGAGGAAAAAGCTTTTATTATAGAACATCAGTGAAAACTGAGAACTTGGGGCTTTGTTAAACTGATTTAAAATCTGTTACCTGCTATAT
The DNA here is from genome assembly GCA_011075105.1 of Heteronetta atricapilla. NCBI lineage: Eukaryota > Metazoa > Chordata > Aves > Anseriformes > Anatidae > Heteronetta > Heteronetta atricapilla. Next base: position 3,179,469 of record CM021754.1, on the reverse strand, counting down.
ATTTCAGCTGACAGAAAGATAATCTGGGCAACTAACACCAAATCAGCTTTGATTAACTGATCAATTAACTAGCAAGTGTAAAGGCTAACCCAGGTCAGGTGCACTGAAAGTAGGTCTGATGCAAATGTTTTAGCCTCTTAGTGTAGGGAAAATAACCTAGCACACGTTTGTTCTCTGAGTGAAATGACCTGAAGCTAACAATGTGAGTATTCTGTTACTTGCATGTGAATCTCTTCCATTGCTCATACCTTCACCTAGACAACAAAAAAACCCTGTTGTGTTAAAGAATACTCGTTGCTACAATTTGGATCAAGGTACACCCCAAACGATCTGACTTTTAAAAGCATTTATGTTCTTTTCAGCATTAGCATACTAAAAGAAAAAACCCCACTGTGTAACTGTAGAAAATGTCTTACCCATTAATAACAAGCTGTTGGAGGCTCAAGAGCTGTTTCATAGGACTAAATCCTGCGAACAGGCAATACCCCTTAAATTTACTAATACTACAGAAACTGCATTTACAGAGCAAAGGCAATCTTAACACGCTAGCTTGTATGCATTTGCACTGCCTAACTGCTGAAGCAAGATATTAAACTTTTAAAAATTCATATGCATAACTGCTTGAAAATGCTCTGATGGAGGAAAGACCCAGTGTGATTCCTTTCTTCCGTGTGAGCTTATAGCACAAGACAGCCATCTTGTTGCTCTGTGAACAATCTCTGAGAAGAGAGATCTTGAAAAACTCCAGGTACTGATGCTGCCTAGTTAAACAAGAAATTGTTCTTAAAATGCAGTAAATCAGCATGATGGTAACCGCAAAAAGCTAATAGTTATGAATACCATACATCTATTTAATTGAGCTCTGCTGTAGTGCAACTGCAAAGTACTCCATCTCTTTTCCTTTCAATTAACCAGCATAGCCTGGTACATACAGGAATAAATACCAGGCTTCTCCTGGCTTTCTTGAAAACTTAGCAAGAAGAAAGGAATCACCAATGCTAAGAAAGCTAAAGGGCAGGAGGCTGAAGCAGCCACCACTGAGTGGAGAGATTCTGCTAAAGAAAATAGGGAGCCAAGTGCAGAGGGCATGGAACCAAGAATGTGAAAAATGATGGGGAAAAGAAGCAAGAGAGAAAAGCCCAGATGATCTGGGAAGTGCTCTGCCTGAGCACACATAGCAAAGTGCCAGAAATGGCATGTCACACCACGCAAGCCCACTATTTTCAAGGAAAAGATGGACAGTAAGTCTTCTGAAAGCTAACTGCTAGGCGAAAGATAGTTTTTATATCACCAGAAAGCAGTGAAGCTTATCCCAGAGTACAGCTAATGTGGAGTTTTTAAAGCACTAAGCAAAACGCATGCTCCCATTCTCTAACAGATTTTCAGAGTTGCACCAGCCAACTACACGCAGTAACTTGCTATACAGGTCTACAAATTGGCAAGGAGAAAACCTGCAGGGAAACACAAAAGGCCATTTATTTCACCTTCAAGTGTTTTCAAGCTTCTCATGCTTGGAGTCTTTGCTTGGCTCTGCTCGAGGTCCTGGTCTGTGAGAGATCTTTGGCACAGACAGCTAGGCAGAACACAGGCTTTCTAAATGCATCTAGAGAACACAAGCATGATATTAGGTTATCCTCACATTGTATTAAATCTAAGAATGAAGTCCAGAAACTGGAACTCAGGTACACTGTGCTGCAAGCTCAGTGAATAAACTTTCTCAGGGAATAAACTTTCACTTCAATAACTTCTTAAGACTCCTGAACCATATTTTTTTTTTTTTTTTGGTTGATTCTCCTTTCCTTTGTATGAAATTCTGCTTTCAGGCTATGGACCTATCTGGGGATTACTGGAGAAGAAGCTTGCATTGATGGTTTGATTTCACATTAACAAGTCACTACATAGAAAGCTGAGTAACTGGCTGTGATCCGGTGTCTGGGGGAATGGCCTGGACACTGACTACCCACAGATAAATTACAGACTGTCTGCATCTATAGGAGGCCCTTTGTGTTATTCAAGCACAAACACAGGCTGGGCAGAGAATGGATTGAAAGCAGCCCTGATGGGAAGGATCTGGGGGTGTTGGTGGAAGAAGCAGCTTGACACGAGCCAGCAATGTGTGCCTGCACCCCAGAAAGCAAACCCTATCAGAAGTAGCGTGGGCAGCAGGGCAAGGGAGGGGATTGTCCCCCTGTGTATGTATGTAGGTGGAAGAGAGGGGCAAAAAGCTCCTGACTGTGCTTCTGGCAAGCCCTGGTTTCTGTTTTGCTTCTTAATCAGAGAAATAACCATCAAGTTCTCACTGCACCACTTGTGGCTTGCAACTGCAAACAGAACAGGCAATCTTCCTAAGTCAAGATTTGCTCTGCTGTGATGTTACTGAGAAAACAGTTTCTTGTGCTTGTCGGTACGGATCCTTAGGGACTCCAGGAGAAAAGAATGAGCAAAGGAACTAATCGAGTGTCTCTTCTAAAAGAAATCCTTGCTCTACATTTCCCTGTGACTCCATCCCTTACCACGCTGCACCACCTCCTGCTTCATAACTAAAGTCAAAATATAATTCCAGAATGCGTGTAAAGGGATACGTGTGGTATCTTTATACTAAACACCTTGCAACATTCATAAAATACATACAAGTGGTAGTAGAAATGCTCATCTAGACGACGAGGGAGTCGTCAATTACAAGTTGTGCACAGTTAACAGAACAGTAACACACTGTCGGGCTTATCTTGTTCTGCCAAAGATCCCAGTGAAACCAGGCTCTGCATAGGAGGCTAGCGTTGGTATTACTTACTTGCAATAGCTGCTAGCTGCCCTGGAGAAGTGGCACGAATTGTGTTGTCACAATAGACAGGATGGTCTTAAGTCAGATACTCTTGCCAAAGAAGGTATTTATCTCCAGCCCTTACCGAATCTGTAGGGAGATGGCCTGTTGCGTACCTGCTGCTGTGGCAGTAATTCCTGCAGCTTAACCCAGATCCCAGTGCTGAGCCTTAGCCATCTACCCCTTTTGTTTGCCTATATTTAGTGTTATGCAGACTATTGAGCCAGTGCTGCTGTTACCTCTCTTGGCATAAGCAGCTCCAGAACAAACACTCCTCCCTGATTTATGAGAATAGGCACTGAATTGGGATTGTTTCTTCAAAAGACAACCCTGAAAGAGGCCTTCTGTTTGTGTTGTCCAAGCAAGGACAGAGAATTATCAGTTACACCTGTTACAGTGGTTATGACATTGAAAAGCTGAGACAATGCCTAGCACCTAGATACAAAAAAATAATAATCTTCTAACACTTACTTGTACTGATGATTTACTCATTCATCTCTGTCCTCCTCGCTTAATTATCCTGCTGGATAAATATGTGACTTAACAACCCTTTTTCTTCCTTCCCACAGAGCACTTCTGGAATCTCAGCTAGCTTCTTGTCTAGCTGGTGGTGAGGTGTCCTCGATGAACTGCTCACCCAGAATGTCAACTGAAGTGCAAGCTTGTGATCCTCTGTTTCCCAAACCTGGTTTAGTGCAAACACAATTACTTCAACCTTTCCTCCAGAGGAGGAAAATACATTGGTTTCCAAAGTATAGGACAAACACTTACACAAAGCATGATATTCTGTCAGCAAAACAAAGAAGGATATCTACGTAATCTCATCTCCTGCATCTGTTTGACTCCTAAGATAACAAAATATGAATACTTTCACTGTAGATAGACTACAAAAAGATCCACAATGGAACAGAGTTACTTCTCAGAAATGACACTATAAATAAATCAGTTTTGATGAGTGAAACAGATCTCATCTCCTATACCTACCCATTCAATTTATTAGCCTTCCAAACACTTCAGTGTATTACAGTAGGAAAGCTCATCACAGATTTCAAGGAGAGAGAAAATCCCTGAAGAAACCTGCCTGCCTTTTCCCTGCAGGAGCACCCAGACATTGTCAGCACAAATTTATGACGGAGGAAATATAGACGAAGTAAAACAGAAAATGAGCCTGGAACCTGTTTTAAGTTTACTGGTTTGCTGAGTGTAAATCACTCAGCATTCCTAAAATATGCAACCACCTCTCAAGTACTTAAATTGCTTCAAAAAGGTAGTCTGACATACCTGAGAAACCTAAAAGATTTTGGAGAAATATGCATTTATTCTATGTTTTCTTTGCACTGACCTGACATTCCTCTTACATTGGCTCTCCTGTGACAGGACATAAAGCTCTCCATCCTGTACCTGGTAACAAAGCAAAGCCAGAACTTTAAAACAAGCCCCACTCACTACAGAGTCTAAGTGCCCTGATTTCTACCCCATAACCTCAAGGAGCACTGTTAGGTGATAGCCTTATTTTTTCAACCCGTGCCACCCAGTTTAAATTTAAGCTTCTATCTCTTGAAATATGCATGCCCCAGATATTGCCACTGCCTCTATTTTTCTCTCCCTCTGTGATCTCTTCTCTGATGGCATTTAACTCTCCCAGCATTACTCAGCTACTGCCTGTGCTGCGCATTTCTCAAGACCTCAGTGCTGCAGCTTCCCTCGACTAAACTAAAATTGGTGACCTTAGCAGTGAAAGTGAACAAAGATGGCTGGTCATAAACTGAATTTATTTGACTTCTAATGAAACTTTTTTTCTGACAGGTTTGTTGGGGCACTTTTGAGCTGACAATTTTCGTTTCAGCGCTGGTACTGATGCAGGTTTGTTGCCTGTTTACCATGCCTGCAGTGCACGCCTATTAGAAATAAATCACTTGCTAGCATCAAAACAGAAGGGTAAGCAGTAATTAATGGCATATTCTATAAATTTCACCTCTTTCTCCTTCTCCTCTCTGCTAATAAATATGGAAGAGATGACTGAAGAGGTGTTCTGTCAACACGGAGACAACGGAGTATGTCTATTACTTACCTCAATAAAAAGCAACCTGAAAATGAAATAACTGTTTTCTGTCACCTCACCTCCCCACAGGGAGAAGTTTACTCTTCTCCCCACCTTAATCAAGTGCTTTGTGCTTCTGAATTTAATCTTATCTTACTGATGCTTCTGAAGCTCAGTGAGCATTGAAGGCAAGAAGAAAACCCGTCTCACCCTCCTTACTCACAGCCTCTCTTTGTTGTGGCTTAGTATTAAATATTAACTTTCATGTTTTCTTGGGGCTGCGAAAGCCATTACGGAAAAGATCAAACCAATTTTTCTTTCCAGTATATGTGATTGTTTTCTACTTCCCTAAAAGGTTAATGTTTAAAATGAATAATGGGTAGTGAGGGAGGAAGAGGGGAAGGAAAGGTTCCTCCTGCTTGCCCTTCTCTCAGCTCACCCAGCACGGAGGTGTTGCTGCTTCCTTACACTGCTAGCCCTTTTGCAGCCCACAGAGCTGCTTGCCCTGGCATGGCAGACTCAGAAACAGATTCAGCCCTACTGATACATCTGCTCACAAAATGAATCATTTTGTCCTCAACAATTCCTCTAACACTTTCTGATCAACAGTTTTTGCTGCTGCTGTCTCCAAGGCCACCGGGTTAGTCCTCAAGTCCCTGTGCAGACCAGGCAGTACCCATAAACTCAGAGCAGTTTCACATCCTGGGAATCTGTGCAGATACTCCTTGATACTGATTTACCACTGGACTTAAAGGAATGAAATAAACACAATTCAGATCAGCTAAAAGAATAGTTTAAAAAGCCACCAAGAACATAATAGTTCACACACATTGAAGAAGTGCAGCATGAGATGTTGTACTTGTCAGCAAGGAGGGCTGCCTACGGCTCATGCTCATAACTTCATGGCAGCAGCAGGAAGAGAGCTCAGGAAGAGCTCAGCTCTTCTTGCTTCCAAATTCAGACTCTGAGCTGGCAAATGATATGAAGCCTGTGGCACAAAGCAACGGGATTCCAGCCAGCAGGAGGGCAGCAATGAAAGGCATGAAGCCACCCTGTATCAGAGCCTTACAAAAATAATGCAGTTCCATTTTGAAAAGCCATTGGATTACCCTGGAAGAAATCCACATTGGAAAACATTATTACTCCTTATTAAATCAAAACCTGCTGGCTTGTAGAAAAAAATAAGTAGTGCTGTGAACTCTTTTGGGGGTTGAAAATATAAGGGAGCTTGACAATATGGAAAGAGCTCTTGAGCTGCAACAGAACATAATTCTTTGCAGGAGGGAAAAATGTAAAGAAATCTACGAAGTCAATGACTAGTTTACTCCAAAAATACATGGCACAAAGCACAAAGCAATTAGCACAGTGCTGAGAGTTCCTGTTGGATGTATGTAAGCATATATATATATTCAACCAAAATAAAAGTTAATAAACACGTCGTTTCAGGGGAAGATGCTAAATCTAATGCATTTAATTAAAGGATAAATATCTAACCTTATGGAATCATCTATTGTTGATCCCTGATGGCTAAGCCAAAAGGGGTAGTTTCAAAACCAACAGAGCCCACAGACGATGATGATCTCCCTCTGGAAACAGGCCAGTTGATCATCATAGCTCAGCAGTCCAGTTTTCTGGATGCTACAAAGTTGAGGCATGGCTTTTCACATAGCCACTCATTTTTTTCTCCTTAGATTTCAACCTTCTAGAGTTTCAGTTCACAGGTAAAACCATACAACTGCTGACTTCCAGGCTGAAAGCTGTGCAAAGCTACAGATTTCTCATATTTATGCTGCAAATCTAGGTTTTCCTGTGGTTGTGTCTAAATCCTATCATAATTTTCCACTACTCAGCCGTGTGGACTCTCAAAGCTGAACCTTCAGCATCTCTTCCCTTTTCAGTGCTCTCTCCATGTTCTTGCTACTTGTACAGAAGCAACTTCACAACTCAAATACAGACACTCTCCAGAAATGGAGGGGATGTATTTCTGTGTAGACTTTGAAAATGAATCTGCCATACTGGCTACTAATTCTGGGCAAACCTCTCTAAATCATTGTATTCAGATTTCTGCAAATGCCTCTGTAAAACATCTAAATCAGAAGCAATAGCATTTTCTTTTAACAGAGTCCAACTTTGTATTTCTCTATCCCAGGTGACTATTTTGTTGCTCATCTCTTCCTTTACGCATCATCAGTTCAGATTCATTCTCCCTTATTTTTATACTATGAAAAATTTGAACAAGGTATGATCTAGTGGTCATGGAAGAGCCTGCTTATAAAATATCAAGGCTTTTTTTTGTTCATCTACTGTATAATGAATTTGTCTTCACATTCCTTAGTTCAGTCTGTTTAAATCATAACCCCCTTAGGGCAGAGTACTCTGTGTGTGCCTGTAATTATGAAGGCTTAGGAGAGAAAATACCTGGACCTTAGTTATGATCTGTGGCCACTACTGTACTAGTAAGGATAAATTCAGAGAGGCAGCCTGACTACACCATAAGGCTGAAAAAATAAAACCCTCATCGACAAGTATTGCATGTCACGGTGGAAAAGTGACCACAAGACTAAATTTACCTGGATGGCACAGCTGAGCTGCACTTCATTCTACTGCACTGGTGTCACGCTGAGTGTGATAAACCGTTGAGACAAAAAAATGAAACCCATGTCACACAGGCAGTGTTAGGAAGTACATTGCTAAGAGTGCATTAAACTTTGATGGCTCCATTTATACATTATACATGTGCAAGTCAGCAAAGCTGTACTGGTGGTAATTTTCCAAAGGAATCAGCTAATAACATTACAGCATATGCTGGAGCAAACTTGCACAGGTTGTTGTTGCTTTTTTTCTGTTTTTGCTTATTAGCACACAAAATATGTAATGCTCCACACTATTCCATGCCCTAAGGTATAGTCCGAAGAGCAAAGCAAGGGGGAGTTGTAAGGAAGACTGATAGAGGTGCTTGGCCTCTACAAACAGCATGCTGATGAAAAGGAGAGGAGGGGATTACAATTGGAGGTCCCCTTACATTTGAACCACATCTGACTCTCAATCTTAAAGAAAAGCCTACTGCACGAATTATGCAAACTGTACAACAAGGAACATCAGCAATTTTTGGAGAGGCTGGACTCCTTCAAAGTCTGAGGCCACAGGTGTTTAGAAACCATGCTGACAAACAGCATAGAATACCCTGATAGAGAAGGGCTGACAGCAAAGAAACCTGCTGATGCTTCAGTGGTTTTCTCCTTTGAAGCAGAACTCCAGATGATTACATGGTTGGAATATGAAGAAAGAAAAGAAAAAAGAAAGAAAGGATAGTATCTGTTTTGTCCTCAACGTGCCATTAATGCTGAGAACAATCATTGCTGCACAAGGAAAGGCAGAAGGTCTAGAGATGCAGGAGAGGGGAACATCAAATCTCATGGAGATTTTCTATTTTCATCCCCTTAATAGCAGTCTCTTAGACAAAACATCAGCTAGTCCTGGCCCAATACATGTTTTCACGATTCATGTAAGTAGGAAAATGACAGTAGGAAAGGACAAACACCTAGAAAACTTTGTTTTTGTAACAGCAGGTGGAAAGGCATCATCTGTTTCTATGATCTCCTGAAGAACCCCTAAGCCTTATAAAATTTTCCAGGCTCTGAGAAAATGTAAGGCTGACTTGACTGATTCTGTGGCAAATAAAGCAATGAAGGAATATACTCCCTACCCAACATACGCTAATCTCAAAGATAAAAGAGACGCCAACGTATTCTGAGCCATAGGAGAAATATATTAATATGACAACATGTATTTCTGAGATTTGAAAAAGTTGTGTTAGGAGTTTAAATGGTCCCAGTTTAAATATTTGCATCATCAGAGAGGACTGCAGGAGAACTGACATAAAAAGGCTTCGAGGCAACCACTGTGTACTTGTTTTTGCCCAGCGGCAGTCACAGTAAGTCTTTTCTCAGTGCTAAAACTTTTTTATATACTACTGTAACAGGTAGTAAAACCAACAACAAAAACGGTGAGAACCTGCAGTTGAAGTGAAACATTCTAGACCATTACCTAGCGGGATGATGCTTCCCTCCACCCAGTGCCAATGCAAACAGAAGCACACTAACTCACAGAAGCGGTCTCTGTCATTTCAAATAACTCACTTTCAATACTCGCATACTAAGAGTGCTGCAGCCTGAATTGAGGTGCTGCAAAACGCTTTGCCTATTTCCAAATCTCAGAAGTAATTCTGTGCTCATTGTAGGATGAATCTCTACTGAAAAAAATTAGTCCTGCTAAGGAGACTTTAGAAAAGTGAACACAGTGGTTTCCCCACCATACGTGGCTATCAGTTTAGCTCATAGTGCCCCTTCTCCAAGCTATGCCCGCTTTGTTGTTGTTCTTACTCTGCTCTCACCTCTTGCTGTAGCTTTATTGAATTCTGAGTTCTGCACGGCCCTGGTTGATTTCGTGCAGCACCTTGCACAGCCACGCTGCTCTCCCTGACTCGTTTCATACACGGAAATACAAAGACGGATGTTTCCCTACTCTGCAGCCCGCAGGTGCTATCTCAGTCGCACATAACTATCACGAGCACTGCTTGCATTTGCAGGATACAAAATTGAAATTCCACCAACAATATCAGAAACATAAAGAACAAGCACTGGAATTGCTTGTGCTTTATAGACGCTTCCTGACAGGAGCTTATCTCTGTCTGTACCACGCGTTGTTATTCCCGTAAACACCGCGTGCTGGTATATTACGGTTAATGAAATGCAGTCCTAACAACTCGGAAGATACAGCAGGACTGTTGGAGCTTCTCGCAGTGACTGGGTAATTCAATGTGCTGTGCTTAACAGGAAGAAAAATGTGGGAAAGAATAGATTATTAGTGCAAGAAAAATAAACAAGAAGTAACTCCATGACCAGAGGGAACTTTTTATGACTTTCTGGCATTCAGGTCTCAATTATCAGAGACATGAGTCAGATCATAAACAGTATTTCTCTCTGAGAGGTAGGCTGCTTTATTTCAGGCCTTGGAAAGAGTGAACGTTTTGATAATGGAGTTAAAGGAAAAACAGAACCTCACAAATTGAGAGTAGCCTTTTCTGATCATGGTACTGTTGCAGTGCTAGGTGAAAAGTAAATCAATAATACAGCCCTCGGGAAGGCTCCATTTATGAAAAATTCTGCAAATGGATGCTTATGTGCTGCTGGCAAAAGATAACATTTTCTTTAAGGGGCCTAGATCTCTGGAGATAAAGAGAGGTTGGATGAAGTCAAGGTATATTTATACACCGACTGTATAAATACACACACTGTGGCTCAATTTGTCAAATTTAAAACTTGAAAGACAGATGGAGGTTTGGGGAAAGTAGCCCTGTTATAGCCTGCATGAAAGTATTTCCTTGGGAGGCAGAATCCGACCCACTGCGCACAAGCGAGCAGTGGGAAATCACTCAGGAGGGCCCTCCCTCCGATCTGTTGTGCAGCCTGTACAAAGGTACAGCACAGCAGGTGAATTCTGTAGGAAGGGATTTTCGAAGCTTTGCTTTCTTTGGAGAGAAAATCCATCAGATAGGGGTGAAGAGGAGCTAGGGGCTGTACCACACACCTTTGCTATAATCCTGTGCTACTGCTATACCCATAACTTTCCAGTTCTACACAGTTTGGCCAGCTCAGCTGATAACCAGAATATTGTTAAACAAATACATTTTTGGAAGAAGAATTCTACTTCCACAGCTGTTTTATTCATGGCACGTGAACGATGAAATCTCTCTCTTGGCTTCTTCCCTTATGAGGCCAAGGAAATCAAGCAGCTCTGACACATTTTAAAATGCTCATTAAAAGATATAAAAGATTTCCTCCAACGCTGGCAGAAGGATCATGTGTGTACGCACCCATGTTTCTAAGAGCTTTGTTTCTAATTCAAGGACTAAAATGGGGCTTTCAAAAACCCAAGGGAAGGTCACCTGTCATTGAGCCATCAAATTGCATGTAACTGCCCTTGTGCCATTGAAGATCTTCCCCCACTATTTTCTCCTTGTGAAAAGAAGGACGAAATGCAGCCTGTCTCTGAATAGGACAGCACTCTCCAATTAATACCATGTGGCTGCTTCCTACCTCACACACATGCTCTCTTCCTAGATGTTTTGTGTTGGCTTTTAACAGTCACTATACTGAAGGGATGAAAAGAAGAAGCCTGCTTTTTTACAGATATTGCCTTGCATTTATCACTCCTTGCTTTAAAGCCGTTCCCCGTGGTAACCACATTAGCATCCTACTCACTCCAGGGTCCTTCCACAACCAAAGCAGAGACTTCAAATGGGATGAGTTGTGCTCTGCACATCTCCTTCTATCCACTAACTTCAGAGGGAGCTTAAGGCACCAGATTCCTAATCTACATGCTTCAGTTTACTACAAAATAAATACAACAAATTTGGACAGTAGCACTTTCAGTTGTGTTCTCAAACCACATTACAAACCAAGATTCATGCTCAAACTTTTACAAGTGAAACTACCCAGACATATGTATGTTATTAGCCTAGCCAACTGCTGCACTGTTTGACACACTATTCTTACCCTTTATGTCTTTTTGCACTCCAACCTACAAAGGCTTGGGAATAAGCTTAGCATCTTCCCATTAAATGCTTAAATCTTTGCATGATTCCAACTTTAGATTATAAGCCTGCATGGGTTATTAGTTTTGTGCAACAGCCCTCTCACAGCATAAAAGCATCTGAAATGCCTGGGGGGGACCAGGGTAACAACCAAAGTTTTTGCAAGTTTCTCCTACACTGTTTACCGCTGTCTGATTTATGCCTTGGCACAGTTCCCCTCTTCTCCCAGAGGAAAAGCATAATCATCTCAATTTTACAAATAAAGCATTAGCTAAAATAAACTGTTACTCATAGGTCACACAGGGAGTAAGTGGTGAAGTTGGAAATGAAACCCAAGAGCCTTGCCTAACCAGTTCCCTACTCTAATTTACATTGAGCACAAGGAGAAAAAGCCTGCCCATCCATCTGGACATCCGCATGATGGGGAAATTTTATTGTAAAAATATCTCTAATTACTATTTCAGAAGGCAGGTTTGGAATTACAGATGGAGTGTAAGCTTTCTTGCTTTTGCTGAAATTAGCTTCAAAGCTTCTGCTTTTCACTCATTTCAGAAAAGCTCCAGGAGCAGAAATTCAGGATTAATCATGAAAATGGTTTCTTCTCAAAGAGTCGAGATCATAGGTTTGAAAGTGCAACTTAGTGCAGTCTAATAAACTCTCCTTACCATGAAAAAGATTGTGTTGGCTGAGTACCTAAATCTGATTAGAAATGTTTGAGTGCTAAAAATCTGGCATTAAGATAGGGGCTTCTGCTGTGGGTGCTTCAGCAAACATTTCCAGGTTCCTGGCACTTAGAGCACCTGTCACGAAAAAGAACACACATTTTGTTTCCAGTCTTAGTCACGCTGTCTCCGTGACTTGATATTTTACCCCCAGTTGACTAGGCACCCGTGACAGCATGTTATCTCCTGAATAAGCCTAAGCAGCAATGAACAGAAAACCAATGTGACAAAAAATGCATTCAAACATCAGAAGATACAAGTCTATAAAATAGGTTTGTGTGAAGCATGCATGCACATCTATGCAGTAGTATTCAAGTCTGCATTACCTCCTTCCTTGATAAAAGCATGGAGTGATATTTCATGCAAATACACACAGCAGAAAAACACATATAGATGTGTGTAAGGGGACTGAATGACATCTTGTACCAAGCATTTCAACTCCTTCATTGGTTTCTGCATGGAAAAACTACAAATGACATAAAGAAAGAAAACTAAAGCATTTCAGTCAAAAGTGGAAAGCTAACCTATGAACACGTGGCATTGTATTTTGTCCTAGACCTCTCAGTAGAAAGATTTTCTTGGAAAAGTTAGTCAGCTAGTCATCAGAACATGATTTATTAATGTCTGCTAACATGGGGAGAATAAGTAAAGTAACAGGGCTTTGAGGGAAATATTTCTGCTCTGGATTCACTCCAGTGAGAGATAGGGATAAGAGAACTATACCTCAATCCCTACAGAACAGGATCTTTCTTATCAATCCCAAGTACATTTGATGATGATGAAAAAGCAAGAGAAAGGGGCCCCAGACAATTTTACCCATCAAGAATATTCAAGGGAAAGAAAAGATTTCCAGAAGTGTTTCCTAGTAGTCAAGCTTTTTTGTGTTATTCAAACAGTAAAAATAAAAAAGTACAGAAACTGGCATGAGAAAGTTCTCAGCTGCTGTTAAAAGCAGCAAGGCTCCTGTGTGAAAGCTGCACAGCAGCAGGGAAGGAAGAAGTGAGCCCCTCAGGCATGAGAACCAGGTTTGCAAACTCGAGCAGCCTATTCTCTCCTACTGTGATAGAGCAGCCAGAGTTCCTGTGACTCAAGTGGCAAGTTTCCCACCTCGCTTGTGTCAAACTGAGCTTGGTGAACAGAAGCAGCATCCCAATACTTCCTTTCAGTAAAAAAAATCTGAAGAAATCAAGAAGCAGTGTGCAAGGCATTTTCAAAAGTGTCATGTAATTTACAGACATATGTGAAAACATATTGGGGAATAGATACTCAGGGCATGTTTCTGTGTACAACACCATAAGTTAACACTCTGAACTGTATGTGTTAGGTCTCTTCTATTAGCTTAGATAAGAACCTTTTGCTTTTCATGCCTGACTGCTTCTGAAATAGTGTTTTCTTTTCCCCCCAGGATTCTGTATGAACAGAATTAGAACATCAAAGCTTAGACTGACAGCTATTCCAGTCTAGACTTGGAAAATAAAACAATTCCACCAGCAAGTTCTCATGATTAGCCAGAAAATGCATTCAATTAGAGCACAAATATGCTGCAGGCTTATCTACATGGTTACAGCCACGGTTACACTTACAGGACCATCTCCGAGATGTAGCCATTCCAAAGCTCTGTGTACCCTATCTGATCTTCTGGACTTCCTAGCCCAGACATCGTTGTCGTGCCCAACACGGACAGACTTTCAGACTAAAGGGAAGTCTGTCCATTTAGTTAAGATATTTGGGAGGCACAGGGAGAATGCCTTGCATATTCACAGCAGAAGGAACAAGGATGATGGAGCAAAACCTTGCCCGAAGTTATAGTCTGCAAGACACACAAAAAGGTTCTCCAACAAGTTTTTGAACATTGCAGGGCGCATGAAAGGGAACACTGTTCTGTAACGAACAATGAGAGAAGGGCTGTTTAAAAAGGCATTGTGAAGGTTTCATTGGACAGTTTTATCCCCAGTTATTTCAATAACTGGGGGAGACAAAGTATTTCATATTGAAATTCTGTCAAGTAGCTACAGATTCCAGTTTAAAGAAAGGGAAATAATGTGTACCTGTGAACATGCCTCTGGGAGCGCACAAACTAGAACAAGGATTTTTACATGCTTAGTAATTCCATTATCCTAACTGGTACAAAGCCAGACTAGAATACTTTAAGATGTTGCATGAAATTATACTTTCAGAAAGGGCAATAACATCAGTGTAAATGGACCGTTCTGCCTACAGCTTTATTGAAAATACAGAGGTTTTTGTTGTTGTTTCCCGTGAAAACAACACTTCAGCTTTTTCAGCGGTTTTATGTCCTCATCTGCGTCTTAGAGTCTCCAAATAGGTTTGAGACAACTTGGTTAAACGTGACAGAAGGACAGGAGACAAAGAAAATAAAACCCTCACAGAAATCTTGTGAACAGGAGAAGGTTAGCAAGTATTCTGCGAGAAGGAAGATTAGGGCATTTTGTTAGGAAGGAAGTCAAAGCACCAGACCCAGAAAGGCTTTCACCACAATTTCTTGTTTGCTGAAGTCCATTAACCATGATGAATAATCCATGGAAGCCACGATTCAACACTTCTGGTATTCAAAGGCCCTCTGCCTTTGAGGTATACAGCATGGTCATGAAGTCTACTTAGGAACCTCGCGTGGCAGTGCAAAAAAAAAGCCCAAACAAGAGAAAAGTTATAGTAGACCATATTTTATAATCATATAATTACTCTGTAACTACCCAACAATTACAGTACAATTACACAAGGCATTTGTTTTAGCCTTTTGGAAATTACCACTGATTTATCTAACTGGAAACGCACCAAGCAAGTAGCAATAATTACAACATAAATATGATGTAGTTAGATATCTGGAGTTTAATAGCACTTCATTAAGAGTAATAGCCAAGGTTGTTATGTTGTCATAAAGTTAACCTTCCAGTCATAGGAATAAGCATTATTTACATACTTGGAAACAAAACTGGAATGTAATTACTGTCATTACAGACAGAAAACTTATGTTATGGTTGACATTGTATTACAGAATGTGACTTTATACCCTATTTTAATTCTTTACACTTTTAAAGATGCAGAAGCTTACACATACCACAAAACTAAAAAGAGAAGAACCTCTGGGACAGTGGTCTCCCTCTTATTTCAGGAGACACCTGACTTTTTTTTGCTTCAATCTTCCCAAGTTTCTTTTTTCCTTTAAAGCTTAAATGGAGACCCCAACACTTCTACCTTACTGGAACCACAATTTCAGAAGCTGTGCTTCCTCTGCTTGTTCTCCCTTGTCTGGTTCTGTGCACATAGGCTTTCCAAAACCAATACTTTCAACAGGCAAACATCTTGCACGCTGCATTAAACTCAGCAGTAGTGAAACACCCAGGGACTAACCACCGCACTTGAGGTAAAACACCATGAGATGCCATGCAAAACAAATCCTACTTGCAAAATTCTCATGTTTTCATAGAGATTGATTTACATCTGTTATTTCAGCATAGTAAAAAGCCTTTGCTGGCGCTGCTGGGATGACACCTCTGAAATTTGCAAAATCTCAAGTCAAAGAACAGCCAGGTAGATGCTGCTAGTTTTCCCAAAACCTGCATAAAGTTCAGACTACCTTAAACTCATTGAATGTATGCCAATGAAGCCAGTCAGGAGAATTTCCACCCAGACCCAAGCTCCCGCAAGTTCTCCCTGCCTGTCTTCTCTGCTTTTATTTTGGTACAGACATTCAGAAGTTATCACCTGCAACCACATGAGCAGGTGAAGGCAGAGCATGCTGGGCAGCTAACAGGACACTTGCACTCCATGGTACGCGAGATGAGAAGCATCATCACGGCACAAAAAGTTGAGCACAGAAGGAAGAAACAGCAGAGGCAGGAGCTCATAATCACAACTTTCCTTTCTGGCTCAATACAAAGGTTGTAATTCAATTTCAGAGTTCTGCTTCAGTGCATCTCTTATGATGCTAGCAAAGAATCTTTCAACTGAATTAAAGGAATTGTATCAAATCAGGAGATAGACATTTTATAGAGAGAGAAAGCAAGGGAAAGACAGTTTATATATGTGTGTCTGCACTATGTTCCAGCCTAATTACTTATAATTATAAGGCAGTGGTATGTGAAACTAATTGAAAATTTTGGGTGCTTACATCCCAGTCTGAGAAGATTTTGCATGCCCATCTGGTTAATAGGAAAGGGATTTTATTTTCTAGATCATTGATTTATCATCATTAAGGGCTCAAATCATAAGTTCTGTATGTCAGTTTCAGGAATATGTGTTGTTTTGTTTTTTTTTCCATTACGTTTACACCCTGTCTAAAATTGCCTCTAGCACTGTGAATGTTAAAATTGACTGGATTCAATTTAATGAGGTCGCTTTCTTGCTCTTTCTGGGGTTATTTATCTCATTTAGCTTTTGTAGTAGAAGTTTTATTTTTAAAAAGGCCCACATAATTATTCTTTCTTTATTATTACCAAAAAACAAGCCCCAAACTGTATTGATTTGGAATGGTAACACAGTGTCTTGATGGCAGCTTTTGTATAAACACACTGCTTCTTGCCAAGCAGAATCTCAATAATCACAAGAGCGGCTGTTGTTTTATTACAGCCTATGCAAGAATAAATGCCCTTTGAGCAAAGAAGGGGTATCACCAGTGTACCAAGAGCTTTCTTTTCAACTTTGTTAGAACTACATTCCACAACGGAAGAGCTACAAACCTTTCAGTACCACAGGTGTCAGGTGAGGATGCGATGCTGCTTTTCATGTTGATTAAGATCCTATGTGACAAAACCCCAGGTAACATGAGCTGGTGGGTGGTAGATGGCCAGCGTAACGTTCATGTATTTCTTTGGCAAGCTGTAAAATGCAAAAATGACAGAGTATTAACATTAGATTACATAAAGGATGTGGTCTTACAGTTAAGCATCTGTCCCAGATTCCAGACAGATGGGTAAAACTTGACATTTTGCAAGTAGCAGCATAAAAAGATGCATTTTGTTTCAGCTTCCTGGCCCTCCGTCCCACATCTGTCACAGCGTACAGCACTTACTGCACATCAGCTACTAAGAATTATGGCAATATTATTGCTAACAACATGAATGGAAAGATAAATACATGCCTATCCAGCAAGAGTACAGTGAAAACCCCTAGTGCTCAGACACTATGCAGGCAAGTAACTTTGAACCAAGCCAAACTGCTTGGACCAAGGCGTACTAGTAAAGGCCATGGCAGTTCTGAGGAAATCGTAGTACTCAATGACTTATTAATTCAGTAACTCCAAGAGGAACAGCACTACATTCACCCTTTCACACTCCCCTACCACTGAAGTATTTAATATTTTTCTTTTTTTTCCCGTTCATTGAATGTATTTTACCCAATAAGCAGGTCCAGGTTACTTTATTATTATTATTTTTTAAATAAATCTGCAGTTTCAGAATAAAAAGCACAAGAGATATGCAGTCATAACCTTCATTTTTTCACAAAAATATACTGTCAAAAAGCAATTTTCTGTGACATACAACTTTCATCTGCTGGAAGCATGCATTTTTTTTTGGTATGACATACCTTTTTCCTCTCCTTTTACAGAGGGTCTTTCTGAGGAAGTAATTATTCTTTTGGATCAGTGGGTACCTCCGCCCTGAAAAATTAATCTTACATAAAAAAGAGGCTTAGTTTAATGTAGTGAGTATCTTGTGATAAGTATGCTTCCCTCAGGTTTCGTTTGAAAACTTCCATTTAACTGGTATTCTGGTATTCCAAAGTCAGCCTGCAGAATTTGCAAAAAGATTCATAATTGAACACATCCCTCTGGCCACGCTCAGGTTGTGTTAAGAATCCCTGCATCTTGTAAAGGGCTTCAAAGGATTTTGTTCTAGATAACAGCAACGGCTTGCCTTACTGGGAATCCACAAAGGAGCGGGAATATATGCTCTGTCTGCAGCAGGGAAAATGGACATATATTCTGTTTTTCCAGAGCACTCTGAAAGCAACCCGGCTGCCACTGCTGCGATAAGGCTTGGCTGCCTGTCATCCTTCTGCACAGCCCGGTTTCCTTTGGCAGCAAACTCCAGTGAACGTGCGAGGAGAAAAGGAATGCGAGGCACGTTGCCTATACCAGTTCCGCAGTCCAAACGTGGCCAGGGATGCTCATGGGGTCCCAGACTTCAACGCACACTGTCAGCCTCACCACAGCAAGATGAAGCCTACATATTTTTCACTGACGTCTTTCCTTGCTCATTCTCAAGTTAATAAAAATAAATACGTGCATGAAACTATTTTGGTAAGAACTTTTCCTTCGGGTGCAATTAGAATCGCAGGAGAATGCAGAAGTCACCATTTGAGGAACGCAACGTCTTCAAACACTCTGGTACTGTCTTCCCTTTTGTCCCTAGTGGACAAAGATCTCACCCTCCAAAGAGAACCTGGCTTAGATATGGTGACTCAGAGCAGACCGCAGCATTTTCCATGAGCTGTTCGAAGATGCAACGAGGCCGACAGCAACTTCTTCCTCCTCCCCTACTGAGCCATTCTCCCACATTTCTTATTTCCCTCACCTCCCACTAACACAACCAGTTACATCCTCACCTGCCCTTTTGCTACTGCAAACCTTGCATGAATTTCTATTTGATTTTTTCCAGCAGGAGCCCTGTGAAAGCTCAGATTGGCTTCCTGTAGAGGAGAGAATACCGGTCTATAAACACTAGGCTGGAGGAAATCAAATTTGCTGCTAAGGTTCTTGAAGTAAAGACCTTTTTTTCTGTAGCATTAGCTCCTGTACAGGTCTGTCTTCCCAGCTGGGCTTCCCGCACTGAGGATCCTGATTGCTAACTGCCTCCCAACGAGCATAGATTAGAATCCAGACATTTACCATCATCCAAACCCATCTCCAGAAATCCAGTGACAAAACACATTTAGGGCAGAGCTATTCAACTCCCCCCATGCTGTCTACAGCTAGCCAGCCCCAGGCAGACGTTCATAGGCTGACAGGGTTACAGGAAGGAACAAAAGCTCAAAAACTGTGCTAAGATCTACTTAGTTTTTACTCTCCGGCTATATTTGTGATTTCATGGGGGCCTTCTGGTTATTCTTAAAGTTTATTTGCAACTTCCTATAATAATTATGCTTTCAAGCCACCCTAGAAGCTGTTATAATTAGAAAGCCAGGTATCAACACATAATGAGATTCAAACTAGCTTATAACACACCATATGGAATGCTCCCTTAAAAACCTTAGATATGTAACCCCCCCAAAAAAGAAAACCCTCAGATATTAGCCTTAAATTCTGAGCTCGTGATTAAAGCACTGAGCTTCAATTTGCAAGACCCCCACTCTGTTCCTAGTTCTAGTGACCTCGGGCAAGTAATTTCATTTTTCTCTGCCTTAATTCTCTTTCTTAAATGAAGGAATAACAGCTGCTTTTAACAGAAGGAATTCTAAGGGGGGAAAAAAAAAGGAAGCTAAATCAGATGGTATTTAGGCTGTACTCAAATACGGTAGTGATGGAGAACACAGTGGTGCATTGACAACTAGCTCCATACCTAAATGCCTTAGAAAAAGTGCCACACGCTTCCCTCATTCAAAACTGTAATGCTTCAAATGCTTCCCGAAGAGCACCTGTCAAGCAGCACAGAAGCTACGGCTTGCAGGGAACCATGCCTTTGATTTAAAAATATATATATATAGGCCATATACAGATAGCTCTTGGGATAAAAGAAAAAACAAGTGGGAAAGGACAAGTTCCCCCAAGAAATGTTACACATTTAACTATAGAAAGGATGCCTCATAAGCACACTCTGAGCATAATTTCTACAGCCTGAAGCTAATGTTGAGGAGCAGAATAAACTAGGTGTGTATGTAGCTCATGGTGAAGGCGTTGTGGCAAATACAGCAAGCATAGAGAATTTGAAAATGGCACAGTGTAAACTACCGAAGAGTGACCTCAGACAGACAACCCTGTTTTCTGGAGGAGCTTCATCCCATGGCAATCCAACTGTCATGATCTGAGGAGACAAAACACCAGCATCACAGGGCAGTGATAAACCATCTTTGCCCACCTGTAGCCTCAGAACTGATCGCTAAATGCCAGTTTTGTTCAGGTAACTACAGACCCCGTGACAGGATGCGAGCCTTCTGCCCATGTTCCTCTGCTTCAAAGCATGGCCATATGCTTAGCACACATCCTCAGCTGTACGTGTGCATGCCAAGTGTCAGCAAATGCTGGAAGTACAGTGCGAGTCTTGAGTATGTCAATCAATAAATATACACCAATGCCTCTGACATGATTCATTTTAACGCAGAGGACACGTTTAAATGCCTATCTTTGCACATCTGTCCGCTGCGAAAGCATGTCCCTGTAAGAACACGTGCGCATCTATGCACGTTACAGGCATACACATTCCCCACATACACCAAAATGTGTGCATGTGGCAGTGTCAAAGGGCTGGTGAGTCTTTCTAAAAGCAATGCTACGAGTGCTGCTGTAAGGTGTCTTGTGGTGTCAAGTAATAAAGCAATCAGCCTTCGTATGAAGGAAGAGCCAGGAGTTTTTAGAATGATTGCACCTCTATCTAATAAATTCCCTCTGATACATCCTTTTCTTCTACTACAAAATTAGCATGGGTCTAGAGAGCTTATTAACATAGGCTCTTAACTTCATCTGTAATGTGCTCACATCTCAATATTGTAACAGGAAGCCAGGGAAAGGCACGAAGGGTGACGATCTGTATGCAGGGAAGCTTCAAGCATTAATGAATGAGGCTTGATTAAAAAACAAACAACCTTCCCCACCCACCTGCCCCTTGGGAACCGTTTGCTGGGTACAGATGATTTTGTAATCCATTTGGTAACGACGATACCTCTCTTACCTATCAGGCAGTACAAGCACAGCTTGGAGTTAAAGCCTGGGATTTAATATCAGAGATGCAAAATCTACACTCAAAAGTACAGCGAGACCTGCACAGAGTAGGTTGGAGCAACGTATTCCCACTTCAGTGAGAAGCAGACAACTGATGCAATGCTTCATTTGCAAAGTCTAATGCACATTCGTTGTTATCTCTATGTCCTGCATTCCTTCTCAGCACTGTCACAGTACAAGTGGTACCCAAATCTGGAAGAACAGTTGCATTTCCACGGATACTGTCAAGAAGCGCCTGCGAAAAACTGGGTCCTGGCTTGAACCAGGTAACAGGTAGATAATACACAAACCCATTTGCTAAACACCACTTGAAAAATCACAGGCAGCGTAATTGACTTTTACAGCTTGGATAATGTAGGTCACTGCATTAGCGCAACAAGAAAATGAATGTATGTTGAAGTGGAAGACAGAAGGGAAGTAATTACAAAATATAGATTAAATAACCATCAGATAACGGGCATAATAAGAACAACCAGGGTGAAGATAGAGTAGAAACAATTTGTTAAATGGATTGTAGCAGGGTTCTAAGAAACTGTTGGTCTCAGATGCTAGGCTTTTTTTTAATTCCTTCAGTGCAAATTCAATAGAATAAAGTATTCCTCCCCTTTTTGGAGCTGATATCCTGCTTCTCACGGTATCGGCTTAAAGTTCGCACAGCCTAGAGGGGTTATTACGTTAGAACCAGATTATGTTAACACACAGTTCTTAACTCCTGCAGAAACGGGGAGCCACAAAGAGCCCAACATATCAGAGGGATCACAGTCCGATCCTGCAAAGCCCCGAATTCTGGCAGGTCTCACTGCCAGACCCAAATTCTGGCAAAGTCTTCCTAAAAGCTTTGGATTATCAGCGCTTCTGCAGTTTAGCCCAAAGAAGTTAAAGAAACAAAATAAACCACACTCGCTCTCCCCCTGGACAAATATGTAGCCATCCTAAGGACTCCAAAACAAGGGGAAAATGTGCCATAAAAGAGCAGAGAAAGATGCATATAATTTTTTCTCCCTGCATGTTAAACCAGTTTCGTTTAGCCTGGCGTAATAATGCTCTGAAGTCAGCAGTAACAGACAGCTGCTCAGTGTGCTGTAAGAGGGATATTTGAAGCACTGTCTGTCTTCCAGCAGTTAGGTGTTCCCACACCACGTGAAAGCACCAGGGCTTCGACTCCTTTTTGGAGGACACGACCCAAACTTCTATTTGCAAGAAAAGGGCCTGTGCAAACCTACAGTGACACCTGAGATGAGCAAGGGTGAAGATGACAAGTCGTAAGGGATGTAACATTGCTGCTGCTCAGACTTAGTCAGTACCTTGATCAATGTTTAAGTCACCTGCACTCCAGAAGAAATTATTTTATCTCATCTCCTGTGAATTCACACCTGCTAGCTGATGTGCAGCTGACACCCAGTAACAGACCGACTGTCATTCTAACAAGGACAGAGGCTGAGGGGGAAAACAGTCACCAAGAACACAGAGGAAGTTAAAAGTGTGTGATTTCCATATTGAGGAGCAACAAAATGCACCAGCTTACGCAGCTGGCTCTGAATTTAACTCCATGAGATCGATGGCTACATACACAGGTAAGTTTCTTATCTCTGGCCTCTTCAACAAGCAATGGTTAAGCAACAGTAAGTTCAGTTTCCCAGTGCTAATTAGGAACTACATCATCATTTATAAACAAAATCCAGCTGTCATGGAAGAATGGGGCTCAGTAGGTCAGACTGATGGTTGGACTTGATCTTGAAGGTCTTCTCCAACCTAATGGTTCCATGATCAGAAGGGGAAAACAGGCCATGAGCCTCACAGGCACGTCCCCTGGAAAAGCACAGAACATCATTATATAGAGCAACACAGAAGGCTACAGCCAGCTCCTCTTCATCCCACAGGTGTGGAAAAGGCACAGCAAAGGAAAAAGCAGACATTAAAAAGGGCTCAGAAGCATACCTGAGGAAGAATCCTTTGGTCCTCATGAATGCAAGAGAAACAAGCACTGTCCCATGCATTGCACATAGCACAGGATGCCTGTTCTCCACAAGAACTGTTGATTTTTATGTTTTTCTCCCATAAGAAAAAATGAATTTAACGTGGGCTTGGTATCTGCACTTGTCCATGTGCTGGCAGAGCTGACACAAACACAGCACGGGAAGGGGCTGAGAAAGGGGCCTCGCTTCTGCTCATTCACAGCTCAAGTGAGGGAATGGGCAAGGTTAATCTCACAGGACCCATTTTTTTGTCTTTGTCTGCAATAAGGGGCAGCATTGCCTCAGCCAGTGGTTTCCAACAGAGGCCCTAATAGATGTTCTCCTGCGGCATTACTTTTGCGGTATGCAGCTCGTAGCTGCATTGGATCATCCTTGTCCTCTGCTGCTCTGTTCATTAATCAATGGCTCCTCTGAATGCGAATGAGTTCAGAAAGGAGCCAGGTGAAAGGCATGGCAATTTGCTCACAGCTTGATAATTACGCATTTTTCAAAATAAATTAAAGCCAGAGCTAACAGCAGCACACTGTTTTCAGAAGTCCTCCTTATACAAAGAAATTAATTGGAAAGTACGTTGATTGGAGGGGCTGCTGAATTCCAGCATGGAATTTATTTCCCTGTTGTTCGAAGGCAGCTCCCAGGCAGCTTACCGAGCAGCGCCTCTCACCTCTGCTCCAGCTGGGAGGGCGATGAAAGGAAGCATAAACAACCTCTGCTCAGTTTAGACCGCCTTTGGAGAATCCTTGCTTCCTCAAAGAATAAAGCAGCGATTGGGATGGAGAGGGATCACAGTGAATCTTTACTCCTGGATTACCCAAAAACATGCTTCAAGATCAATTAAAATGAGAACGCAATGACGTTTTACAAGGAAAATGCTTCAAAATAGCCTGAAAAACACACATCAGGGGAATGGGTGAACAAGCAGCAGATAAACACGTTGTGCGCAAATCATCTGTTATTTCTTACAGAAGAAATTTCCAAAAACAAGGAAAAGAGAAAGCCATCTACTCCAGTTCCACAGGCTCCAGGTTACTTGAAGCAGAGGGTGTCTAAACTCCAGTCCAAACGCTTTGGCAGCTTGCCGCTCAGTCTGAGGTTTGGTAAAGAGGTAACTTCAGATTCCCAGGTCCCAAGATGCCACAGAGCACACTCTGCAAAGACCCTGATTTATAAGGCAATCGCTTCCACGGAGTGTGCTAAACATGCTAATTTACAGCGAGGTTAGGGCAGCCTTTCAAGCCATTACTACAGTAGATTACAGAAGGCTTTCTTGTAGGACAAATTTGGGGTTAATTCCCCCCTCCTCTCCCAGCCCTGTTTGTCTTACCAGCTTGTACATGCTTAAAAGGGCAGCTCTGTGTAATAAATTGAGTTTGTGTAATCAAATATTTTAGGAGATGAGATTAGTTTTAATTTGTTGTTCTCAATTCCTCCTCCACTCTTCATAAAACTGCACCCAGCACAGCAGGAGTTTATCTTAACCAGGGCTTCCCAGATCTGTTGCTGGCATATTGAGGCAATTAATGCAGATAAGTAAAAGATGGGATCCTCAGGAGAATTACACCTACTTGGATCCATTTAATATTATTTGTTTCACTACACAAAGAATAAGGTCGCAAGGAGACAACTGCTGCTTTCTTCCTAAGAGCGAGGCACTGGAGCACTCAGAAAAGACCAAGAAAATGTTCCAACATGCTTAAATATATGACATCTTCATCAATAGCTGCTGTTGCCAAAGCCAGGAGCTCAGGGTTTATAATCCAGTTGCACTGTGACATTTGAAACAAAAGATTAAAACTTATTTTCATTCTTACAGATGCCCAAATTCATGTATATGCAATTCCAGCTGATGACGACAAGCCCAGTTTCCATGGAGCCTGCAAGCAAACTATACGCTGGTTTTTGATTTCTACCCTTCCTATCTCTAGACTTTATCTTTCAATACGTCATTGTAGTATCTGAGTATTTGCAAAAAACAAAGAGTCAAAGTAATAAAAGGTCCCCTTCCCTTTATTTGATGCCGGGGTGAAATGGATGATGTTCGGTTCCAGCTGAAATTGCTGCTGTTGGCTAAGCTCGGATACATTTGTATGAATTACTCCCGAGATCCTTGTGATGCACATTCAGGGAAGAAGCGATGAATTGGCAAGATGAGAACAGCTAGAGCCCTCTTCTGATTTCCTAAGCAAGATATCTTCATAATAAAATTAAAATGAAACCAACTCCAACATCAGCCAAAAGCAGAAGCCACACACCGAATACCATCTGTATTAACCCTTCCTAGGCAGCTACCTTATGAATAAGCTATGTGCTGGTTTTTTTACATAGAAAGCAGAAAATCACTAGGGCAGCTGGCTAGGATGCACACTGCAGTGGCATCAGGCCAGAGCAGTTTTCTGGCCAGTTGTGTGCCTCTCCTCTGCCATGTGTGATATTCCTGTGCACCGCGTGGAAGAGAGGAATAGAGCAACACTGCAAGGAGAGCAAAAAGGAAGCTTCACAGAGGTTCTGCAGCCCCCCAAACAAAAACCTACATTTCAGACAAAACACAGTGTTAACCATGCACCTCTCCTACATTAGCTATTCATACCAAGGCTACACACACGTCAGGGGCAAAATACTCCTGAACTCAATGACAGGCTGACGATTAATGCCACGGGAACCGTTTACAGCTCTGAACTTGTTCGCTGCTGCACATACAGTCCCCTCAATTACTGACAACACAGTTTCTCATCTATAGCAGCGCATATAAATCCCTTACGGACCCTTACAGCTTTCATTGGTTCCTTGACACAACGTCCTTAATTGCTTATCAATTCACAAGTCAACACTGTTCATCAATTCTTATATGAATGATAAAGCTTCTCCTCAGGGTCACGGAGAGCCCAGCAAAATGACTAATCCAATGGATCAGAGATACCTGAGCAATCAGGAAACATGCCAATTTCAAAACTACCTTCAAGGGAAGAAAAACAAGACATCAAAAGAAATAACAAGAAAAACAAGCACAGTGCAGGTGGCATATAAATGCTGATAAAACTGCTTAAAGTCAATTGAACCTCACAGACGATGAAGGTCCAGGCATGTGGTCAATATGCCAACATCTACAAAAAATGTACTTTAAACAGTTATGAAGGTTTTTGTTTGTTGGTTTGTTTAAAATTATTTCTAAATTTGCACTGCTTCCATTTTTTCAAGGGATCAGTTGAGGACATGTGAAAAAACTCTTCTTTCTTTGCCTTCCCCTGCACCAGACAGCCTGTACCAATTGGTATGCAAGGTACACGTCGGCCTGTAGGACTTCTATTCATTCCCCTATTAACTTGTTTCAGTTGTGCCAAGTTGGACCTTGTTGCTGAAGCCATGCAGAAAGCTGTGCTAAGGGGCTGTACGTTTCAGAAAGTAAAGGTGTAGGCCTCAAATCTTCCAAAAATACAAAGGAACACCTAAGTAGTACTTACTGTGAATATTCTGCTTTGAGACAAAAGGTCCCTGCACACAAACGGGCAATCACCACAACCATTCCTGATTTGTTAACACTGAACTATTATTTTTTTGGGCCTTTTTTTATAGGGCTTGCTGTCAGAGCTTGGTTCTGGGGTTCTTGCTTTGTGCCAGACCACCACTAATGGAGGACAAAACCAACAGAAACCTGCCACCTCTTAAGAAACATGCAGAGGAATGAGGCAGCTGCTGAAGACAAGGGAAGAGGAAGGATGCTGTACAAGCACAAGAAATACCTCTGTACTACCAGCCATGACTACTGACATCAGACAAACACTGTGACCCTCAAATTCGATGCAAAGGCACCCACAAACTGTGAGTGCTGCACTGCAATCCCAGGTATATTAGCCCTTCCAAACAACTCATTATGTGACTGGACGCAGCTGCAGAGCACAGCAAGAGCAAAAGGGTCAGTGTGAGAGCCATGTCTCTGCAAACCCCATGAAAAGGCCAGCAGAGGCTTGTCCCTCAGTGACTGGGAAGGCTGCCCAGCGTCATGTCAGGGGAGCACCCTTGAGGTTTGCAGCTCTCTGGCAGACCTCTGTGGGTCTTGCTTCATTAACTCCTCAGGGCTGCTGCACTGCAGAGATAGGCAGAGCATCAATGACTTTGTTGGGTTTTGGTTTTTTAATTCATTTAAACAGCAGAGCTGGGTGGGACCGGGGAGGCAGCAGCCAATTAAGGAACCATCAAACTTCTCTTAAAAGCCTCCCTCAACAATGCTCCCTGCTCCTGCCTCCAGCCAACATGGTAATTGTGTCTAATTTCTAAATTTTCATGCAGTTGCTGCATTTGCCTCCCCTTAATGAGATGTAAATGTGTTGCCAGTTTGTGGATTTGTTTAATTGCAGGGTAGCTAAACTGTGATTGGCCAGAAGGTTCATTTTTAAATTTATTTATTTAGCACATGCAAGGCATTTTTAAGATTTTTTTCTCCAGCTAAGAGAGGGAGGAGAGTATTTTCTATTTTCCTGTTATGTTCAGGGTTCTGTTGCAAAGAAACCATCTGGTTTTCAAAGTGTTTGCTAGTGAACTTAAAAGATTCCTGCCACATTCCAAGTGCTTTAAGGAAGTCTGAAGACCTGTTCGATTCAGGTTTTGAAGCTGGACTCTGATACCCAGGTACCTCTGGAACTCAAGGGGCACAAGGAACACACTCAAAGCATGATGAGTAGCTTCACTACATAATACCACTCATTGCCTAGGATTTTACTCACCCACCTCCCATTAAGGCATTTAAATGAATGGCTGAAGTCCTAAACTGGGTAAGGATAGGGTCATCATTATCTAGACTAATTCTGAACAGCTAAAGCTTGAAGGAAAAAAATATTTTAGTACCTTTAACTTAATGCCAGAGTTTACCCAAATATAGGAGAGCAGTTAGGAACCTACTAAATCTCAACTATTTTTTTAAGTAGCCTAGACCAGTTCGCATCAGTTGATACAAAAGCAGTTTGGCTGTACAGATGTGTAGATAAAGCCCTTATTTGTCCTGCAGAACCTTTTTTACTGAGGAGGATAATACAGAGAAGGCCTAGTTTGAGTTGTGGATCTCAAAACATCTGGAAATGAGAAAGTCACCTCCTACAAACTATAACCACTTGGCATCATTGTTGTAAACAAAACCACAGGGCTGTTTCTGCAGGGGCAGCTTTCAAAATGTACCTAGACAATAGAAGCAGAAAGTTCTGGCTTTGCTGCTTTGCAATCCAGAGATCAATTCCTCCGCTCTGCTGCTACTTAACAACAATTAGTCTGCTGAGAAAGCCTTAAAAATTATGGCTTTTTCAATACTAAGTAGCTTTTTCAATACTATTACCACTGTATAAATAATACATTAATTTTCAGAATTTCTTTAACATTCTGATTTTGCTGAGTTTTGTGGCACCTATTGCTGCTTTTACCACTTACCTTCATGCAATGACTCACCCACATAATTGAGATGTGCACACAAACCCCTCAACCTTTCAGTAGGATTCTGAAGCAGCAATGTTTACCTTGGCATTAGACATAGCACAGCATCTAGAAGAATGGATTCTGATTACCATCATCTAGAAGCCCATGAAGGCTACAAAAAATAGCAAGTTTCAGGCTCCCTCTCCCATTCTAACGTCTTACAGGAATGCCTGAGGATACATCTAGTCCCCAGAGCCCAACTCCTGTAGGAGTCATAGACCAATATTAAAACCTTAAGTTTGCTTCATGAGCTAGAAGGCCCAAAAAATGACTGTTGACCAGAAACATTCACCACACTGGGGAAAGCTTTCTTTCACTGCAAATCTGTTTGGAAGACACCACAAGCATCTGGTCACTAGTGAAATACTGCCATGTAAGTGGTGATACCTCGTTGTACAAGTCACTTCTATGTATCTTAGAGAAAATAAGTTTGTTTCAACTCTGTCTGCCTATTGTTTTACTACAAACAGATACCTACAAAGGTAATCAGCATGCCCCAGGGCCAAGGGCATCATTTCTCTCGACCGTTGTCAGTAATGGCCAATAACACCAGCCGACATAGTAAAGGGAAGTGACAGCAGGGAAATAATTTAGCCTTTAACTGACATGTTATCCAGTTAAAAGCCATTTACCTTCTGCTGCTTGGTGTGTCATTGCTCATTTTAGTTTTGAAGTGACATCTCCCCAAGTGCCATTAACATGCCAGCAGTGAAAGGAATTTATAGTGTATGCACCCCAGAGAATTATAGCCTGGGTGGTTGTGGTGCAGCAAGTACTTTGTGGACTTTTTGTTTATTCATACAGCTCCCATCCCATCTGATTCAGAGCATCCAGAGGAGAAGCATCAGGAAACTCCCCTGCCATCACCTTCTCCCCATGGCATAATATGAACTGGTAATGTATTTCAGCAGCACTTTTCTGGGAGGATCTCTCAGAACTCAATGAAGTACAGTCTGGATTTTGAATTCCTCTTTCTAGAGGAAGAACAGGTGTCCTCTACAACACAGGCAGGCAAACATTACTGAAAGAACCATAGGAAAAACTTGTCAGCAAGTGCAACAATACTGGATGAAAAAGAATTATAGTATAGAACAAATATTGTTCAAGAGCATTGCCCACAATGCAGATTTTTTTTTCCAGGACAGGATTTCTACAGTTGCAAAAATATTACATGAAATTGGATGTCCGTGAAGCACATGAAAAAGAGCTTGGCTTATGGCTACTTCTCTCCTTTGACTACATTAAATTCAGGAAAATACCCAGGTATATTAACTTCGCTTCTAATCATCCAAGGTAAAAACAAACAGCAATGGATTTCAAACTATTGGGCAAACTGTCACTTCATAAAATGGTGGAGGAAGGATAAAAACTACCATTTATCATGTGGTGAGGAACTGCAGTAAAAGCTTAAGTTTACCTTTGAGGCCAGAATTACTGATGCTATCGATATCTACAAGTTCAAATCTGATGTAGCAAACAAATGCAAGTCTGCTTCTACTACAGTAAGGTCACACAGGATCCAAGCCACACATCAGGCAGCTCCCACGCAGCACTGTACACCTTCAGTTTCCTAGTAGGATAGGGGCAAATAGACACTAATTGAATTCACAGTTGCCCTTTACTCAGATATGCTCAGATGACAGATGAATTTGCATTAGTTTAATGTGAATCACCATGGATAATGGAAAACAATACTTATGCTAATGAGAGAACAGAGCAAAAGCTTTGCAAATGAGTTGCTATTTGTTCACCAGCCGGGGTACTGCTGATTAGAAACAGGAGTGTGATTGATAGCTCCAGCCACCTCTGCTTCTGGCATGCCACCTCTGTCGGGCATCCCCACAGCACCCTTTTTTCTCTCACAGCACCCTTAATTCTCTCACAGCACCCTTATTTCCCCAGTGCTTCCCACCTCGCAGGGGAGGGGTGACCACACCTCAGGGAGGAGCACATAGAGGCCAAGGGACCATGAGGACAAGGGGAGCACAGAGCTGAGGGAAGCCCCCCACACTCACCAGCACCTTCTCAGGAGGTCACAACTGCTCTTTCAACCACTGGCCCCTGCTTTTTTCTCT
This sequence comes from Heteronetta atricapilla, assembly GCA_011075105.1. Taxonomy (NCBI): domain Eukaryota; kingdom Metazoa; phylum Chordata; class Aves; order Anseriformes; family Anatidae; genus Heteronetta; species Heteronetta atricapilla. The sequence continues at coordinate 3,148,886 of CM021754.1, read as the reverse complement.
CCCCCACACCCATGGGCCTCAGGCCCTCCGCGGCCGCCATTTTGAGCCTTAAGCAAGACATGAGTGAAGGAGGAGGAGGAGGATGAGGAGGAGGAGGGAAGTGCGTGGTGAAGGTGGCGATGAGGGGGAGACAGAGTGTGAGGAACCGCCTCTGCCTGGCTCCCTGCAGGGCAACAGTTCCTTGCCATCTTGGAAAGGCCAAAGTGATGACTTCTTTTGGGAAAAAAGAATGATGATAATAACACCTCCCGCAGTTTTGGGGTGTTTTTTTTCCACGCGGCGACGCCCAGGCCTTCGTGTTCTCTCAGAAGTCGCCACCCCCGAGGAAGGCAGAGGGTGGCTTTTCCATGGGGTGGCAGCATGGAGGTGAAGCAAGAGGAGTTCAGGAGACCCTGGTAAGAGCTCTGGGCTTTTGGGGCCAGGGATCTGTGGGTGGAAGTAGTCTGAGGGGTGCATGCACCGAGCCTGGCATCTCCCTTTGGTGGTTCCTGCACAGCATGAAGAGACATAGAGGCCTTTTTCAGGAAATGTTATGATCTGTAATGTTACTGTTAACAAAGATTGTCCAGTGGTGCTGTTGGGTATATACAAATACATATAAGCCTCTGATCAGAAGCATTTGAGGCAGAAATCTGCTTTTGCTCTTTTGGGTGCCTGCAGCAATGTGATCGAGCAAGGTGTGTTGTTTCTCACTTAACTAAACAAAGTCACCACCTCTGAGCCCTTGGTTTTGTGAATAAATACCTGGTACAGGAGAACTGCCTGTGTGGAGGAGGCTTGTCTGCGTGGCTGATCAGAAAACAGCTCTTGCACAAGGTGAACTGATGCAAAGATTGGCAGTATATGGTTTTTAAAGAGTAGGGGATAGATGAAAAGCCTGATGAACGTACATAAACACACAGCACATGAAAACATTGGGAAACCAAGAAAATGTTGCTTGGAGATGCCTGGCTGTTTTGATGCCTCATGCTAGAACAGGGTTGGCACCCAAGAAACATGAGTGAGCCAGGAAACATGCGTGGAAAGGAACTTAATTAGCAACATATCAGGAAATACGGCAACGACCAAGAACCAAATATTATGCTGATGGGAAGGTGTGGGCAGAGCTCTGGAAGGACTTCAGAGCCATCAAGCCACTTGCAGACAAAAACTGTAGTACATGGGCAAAGCTTTGTGTGGCAGGATGTGATTCAGAGGCACAGGCACAGCAGTATAGGGATTTGTAACATGTCGTACTGCTGGACTGTAGTTGTGTTCAGTTGTATGACAGGATGCTTCTGCCTGTGCTAGCTCTAGAAATTAGTTAGTTCCATCAATTTTCAGCCCAACTAAGTACAGTTTAAAATAATTAGGTTTTTAGGAAGGGAATAAGAAGGCGGGTGTGTGATGGCATTGCTTGCTTGACTTAATCTTTCCAGCACTGTACTTTCATAATTTCTTGTATAGCTATTACCTTTTACTTTTAATATGCTATTATTTAATTAGTCATCAAATACAGAGGTGTACCCAAACAATGGAACCCAGCATCTCCTGAAGGAGGACTGGAGGTCGGGTAGCACTTTACCTTGGGATTTCCCTGAATACTTGAATGTAATTCTGGAGATTTCTAAAGCAACGGAATAGCTCCAGATGCAGGGTGCTACAGGAGCAGAATCTGTTCTTCTGCTAATTTTCATTCCAGATGGGTAAAGATCCCAATAAATTAATGCTTGGGAGGTCTCTGAACTAAGGGGTCTTGCTCCCCTGAGAAAACCTGATCTGGCTCTGTTAAATAATGTGTCTTCACGCTTCCAAGGCTAGAGGGGACTACTGCTCAGCAGGGGAAGATGCTGCTGCTGGGAAGGTTTTTCTTGTTTCTCCTCTCCCTTTCCTCTGATCATCACACAGGGTTAGGCAAATCATGATCCTTAATGCAAGCAAATTGAACTACTTTTCTGGCTTGTGCTTGCTTTCTGTGACCTGTTGTCTCACGTTGGCCAGTGTGACCTTGTGCGGGGCAATTAGCAAATTTTCTGATGTTGATGGTTTGTGGACAAATTGCTCTTCTAGCAGTGTTTTGGCAGAAACGGTGGTTTTGGAGGAATGTGATAGTGCTTGTGAAAGCCACTCACTGGTTCAGACCAAATGATGAAAACATGCATAGCCCCTTCCCTTAGGTTCTGACTGCGTACCTGTACCACCACTGAAATTCCTGCAGCTGCTTGGAGACTGAGCAGCTGTGAGGATATACAGCACTCAGGAACTATTGCATCTGTCTTGCATCTACTACAAACATCTGCAGCAGAATCCATATCAGAAATACTAAACTGTACCCCCGGCTTATCTAGTGGTGCTTCAGCAGTTTAACTTGCTGCATCTAAATTCTGAACAGTAACTTCTCCTGTGTCTCAATCCCACTCTCCTTCATTAGCATATCCTCTGCAGCTGGACAGAGCTTTTCTCCTGATCCGCTTTGCCCTTTAATCTTCCAAGGAAAAGTTGTACTAAAATGGAGCTTGCGTTCATCTGAACACACCATGCCTAGGACTCTCCTGGGACATTGCTGCCTTGAACCTGTTTTCATTCGTTGATCAAAAAGTATTAATTTTCCTTTTTTTTATATTGTTCTCTGCTCAGATTTTTTATTTTTCATTATCTTTTAAAGCACTGAGGAACCTTATCCCCTTCTGCTTGAACCACAGGATGATGATAAAGTTGTTTTCCCCTCCAGCTCTTTTCAATGCATCATTTAGCAGACCTCCTCTAACACGTTCTGAAAAGCCTCTCTTATCCCAGGTGGAGGGTGGGGAGGAGAATCTGCAGGCTGGTGGGACTACGGAGCTGAAATCCATCTAGGTTTAAATAGCTCAAGGTCAAGCACGGGATGGGAAGGACAACAGCAGACTTCTGGAGACTTCATTCAATGAATTGTTGATTGGAAAAGCTCTTTCAGATCCCCATGGAGCAGAATCTGGAAGAAATGTGTTTTCCAAAAGGAGGACAGCGGGTTAGTTGTTAATGATTTCAATAAAGCAAGAGAAGGCACATTAGGAGGTTGGCCATAAGGGTAAAAAAGGAGGCTGGTGTATTGCTCATTAGTGGTTTGCTAAAATTAACTCCGTTACCATGTTTGCTTTCATTGCAAACCTTCCATTTAATTGCAATTCCCAGTGAACTGCAGAGACGGGACCCTGTGTCGTGCTACAGGTTGTCAGTATGGGGAGAGAACCCAGAGCTGAGACGTGTGAACTGCTGCTCTAGGGACTGGCTCAGTGGCATAGCTCAGCCTGTTCAGCCTGCTTTTGCTTTCCTGTTATCTCGGGAGGCCAGTGGGGATTTACTGTTGTACCTTTCCAAAGGTATCACATGTCTTATTTCACCAGGATGGGCAGGAATTTAAATGAAAAGAAAAACCAGAGGACCTGACCCAAAGGGTGGTGAAATCGGTGACAGCTACGCTATAGATTTCTGCCAGGCTTGGATTAAGCCCCAAACCCTACAAATTTAGTTTCTGTAAGAAAACAGTGTTGTCATGTTGTCTTTTTTTTTTTTCTTTTTCACCTTTTTCCTCTCTAGGTCCTTGCACTTCCTTTTATGTTCTTTTTTTCTCTCTTTCACATGCTATTGATTCTCATCTTGTCTTTTATTTACTGCCAGTTCACTCTTTATGACAGGAATCTTATATAGAGATGCCGTTCTGTTTTCCGCATGCAGCGCTCTGTGTTCTGCATTCACAGCCTTTAAATAAGGAAAAGGCTTTGCTGCTCTCTGTGAAGGTGGCTGGCAGCTGCTAATTAATGTTCTAGTTCATCATGCAGAGTGAAGAATAAATAAATAAATAAAGGGAATAGCTGGAATGCTCTTCCAGCATTGAGGGATATTCTGCTTTCAGCATACAGACATCCAGAAAGTTCAGAAAGTGATGACAGGGCAGTTTTGGCTGAAGACACTGAGGATGTGCTGACCTGCTTTTTTCTTCCCGCTGAAATCCATGAGGATTTCAAGTGTCTGCCTCACAGCACTCAGTACAGCAAGTTCAGAAGAGAGGAGGGCTCAATTACGTGTGTGTGGATTTGAACTTGTGGCTTCAAGGTGGGAAGTTATTGCAAGCCTGTCATTCCCTTCAACTTCCACTCCATCCTGCTTTCCCGGTCCCAAGTGAATGTAGATGTTAGCTATTTCTGCAAACAGAAGCCGGTCCGGAAAGGAAAGGTGGCAAGTGGCAAGGCAAATGGAAAGAGAGAAAAGGAAAAGGAGGTGATAACAATTCTTTGATGGAAGTAGGTCAGACTTTAATGCTACGGCTTGTCTCTGGGCTCCTTTGGAGCAGTTATAGCTGCAGTTTGAGATAGAGATTGCACCACGAACTGAAAGCAGATGTTCTGTGAATGCAGTTAGCTACTAGCAATAAAATCCTAAGTGTTTGGAAAATGCAGTAATTCAGTCATGGGAATTTTATTTCTGTACTTTGGTCACCAACCCTACGATGGCACTGAAAAATGAGAGCAGATTGTATTTAAAAAGAAAATGGAAGGGAGCTGTCAGAAAAAAAATAAAACAAAGTGGCTAAGCCCATTTTAATTAAAACTCAGGGTGAAGTAGTTAGCTCATTTTTGTAGATGGCTCCAAAGCTCTGGTTCCTGCTTTATGTCCATGTTTTGTGTTTGTGGATATGACGTGGATTAACTTTAATTCATAGGGTGACACAAATACGAGGCTACTTGTGGTAACACGGTGTGTTACTGCACAACTGGCTGCCAGGGGTTAGGCTGCTGCTCTCACTAATGAGTGCTAATGTGTAGGGTCATCGTTAATATAATGTGAGTCGTTATGATTGTACAGGTAAGCGCTCAGGTAGCGTTAGAAATGCCTTGGCAGATCTCCGGCACAGATTCAGGAGGGTATAAATCAGTCGTATGGTTCAGAGGGCAGAAGGATTGGGGAGTGGGACAAGAGGAAATGACAACAAGCGAGTCTTCCTCCTCTGCTTAGCCAGAGGTGGAAGTATCAGAGTGAAATACTCTGCTTTTAGCTCTAACCTTGTCAAACCACAGCTACTGCTTTTAAATTGTGAAAGCTCACCTTATCTACCCTGTGCCTGAGATCACTGAGCATTTTCTGCTTATGCTCCTGGAGTTCTGCGAATGAGCAGAGCCTCGCAAACGGGCTTCAAAAGCAGAGTGCTGTTTGTGGCAAGTGGATCTAGGGTGCAGGGCAGAGGGACGAGCAGGAGCTGGCAGCTGGCGGGGTAGGCAGAGAGCTGGTAGTGGAGAGAGGCCCACGCTGTGCGCCTTTGCTCTGTCTGTGCAACAGGTTTGCACTGCTGTGTGTTGGCTCCCCTAGGAAAAATAAAAGAAAAAAGAAGCTGAGCTGTGTAAATCATTGGTGTTGCTGTTTAGCAATGTGCCGAAAAGGAGAAAAAATACTTCTGGGGAAATAGGAGCGTTTTTTACATGCCCAGGGCAGGGAGTAAAGAGGTGGGGGCAGGTGAGGAAGCAGGAAATTCGGGGTTTGGGTTGAATGAAACATTGATTTGTTTTGATGGAAGAGGGGGAAGTGATCCATTTGATTACTACGTGACATATTTTTAAAACAAAAAATCTCAGTGATGGAAAAAAAAAAAGGATTGGTCTAAAGGAGAAAAATGCCCAAAACAAGTTTCAGTTTTTCTGATTTGTTTTTCTTTGGTTGAAGGAATGTATGCAGTTGTGTCACACGTGTTAGTCCCTCTTCATAACTCTGTCAATACAGTTTTTACTAAAAACACCTCCCCTTACCTATTAAAAAATGTTTTCTCCAAGGGGCAGTGGTTGGTTAGTGCCAGCAGAGGTTACTTAGTTAATTGGTGTGCGCATGCAAAGTGAAGAGGCTCTGAGGTTTCAGAGCACTGGCGCAGGCTCAGCCAGAATTGAAAGAAATAAACAGTATCTGTCCCTGCTGCGTTTATCCCTGGGAGACCTGCAAGCTGCCAGGGGCTGTGTCTTTCCTGATGCAAAGGGACTCTGTTGTGGTTTTATGCAGGTCCATACAGCATTTACCAGTTACTTTTTGTGTTTTCTGGATGCTGCTTATGAAGGACAGGCAGCTCTTTGAGGCAGACCAAGGTTAGATCTGGTGACCTGTTGTTTTTTTTTTTTTTCCCTTTTGTGACCCTTCCCATTTTATTTTATTTTTTCATTACGTGTGTGTTGGAGGCACATCGTGAGCAAATCTCAGGGTGATTCTTTCCCAGCTGGTGAAGAACAAACAAGGGGCCAACACGTGCCAGGAGCGTGAGCTTGGCTTGGCGGTGCCGTTGGTTAGCTAAGGCAGTCGGAATTGCTCTCAGCAGCTCAGACAGAGAGAGCAAGAAGAAAAGCACTCCCTGGGTTTAAGTGGGGATCCTGTGCAAGGAACGAGGCCCACGGGGCCTGTATCAGAAGCAGATAAATGAGCTGTGAAGCCCTGCAGTCAGTAGGAGGGGAGCAGGCAGAATCAGCTGCTGTAAGTTCAGCTGCATCTCTGTGTGTGTGCTCGTCCATATGGATGAGACGGGGGGGGGGTGGGGAGGTGAAGGCTGCCTGCAGGCAGGATGGATGCCAATACAGGAATGCAGTGGAGCACGGTGTGTTCATGATTGTGTCTGGCAGCGCTCTGCACGAGGTCCAGCAGCTAGACAGGACGTCTGTAAGCTCCAGTTATTGATAAAACCAGCGGAAGAAGAATAAGGAGCAATCAGCTGTTGACCTTTCTGGTGGGTAATGCTGACTGTTTGTTGGTCACAGCTTCTTGAGTTCAAGGCGATTGCTGCATTGCCAGGGCATGCGAGCATTTTATGGCCTCTTAAACGTGTGGGGAGCTGAGGCTGCCTTGTGATGCTCTGCGTGGAGAAAGACAAATGGGCCAGTTAGGAGAAAGTAACAAGGACTTACAGCCAAGCCTGCACTCTGGAGTTTCTGTAAGTTTACCACTGCCTTGTCTAAGAGGAGGGGAGAAGATGAATGAAGCAGGTGGTTTAAAAGGAAGACCACAAGAAGGTGTCAGCTTTAATAGCTGGAGATTGAGAGGATAAGAAGAGTGGCCATCAGCTTCTTAGTTATTCCTAACCTCCAACCAGATTTTCTTCAGCCAAGCTTGACCAACAAATTTCAATGGCTTCTTGCTGTTTCCTGGTAGCTCTGAGTGTTACTGCAAATAAATGTCTGCAGTCCAGAGCCAATTCAAAGAAACAAACAAAAAACCCATGCAATCACAAAGGTAGAATAATGGGAAGGAGGGAATAGGTCCTGGCATGGAATTCAGGGTCCACCAGCTCCATTGAGCTGTGACCCTGCTTTGCAAGGACTGCAGGGGAAGAGGAAGAACAAGGAGTTAGAGTGGAGCCTATGCAGAGCAGGAAGGGATGTGGGGAAGGAAGAACACGCATTGTGTGGGAGTGAGAGGACAGGGATGAGCACAAGGAGGCAAACACAGCTGGGGAGTTGTACAGGGTTAGCATAGAATGAATAAAGACACATTCAGGGAGAGAGTGATAGGGAATGGGAACATACAACTGTGATTTGCAAGGAAGGTTTGGGGGGTATTTAACAAGGCATGAATATCTGTGTTTTGAGGCTGAGCCTGGATTCTTTCACTTTCAGATTGCAGCCAAGTCTGGCATTAAGTAAATGTGGTGCCATCCTATGCCCCAAAGAAAAATGAGTTAGGAGTTGGTGCACACATCCCCAAAAAGATTAGTTCTACTAGGCATTGTGGTTGTTATCTCCAGGGTTAAATAAGCCTGATGCACTCTGTGTCACTTTCAGCTGACTGCTGAAAGGCAGGATTGGGTCAGCACAGAACTGGGAAGCAGAGAGCTGCTGTGACGGATCCTGGCTGAAAAGAGGCTTTAAGGCTCAAGCTTGGCATTTTCCCTCTTTGGTGGTTTATACGTAGCTGAAGCTTGTGTGGGTAACCAGTCAACAGCAGGAGAAGAAGAAAGCTGTGTGTTGTACCGAAGGACAGTTACCTCCATGTCAGCCAAGGAGCTAACACAGCCCCTCTGGTACCAGCCAGCTTTGATGTGGATCTGAAATCAGCTCTTGCTGGGTCTCTGAAGCAAGACGTTGCAGCGGTACAAACTGCTGCTCCCTGCAGAAAATTAATAAGGAGACTTTGGATTCCACCCTGCGTCTGACCTAACCAACTAAATAGGTTACACTAAGTTTTAAGAAATGCCCCAGTTTTCCCTTTAATAGGCAATTTTTCTGCTTAATTTGCAGAACAAGCAAAAAGCTATTATGTAAAATTTATCTGCAGCAATTGGTTCTCATTAGGGACTGGGAACAGGAGGCTTCATCATGAGGAGGAAGGATGCTCCAAATTTTCATTTACCAGCCTTAGTTTCTCAGTGCTTATGCTGACCCTTGCCCTGAGCAAATGTGGACACTGAGCCATCACCTTGTCTATTCCCCCAAGAGCTCTTCTCGCCTTCCTCCAGCCTGGCTGAAGCAGTAAGTAACCTGAAGTCCTGTTGCAGTAAGTAACCACTTCTGGCAGAAGCGCGTGATCCAGGCGGAGTGAAGTGCCTGCAGATTGCAGAGCTGCTATTACAGTGTTTGAGCAGCACATTTTGCCATCTTGTGCAAACTCAGCTCCAGTAGAAATATTTTGTTCAGGAGATGCAGAGCTCCTTGCTGGGCCAGCAAGTTGGGCCACAGAGATCTGCAGGATGTAGGCTATTTCCAGGGCCAGCCCAGCACTTCAGGTTCCTTGTTGCCTTTCACGTGAGTTCAGCCTTTACGTGCCATGGGGCCTCAAGCAGCTTGCATCTGGAAACTATTCCCGAGTCTAACATCTTTACCACAAGTGGTGTAGTTGCTAATACCCATCGGGCTGCCTTCTCTTACCACTCTTATCTCCGAAGTCCTGAGCTGGACGCAGTGCAAAAGCTGCTGTCCGGATTTCCTGGAGACCAGAGCTCAGCATGACGTGAAATCGCTCATGTTTTCTTCATGCTGCAGCAGTGTATTTTGGCTGCAGCTGAAGACAGCTGTGACTTGTGCTGTGCAGGGGGACAGGTAAGCTATAATATAGCTTCCTCTGAGAGACATTAGGGATGTGGAAATTATTACTGACATTGAAACATTCAGATGGGGATTTTTCCTTTTCTATTCCCCCTACAGTAAATGTTAATTATACATGAAGGTTCACTACAGCAGAAGGGATTATAATTAATTTATATTCGAACTATAATAGATTTCACTACAAACTGCATTTCATTGCAACAAAGTGTATTATGACTGTTGTTTGCTGCCAGTAATTTAAATAAACCGACCACAAAGCAATGCATCCATTAATCCTGCATTAAGAACAGCAGCAGGTGGATAAGACTATGAAAAAAATAAAGCAAGTCTGTTTAACTTGTGAACAGAGCTTGTGCTTGCTGCAGAACCTGGGGCATCTAACCTGAGAAATGCAAAAAGGAGTGCATTGGAACACAGCAAATTTGGAAAGTAACATTTAGGTCCAAATCTGTCTCAGCTTGCCAAGAATTGAGAATTTCTCCGTGTTCAATCTGTAGTCTAAATGGGAAAAAATAGAATCTATCTGAAACACGACTAAGCCTTTGTCCTCAGGGCCCTGTGTCACACACCAAAGCAGCATCAAGGCAGTAGTGATGTAGGAGATGAGCAAGCAGGATTTTAGTCTTGACCTAATAGAAAATCATTTCCTTTCCTGTGCTGCTTGTTCCTTTTCCAACATTCCCTACCTAGCTGTTTGCAATGTGATTTTCTCTGAGTCAGGATTATGCTTACAAATGTAGGCTAGAGTGGCTTCCCAAACGGTCCCTGTCCGAAGTACGAACCCAAACATACCCCTTGGTATATACTAAAAGCACAGAGTGGCAGGTTGGTAACTGATTGCTTGCGTTTCCTGGTTGCTGCTGCTAACACGCTAACCTCACCGCTCTCCCTACTTGTCAGCTTTTGTGATGACCCAGTGATAGCAAGTCTTGAACCTTTGGTTTCTTTGCCATCAGGCATCCCCTGACACCTCACAGCCCTTCACTGGTGTGTGTCAGACTCTGCCAATGCTGTCTGTTGCACCATGTGCTGTCACCTCCCGTTTCTGAGCACCATCTAACAGTATTTCATCCACAGATGGGAGCTTCAGCCTTGATGGCCCAATCTCAGACCGCAGAAAAGGGCAAGGTGGCTTCTCAGGGGCTCCAACAAACAGCTCAGCAAATGTTGTAGACAGCAGAGAGGAAGGGGCAGAGCCAGCTCCCCTCTGCCACTGCTAAATGTTTCCCCTATTGCACGGCCAGGCTTCGGCCAAGGAACGTAAGCTGCAGGAGGAAGGGCCAGGAGAGAGAAGAGCTGGGAACAAACACTGTATGTGGTGTCAGTGTGCCCAGCAAAGAAGACAGCAGACTGGAACAGAGTCCAGCCTTCACGAAAGGCAAACACAGGGCGTGAATGTGGCTGCTGCCCTCTTGGCATCCCAGCTGCCACGTCCTCAGGGTAGGCACTCTGTCCTTTCAGCCACCCAGTGTAGGACTCTACACAAGGAATTTCGCTGCCTGCCATCACTGTACTGGTGTAAAACTGTGTGTCTGTGCAGGGCTGACCCTAGTTTGCCTCGATGGGGCAGCACTGCTCGGGCTGTATCGGTAGCCTGATGTAGGAACCGGTATCAGGCTCAGGACGTGCAAGACACCCTCACCTAGAGGAGCTCAGATGATGGAGGGAGGTAGATGTCAGCACTTCGTCTTCCACAGAGGGCTATTAAAAGCTGTGCTGATACTGCATGTGGGGCCCGTGCATGCAGCACATCTGGATGTACTCAAGCTATCTTTGTGCTAGAGAGCTCGGGCACCAGAAAATGAAAAGTGCCATCAGGAAAGTCAGCACAAGCCTGCTGGGGCAATCCCTGCCCAGTCTGCACTTCCTTTGCTTCCTGGCTGTTTCGTGGCTGCACTGAAGGCACTCACAGCCACTTCAGAGAAGTCTGGTTTGCTTCCAAGAGCTTTCTTACACAATTCATGCTTCTGCTCTAGCTCGAAAATTAACAGACTGTTTTATTAGATAGGCTTTATTATTCAGGAGGACCCATCCAAAGGCTGGGAGCAATTTTAATCCCAGCAGAATGACACCTTGGCAGCCCAACAGTTTTGCTGCTAAGATTTTTGTTGGAGGTGTCTGCTGAGAAAAGGAAAGAAGTCCTGAACAGGCCACTGCAGCTCCTTCAGACATGAGACGATGTGGGACAGGATGTCCTCCTAATTTTGGAGCAGCACGAGGCAGCAATGAGGCTAGTGCTTTCCCAGGAGATGCTGTGGGAAATGAAGAGATGGGACTCTGGGGGCAGCATTGCCATGCTTACCTTGTTGAGCAGAAGTCACTGCAGGGAGTGTGGTGACATTGCACTTTTTAAAGACCTGATACCATTCATTTCCTTCCCACGCACCCCGCGGTGTGAATCACAGTGCAGGGAAAAATACCCGCAGAAACCAATTTTTCTGTGCCATCTGTAAGTGCACATTGTCCTAAAACAAGAACTGCTGTAGTCTCTGGCTCCCAGATATTTCTCCTGGCCTGCAGTAAGACTGCTGCACCTGTCCCTCACCACGAGGCTGGGCGGAGGCAAATCTTCTGCCCCCCCTACTTGTCTGGCCTGGCCTGAGATGGAAGACTATTTCCAGAAAGCACTCGCACTGAAAATATTTCAGTTTGCTGCTGCTTTGCAGTTGCCAGTCTCGCTAATTTCTGCTCTGATGTCGCCAGCAGTGCCCCATTAATGTTATTTATAGTGTTTGTGCTGTGGGCCTTGCTCGTGCTCAAGGACCGTTGCTGGTCTGTGAGGAGGGAAGTGCAGCTCGAACCCTTTCCTCTCAGCCTGGGCTGTATCCCACATTCTCCAGTCTCACCTGGGCTGCCTGCATCTACCCCAGACTGTACCTTGCCCCAGCAAACTAAGCTATCCCGGGGCTTATTTTAGTTATTTAGAACTTAGTTTAAAAAACACACTAAGTCATGAGACCTAGCAAATCCGATAAAGATGCTTCAGGGGAAGGCAGTCTGCAAAGCCAGATGCAAATGCAGCCAACCAGAAACCAAAAATGTATTAATGCTGAGAGAGCAGGCAATTATTCTTCTATCAGAGTCACAGGATTTTCAGTGGGTATGACTTCAGTGCTACTTCAGGACAGCCAGGCATTTTTTTGGGCTGAAAATGGAGAGAGAGCCGTAGTTGTAGAGCCATAGTTGCTTCAAAGCCTTTGTCTTTCCCTGCGTGATACCCAGGAGTTAGAATTAACTGATGCATTTAACAAGCACGCCAGCCCACATGGGAAGGACCTTTGCAGGTGACTGGAACTGCTAACCTGAAGTATTAAAAAATCACGAGTCAGGCTTTATCTCATGCCTCTAATCCTAAAATTTAAAAAAAAAAAAAAAAAGCAGCAGCCAGGGCTTCCATATTTACCTGCTGAGGTTTCAGTCTTCAGCGCGGATGTCTGTAGGGTGTTCTGCCTGCAAGCTGAACGGTTTAGGTGATCAAATGACTCTGGAAGCTCAGGCTTTTTAGCCAAAGTACCAAATATTGCCAGAGACGGTACATCTGTAAGCACTGGGAATTCTGTAGTCAGAAAGTAAATCCCCGAGGAGCTATTTGAGCACTTAAGCTGATCTCTGGTACCAAGCGTGCACCGGTGCCTGTGTGTCGGAGGGGGACCGGAGCAGACACCATGTGCCTATGGAAGAGGCCCTTGTATCTTTAAGGCATCCCATAAACCACGTGGCCTGGAATCAGTCCCTGGGTGAAAGATTTTTTGCGGTGAACTTGTGCCCTGCTCCTTATGCATTTCACATTTTTCTGCAATATTTCAGCTTGTAAGAAGCCACTCACCGTATTAATGATCAGGAAATAATAACGTTCGCAACCCAGGGCCAAGTACCCTCCATCTCCCTGCCATCTGTAATAACAGCGCGCTTAATGGATGTGTGCGGGACGGTCTCCTAGGAACCGTTGGGGAAGGCAGAGCTGTACCGAAAGCACACTTGCTCAGCTGTTGCTGGAGAATTTCAGCCTCCTTCCAATTTTTCAGCGCCGGTTTGGTGACTTTCCCAGTGACGTCAGTCTCTGTTACCTGCAGCAAGTTCTGCTTTGTTTCCTGTCTGGTCTAGGAGCTGATTTCTCTGTTGGCACAACGGGACCTTGTGCACGGACCGTGAGCCTCCCGTGGCAGAGATGGATGGTGATCAGCGAGAACCAAGCGGTTGCAGAGTCTCCCAGCAATTGCCAAGCGTGATGGAGGAGGCTGTCAATCAGCGGCCAGCAGCATCGGTGTTATTTTAAATCAAATCTACCAGAGTGGCTGCCTGTGCTTGTAAATTGCCACTGGGTAGCAATTACAGTTTGCCAGCTCGCTCGCTAACAGCCTCGCTCCCCGCTGCCATTGCTGCGTTGCCTGTGCTGCGTGCCTCTTGTGGATACCAAGGCAAAGGAGGATGCTGCCTCCCCACCCGAGAGAAAACCCGTTTTGAGGGACACTTTCCAGAATGATCGGTCACAACCATTAGACCTAACACACGGCTTGTTCTGCCATCTAATTCATCTTTAGTTTTCCAAGAGACCAGCACTAAAGAAAGCGCAATTACTGGATTTGCTCTAGGAATCAGACTAAAAGCTGATGGCATTTGTTAAAGTGGTATGAGCATAATGGCCTCCACCAGGCATTAATCACCGTGAGACTTTGAACACAGGAACTTGGGCTATTTTTCAGAGCCCTGTCAATTGTGAGCAATGTGTCCTTGGGCAAGCATTGTCTTTCCTCTGTGCCCCCCTCCCCTCGCTCACCGCTGAACAAAGCATGCAATAATACTGAAGTGCCTTTAAAGACTAGCTCATTGATGAATGAGTCCTTACTGCAATTTTGGGGGATCTTTGGATGCCAACTACTATTTTAGTGCAAAGTAGTATTGATTATCATCATGCATATATAATACAGTAAGTTGTTACTCATTTCCTTATTGCTTCTCTTCTCTGACATTATCCTTATTAGGTACCTCAGGGGGCAGGTTAATAAACCCCTGTCTATTTACATTAAATACTAAAGGAAGTGTTACCTTTAATACCATGCCACTCACTACCCTAGCAAAACCTATCCATTTGGCACAGGGCTCCGAGGCACCGTTCCAGCATGTCTCCAGAGCGTCAGGCTGGAGTTGTGCAGTGATATATGTTTTCTTTCCTTTTCTTCTGCTCTATTTTGTAACTGCTAGTCTGATCTGGCATTACTGCCTATCATAGAGAGAGGGTGCTTTTTTTTTTCTGAGTAATCTCACAATACTTATTTTTATAGGTATATTGAAGATAACGATCCTGCTTCTGAATGGGAGATAAGAGAGAGACAAAGGCAGAGCTGCTGGCTTTTAACTCGCATGAAAAGCTTCAGATACTACAGCGATGAGGACCATATATGAAGACAGAGCTGTGCCGTAACTGGTAGGAGAGAGAGCAACGTAGTAACTTTGATAGGAACACTGACCTTCTCAGCATTAAGCATACTGCATGATGTTATAGAAATAAGGCTTAAGATGCGGGTTCACAAGGGTGACAAACTGATACTGAATTCGGCAGCACTGGAGTATCTAAATACCTTTGTAGATATGGACATAAATGCCTTATTTGCTAGGAGTTAACATGACTGGGAAAGTGAAACGTTAGCACAGTGAAAAGTGCTCTGTTTGAGGTTGTGTCTCCACTTTCCACTGTACCTGCCATTTTGTATTACGGGTTGCATGTGTTACCAGCCTTGCCCCAGGCAAGGTTAATGAATTGCAGTTCCTCTGATCTGCCCAGCTGCAGAGAGCTGCACCATATCTCGTTGAAGGATCATCACTGGGAAGCTATCGTGCGGCAGTCTGGAGCCATCGGCTTTGATTGTCTCTCAGTGGTAGGCCAGGAGCCACGGTCAATAGATTTGCAACGCAGGGATGCCAGCGTGGCGGGTGTCTCAGTTGCTTCTCAGCCCAGCACATGGCAAAAGGCTGAACAGAGCAGGGAAGCCAAAAATTGCCAGCTGGAAGCAGGGTGGTGCAGGAGAGAGGGCAAACAGGCTGCTGCCAAGCCTTAATGCCTATAAGGCTCAGGGTCACAAAGGGAGACTATTAATACAGATTTTCAGATAGTTTCCATCTTCCTTTCCTTTTGTTTCCAATATTTCCAGTTCCTATCTCCTGTAAGAGCAAAATTGGCAGAGCTGTCAGGTGTCCTTACCACACCGTCGGTCAGATCGTGTATGAATGTGGAGCAAGGAAGCAACCACAGCAATTTTACCAGCGTTTTACCTAGATTATGCCAAGTCTGGTGTACAAAGGACTTGTTTAATGACTCTGCCATTCTGTCCCATACAGAGAAGGAGAAGCATTCTCATTTAATATTAATCTCCTCTCCATGGATTCAGGCTGCTTCTGACACTGTATCAATTATTAAAACTAGTTTAAAAATTTCCCAGGATTAATGAGATTAGTTTTTTGTTGATTTTGGTAATTCCTCCTGCCTTTGCATCTCTGAGGCTGTGAGTGCAACACAGCTACTGGGTTCCTGTTTGCTTAGAGTTCACCCTATTCAGGGGCAAAATGAAATTTTCATTGCCATTTAAAATTGCCAAGCTCACGCATGACTTGTAAGCAGCTCCAACACACTGGATGTTGTTAAAGCAATTGAAGGCCTTTTGGGTGATAATGTTAGGTGGGCAATCACTTGTACACTACCTGTGGAATATTAATTGCATGTTTGTGCGTACAGTTAGGATCTTTCTACAGAATTTTACGTTATGAAAGCAAATTTAAGAGAGAGAACAACATGTGCAGTTTTCCTCTGTGCTGGTGTGTACTTCTTGTCTGCATGAAGTAGGTGTTCTCTTTCAGCAAGCAGTGGAGGTTACTCCACAGTCAGATCAAAGAACCTCATGTGCTACTGTCCCAAATTTAAAGAAGGCCTAAAGATCACCAGTTGTGCAGTGCAACTTCGGTAGCTGTGGAAGAACAGCTCACCTGCTCCAGGCTACAAGTTAAAGTCAGAACTGCAACTAGCACTTAAGAAAATCTAGAAAAAAGGATTAAAAAGAATATTCAAAGTGCTTTAAACACATCTACTCATGAAACCCCACAAAAACTCAATCCCAGCATTATCTGTGTGGGGTTTTTTTGTTTGTTTGTTTTTGCTACAAGGTAAAGCAAACCCCTTAAATGGGATCTTTCCTGGGTCTTCCCTTTGCTAAGCAATACTGCCTGAGCAGCCCTGCTCATCACTCCAGCTGAATGGAATATCTGTGGCTTCCTATAATATCCCGTAAGTGTACCTTTGCCTTAATTAACTGGTCAGACAATCTTGCTTAACAAAAGGAAGACCCAGTGAAATTCATATGTAAAAGCAAGTTTCTATAATTACAAATTAATCAGGAAAAATCCTCAGTAATCTTTTCTAAGTGTTTCCTGTTAGAAAGAATCAGATGGCCCATTATTTTTCTTTCCAACTGTTTCATGCCTCATGATAGACTTTATCAATCAGCCCCAGAAACCAATCTTCTCCCAGTCTCCAGCACAGTCATCATCAATCAAATGTGTAAGCAATGGCGCTAGAGCCTCATCGCAGCCTTTTCTTTGCTAGCAAGCATCACAGCTCCGGGAGAGAGGTGGAGATGTACATTTCAAATATCCATCATTCTCTCCCGCAGAGGAAGGATGGTGGGAGGAGAGGAGAGAGAGATCACATGTGTTAAAATGTTTTATATTTGTTGTTAGTGTCTCTGGCTAGAAACTGATAAGCTGCAGGAGCTGAGAGCACAGAGGGAGTCTGGCATGAATGGTGCGTGTGGGAGGAAGGTCAGGAAGGGAGGAAAACAAATGTCTTGTTGTTACTGCCATTATTTGTATTATAGAGGTACTACCGACCTCTTAGATTGCACATTCTGTCCTTCTAAACACCTTTATAAAAGTCAGGATCATTATCTTTGTTTTCTAAGTGGAGTAACAGAGAAAGGTTTGGCTTGCAGAAGGTAAGCAGGCCCCAGACAGAGGGGAGAAAAGAGCTCAAGTTTCTTGACATCGCTGCAAATCAAGCCTATAATATCTGCAAGGAAGACAGAAAACACGATGCGTTTCTTTCTGTCTTATGTCCCGTAACACCGTTGATTCCCCTACCAGGCACTGAGGGAGTTTATTCACTTGAGGTTTCTTTAAGCCATTTGTAGATGCTGAGATATGATCTCTGGGTGATTCTAGATGCCTGCACTAACTACTTGAAGAAACTAGGCTAAGGCTCCTTGAAACACGTTGAAACATGGCTCCTTGTTGGGTTGAAGCAGGCTGAGAACTTTAAAGCACACATTTACCATCCTCAGCATTACCATTACGATGTTGTCAGCATTACTGCAGTCAGACCACAGCATGGCAATACGAACGATGAAGAGCTCAGAGCTGGAGTATAGGCTTTGGATGACAACTGGTGTGGTATGTTTCTGCCCGTCGCTGTGAATCATAGATGCTGTGTTGGGCCAAAGTCAGTGGTTTGCATACGTATTTCTCTATTTAAGTTATATACTATATTGAGCTGGAAATGCAGCAGCAAGTGGATTTTTTTTCAAAGCAGTCCTGCTCTGAGCAGTCCTTTGTGCAATACAGAAGCAAGGTACCTCATCAGGTTGGCTTTTTGCACTAGGCAAATATTTGGCACCTCTTACCTGTTTCCCACCTTGGCTGGTTTGGTTTTCTGCTGATCTCAATTCTGCAAAATCACAGCAAAGCTCATCACTTCCATCGCTAGGCTTATTAAGTACAAAATATGTATATTTTGTCCAAAATCAGGTGCGGAATTAGTAGCTGAGGTGCACAGGCTTCCCCATTCCTGCTTCCTCGGGTACCCATGTGCCATGCTCTCTGAATCACGTCCCGTTCCTTCATCACACAGAATGGGCTTTCTGCGGGACCATTGAAAGGCAACATAAAGAATAAAGAGCCCAGGAAGGGGATGGATGGAGGTACAATGGTAACTAAGCTGGCAAAGAAAGTTATGTGGAATCAAATCACCTCACGCTTCCATGCCTTTCTGTCCTTTAAAAAATACTCTGGATGCCGGTTTGCCCTAATTGGCTCTTCATTCTGGCAAGGCAAAGAGAGCTCAGCTTCTTTTTCACTGCCTTTGTGTCCCTGCTTCTCATCCTAACTTAGTTTAGTCTTCTGTGAAATTGTTTTCTCAGCAAAGACAGAGTTGCCTCGTCTCTTGTAATTCCACTAGAATAATCCTTGGCTCTGTGCTAGCAAAGTGCTGAGCGTAGTCATTGAAGGGAGCACTGGGGAAACATCGGCGTCTGCACACATGCACCTTAGTGCTGGGGGAATTCAGGCAACTCGGAAAGCGCTGAAGATTTGCAAATATCTTTCTTTCCTTTAACACTTGCTCTGTGGTGAAGTAGAAAAGGCTCAGGAAGCAGCCAGGCAAGGAAGGCATGCCAAGTGAGCAAAAATAGTGGGGCACTGGAGGCAAATGCGGGGGGAACGAGTGCTTTGTGCAGGACCTCAGCGCATACAGATCAGGGCAGTTTGCGGGCAGGACACAGAGAGCCCTGGGACTGCTCAGCAACTGAGCTGAACGGGGCCACACCGTCAGCATCCTGCCTCCACTGACGTTACACAGCTCCTGCGAGAGGTTTTGTCCCAGAGCGCTTATGATCTCAGCTGACAGAAACCTGGAACTTACCTGCCTGTGGAACTGCGCTCTGAGAGAAACAGGCCTGGTCCTCATCGTTTAGCTAAGTAAAAGAACTTCTTCAACCAGAATAAGCAATGCCCTTATTTTTACACAGAGATATAGGGAGGTGAAGCGTGGTTCTGTTAACCTTACAATTTCTGACTTAATCATCTGAAGCCTGAGCCATGAGGTGCCAAACCCGATGGACAGCTGTTAAACACGTGTGATTTAGAGCCAGAAGCGAACGCTGTGGGAGGCCTCCTTCACACAACCAAGTGATTCTTTTCCCTTGCTAGATAAATGATGACAATAATACTGAGCTTAACAATTCCCAGTTACACTAAAGAGCGTCTCTTTCTGAGAGTTAGCCAATAGCGATTTTCCGATATTATCGACATCGCCTACAGTTCCAGCCTCATCACACCAGAGTCCTGGCAGACAGTTAGCTCATTGCTCCCCGTGGAGAGAACAGGACTTATTTCAGAGTTTATTGTCACCGTATCACTATTGTGCCTCGGGTTATCAGCCAGCATCCAAATGGCAGCGCTCGGGAAGCTGCTTATCCTGTAGCCAGATTGTTTTGTAATTTCCTGTGATTATCATCTTGCGTTTGGTTCTGAACGCTGGTCATTGCCCGTTAGGAGATTTGAGGTAGACAAGCGTGCTCCAGTTAGTATGGCAATGCCCACGTTCATAACCTGGTCATAACCCACGGCACACTGGACTTTAACGAAGTCTGATAGGAAGTTGAAAATGTTCTGTGGTTGTAACAGGCAGAGTAGATCTAAATCAGAAATAAAAAGTGACGTGGCTCAAGACAGAAGGATGTAGAGCTGGAACCCTGGAGTAGGGAGACAGCAATTGCCTTGCAATTATGGGGTCTGTCACTTAGCATTTATAATGTGCTGGGTGTCCTAAAAGATGAGAGGTTGTCATTTACTTTATGGATGTGCTTGTTTGTTATGCTGACAGGCAACAGAGTCTCAACTCAAACACCCATTGTAACTAATTAAACAGATAAACCAATCAACAAACATGGCAGAGGAGGAATCTTAATGTGAAGAAGTAAATATATTAGTTAGGGTGACCTTGCAGTGGTTCTCAGTTTAATTTTGTATAATATCATATTAATTAATTTTAATTACCTTAAAAACACACAAAGCACCACAAGGCAATAATGACAGTTGTTCCAAGATTCCATAGCCGCTTTCATGCAGAGGGATTCCAAATCATTTTACCAGCTATCTAGATTGACTTGATGAAAATGGGGATGTGTTAAAATATAACTCCCTTCCCAGCAGCATGCTGGACCAGTGCTTGCCCTCTGCTGAGCTCAGTTCAGTAACAGGGACTGCCTGGTGCAGTAATTGGCTCAGGCTTACTAAATGGTTTTTAGATACCAAGGTGAACAGCACCTTAGAAACACAGCTGGCAGATGAAAAGATGAGCTGGTACCAGACAGATAATATTTAATGGAGTCAACATGTATATATCTCTATCAGTCAGTGTCTGAGTACTGCAAATAAGCTGAGTTTGCTTTGGGTTCCACATTATAGAAAAAATCAGAATAGATTTGGGAAATTTCTTGGTCCAACCAAACATTCTCAGCCAAGTAAAACCCCTACGAAAGTTAAAAGGGCAAACAGAGTAAGGGAGGTCCTCCAAAAGATGGCTCACCGTATCTCAGATGCTACCATCAGATAGGTTCCGTTTCCTTGCAAATATTATTAAGGAAACCCATGGCTGAGTGGATGGAAGTTTTTGTTTTAGTTCAGGCATCAAAATTAACTCTTTCTTGCCCATCTATTGACTTGGACTTTGTCTTGTTCATTGGCAGTGCACTGTACTATGACTAAAGTAATATGGGAAGTCTTTGTACAACCCTTAATTTTTCCTTGTAGTTTACCTCTATTTCGGAGCAGCACAGGCATGGTGTATCTCCTATCCAGCTTTGTTGCTTTAAATGCTTTAACTGGGCGATCCATTTTCTGTCTCTCTCTTTCATAAAGCCATCTGGGTACATCAGCTGTGATGGATCATTTCAATATTTTGTCTTCTGTTTTGGAAATGGAGCTTTCCCTCCCCTTTTAGATAAAAGCTGCTCATGTTTGAGCCTCCATTTTAGCCTACCAGGCCATAAGACTTCCTGACAGCATATTTGTGTCGTGAGCGTGTGACACTGCTCCTTGCTTCACTAGGCCAGACCATAAATATTGCAGAGCCAGAGCAAGAAATGAGAAGGGGGATTTACAGCGCATAGCATCGTATGGCTTGTAGGCTAGGTTCATCCCTGGGTTAGTGCTGTTCAATTCAGAGGAATTATCCCAATCAGTGAATCTGCTCCAGTGGCAGACATGCAAGACTGGAATTTCAGCTCTGTTTTTTAACTCACTCTTGTCCAAAATATATGGAAAGTTGCTTAGCACAGGGTGCTGGGGATTTATGCAAACCTTGGTTGCAGAGAGTGGAGAGAATTGGAGGCTGGGATTTGACTTCAGCTCAATTGGTATTGAGGTTCTAAACCTGTCCAACTTCCAGATGGATTCAGGTGACAGCCAGGATGCGAACCTTGTCAAAGCTGGTAGGAAAGGACTGACAAAAGAAAAGGCTGAGGGACACTGAGGAAAGGTCCCCAGAAGGTTTTATGAGTGGGCAGATTAATTTCTTTGTTGGGAAATTCAAGGTTAGTTACTTAAAACAACCAACAAAAAAACTCTTTGATTTTTAATTGTACTTTAAAAACTGTGTTTGTTACTGGATAGCTCAACAAACTGCCTGTGTACTCAGAGCAGTAAGACAGCCAACACTTCCAAGGATACGGACTAGGAATAGAGTACAGTATTGGCAATACTGCAAGTCCCTACATCCCACCCCCACATGGTTTCATTGGGTAAGGAAGTAATGAAACTCTAAGAGGTTAAATGTTCAAACTTTCTAATCAGCCAGAGGTTCAGAACAAATAGTTTGATGTATGATCTACTCTCCTTTTTCAGCTGAGTTTTAATTTCTTTGTGGTCATTCTTATAATCTACCTGCTCACGTAAAAAGCAGTAAAAATATTAAAGGTCTGAGTGTTTTATACAGGATGAAAGGTGTTCGTGCATGCAGTAGCTGTGCAGTGTGGGCTCCCAGTGGAATCGCAGGGCAGGTGGAATTTACCCATTAGTTTAAATTTTGAAGAATGTCAGTTTATAGGGAAATCACTGAAATTGATCAAATTATCAGTTCTGCTTATTTAGAAGCAAATTAAACTTCATTATATTTGCAGTGCTTGATAATTTGGACATACAAGCTTGTAGTAACAAACAAAAACCTCTCAGTCCCACTTAGTGCCTGCCCCCCAACTTAATATGAAAACATTTGCACTTAAAATTGGTGTTTCCTGAAAGCAAAATTCAAAGACAGCCCTTGCCAAAGGAGGTGTAAGGAGCAGGGAGTGAAAAGGAAATGACAGTTATCATATCTGTCTGAACACCTCTGTGGCCTGTTGCCATAGCATCTGAGCTCTTCCGAATCACCAGCCAATTTTAACTGCTCAGCCCTCCTGTCCAGGCTGGAGGCATTTCCACAGCTTCAAATTCATTCTTCCTATGGAGAGTTAAATGGAGAGGAGGGGAGGGAGAAAGGTGTGGAGAGACCAAATAAATCAAGGTCATTTACAAAAAGGTTGAAAATGGAAAGAAAGGGAGGGGAAAGAGGCAAGTGCTCACAGTAAAACCACAAATGAAGTGCCATGATAAAAATGATGCAGTGTCCAGGCAGCCCAGTGCCCAACCTTGAAAAACCCAGGCGTAAAACATTGCTCAGTGAAGATGAATCCTTTCACCTAACCTTGTTCACAGTGACATCTTCGCAGGTTAGAAAATTACTACTTTCTCACTTTGCAGCTCTCAGATGAGTTCCTGAATATCTCGGCATATGGATGGGTAGATGGGATTGGCTCAGGCCGAGCTGAATTGGCAGAGAGATTCCCTAAATCGAGGAATATTGTGCAGTATCATTCTTTCCAGTAAGAATATAACGAGGAAAAAATCCTCCCTGAAACAAACAAAGGGACCTCAATATGTTGCCATCAAGCTGTTCTTCAGCCATTGACCAGGCTTAAACAGCTGCACTGCAGCAGAAATGCCTGGAAAAGCCACGAGGACTTCAGCAGAAGTGCAAAAGCTCTAGGAGCAAGTTGCCTGTGGGTGCCTGCTCCATTCACAACCAAAAGGATTCGTGCACCTTACATTGTAGCTCAGCCCTGAATGTGCTTTCAGCTCCATACTGCACCCATGCAGGATGGGATCACTGGTCTTCCCTTTGTCCAGGGGAAACTGAGACAGTCACTTGGAAATTGAGGTACTGTGAGGCTGCACGCTTAGATTCTCAGTTAGGAAAGGTCCTTGATGGGGCTTTTTGAGTATGCATTTTCATGTCACCAATGTCACCAATGCGATGCCCAGGGACACCCATGAATCAGAGGAGGAGTTCCCTCACTAGGCAAAGCTGAGCAAAGCTGTGTGATCTGCAAGGAAGAGGCTCTGCAAGCCAGCGCACTCCCCCTTCTCCCTCCAGCTCATGAAGTCACTTCCCAAAGGCTAGTCATTTAGCCTAGGGGAAACAGCAAAATCCTGTAATGTCCTGCTCCTTCTTACACCCCCAGGCAAAGAAGAGAGAGGATCATGGAGTATTGTGTTTATCTAATGGACTTATTACTACTTAACCAATGCAGTTTCATCAAAGCAGTGCTCTAAGCTGTTGAAGCAGGGTATGACAGAGCACCAGAGCGTGTTGGTCGTTGATAATCCTTGCCCACTTTTGATCCTGAGGCAAACTTAAGAGCCAGAATGCCTTTAGGTAATTGCTTTTAGGCACATCGACAGCAGCACGTTGAGGAAAAAGGATTCTTAGCTACCCTAATCTAACACCAAGCATGCTCCCTGCATTTTAGTCCGTGTAAGATGAGGAAGAGGACTGCTCAGACCTCCCAGGTCACCATTCCTAATGTTCCGCCCAACTGGCATTAAAAGGGGAACAGTTATTCAGGCCTCAGAAAACTAGGTAGTTCCTTGCCACAGGCAAAATGGGAGAACAAAAATGGGTGGCACCACTGTCCAAGATGCTGGGGTGAAGACTGACAAGAAAAGCCTGTGTAAAGGAAACAAGAAGCTCCATGAATTCTCCCTGATCCTTTTAGGATCAGATTCTTTAGCTGGAGAACACAGAAATAAATTACAGACCTGTCTCAAATCATTGGAGAAAAAGCTAGATAGAAAAGCAGAAGCATATGGCAATGAAAAAGCCTGCCTCACAGAATGGAAAGGAGACCTTTTCTGGTTCTAGTAATATGTCACCCTTTATATAAACTGGCCCAAAGCCCAAAGAAATGGACTGTTGCCTCCATTTACAACAAGACCATGTCAGGCCTTCTGATGGCTCTATGAATAAATGCTCCATTATCTCTTACGGATATGTTTCCAATATGTTATCTGACCCTGGGTTTATTCATTCACAAATTTGGTCATCTTTTTAACAGAAGCCGGTGCCGTACTTTTATCCAGGAATTTCAAAGAGCTCCACACATATCAGTGATTTCAGCTTGTTAAATGTCACCGAAATGGAAGCCGAGGCATGGAGAAATGAAATAAATGTATCCAAATTCATGCTGTGAGTCAGAAACAGAGCCAGAAATAGACTGGCATTGAACATACCAGAAATGATGAAAGGTCAAGTCTAAACCCCGGACTCACTAGTTAGATGAAGCTGCCTCTTTCCACTGACTAGAGCCAGGATTCGCTGTGTGCACAAAGAACAGCTGATAAAATGGGTGCTCTTACATCGCCTGCCCAGTTCTTGCCTGTGCTAATCTCTCATTTCCCCGTCTACGTTTGTGTCTTCCTGCTCATCAGAAGGTGTCTAGCAGCACCCTGTAGCCCGTATTTCAGTGGTACCTTTGAACCAGCGTTACTTGCAGCCTTCCAAGAGCTGTCATCTGAGTGAAGGAGGGGAATGCCTCAGTTGGGTGGTTGACTTTATTTTTCTTGCAGAGGTTCGTATCGCAGCTAAGCAGATTACATAAAAGAGTCACTGCTTGATGCAATTTGTGTTAGTTCATTAAGCACAAGATATGATTAATGTGAACACTTCTTTAATCAACCGAAGATGCTGTTACAGACACTTAAAAGCCCTGTGTACTTCTGCTCCTTTCTCCATATTACTTCTCTGCCCTGATATGCAGCAGATCAGGCAGTTCACAGTCTCTACACACCAGCGCAGAGCAATTTTGAGCCATGGTAGCAGTTCTAATACCAGAGAAACTGGAAAAGAACCATCTTCTTCCCCTCATTTTTTCCGTAGCTGTTGCAGTTCTGCCAGGTGCCTGGGCTGTTATGCGCCAGGAAGGAATTACTCCACTAACTGAGCTACAAACGGCTGTGCAATGCCTGAGCAGGATGTGGAAGGACTGGTTACCTCCCTCAGATCTGCTTTTCACCCAGCAAACCACTACCATGCCTGCCTGTTCAGGCTAACCCAAAAAGAACCGAAGGGACATTTATTGTCATCTTCTTTCTTGGTTCTCTCTGCCCCCGAGCCACTTTGACATAACAGTTATTGTTTCTGTCATTAGCCTCATAAAGATATGAATGGATAGAGGCTTTGCTTGCATTTTACCTCATGGTAGCTGTGCTGTATTTCAATACCCTTTGTTACCAGTCTTGTTATTTCACTAACAAACGTCTGTCTCCTCACCATCTCGTTCTTAGAACTACATCTGCCGCCGGCTGCAGTGGTTCAGCCGAGTGGCTTGGCTGCGTGTCCTTGCTGTAAGGGCAGCTACTTGGCATCTCTTTGCCCAGTCTGGTATGATCAGACCACAGATCAAGCTAAACAAAGGGACGCAGACACTGCTTACAATTCGCTTTGGCTACTCACTGCGGTCTGGTGATTCTCCATCACATCTCTGCTCATTACAAATACAGATAACAGACCATCGTCAGCTGAGTAGCCTCATCCTTAAGAGATAAAACCCGCGTGCTTAGATTGGCAGCCTTGTTCTTGCCTAATCTCACCTTGGAAAGCACAGTAATTGCAGAAACATAGGAAGGATGTAAAGAGTAAGGGGGTGAGAACCCCGGAGAAAGCCTCTTTCTAATTCTCCCCTCTGAGCTGTGGGCTTGCACAGCTTCCTAGCCACATCTTTTCTGAGAACCGTGCATTTACACTGTGTATTGTAAGGAAACGGTCCTTTACAAAAATTCTTTTGTTCAAATAAAAGCAGAAATAAACCTTATGCCTGGCCAGAGGAATAATGGCAACAGAACGCTGGGTAAAAGAACTCCTTGTGCTCAAAGCCTAACTGGTACAATGGGCACCATGTACAAAACATTCTCCTTTTATGCTAGATTTCCTCTATTTACCCTGTTTTGTTTTTTCTTAGAACAAAAGCAACATCCCTGTGCTCAGATGGCCTTGGTGTCAGATGGCTGTCTTTTGACCCTATTCTTCTGCAAACAATCAAAGCAATGAAAACAAGGTTGTTCACGTTGGAGTTCAAGCTGTAAACCAAGTCGGGTCAGGCAGGTGCAGTCCTGCTAATGGTACGCGTGGCTTGGAAGGGAACTCCTGCCCCAAATTCTGCACTTGGCTGCAGCAGACAGATCCAGACGTGTTTCCTAATGGGTTTCGATTCTCGCTGTGGTCTAAACCAGACCTTTTAATGTTACTTTGAAGTTGGTTTTGGAGAGAGATCCGATAAAGCCTGTAATCCAGGTCCAGATTTCCTTCTTGGCTGGCTTTTTAGCACATATTCCAAGCCCCCATCGTACGGCTATTCCCGATCTCATTGCCAAGAGCTATCTCCTTGCCCGTGGTGAAAATTTATACCAAAGCTTTTGAGACGGTTTCCTCTTTTAACTCATGCTACTGCAGCCTCCAACTCTGAGCCAAGACTTAAAAGAGTTATAAAGGAAAATAAATAAATAAATGAAAAAGCTTCCAGTTTCTAAAATCTATGACTTAATATTGATTTTGGAGATCCCATGAATTGAAACAAGCCTCCTGTGCAGAAATCCTCCAAAGATACCATGTTCACCTTTCCTTTTGACACATTTTATCGATCCCCATGTTTGTGCCACATGAATGATGGATTATTGCATATCAAACCTTGCAGTAGTCATTTAATGCCTTTGAATAAAACATTTCTCACAGATTAACTGAGCAGTTTTAAGCGAACAACCATTTTCATCTGTTTTAAATTTTCATGGGTACTTTCCTGGAGAACAAGTACATTGTTAATAATTGAAGGGATTGAGACCTTGCTAATCTCTTTGTATTTTAATAAAGTCCTGTTGCACCCTAGTCATTTATTTTTTTAATCTCAGCATTTATAAAAATTCATTAAATTTAGTTTCCCTCACCTTTGAAATTAATAATCCTGAGATTACATGAAAAGAAGTGATTGTTCTTGTACCAGGGAGCTGGAATTTTATTGTGTCCAGATAGCTGCAAGTGTGCCTTGTGATGGATTCAGTGGATGAGAGGAGAGAGCAACATTTTTCAGTGGCAGCAGAGATGTATTGGAAGAGCAGGTTTAGAAACAGAAGGAGGTGGAGGGAGGAAGAAGCTAGGAGAGGAGGGGACTGGAAGAGAAAGAATAGGGAAGCGGTTTTGTCGTAGGCATATGAAAACAAGACAAAGTGTTGGTAGCTAAATAAGTAGAAGTGTGGATGAATGCATTCATCTCTGTAATACGATTTTCTCATTCTGTCTCTTCATCCCTCCATCTACAATGCAGTTTCAGTGACCTGTGTGACTCCTTCTCCAGTTCACCTTTTGATGTCTCTCACTCTCCATCCTTTCCTGTGTCTCAGACCCCAGTTTGAATCTTCTCTGCCTCTGCTGAGAGCTTCTCCAAGCTTGACTTTACATGGTCCCGCTTCTCTTTTTCAAATACAATTACTTCTTTACACACAGCCCCAGGATTACATTTCAAAGGAGAAGAGAAAACCCAACAGGTACATTATTTCTTTTATCATTTTCAGGACAATGTCAACCCTTAGAATGCAGCTCTGAAAACTATTGCATTCCACTAAGGTTCATTAAATTCAGTTGTAAGATAGAGCATGCTTGGTATATGATAAGAAGATTACTGAAGGCTCCCACAGATGCTGTGCGTTAGTCTTAAATAGAACAGCAATTGAATGGAGAGGATTTGGCAGCAGTAGTGAAAAAATAATAATAATAATAATAATAATTGCATTAGGTGCCCTCATCAGAGGTTGGTTGTGCACACAGAGAAAGGGGTTAGCTCTAACTCTGTTAGTACATATTGTTGTGACCAATAGATCGCTGCTGATTCCAGCCACTCGAGCTATTCTGCTTTCAGTGCTACATGCAGTAGTTGCCCTTTGGTTTGAAGGGACTGTGTTGAGAGGGTGGTAATCAAACACTCGTGACATAAACGGAGATCTCTGCCTCCTCTGAGAATCCCTTTGAAACATTGCCTGTCTGATATTTGACCATCCTCTGCATAAATCTGTGCCAGGTATTAAAACCACCGAAAAGATGCTGAAATGCTGAGATAAGTTGATGTGTTGGTGGGAGGAACAGGCATTGGACGGGGCAGCGCAGCTGGGGTTTAGATTGACAGACTTCTCTGTGAGTGATTTCAAACGGCAAGTTGTGAAAACCTACTGTGAGAAAGAGCTTAAAACTACTCTGCATTAAATCTTCCTCCAGAGGGGAAAATCTTTCGCATTTATAATCAAGTTTCTGCTTAGCTGTTTACTGATGAGCTCGTGGCGGAGGTTTGTGAAGGGCAGAATCAGTGCAGGAGACAGACTTCTGAGCGGTGCTGCTGTTGTCAGGCTAAGCAGGTTGGGTTTGATCAGTGTTGAGGGTGGGACTTCTGCAAATAAATGTTACTGTACTGCTAGGAAGGGTTTTCAACGAGAACAGCAGTGTATTAGGTACCTCTGATGGGGTCCTGTGGTCACAGAGGGTGGCATCAGACACTGCTGGGTGGATTAGATGTAAACCTGAATGTCTGAGTACCTGTGAACTGGGCTGCCTTCCCATCCGCAGGCTAATATTCTGCCTATCTTTATTCCCCCTGGATTTGCACAAGTTAGAGCTCCTTTCACTTCCTATTTCAGGCTGTGTAGCATCATCCTTAAACAGCTGTCACATTCCACCCAAGGTGGAATTTGCTGTGTTACAGTGGTGGGTAGTGATTTCAGGCTTCACACAGGAGGGATATCACATGGAAACTGAACTAAACTCTGGGCCGTGATCTAGCAACTTAGGCACTTCTGGGACGCTGGATTATCCATGTGCAGACAGCTTCCCAGAGCCAGACACAGCTGGCACAGCTGTCTGTATCACCCCATCCCTGGCCCTGCAGAGGCACATCCACAACGTTCCTTCTTGAGGTGTTCCTGGCTACTGCAGTGCTTCTGGTCGTTCTCCTTCATGCCCTGGGCTGGTTCCCAGTCGCAATGCAAAGGTTGGACTTCCATAGCCGATTTTCATCTTGACCTTGTAGGACCAATTTCACCTAGGGTATAAGCTTCCCTGAGCAGCCAGGGAAACAACATACAAGAGCAGTTAATGGATGGGATACCTTGTATGTGCTCAGTGTTGCCCAGCTCTGTTGTACAGTAAATCAGGTCCAAAACACAGTCAAGCAGCACTGAAAATCACCTGATTTGCATTTACTGCTCCTGCTGTGCCTTCCGTTATGGTCCTTGGCTCTTGCATCTACAGCCAGTGAAGAAGGTTCCCTCCTAAGGCAATAAATAGCTGGCTTGTCCTCTCCTTGAAAGTGAAATAGAGGCCAGTTTACACCTTTCCACTATGCATTTGTTTAGAGCAGTTGCCTTCTACCAGGTCAACAGCCTGTCCCTCTGTACCTACTTGTCTCTGAAAGATACGACTGCCACTTTCCTGCAGTCCAGGCCCAGTTGACTGTGACTGATGGCTTTGCTTAGACCTTGGGAACTTCAGGCCAGTGGTACCTCTCAGAGGAAATAAGGATTTAGCCTTTTTAGAAAACAAACGACTTGTCTGGAAGTTCGCTCTCTCTGGGGTATAATGCAATCAGTGCTCACACGACTGCTGCACGTACTCCCTGTGACCAGAGGCTGGAGGGTAATGCAAGCCTGGGCTCAGCTGCAGGCTCTTTGTGCTTCTGTGACATGGTCTTATTTGGGCTGGAAGTGCAGCGATTCCAGTGGACTTGTCACCTGGAGCTCCAGCCTCTCGATGATCATATATTTGCAACTGGCTTATCCCAGGCTGACCTCTTTTAGCTGCTACTTAGCAAATGCACAGCCACGTGCATGACCATGAGACATGGGTATGCGGCCGCACATCCCTGAATCATATGTGCTGCTCCGTTCTCTCTCCCCCTGCTCTCTCCCAGTGCTCTTCCATGCATTTTTTACCATCTAACAATCAGAATTATGCAGCTTAATCTCCTCAACACACAGGCTGGCATGGGCATGTGCTTTCTTGCTTGTACATGGAGCCAGGCACACGATCCCAAATTCACAAGCAGTGATACTCAAAAATACTTATTGTTTTTTTCTGTCTTGTGCATTTGTGCTCACAGTTCCAGCACTTGTTCTTTGAATCACAAGCATGGTCACTTTGGCCTGTATGGACGCTGGCTCTCATACTTCCACAACCAGTCTCACAATCCCTCAGACCTGGTCGGTTTTGCACGGGCAGACACCATCCCTTGAAATCATTGGGTCTGTGTTCACACCACTTCACGACGTACTCTGTATCAGGGAGGAAGCTGTCCACGCCACGCTCCCCTGCATCACACAGCCACTGCCAGCACAGAGCGCGCAGGAATGCATGTTTTTATTTTTACTTTACTTAAGATGGACAAAATTAATGAAGTGAACTTCGCTCTAGGATGGGTAAAGCAGCTGTGGGAATGTTTGGAAATCATGTTACATTCAAGGTCCGTTATTCTTTAATATCCCCATTTCCCCAGGTGTAGTTTCAGATATGATCTATGGGTGAATACTGAGCCAGCTGTAACCCTGACAACAGTGACCCAGATGGTAATCAGCAAAATGGACTAATTGAATAATGTTGAGTTAGAATCGGTGCTTTGCAGAACTCGGTTAGACCCTGCAGTAACTCGGTGTAATTTAAAGATGCTGAGTGAATTTCACATTCTCTGCTCGGATCCCACACCTGGAGACGCTGAAAGGAACTTGCGTACGGAGACAATAGGAGAGAAGTGGCCTGGTGCAGCATGGGGAAATCTTTCTGGAATTAAAACAGCTGGATTTATTTATCCCCATAAAACCCTTTGAGGACCTTGAATTCCCTGGAGACACAGCTATACCTTACCCGTTACGGTTATATTCAGGGGCAGATCTGCCATATCCAGCAGAGTTGGAGCACCATGGCTGTATTTTTAGGGCTGTCCCTTAATTTCTGGGGCTGATCTGTGCCCTGAAAAGGGAGGACCACGGCTCAGGTTTGTGCATGCTTTTTGCTCAGCCAGAATACTCACCCAGGTTGTTAGCATGAAACTCTTTTCACGTGTAACGTGCCACAGTGACAGGGACAGCAGTGGGCTGGGTCCCCATGGAGTATTTGTGCTGAGGGCCAGCATAACTCTGAGAGGACACAAGCAGAAGGAGCGGCATTAAATGAGTCAGCCCACATAGAGAGATGTCAGCTGCTGGATGGAGAACATCCAAATGATTGTCAAGAAGAGGTGAGGAGCTGGGTCACCACGAGCACACAGCTGCAAGGCTGGGCAAGGCTGGGGGGGGCACACAGGGCACCCCACGTACCCAGGGCCTGCGTGTCTGGGAGCTTTGGATCAGTCTAGATACAGCAATAGAGAGGGGTGACTGGAAGGAGAACGGACAGTTTCCCTGAATGGAAGGGGCGTTGTCTTGCTGTCATGAACCTTTGAGGCCCTCTTTGGCAGCCCTAGCAAGGAGAAGAATAATGAGCAGTGGCCAGCAATGTTGCTGTGCAAAGAGCATTCCAGCCAATTGATTTATGGGGCAACTAAATAATTCAGCCTGCCCCCTGCAACGCTTGTATTAATTCTTCCTCTGTCACCAGGGCTGAGATGTGCCTGGGGAACAGCTACGGGCTGAGAGCACCCGCTTGGCATGCTCCTCTTCCTCACTGGGCCTGGGATGCTGGAGCTGGGACCAGACAGGAGAGTATAAAAGAAAGGGGTAACTATAAGTGTGTCTGCATCAGGGCAGCTGAGCTTGTCTGACTTGTTTTGATATTTAAGTGATAAATCTTCATTTGGAGAGCACATTGAGAGTGTGGGGTTGATAAGAATGGAGGCTGGGGGTGAGATTGACTGCCTTCTTGTTAGCATAGGTAATGCTGCCTGAAATACCTGCTTCTAAAACTTGCCTTTTTCCTGTCTACGTTTTGCCTTCAGGCTGTCCAGGGAAGGGGTTGAGTCACCATCCCTGGGGGTCTTCAAGAAACATGTAAATGTAAAACTGAATAGCGTGGTTTAGTGGCGGACTTCAGACGAGGTTAAAGGTTGGACTAGATGACCCGAGAGACCTTTTGCAGCCTGAATGATTCCACAGTTACCTTATGCTTCATCCTTCCCTTTTATCTTTTTGGCTGTTGACCACCTGTGTCTTCTATTTTTCTTCTGGCAAAGGAAAAACCACAGAATGCTTTAAATCAGGGCCAGCAGGTGTTGCCATAAGTTAAAAGTCACATTCACCTTCTGAATAAAGACTGCGTAATTGGCATGGCTTTACTTCAAAGCGCAGGGCCCTGCAGCTCTGTTCCCTCTGTCCCGTAGTCCAAAGCTCTGCAGGACTTGTCCAGCTGCTAGGGGTCGTGTGGGAGAACTAAAGAAGTCCAAGCAACTTTTTAGTCAGCATAATTCTTGCAGGGTCTGCAGATGATCCAGGAATAGTTCTCGGATGAACAAGGAGCCCAGAGCGATGCAAGATAATTGCCGAGGACAAGACCGGGTCAGTCCAAGCCTGGAGCAGCCATCAATTTAACCACGGTAATTCCAGCAGACGTGCACAACTTTGTCCCTGCTTGGGAGCAGAGATCAAGGGAACCTCAGAGCTGCAGAAGCCTGAAGAGCTTTCTCCTGTACACAATCGCTCCAGCTACGGTGATTGTTTGCGTGCTGCTAACTCCATTGAAGTGTAACGGCGCCAGAAATGCTACAGCTGTAATACGTTACTCCTAAAAATGAGTCCGTTCATGGAAGTTGCTGTCCCCAGTGTGAAAATTTCAAAGGTCCGTCAGTGGATAGGGTTTGGGAGGGAAAAGTCCGGAGAGAGATGAGGACACTGAGGTGTAGGAACAGGGCGGA
The DNA here is from genome assembly GCA_011075105.1 of Heteronetta atricapilla. Classification (NCBI taxonomy): domain Eukaryota; kingdom Metazoa; phylum Chordata; class Aves; order Anseriformes; family Anatidae; genus Heteronetta; species Heteronetta atricapilla. The sequence goes on along the minus strand of CM021754.1, from coordinate 3,115,855 downwards.
GGGTGGGAAGGAGGCTGACAGCGTGCTTTTGTCAAGATAGTCAGGGTGACACCTGACATTTCAGAAAGCTGTAAAAAGCCAGAAAGTAAACAAGCCTCATTAATTCCAGCAAAGGGCAATGTACTTAGCTGCCAGCTTCTGCTCTTTTCTTCGGCTTTTCCCCATATTGTCTAAGGACTTCATTATCGTAAACAGCTTCACAAATTGCATAACAAAGAGAGCTTTAAAATATTTAAAGAACAGTTGGATGGTAACCCATATTCCTTGAGAGAGAGGGTCCTTGTCTTCCTGTTTTCCATTGCCATAGATCCCTCCTTTTCTATTTGTCACCTTGTCTCCGTTCCCTCAACGTCTTCTTCCTTTCTCTCTGCTTCTGCCTCTCTCCTCCTCCCTCGGCTTCTGGCTGTGCCAGCCCACACACGTGCCTTCCTAACGCCTCCGGTGCTCGGCACAATTCCTCTCCTAGCTGCTGGGAAGGAAGAGATTTGGGGTGGAAAATTTAATGAGGTGATCCATAAGCCAGCTGTTTCCCATTTGTGTTTGTTTCTTGCTGGAACGAGATAATTTGTACATCCACCTGGCAAACTGAGGGACAGAGTGTCGGGGTCGGGGGCACAGGCAGACTTTCACGTGCGTTTGCTCACGTAGGAGCTGGGGGATGCGGAGCCGTAGCCCCAGGCCCCAGGTAAAGGCAAGCTCAGCCCCACCCCAGGCCGTGCCCTGCAGAAAGCTGCCAGGAGGAGATAGGCGAGCAAGGTGCCTTGCAGACAGAGGAAAGCAGCTTGAGGAAGCAGCTGACACCGAAGAGCACGCACAGCGGTGACAGACATTATTTGCAGAGGTGCCAAATCATTTCTGCAGGCGATTTCAGTTCAGGCGCAGGGTAGCGAAACCACGCTCCCTCGTAATAACCTTTCGTGCTGAGGAGTGCCTGGAATGGATGCCAATTCAGCCAGGGGTGCTCGTGGTCTGTTGGCCTATGCACACTATTAGAAGATGCTGCGTTGTGAGGTGTGAAGCATCGTATTCCGGCAGTGAATTTATTTTTAAAAATGAAGGACTTGCAGCCTGTTCCTGTTCGTGGGCTGGTCCCTTTTTGAATGACCTGAACCAAAAAAGCCTCAGACTCATCCGCAGTGACTAGAGACAGCTCTCCTGCTTCACAGAGCTTAGTTTCTTTCTTGCTGCTAAATTCTTGTGAATTCAAACCAGGCACAAGTCAATAGAACAACAAGGGTTGTTTTATTATTTAACAAGGCTACCCAGGGTTATAATCAAAGTGAAACCAACTGCTAGTTCAAATACCGTGCTCCAGGATTTCAGTCTCACTGCGTGTACTAAGGCTGGGATGTGGCGTGATGTTGGAGATTTGGTTACTCCAAACCTCGGGCCACGTAGGTGGGCACAGATGTAATACTGCTGGGCAGTCTGGGTGCTGTAGGGCCAGACGCAGCCAGGCTGCGTGCAGGGACATCATTGCCCCCGGGCTGCCCTGTGCAAACTCAGGGTGATCAGAAGAGGTGTGACATTCTTATCTTATGGCTCTTGGCTTTCTGCATAAAGAAAAAAAGGGCAAAAATGTACCCATTCTCACTTGAAACAAATCCAGCACAGATACGAGAGGTGAGAGTAGCTGCTTCTTCGGTCGGAGGATCAGCCGGAAAGCCGTCTCCTCTCTTCTGCATCCCACCTGCCCCTGCTTCAGAAGTTTCCTGTTACACGAACCTGAAATGCACTCTCTGCTAGCCATGGCTTGTGGTTAATAGCGCTGCTAAATTCAGTGCCACCGGGATCTTTCCTCCTGCTGGAGAATCACCATGGAGACCCTGATGTGACTGTGTACCCAGCACACCTCTTGGCCCTGGCATTAATCCTTCTGCAATGTACCACAAAGTCAGCTCTAGCTTGGAGGAGTGATCAAATAAATATGAAAACTGCTCCCAGAGGAGGTAAATATTCGCTAGACAAGCAGAAAGAAAAGCAATAATATACCATGTAAGCTACTGCCTTTTATTAGCTCAGCTCCCTTTTCTCCCCTTGTAAAGTATTGTTGCACTGTTATATTAATCTTTACTCTGCAGCAAATTAAAGCAGGGACAGTTGTCAGAGTATTATTAAGAACATCTGTTTAATTAGGGCTGCCTTTGCATCAATTTGAGAGAGAAGTGTAACACCCCTGTTCATCCACTCCTGCTGTCTCACTCCCCCTTCCTACCCTTCCCCGGCTACGTTGAGTGCCGGAGGAGGAACGTGCGGTGAATGCAGGTGCACCTGGGGCCTCCGTGACACCTCGTTTCCTCCACTCGTGAGAGGTGTCAGCTCCTCCGATTAATGCTGGGGAAGGAGGCAGGGCAGGCGGGGAGGTATAGCTGTCGTGAGGTTTTTTTAGTGATCTCTGTCTTGAGAGCCTCTCTCCCTCCTTTATTTCCCCCAGAAAATAATTTGGAATTCTGTAAAGTGATCACGAATAACTATTAATTATCATTAGCAATTTGCCATTCCAGGCCAGCCTTTCATCTGGGGATCTCAGAGCAGTTTTACAAATGCTAATTAATCGAGACTACTTCATGAAGTAGTCTGTTAAACTCATTTTACAGGGGTAAATCAAGGCTAAGAGATACAAAGTGCCTTGCTTGAGTCTTTGGTGATGCTGACAGTGGGACCCAGACTGCCCGGCTGCAAACTGTGCTGCATCCACTCCAGAGGTGAGGTTCTCAAATGCTCACCTTCACTGCAGCGCCGTGGCTGGATGTGGCATCCCCCCGACACTTGCAGAGTCACTGAGGTTTCACCGCAGCCATTTCTTCATGATGAGAAGGTTCACAGGAGACAGGTCCACTGGTAGCGATAAAATACAATGGTCCACATGCGGTCTGCTTGCGATTGCCATGATTCGAAGAGCAATACAGAGTTGCTCTAAGCATATTCTGTTCTTCCTTAAGCATTTGTTACTGGTCTTTGTCAAGGCTGTGATGCAGGAGGCTCTGACCCACTCAAAAGAGTTCTTACAGCCCTATGCCTGCCTGCCTGTCTTTCTCCGAGTATCTCTGCATTTCGATGTGTCTCCAGGTTGCAGTTTCTGATTGTCTAGGCACCGTTCCTTCTGTATTTATGTAGCCACTTACACAGGCAGCCAGCAGTGAATTAATCATTATGTCCACAGCCTCGGCTGGGAGAGGTATTGACTCACAGATACAAGTCCAGGAGGCCAGGAACTTGTTAGGTACCTGATAAGACTAAACTTCATTTGGAGCTGCCCAAGATGTCAGGATTGACTTAATGAACTAACTTTGTGAACTATGAAGGTTGGAGCTCAGCTCTGCGCCACTGCACAGGAAGCAGGGTTTGTCTGATTGGCCTTACTCAGCGCGCAGCGGGTCGGCCTGCTGCAGTTCCCAGCCTTTCAGGGAAGCGCTTCCAGCGAGGAACAGTTACGAAGTCACGAGGGTTGAGAAAAGCAGCTCTAACTTCTCCCCTTTCTCTTCTTCATGCTCTGTCTGTCCCATCGCATGTTTTTAAAAATTAGACATTTTGATAGAGTCAAACCCTTGTCTCCATTTAGCACAGACCACTTTTCCCTAGGAGTGCATTCCCGGAAAGGTCTGCCTCTTCGCTTGCATGAAGTGTTCACTTGCTCAGGCTATCTGATGAGTTAAGCAGGCTTCGAGCTGCGTCACGTCACTGGGCTCAAAGCAGTCCATACCTGTGTGTGAATCCAAATGCCATTGAGGAGTCTGAGATACTGTAGCAAGAGCTGGTTTATATTCTAGGAACAGAAAAAAATATATATAAATTGTAGCTCAGTTTATAAGTGCAGGGAAATATCTGCAGTTCTGAGATAGTCTAAAGAATCTGGACTCTGAATCTTTGAGGCTTTCCCATCATTATAAGAATTAGCCATATAATTAGGTATTATCTGAGAATTATCCATAAATACTCACCACAACACGATATTTGCTAAGTAATAATTAGACTATGAAAGGAACTCAAATAATACCTTTGTCTAGAAAATTAAAGGCCCTGCACTGCATTTATAGAGCACCATGCTGAGGGGGTAATAGGGTTTAAAATTGCAGTAAATTACAGCTAGACCAAATCTCAGCCCCCTTAAGCATAAGGAAGCTACAGGGCAAAATAAAATCAGGTCTTCTAAGAAATTTCAGAGTCAGACAGCTACGCAGAATCCATTTTTTTACGGCAAGTGTGAAATGAAGTCAGTGAAAGATGCAGGCATCACAGTGTGCTTTGCCATCCAGCTCCAAAGGAGTTGTTTGGCTGGCAGCAGCATGATGGAAGGCGCACAAACCATTTCTGCTGCGAGGGTCGATGCTGTGCAGGGGCTGGCAGCTACAACATCCCCCATTGACTTCCGAACTTGGGCTCTTCTCAGGAATGCAGGACTTTTATTTTCTGAACTTTCACTGTCTTAGATGGTGTGAAATGAGAACTCCTCCAGATGGAAGGGATTTCAAGGGACAGTTACGTTTTGCTTTGCTTTGCAATGTTTCATGATCCTCCTGATGAGCACAGCAGAATCTTACGTATTTATTTATCATCATTAGAGATTTTGAACTGAACCTAAGGAAGACAAACAAGCAAATTTCACTGAATTTTGTATTTCCCTTGGATTCAGTTCAGAATCGCAGGGAACAAGCACAGCAGGCCCTCAATTATGCAGCAAGCCTTTGCTGCCTATGACAAAGTGGTGAGCATCTCAAAGCAGACCACAAAATTAAAGGAGAATGTGAATGGTACCTCACTTTTGTTTCAACTTTGCCCTCCCTCGCTGAGCACGGTGTGAAACAGGGAGAGTAACCTTCCACGGGGGCCTCCATCTCCGGGTTCACTAAGCTTTTTAACTTTAGTTCACCAAGCTGAACTAAACATGGCTTAGGGCTGAAGTTGTCTGGCTTTTGCATGCTGGAACTTGGAACTTGACCACTGAATGTAGTACGTAAGGTTGTTTTTTGTCCCCCCCTCTCTCAATCTGGTTCTGTTGATTTTAGTACTGGTGGTTTCTGTGCAGCAGCCAAAGCCCAGTGCCGTATCCTGGCTGGGTTTACTGAAGTAGCGTTGCATCCTGTGGGTGGTTGTCGGTGGCTTTTTCAGGAATAAAAGCAGCATTCAACTTCTGGAAATGGAAAAAAAAGAAGGGCGTGCTTCTTACCTGAGCCTTCCTTATTCCTCTTCCTGCGTGCTTTGCTTGTGGGATTACCCTCCAGACCACATTTATGTTTCCTCTCCTGTGCTACCAAACCTCTAAATGGATACTTTGGTGCCTGGTGCAGCTTGATCAATAATACTTGCTGTCTCTTAGTTACCTGTGGAGAGGGACTATAAATGAGAACAAGCAATTCAACAGGGGGCTGTAACCACTGGCATCGGTCCCCCCCTGCAACAGCCGACACGTGACTCCTTTTGCCTTGACACCACAAATACCAAGCTATCACGTGCTCTTTTCTCGCCTCCCCTGGTTCCCGTTGTGCCCTAGCTTACCTTACGTAGCCTCACAAGTCACACTCAGAATAGATTTTGACATCCCAGTTTTGTTCTGAACCGTTTGCTCTTAATTTGTGAGTCACATACGTCTGATCTTTGAATGGTGTTTTCTAATTAGAGCCTTGCGTTGAACGGAAATTCAGTCTTTGTGTGCCTTAAACGCCTCCCCGAATAGATCAGAGCTGGTGCAAGGTGCTGGTGCAGCTTTGTAGCGGTTGGGATCCTCTGCAGGAGGGGACCGCAATGAGCAGATTCTCACGTCACACCTCGTGCCATCGCGATGCCTCAGGCCTCCCCCAGTGCAGCTGAGCAAGGGCTCTGCTGGCACAGAGGCAGCGCCCCTTGAAGCGGTGATTTTTGGTCCAGAGACCTGGCTGCTCACACTGGGGTGTGCAATGCCACCACCCCGCAGCCACCAGCCGGTGCGAGCAGGTGACGGTTGGGAGTCTGGCATCCAGATTTAATGCCTTTTTTTTTTTTTTTTACATTCTCCCTCTGGCAAAGTCCGTAGGTCTCAGGAGGTCTGAATCCTGCCCCAGTTATTCAGTAAGAGAAAGTGGATGTGAAATTTTCATACCATTAGGAAGTAACAGCTGAGGAAAGAAAACAATTTGTCTAAAAGAAAAAAAAAAGTGTTTGAGGGCATCGATGGTACTTAAATCTGAGCACAAAGTGCAGTATAAACATTAGCTGCTGTGCAGGAAGCTGTATCAATTGAAGTCTCAAACAGATTTAAAAATTGTTTTTATTAAAGCTTAGCAGTTCCCCTTTCAGCCTTTTTATTGTAGGTTTTAAATTCTAATGTGTGCAGAGGACAAAGTAGGTGACTTAAACCTGCCACTGCCCAGTGAACTCTGGCTTTTTGCAGCAAATACTTCATGATATTCGGGGAGCCCTCTGCCCAGAAGGCTCTGAAGTCGGCAGCAGGGGACAAGATGTGCTCCTGTGCTCTGATCCGTGAAGGATCTGCGCTGCGTTTGCTCGCTTCCCAGAAGTAAACACCCGCCTGGTGAGGACAGAAAATGGAAGGGCAGCGCCGTGCTGTTAGCGTTAGAACTGGCTTAAAACACTTGTCAGTTTGGCTGTGGATTGCTGGAAAAATAAAACAGTCCGTGTTCACTCAGCTCCTCCACCAGCTCGGGCTGCCCAGACCTGCTGCAGGAGCTGCCGGTTGCCATCCGGGTGCCCAGGCCCTGGAGCTGGGCGCTGTTCCCCAGCTGGATGGTGAGAGGGCCTCGTGCTGCCCACCGGGCGTCTTTATTCCGCAGAGCTCTGTGCGTGTCACCGCTGCACCTCAGCCCCAGCCGTATGTAACCCGTATCTCTACCCAAAATTACCGTCTGCCTGGCGGTGGGAGGAATGTTTCACACGAGTGCTCTGTAATCTGCTGCCATCAGACTCAGCCAGGTTAGCGCAAACATAGCATTTATGCCATGTGAGCTAAGCTGACCGATTATGACTGAAGTGGATCAAGGAACGCTCTCGAGAAGCAATCTGTCCGCAGAGCTGCAGAGATGGAAACCTTGACAGAAGGGCAGTAACGGCGCTGCGAGGCAGGGAGACAGCGTCTTAAACTTCTCCAGCTGGCTCGCACAAGGGCCATCTTTTGGAAAAGGCATTCTGGCACCGGTGAGCTGAGTTTCCTCAGCACACGCGGGGCCACCCCGGTGTGGTGTCAGCATAAATCCCAGGGCAGCTTTTGTAGACTTTATTGTGTGGCTTGCTGCCTCTCAGCCAGGTTTCCCCAGTGCGTTTGGGTAGATGGGTGAATCTTTTTCCCTTGCTGTTGCCCGTTGTGTAATGTCACTTCATGCTGCTAAACAAGCAGGCTGTGGGCTGCCTCAGCAGTGGTTCCACGTCAGCCGGAGCTGCTCCTCCTCACTCCTCCTTGTCCTCATGCTTTCAGGTTTGACTCAGGATTTTTCCAGCAGTGGCAACATAAAAATGAGGCAAGGAATTGCATCTTGCTCGCTCCAGCAGAGGGCTGTTAATACCCCTTGTTCATCAGCTCTCCCACCATTATGTCAGCAGAATAATTCTGTTCTCAGGCTCTGTAGTTTAAATTCCCCCCCAAAAAAATAAGTATCCTACAGGCAGTATCTAGGTAGGCCACAGCATGCTTTGTGTGCTATGCTGGATCATTTTCCTGACACTTTCTGAGACTCCTGCACTTAATCTTATTTTCCCGTCTTCGCTTTCTCCTGCTTCTTCTGTTTACACAGCCTCGAAAAGCCCAGCTATGCTGATTGCAGACATTTCCATATTCCAGCCCCCTGGCACGTTAGGGATAAATCCCACTGCTTTACAGTGATGCAGCCCTCGGTCAGCTTCCTCAGTCCCCAGCAGGCTTCCCCTCTGCAGCTTCTCTCCATCCCACTGCTGGGACATGGGATGCCGCACTCTCCCTGGTGAGCTTTGGGTCTCAGGCTGTAGATCCAGCAGCTCTGAAGCTCTTACTGCAAGGCAGAGATCCCACATGGCAATAGAGAGCAATTGGCACCATCTGCCAGCGTGCAAAGCCTCGCAGGCTTTTCTGTAGCTGGAGATTTCCTCCGCTGCCACCTGTATGCCATTTAAATTACGTACGCATCCCCTCCGTGATATCTTTGTTTCCAAATAAAAGGCAGAGATGAGACTGCAGAATGTTACTAGGCTGCCGAATTTTCAAGCACTGTAAATCTGCCATGTGTCATTTGGAGTCGTTTGGGCTTGGGTTTTGCCTGGTTCCCTCTGGGAAAATGAGAAGTATCCTCCTCCTGGGGTCAGACTGCTATTTTACCTACCGGCCACTGAGCACATCCTTCGGAGAATGACTTTCACTCTGCAGCACATCAGCCTGGGTCAAAACCAGAGGGAAAGGGCTTAAAGTCCCATTGTTTTCCCTTCTTGAGCTCTTCTTCCCCGTCTTATCTCTTTCTTCTTTTTTTAAACTTTAAAAAAAATCAGGGCATGGTACTGAGCTTTGGAGTCAGGGTCCCTCGCGGATTATTAGCACCAGTAATGAAGAGCACAACTTTACGAGGACAAGGAGTTTGTTAAACTCATTAATTTTATTCATAATAGGGAATTACTGTGCAGCAAGGCAATGCCAGCCTGGCAGTAATTGCTTTTTGCCTTTAAAACGCTAAGTAGAAAAGTTAAAAGTCATTTCCAGCTGCTGCTTCCTTTGTCTTCTCCCTCAGTCCCCCCATCATCTCTCCTCTCCTCTCCTCTCCTATTTTTGTTTCATGAGAATAGATTTTTCTCTCTCTCTCTCTTTTTTTTGGCTTCTGCCTCTTCTTCATTACGAGTCATTATATCTCATCACTCCTACAAGCCTTTGGTCACATTGCATTGCTTCCCCGTTATGTTTGCGCAGATTCTTTCTCCCATTGTTCCGGTATAAAGGAGAGCCAGGCAGAGAATTCAAGCAGCTCAGGTCTGTAGCGATGCTTCAGCTCGTGCTGGAGTTAATGAACAGCTGTATCTCTGGCCACTCTTGGCCTTTGAACAAGCAGATGCAATTTGTTTTCTCTTCTTCCACTCACGGAATAAGCCACCTCCTTTGAGCAGCGAGCTGTCCCATCACTCAAGGCTAATGACTAGTGCGAGCGGAAATATTTCCTGCTCGCTTTAAACTTGAAATAGCTCTTCTTCCTGTGGTCTTCAGCAGGTGGGAGGAGAAAAGATTATTGAATAAAGCAGCCGAAGGAGAGCACTGACCAGTCCGAAAGCTTGCCTAACACTGTGTGGCGTTGAGGTCTTTCCTGCTGGAAGGGAGCATCACTGGGCATTTACACTGCGAGGAGAAAATCCGCCACGTTGAGCTTGCTGCTGTTGTAATGCCGTAACCCTGAACCGAGCCCCAGGCTTTCTGGTAGATTTGGTGGCAGTGCCCAAGTACAGCCCGGTCCTGGGCAGAGCACAGAAGTTCATGGTCTGATTCAGGTAAGTTTTATGTAGAAGATAAGTAGTTTGGTTGTCAACATCGCACACCCCCAATATGTAACATGTTCAGACTTTTAAAGTCGGTTTTTATTGTTGCAATAAATTTTATCAACTACCTAAATGCAAGCAGATTCTCCACAAACACGTGTGACATTCCCAGAGCCTTCCAGGAGAACTGGGAACTGCAGAGGCAGCTCTGGAGTGCCTTTCTTTGAGGGTGCCAAGGTGCTTCAGAGAAAGCCTTGAGAACTGCTCGGAGTCAGCTAAGTCTCAGTTTGGTCTCGCTTTTAATTGCCCAGAGCAGAGCATCAAGTGAGAGACTCCTGTGACCTAGTTCCAGCTGCAGACCTTGTGACTCATCTCGGCTGTACCAGAACGTAGGAAAAACTGGTTATCATCCTTGTCATTCTCTTTCCCTCCTCTTTGTTATGCTTTCAGCGCGTGTATGGCTTAATTTTAGTTTGGATAAAAGCAAATGACATTTTAATTTTTATAGTGTGATTTATTGTCATTTGGGTTTTAATTTATGAAAAAGTAATTGAAGAGGAAGAGATTTAACCCTGACTGGCATTCGTGATAGCTGTGAGCCATTGCTATGAGACTGGAACTGTTTCAGAGCATACTTTATTCACCCAAGCAGGACAGGGATGTGTCATTTTCTGATGCTAGTTCTCTGCAAAGTCTGAATTGTTTGCTCGCTGCCTGAAAGATTTCAAAAGAAAAATAATCTGCTGATCACACTGCACATTTTTTCTACTTGTTTTCTGCAGTCAGAAGGGCCTATCAAGGAAGGGTACGTTGTTTGTTCCATTTCTGTGCTCTGTCACAGACCTCTGTTGTTTCATAGCATGGCCTCTATCCCTGATACTCATTCCCTTTGACATTCAGGAGTGAGGAAATAGCTGTTTCCATCCAGCATCACCTCTTGGTACATTTGCATGTAAAGAGATCCTCTCTTGCCCCTTGAAGGCTAAGCTTCTGCTCTGTCTCCAGTCCCTGACACATTCCTGTGACTGCAGAGCACCAAGGCTGAGAAAAAAAGCATCTCACTGCCAGCAGCCGCACACCCTCGGTGCCCATCCTTCAGCTGTTCAGGAGGGATGGGGCCTCCTTTTTTTTCCCTTCAGAAATGATAAATTCTGTTCCACAGCACCGAAGATTTGTCTGCTATGATTTATAGCTGCTTGGGAGAACTCCTGTCTTCCATCCCTCCTCCTCTCATGCCCTCCTCCTGCCAGCACTGTCTGGTGAGCCAGGAAGACTTTCAGCTCTCGTTGGCTGCGAGCAGCGCGGCTGTGGCCAGGTCCGAAGCAGACGGTGGCTGCCTCATTGTCAGAAGTCCCCCACGCCTCTGCCACAAGCAGTCTGGCAGAAAATACGGTTACCAGGCTGCCTTTGTAACTCCTGCTCCGTTCCTGCTCTGTGAACTGCAAAGAGATTTCATCTTCCCGCAGGGCTGGGCTCTCAGAGCCCGAGCAGGACGTGCCGGTACCCAGCAGAGCCCTGCAGGCCCCCAGAACAGCGCGGACACCCGCAGCAGCACCTCCCTCCTTCTTCCAGCCTTCACATGGTGCCTCATCAAAGGCAAGTCATGGGTGATGCGTGGGTCGAGCCCCTGCAGCCCGCAGGGACCCAGCCTCTCTCAGATGGCTCAGGGCTGGGTCCCCCGGCCCTTCTTCGCCCGCCTGCTGCCCTGGCTGGCTGTGGGAGCACGTCCTCTGCTCCCTCGGAGCTCCGTAGTGTGGCCACAAGGCGCTTGGCAGCCGGAGGAGCGGCGTGAGCTCTTGGACCCAGCCCCGCTGTGTGCCAGGGCCTAATTGGCACAACTGGTCCTGGAATGCTAATCGGGTTCCTTATTAGCATCACCCGGCGAGAGCGCTGGGGATGGAGTGGGCAGAGAAGCAACCAGGAGCGTAAGGAGTGCTGCACGAGTCCAGTCGCAGGGTCTAGCTAATCCTCTGTCCTGTCTAAGTGGCTGGCAGGCGCCTGGCCGCAGAGAGGGATCTTTCCTCTAACGCTTTTCTTTATCTTTTCTAGCAGCTGTGGCCAAGCGCAGTATTTATATTAGTTCTTAAAATCCTCTCGGTCTCTGTTTTATCTGGTAGTGAATTCCACAGCTTAATTATGCATTTGGAGAAAAAAAAAAAAAAAGTAATAATTAACCTGTATTCATCATAGATGTGATGCTCTTCCCTTGCTCCCTTCCCCCACGACGTTATTTTATGTATTCACGGGTTCACACATCTTCGCAGCACGAAGCAGTGGCAAGGTGGGTGTGTTAGGAGGCTTCCGTGGGTGCCTCCTGCCGTGTGCAGCGCGGTGAGCACCTGCCGTGGTGGAAGACGCGTATGCACAGGGCTGCAGCCTCCGTTTTTTCTCCCAGTAAACATGTACTTGGTCAGTGGGGGTTTATGCAACATTTTCTCTGTATTAGAAAAGCAAAACACAAGGAGCTTGGCTCCTCTTTCACCTGCAGAGGGAGCTTTGCGGGGGCCAGCTCTGCCTTCCCTGTACAATTCAGCAGATTTATCAAATTTCGGTCCCTGGGCTGCTAGTCAGAGGCCTTTCACCAGGACTAAACTCACCTGAAGAAAAAAATCCCACTGCATTCCCAAGCAAGCTGCCCTGCTGCTCTGCACTTTAAACTGCCAGCGGTAGCATCCTCTCCTCGCCTCCCTCCACGGGGTCTGCTTTGTGAGCACAGCGCAGGTAAAGCTGAGCAGCGAGCAGATGTTTGCACTTCACACTGCCCCTCTCTTCCCTCCCCATCTGCCAGGCCTGGAAGGAGACGTTTCGCCAGTAAGTGCAGAGAGGCTTCTTAGTGACCAGCTTCTGCTCAGCCAGAAAAAAAAAAGGAAGGAAGGAAGGAAGATGTGAAATCCTAACCTATCTAAGCAGGCTTCAAAAGTGCAAGTCTAGCAAATACAGTCCTGGCAAGGGATAAAATCACCGTGCTTTGCCTATGTGAGAGATGTGATGATAAAGCCAGCGTGTAGATGGCCTGAAACTCTCAGTGGATTACACCAGGAAATGCAGCCACTAAAGTGGGATCTGAAAATGGAGTTCATTTTTCCAGCCAGCACATCGCACAATCCTGGGATGATGGAAAGCCACGGGTGTGATTTCTTGTCAGTCTAGGCATGTGTTTCGTACAGAAAGATTCTTCCCTTTGGAAACATTTTCTCTGCTTGAGATTCCTCTCAGCAGTTTTCTGTGACCTTTGAGTTTAGAAAGCCCTTAAATACCAAAAAGAAAGAAAGCAAAACATTTGCAGTGATAAATTCTCACCCTTGCTGGCAAGTCAGTGCAGTCCTGTTTTTGCGGCATTGTCAGGCTTTAATGGATCAAAACGGGAGCTTGTTTCCAACAACTCAGACTCCTGGTCAGGTACCTTCGCAGTAGGTCAGATTTTGTCTCCACAATGTAAGAAAATGATACACAATTTTATAGAAATGCACTTGCTGGAAGCTCCCTTCTTCATGGCAGTGAAGGAACTGGCTTTGCTGCTGCTTGTAGGCAGCAGGGGCCAGCGGTCCACCTGCTCGGCTGCCTGGCAGTGTGCTGCTGTAAGGTCTACTGCTTGTCCTGCTGGTACTGGCTGCATTTCAGTGACAGGTGACGTTTTCCTGGTGTATGCATAGCTTAGAACCAGCTTTTATTAAAGCTTTCTCCTTGAGCAAAAGGAGACGTGTTAGGAGGAGAGACTGGCAGTGGAACCAGGGGGCTCCGGTGCCATCCTGGTGATTGACTAAGAAGTACCACGGCCTGCTTCAGAGAGCACAGCAGGAGTCAAGCAACAGAAAATATTTTTTCCTTGCATCTTCAGGTCTCTCTGAGCCAGCACTTGGCTCAAATACTCTCTCTTCACCGTCTTTCTTGCTGCTGGTGCTATTTCTGTCTCTGCTTAGCTTCTCTCTTGGCTTTCTTTAGCCTTGCTACCCCTCTGCAAACATACAAATCATCACAAAAAAAAAATAGCCACCTGCTTGTCTTCTTTTTCTGGGAGTAGCTTGCAAGTGCGTTTATTTTGGGTGGCTGTTTGTCAGCTTTATTGATGAGACGCGCTCTTCTTGCGCTTCTCAGCTTCCCCATTTATCTGCATAATGGCTGGGGAAGGAGGTGTGAATACACAAGGCACGTGAACATGTATGCGTGGATTTTGTAGGGGTGTGGGTGTAAATATGCATTATTTTTGTATGTATGCGTGCACATGCCTTTAGATGACTCTTGCTCTGTGCCAGATGCAGTACACGACGGTACAGTCATTTTGTGCAGACTTGATGCATTTCTGTCTGAACATGGTTTGTTCTTCGTGTGAATTACTGTTTTGCAAAAACTTCCTTTCCTTCAGCTGGCTTATTGTTTTAAGGTCTGCCTCAGTGTGAACTATGAAGGATAGGTAAACGGGTAGACGGAATGGAGTGAGGCAGCTGGGAGATTATTAATATTGAAAATATGGGCAAGCATCAGCCCTTTGATCACAAGGCATGTTTACAGAAGGACCTTTCCACTGCATGAGGACGCTCACACCCTTCACCAAGCTCGTTGGCATTCAGTGCGTGCCACAGCAGCTGGTTCTGTCTCTTGCTCTGTGGCTGTCCAGAGAGAGATTGTAAAATGAGTCGACAGGTAGATAAATAAAGAGAGAAAACTGGGCTATCGTTGGAGACAAATACAGGTTTATGTAGATGCAACTTGGCAGGAGGCGGGGAGGGATAAGGCACGTTTGCAGACTGTGTGGAGGCATTGCAATTGCGCTGAAGCCTCTGGTCCGAAGGGCTTGACTGAAAAGACTGGGAGAGGAGAGGGGACAGAGGGAGAAGCAGGGCCAGGTCTCTGCACCTGCTGTCCAGTTTCAGCCCAAGTGCCACCCCTCATCCCAGCTGAGCCACACCAGTGCTGCCTAAGCAGGTTTGCTCCCCCAGGCAGGGAGCTCCCGGTGTTGGTGCTGACCGAGGCCTCCGGGAGCTTTCAAAACTGAAATGATAAATAGCAGCCTTGTGGTCTGCGCTGCACCCACACCTCTGTACAGTCCCAGACCGTTTCTGAACCATCTCCTTGGGGCAGGGTTTGAATCACTGGAAATTGAGAGTGGAAAAAGAACTGCATGATCACCCAGTCGTGTCCGCCCCAGTCTGGTCTGCAGATGTTAACACAATTTCTGTTTGTTTTTCCCCATGCGCAGCAAGTGTATCCATCTGATGCCTTTTTTTTTTTTTTTAACATAGGAATCAGCAATATCCTGCAACACTGGATCCACTTCAACACTTCACAGCCTTGTCCCAGGTATGTTGTGAGTGACACAAAAACACCCGTAGCTGGAGATGACAAAGTGGAATCTTTTCCCTGGCTGAGACCGTCAGATGCTGAGCACAGTGTAAATACTAATAATTAATAATAATGTATGAGTAATGATCTGAAACTCTCCTTTGCTCGGTGCCATCCACATTGGCAGGCAGTGGCAGGAGATGGTTCAGTATTTCATAAACAACATTTGCAAGCTTTTGTTCAGACTCGGTACAGATGTTCAGTTCAGCCATGTTTGTGCCCCTTTTTATTCACTGTTGGCTAATACATGGCGAGTCTGGCTGCTTGGGGAAAGGGAGTTCCTTGTGCTGGAAAGGTTTTTCCCTATTGATAGAGCAATGCATGGCTCTGTTCAGAGCACATTTAAAAAGACTGTTATGGCTAAGTGTGAGAAGGGACCTGAGATCCTAAGAGTTACGTGTAATCTTTGTGGAAGGAGAATCTCAGCCCCTTGCCGGTGTGCTCATCAAGGTATGTCTGCCACGTCGGGCTCCAAATTGCATACTCTTCACATCACTGCAGATTAGACCATGTTTGGAATTCAGTGAATTTCTAATCTTAGAAATCGTAGATTTGACTGAAGTGATCTACACACTAAAATGAGGGAATGGAAAGTAAGAATGGGGGACGATTCGACGCCCTCAGAGGCCACTAATATGATAATATGGCAAGTCTCTCACATGACATAAAGAAGAGTTCTACATTTTTATCTTCTGAATCGCTCTGTTCCTGTCTCTTATGTAAGGTATTTTTAATAGATTTAGCCCTGATCCCTTGTCTTTTCCTCACACGCACACGCAGTGTTTCATAGGTTTAGGTTCTGTATCATTCTGGCATGTATCCATATACAGAAATGCACAGAGAAGCTGTTTGTATAGATTTAGTTTCTGTGTATATCTGCCTCGGAGTTGGGAAAGCTCCTGTAGCTTTAGCTCCTGTGTACATATCTAGTCTCTCACATACTCATACATGAAAGCAAATTTCTGTATCTTTAGTTCTGGTGTCACACAGAAGCAGATTTTGCTTCTTTTCAAAGGTAAGAAGTGTGGGAGGGGGTTGCCTATCTTCTCATTACTAGTAGTAAAATAACAAATCTGCACATCTCTTTTCTGTGGCAAACCACAGTTTAGCCATAAGAGCTTGAAATGCTTTAATTTAGCTGAAATTACTGGACTCAGTAGAGAAATATCATGGTAAATATAATGCTTGTGATATACAAGAGATCATCCTAGATAATCAGCTGGCTCCCTCTTATCTTCAGAGAAAGGCTGTGTTTTCTTTTGTACTGTTTACTTCTGCAAGAGAAAATGCCAAAGCAGTGGAAGAGTGTATGGTAATAGCATTTGTTTCTCTGCTTTTCAAAACTTGAAAAAGTGGAAGCCAAATATGTTAGTAAAAACAAAAAAAAGATCATTTTTGAATAGCAGGTAATATTTTGGTTTGCTGCAACTTTGTTCTCTTCAGGATTTTCAGTTTTCCTCAGACAAAAATCAGCAAAGCAGTAAGCAAAAAGGAGAAAAAAAGTCTTCATAGGAAATCTGGGGTGAAGAGTTTTCCCTGCAAGATTTTTGTCAAAAAAAAAAAAAAGAACTTTTTTGCCAGCTTGTCTGTAGACTTCTGATTCAGCCCTACTTGTTTTTCCACCTCTAGTCATGCCCTGCTGTAGAATGAATCAGAAGTTTCCTTAATGTTATACCTTACAACTAAATTGAGGGCATTTTTCATATAGAATTGCCCCCGTTATTGCCAGCAGTGGTCTACCCACAAGAAGAGGAGCCTTCAGTGGGAGATGCTTACGTGAGGAGGGAACACAAGGGCATGGAGTGGATGGATGTGAATTAGCCATAAGTTCCCTCAAGGGTGAATGTTACTGTGGCAGCATTTTTAGCATCTTTGCCTGACGGAGAACAGGCACTGAGTAAGTGGTAATATTCTGACGTCATTGTAAATGTTCTTGGGGCTATCTCTAGTCACACTGTTTATACAGTTTAAGGTCTGAAATATAACAGTTACTGTTATCCCAAGATAAGAAGCAACTAAATGGTATCTGTAACTGGTGAGCATTATTTCTGTGTATCAAAGTATTTCATGCTACTAGGTTTTCAAATGGACTCTAATTAAATTAAACAGCTTTTTTTTCCCTTTATCACCACAGGCAGATCAAGATTGTATTGCAATTATGGGGAAAGATCTATATTTATAGTCTGAAAAGAATTTGTACTGAAGCCACAGTTGTCTCTCTGCCTGGCATGACATTTTCATTCTGCACTAATGTTGTGTAACCTTCTGCTAAGCAAAGCAGGCACAAACTATTTACCAGCATTATAAAGCCAAAGCTACAGGTCTTTCTTCCCTTGTGCTAAAATATGATAGCAGATGCTAAAAAAAAACTTTCTTTCTCCTGTGATGATTAGGAATTGAAAGTGAAAATTCAGACTTAATGACATGACTGCAAGAGCTAGGATGTCAAGAGAAATATCAGTTTGGTCGCAGCAGCGAGGTACACAACAACTACAATGCTGGGTAACATTTGCTGTGGAATTCCAATTACACTTTGGCTTTCATTTGCTCTCTTATACAGTTCTATCTGAGTAGCTCATAATCTTTCATGTATCTGTCCTCAGAACATCCCTATGAAAAATTGCTGACCTATTTTCCCAGGAGTCACAATAGAGATTGGCAAAAGAAGTTCATAACTTTTTCAGTATCAGCCTCTCATAAATTCACTGTTGACAAAGGTTACACTGAAAAATTGGTTTCCCCCAGCACAAAAACAATGCGATCGGAGGCATTCAGTATTGACGGAAGATGCTCTTTTGTAGCAGGCCTAGGCTAGGGAGTTGTAAAATCTGAGTTCACTTTGTAAAATCTGTTGTAAAATCTCAGATCAGTTTGGGCTCTGCCAGAGAATTCCTTAGTACACACTCTTGGACAACGTGGGTCTTCCTCTGCCTCAGTTTTTCCACGTGTGAAATGCAGAGCTCTGTCTGATGAAGCACTCTCATCAGTGGTCCAGATGTACCGGGATATTCAGGGGTGGAAACCGTATCTGCTCATAATTGTGTGAATTCCAGCAGTGCTTTGCAAATAGTATTCAGCCGTACAGATGCTGGCCTGGAAAACCTGCCTGTCTCTCTGCAGCCTATCAGTGGGCTTTCTCATTACCATAATCAATATAATTTATGCCCAAAATAATCAATGAGTAACCATCAAGAGCACTAAGGTCTGTGTATCTAATCCTCTGCTCCAATTCTGATCACATTTTTCTCTACTGCTTGCAGTTCAGCTTGAATTGTTATAACACTGTCTAGAAGCTGAGCATAATAAAATAAAAAACATATTAAATTCAAAGTTAAAGGTGCACTCTCATTTAAGGCTTCCAGAATAGCTCAGCTTATGCAGTGCTGGTGTTAAATTCTGTGACCTATGCCTTTATTAAAAAACATTTTGTGAGGATTTTTTATTGCATAAAAACGAAAATGAATATAAATAGAAAACCCCACCTCTTAATGACTTTCTGGTGATAAGAATTCAGATCAAGGAGAAATGAGAATGTGCCACTGGATCTGTAGCAACAAACAAATTCTAATATTAACAAGTGCCCTTTTTTGGTTTTGTTCATTTGCCTTCGACAAGCTGTGGGTTTTAGCCATCTGCCAACACTACACGGTTTCTCGGTGGATTGCTCAGTGGGCAACTGGCTGGTCAGCTCTCAGATCGTCTTGAACCAGCAGGAGACGACAGTGCTCCAGGGTTCTCCAAAGCTGCATAAGCAATATATACGAGGTAGGCACACAGGGAAGATCTGATGCATCCCAGCAGTGCCAGATGCTCTCTGCGTGCGCAGATCAGCTCCACTAGCCATGTGCAGTCAACAAGCCTTCATCTCGCTCCCTGTTTGGATTCAAAGTGGACTTTGCAAAAAAGCTGGTGGGGGTGGTTGCTACTGCTTGCTTCTCTAGCCAAGCACATGCTCCTTATGCAGCAGAAGAGGAGACTGTGCTTTGCCACGACAGGTCTTTGCCCTGGAACCTGAGGGACCCTTTAGGAAGAGGGACATCAGAAGCAGGCTTTTGGCCAGGGAAATTGGCACTCCGTGGTATATGGACTGCGTTCATAGGGGGATCATCTCTGCCTCAGGGAAGGGATATCTTTGAAGGAAACGACCACAGTTTAAAATCGTTTTAGGCTTGGCCTGCAAAAAGAGCCAGGGATCACTGCATCTGGTCTTCATGCAACTGGCCTTTGGGAGCCTGAGGGATTCTGAGTGACCTGCCAAGGACTCACAACTTAAAGGCAACACTGGAAGTGGGAGCCCTGTGTCCTTGACAGCTTGACAACTCCTTTAAACATCTGGAGATGAGGATACTTCCAGATAGCCACGTGAGCTTTCCAGACAGAAAATTCACCGTCATGTTCAACTGATTGTTTGCATCCAGAGTGGGCTGGGACATCCTTCAAACGCTGCCTAGATAAGCAGTAAATTAAAAAGCAGTTAAGAATGGAAAGACAGAGTAAATGATGCAAGATGTGAAAAGTGGTGGCCTAGGTCTGTTTAGACTTGATATTCTGCCTGTCACACTTATCTTATTGTAAGCTATAAAAGCAGTGTGCTTGTACTCAGGGGCCTCAAGGTAGCAGCACTGTTGCATGTCTGAAGCAAGCGGACACCTGAGCACTAGCAGACGTAGTACATTACAGAGAACATCTCTCCTGCCTCGTATCATTCATCACAGGACCAGATCTGTCCTCCCTTTTAACACTGCTTCTCTTGCTGTGCATCCACAGGAATTCTCCTGGCTTGACACTTCAAACTCTAGCCAAGTCACTAATATTATTAATTGGTGTCTTTATTATGAGTGATTTGCAGTCTTTTACCACAGCTGTGCTTAGGTGACACTCCCAGATTCCTGGTTTTGTTCTGTTTACCCAGTAAATAGCAGTGCTCTTCCAAAAAGCAGATGCCCCAGGTAATTCAGATAAAGCAGGTCATCACATTTTGTGCCTTTCTTTCACTCTAGTTGGTGTAACAGATTTCTCATGTCAAGTCCTGGCACCACTGAAATCAGCAGGAGCTTTGCCACAGGCATCAGCTGGACAAGGATTTCATCTCTAATGTACTGAGTGATCCAGGGCAGTTAATGACACTTGGGTTCCGTCTTCATCCAGAGGATCTGAATTTTGTGTGTATTTGCTTGTTTATTTGGGGTTTTGCTAATGAACAGGTGGCCTCTGATTCCTGACTCCTCTTTGTAATGAAGCCATTTGCAAATATGCTGCAGAATTGTTTACTAAACACAGTTTACCAAGCTTTTCAAATAAAAACTACTTAAGATGTCCAACAGCTCTGGCTGGTGATACGCCTCAGACGATCTGTTGTTCAGTAACGGATTCTAATTCCAAACACGACACTACTTATTCCACTGTGTGGAGTCTAATTAACTGTCAGAAATGCATTGTTGAAGGGATGATGGATTATACCAAGGAAAACATTAATGAAGCTCATTCCAGGCAGCCCACATGAAGACCACAGTTGATGTCAGCGGCTGCATGGGGAGTCTGATCCTTTCGTTTTCCGAAGCCTCCAGCAAGGAGAACTTCAACTGCTTGTGAAGCCCGCCCAATTAAGAGCCCATGAGATGCACCCTTTTCTTTAGCTGTCACGATCGAGGTGATTGTTGTCTTTGCAGGTAGCCAGGTTTGCCACAGAAGCAGACTGTGAAACGTCAGCAGTGACTATGTGGTAGTCACAGTATGGCTTTGTTATCCCCGACCTGAAAAGGCTGCCCAGTAGCAGAGTGTAATGTGGCCAAGGTGGAAGAAGAAACTATGAAACTTGGCAGCGCGTGCTTCCCAGCACGTCAGGACCTGCCTCCTTCTGCAGAACTGGGGACAGCTGAAATATCTGACCTCTGAAGAGGAAACGGTGTTCATCTGTGCACTGCGTGTAACCTTCCACATCAGGTGAACAACTTTCCACACGGTGACATCCAGCTCTGACATCATGATTCTGCTCTGAGGCTGTAGTTGAGCCCAGTCTTCCCAGTGGTGAGTGAACCAGTTTCCCAGCCA
Organism: Heteronetta atricapilla; assembly: GCA_011075105.1. Lineage (NCBI taxonomy): Eukaryota > Metazoa > Chordata > Aves > Anseriformes > Anatidae > Heteronetta > Heteronetta atricapilla. The sequence goes on along the minus strand of CM021754.1, from coordinate 3,095,050 downwards.
GCCTGCAGTGCCTGCTCCTCCCAGCAGGGAACTACTGAAAACAGGGCAGAGGGTGTCCGTTCAGCCCTCACCACAACTTGTCTCCTGCTGTGGAGGCCGTGCCATCTGCTGAAGAGAGAAGAGCATCTCTCCCCAGCCACCCCCAGCCGTCAGGTGCCAGCTCGAATGCAACAGCAGTAGATGTGACAGCACGTAATTAGGTGGGAATGGATGCCCGTGTGAACCCAGTGGGCAGGGGTGAACATAAGATGCTGGCAGAATTCTTAGCACCTCATCCTGAGCAGATGGCACCAGATTGGTCCTTTTTTTCTTTTTTTTTTTTTTTTTAATTTTTTGGTAACTTTTCAAATAATGAAGCCACAACCTGACTAAAGTAGACGCATCTGGATCACATAATCCTAATGTTCCTCAGCGTGAAGCACAGGTTATCTCAGCATGGGCAAAGGTAAGACCCCGGTCACTGGCACACGAATTGTATAGCTGGAAATGGATGCTGTTAAGTGACTTAATTTCCACCCGTGTTAAATCTGGGAATAGAAATGGCCCTTTCTGGCTGAAGACCTTTGACCAGAGGCCTAAATGAGTGGATATTCCACCACTGCTGCCTTTTTTTTTTTTACCATAAGAAGTTCTCTCCCCAGCCACCAAACTGCAATAGGCTGGCAGAACAAGAATGAGCTCTCCTCTAAATATAGCTGAGCATCACGTCAGCCTGACCTCGGAGTCGGCCCTGGGCTTGTAAGAGATCAGGACGGAGACTAGGTTGTGGGCTGTGAACTGCCACTCACGGGCTTGTCCGAGGACTTAATTTAGTGTAGGGGATGCCCTGGAGACTGAGTCTAAGGCCTGACCCTTCCAGCTCCTACCCCCAGTAGGAAGAGAGGCAGTGGGCACCTGGGAAGGGGGCTTAAGGGCGACGTGGTAAAGTCAAAACAAAGCTTGTGAGATGAAGTAAAGCACAGAGGGGGCTGCGGTATCGGAAATCACATCCTATTAGGCTACAGGATAATCCCAGAAGAGGTGGCAGAGAGCAGCAAACAGTTTAAACCAACTTGCGTACGCTGGCTGATGAATACTGAAAGATAAAAGGCAGCAGATAAATTAATTAAAAATCCATGGTTCAGACGTGCCTTGAAATGCCTCTGACTGTCCCTGGAATTCATGAGGAGAGAAAGCAGTACAAAGCAAATGGAGTAGCACAAGGGCAAAGCTCTTAGCATTTTTTGGCATCTGATATGTCAGTTAATTTAAGCCACAGACACCGCAACACAAAAAAACATTCCAGCAAACAAAAGTCTTATCTGAACAAGTCATTTTTCACCCTTTTATGACTGCATTTATCAGACAATCTCTGAAATAAAGTTCACCTCACTTATATCTCATCATGAAGACTCAGTGTCTGCCGAAATGAAAGCAATTAATTGAGGTCTTTTACAGAGAGCCGCATTACTTTCTCTCATGCATCATTGAGTTAATTATTTAATGACATATAAATCCTAATGGTTCAAAAGGTCTGGGGCTGTGCTGGAACCGCACAGCAAAGCTGTCTTTCATCTCTCCTCACAGAAGAGCAACTTCCTTGTGAAGAAGGAGCTATCTGTTTGAACCAGTGTTGTGGCAGCCATCAAAAGGTGTGATACGAAGTGTTTATTCACAGACAGATCCCAGATATTAAATGAAACGAAGCATATGTGGTTGCCTGTTTGTTTGCTGTTCCCCTGGTAGACCCTAAAGACATTTTCCTATCACTCTCTCTTATTGGATTAGCTGTCGAGTAGTATACGTCTGTTTGATGTAGTGTGCTAGCTTCATGAGATAATATTTCTCATTAAGGAAATAATCACAAATTAATTAATTTGTAAAAAGACTGAGCATTCTGTTAATAATAACGCTTTGGATTTTTTTGGTACCTTTTATGTAAGAATCTTGGAGAGCTCTGTAGAATGGAATTAATTAATGATGAAGTTGCATTTTCTGTCAGGTAAGTGCAATCTTGGCTCCATTGGGCCAGCAGCTTCTTCTCTGTCCTTCAGCCTGGGTTTCTGGACCCATCCCTGGCAGGTACTGGGCACACAAGAGCTCTCTGAGCCTCTCGTGGGCACGGCCATGCTTTGTTCTGATCTCAGCTCGTTTGTGCTGACCCTCAGCTTGCAGAATCTTTCTAGGGACACTTTCTGAGCCATTGCTTGGGCTCTTCTGCTGACCAGAAATGTCTTCTTCTAGAGAATGGCTAGACCACAGCGAGGATGTGGTTTCTGTAATATCCCTGCGTACTCCCGTGATGCCAGGCTGCTATGGAAATGGACTGGAGAGATGTGATCCATGTGTCCCATGTCCTGCTGACAGAAGTGGTGGAAGAGCACACGTGGCCACCACGGGGTTCCCTGAGGTAGTTGTCTTTGAGTTGATGCTGGCTTCTTCTTACTCGTAGCCATTTTGGGAATGGATTTGAATGCCTGAGTTTCAAAAAAAAAAAAGCAATGGCTGTTCCTTAAAGCCTTGCTCTGAAGCCTACAGACAATCATTCTTCATTGTGGACCAACCTTTATAATGTGTAAATTACCTCGTGTCCATTTCAATCAGTTAGAAATCTAGCACAGATCTATCTACTGTGGCTGGGGAAATACAAGCAATACAAGTTTGCATTTGCAAACATCCCTTGTCTGCAACTGAGACAATGGGCTGAGCACAGCTGCCTGCAGACAGCTCGGCCACCAGGGAACAGCTGCAGCCTCGGCGATGCTTTTCTGAGACGACATCTGTGAAGGTACCGTGGCAGGGCATCCGGACAGCTTTCTGTGAGGAGAATTCCCTCTCGGTGGAAACTGTGCCTAAAAGCCCAGGCACCTCTAGGAGCTCCTCTGGACCTTTAGCAATGAGTTAAATATGTTCTGCAGATCGGTTTAGACCGTGTTATTCTGGTTTACGAGATCTTGGGAGCTCCTCTGTTTTGGAGCTGTGGAAGCCCTTTAATACAGAGGTTACATGCAATGAAATCCATGCAGCCTTTCTAAGACGAGATGGGAAAACAGCCAAAGTTTCAACATGAAAAGCCCCCAGAATTTGAAATGCCCACAAGAGCAGTTTTATTTCTAGTGCCAAGAACGCGTGCTAACACTGGGGACAAATGGAGTTTGGAAGAGGCCGGCCCTGATTCTGTTCCAGCTTTCATCAGCCCTTTGCTGGTGTAAACACACTGCTCTGGGCAGGGTAAGTCCAGCTGCACCTCTTCAGTGTGTCAGGGAGTCTAGCCCGCTCTCCTGAGCGGAGGGACTCCTCGGTTCACCAACATTTTTGCATTTCCTTTTACTAAAGAGCTGTGCCAGGCTAAAGGGAGCTCTGAAAAGCCTTCTATTTAGGGACACTGCTGCATTCACATCAACCAGCATTTCTGTTCCCTTTGCTAGCTGTGCTGCAGGGACCCTCTGCATGAAAACCGGAGCCGTGTTCCTCTGGAGTTCATCATTTCTACAACAGCTGCTGCCTTCTGCCTTCCCCACCCACCTGCAATGAGGGCTCGCTGTAGCAATCACGAAGTACTGGAGAAGGGTCTGAATTATCTGAAGTGTCTTGTGCAAGTCTTGTGCAAGTCAAAACCGGGAAGAAGCAGTGAGAATTCAAGAAGGAATGCAAGATTTTTCTAGGTCAGTTGTACTTACTTGAAAACAACAGAACAGACAGGTACGCCTGCACAATTTAATGGAAAAATATCCTTCGTGACTTGTGAAAGACGAAGATGCCACCTGTGAATCAAGAAATCCTTAACTGACCATCTCTGGAGGCTGTGAGATTGTGCTGGGGAGAGGTATGTAACCCTCTGGTTACACTTTTTCCTTCGTTTTGGGTTTTACCCACTCTGAGAGACAGAATCTTTGGCAAGGTGGTGATTTTTAATAAAAATGCTTTTCCAAGGACTCCTGCTAATAAAGATATCAAAGAAAAAGCATAGCTGATAAAAAAGCAGTTGAAGGCATACATGTCAAACTGAATAGGTACAGAAACCAGCAAAGAGAGTGAAGACTACTCTGAAATTATTCTTACGCTTGATATAACAAGAACTGTGCAGTTTCAGTAATTATTCCTAATGCAGTTTTAAGGAAATACTCCTTTTTACCTACTTGCTTTCTGATTCCTTGTTGCAGCTGCAGCTAACGGGTTCTCTTCGGTTTCCTTTCCTCAGGGAAGTGACTGTAATTGAAAGAAAGAGGAGAATGAATTAAATAGATCCACTTTGAAGGTGAATTGTAGCTTTTCAAGTTTACCAACCTCAGACACGCTGCCCATGAGATAAAGCTTCTGCTTCTGCAGAAGAATAGCTACTGGACAACCAGGCCGGAGGAACCACTTCCAATACATTTCAGCCCCATTTTCTAAATGAAGTGTCTTAAAGAATCCATATGGATTCTGTCAGGTAGTTACTGGCTGTTAATTACACACTAGCTGATTAAGGGAAACATAGTTATGGGGATATGAGACCTGCTGATGTCTCTGGGATAATTGTATACAATATCCTACTTGGAAATAATTTTTGCACTGATCTTTCCATACTCTTTTTTTCACTTCGTTTAACAATATTACCTTGAAAAGCAAGATGCTTCTTAAAAGTTTCCATGCCATAACTTCTGGATTCCCTACTTCTTACTGGATGAGTAGGAGACCACAGGTGGTAAGTCATAAACTCAAGCTAGCAATGTGTAGACAGTGGAGACGGAGGAGTTTCAATTCAGAAGGAGATATGAATGGTTTTCCTCCGCTTTGATTTGTGTGGGCTAGACACACATTTTGCTGTGAGCACAACCATATTTTTATTGTGAGTGTCACCAAGTTAATAGTTAAAAGCTGACGAAGAGGATTAGAGATGCAGTGACTCAAAACATTCGCAAAACCTCTTTGTGGCTTCCCTGCAGGAAAAGCACTCACATAAATGCAACAAGTGTGTGTGGAACTCAGGCAATTTATCTTAAGAACATAGCTCCTGTGATTGTCACTGTGATGTTTCACTGTCAATAAACAGCCGAGATAACTAGCTCTTCTTTTGAAGCTTCTGCATAATTTCTGCCTGTCTGTGGGTGCGGGGGGAGCCTTTGCATGACTCTGATCTTCCAGAGGGCTCCTGGCTTCATGTTGTGCTGAATTAGTGACATTGCTCATGCTGGACCAGTACGTGAGATCCTTGTATAATTCAGACCTAAGGAGTCTGCCTAAATAATACCATATAATATACACAACAAAGGACCTCCAGATTTGACTTATACATAGGAAATCTGACATAGCACCAACATTTTGCTTGAAACTGTTAAAAAGGCGATTAGGAACATGCTCAGAAAGAACAGAAATGGTAAATGAATATAACTGAAGCTCAAACAGATCAAATACAACTCTTCTAGTCTAGCATTTGCCTAAGAGAGGTGGGTGAACAACTTCACTTTACAAAAAGCATCAAAGGTCGCCAGAGACGTGGCTTAGCGTTCCGTCGCAGGGAGCGTGGCCTCTTCCATACGTACGGCTTCCTCCAACGTCACGTTGCGCTGCAGATGGCCTGGTGCGGGGTCCAGATGAGCAATGCATCAGCTGAATCACAGAGACAACTTGATATATCATCATTTGGCTTTTATTTAATACACAATAACATTCCCTCTAAGCCTAAATTAATTGCACAGTAGTACATATGAGTCACTTAATTGTAATTGTTATTACCTTAATTTCTACAATTACAGTGGATAAACAACTGTACTTCATTTTCCAAATGATGTGGCTCACATTTATAGCATGTTTTCTCTCTACCTTGTACATTTCTCAGAGCAAAGCGTACATTTATATAACGTCCTCCCTAGCAGGGGATCCTGAAACTTCCTCCCATGTTGTTTTAAGATCTTGACCTTCAGCTGCGGCCACGTCCTGGGTGGGACCCGGTGACTGATTAACACCAATGTGCCCTAGTGTGCCACAGCTCCAACCAGTAGCCGAGGAACCGCTGTCAGTAGCTCACACTGACCCCTCTGTTTTAGTGGCTGTACCCCGCGGTCATATATAAATCAGATTTATAGCTTTTTCCAGACGTTGCCCTCCTTTTTATCTTGAAGACCTGCTGCTCCTGCATTCGGTGCTCACAGATGACAGAGCCAGGAGCTGCGTTTCCTTGTGTCTGAACAAGACAAGGCTTTTCCAGCAGCACAGCTCTGCCGATGCATCCCAGCTGCTGCACACATGCCGATCTATAAGAGGAGAGTTCACTAATAACTTTAATTCTTGTGCTCTCCCTTCAAGCTACAATCCCTTTAATTACAGGCCTGTAACATCTTTCAGCAGTTCTCACTTCCCAGCAAATAGTTTGGCTAATAGTAGCTGTATTGATGGACCCATCTACCAGAGCAGAGAAAGAACCAAAGCTCATAGATTTAGAATGAATGGAGTGTTTACCTGTACATCATTTTAATGGATGGTGAAATTCATTCTCATGATAGTCCCATAAATGTCACTTTCTGTCTGCCACAGCAAAATACTTGGGTAACAAATGGCATGCTGCATTAATACCCAACAAGAGGACATTCAAAGCAGCTTGACTTGCATTACACATGCTAATAAAGGCTCAGCCTGGGATTTTTATTCATTCCACTGGCTCAGGGAGCAGCAGAAACACATGGGTGGAGGTACAGCAACAAGGAAGATGGATGATATGAAGACAAATAAACCAGTCTGGCTTCCCAGAAATGATATTTCTTTGTTGAGCTTGGGTTTATTCCAGACACTCTGGTAGAAACAATTATTTTTTTACCTGTAGCTCCAAGAAAACTCGGAGGCTGATCGGTGTCTTATAATTTGTCAGAGTAAATAGTCACAGCTCTGAAATCCCAGCGTCCAGACAGGCAGCGAAAACAAAGCCCTCGGACTGATGCAGGCATGCAGGAAAGAGGAAACATATTCCTTTGTTCCTTCACGTCCCGATTTGCCATAGTCTTTTAGGACTGCAGCACTGTCTTTGTGCACGTCTGCAAAGCCCTTCGGACACTGTGAGCAGTATGCAAGCGGTAAACATCAAACCACGCTCAGCCTCCCTTTTGTTTTACAGGGTGTCTGTGTACTCTCTACCCAGGAAGACCTTCCCTCAGGTTCCCTTAGTGAATTTCTCTAAATTCTGGGGTTGTAGAGACACAAAAGCAGCAGTGCTGCCTCTTGGTCTCTCCTAGGCTCAGGGGCTGGCGTGCAGCGCAACAAACAGCATCGCTGTTGCTCAGCAGGGAAACAGCCACACTGACGGTGCCAGTACTCAGCTCTGTTTCTGTCCTACTGTGCTGTTGGTTTTTAAATGCTGTTTGTCAGCCTTACAAATCTATACCGATGGCCTGAGAGAGGCCTGTGGAACTTCAGAAGGATGAAACCAAAATAATTCTTTAGAATTAAAAAGGGTTCTTCAGAAGTAACTCTAAAAACAAGGTAGTTCTGTGGAGATCAGCTCCTTTCTGTACCTGCAAATCACCCCCTAGGCTTTAATAGAGAACAATGTCTCTTATAAGGGATTCTAAATAGGTTCGAAATACAGAGAAAAAAACAGTCTTTGTCTGTCTGTTACGTTTCCCATATTCAGCTGACTTCTTGGATTTTTCGGTGCCCTTATTACTGAGTGATAGAAAGGGTTGGATGCTTCAGGAGCTACAGACGGTCCCACCACCACTTTGCCTTTGAGGCTTGTCCTAAGGAAAGAAATTTGGTGGCAGCTTTCTCCGATCAGCACTGTGCGGCTCAGGAAAGGTTTTCATTAACGATGCCTACACGAAGAGAGCACTCGCTCTTTGTGCCTCCCTGCCTTTCCCTGGCAAGGTCAGTGATAAATTGGGGCTGGATTAGGAATCCCTAACGGTGGATGGCCAAACTAATCAAAAAGCAATGCCTCCCTGTTCCCGAGTAACAGGATTAGAGCCTGGGAGAAGTTTAACAGGACTGCAGTTACTGAGCTGAATCATTTAATTCATGGAAAGCTTTATATTTTTACTCTTATGTTTTCCTGTTATGCATTTTTATTCTTCATGCACCTTTGGTTTCTTCTTCCCTCACGCTGGCTTGCTTTCAACCTCACCATGTCTAAGCTTTGAAAGGCCAGGAGGCCTCCTGCCATCCAGCAACGCCGCGGCTGCTTCCAAGACCTTCTCGGTGCTGCCAGGCAATCTAAATGGTTAACTGGGCCTGGATGGACTATTTGCTAATTAGACTTTTCTGTCTTAGAGACGTGTTCCTTCATTTGCATCTTCCACGATAAACATCCCCTGGATGCCAGGGCTTAAAGCTGCAAACCCTTTCACACGAGAAATGCGGAATATTTGCCCCTGCGTGCCAGTTCCCATGACCAATGCCGTTTCCCTCAGCTTTGGCTGCAGCTCAGATGGCCTCGAAGCATCCAAAGTGGCCGTGTGGCTCCGTGTTCGGATGCAGTCGCATCTCAGGTCTCTACCAGGAAGCCAAGAGCATCAGTTAATCTCCTGAGCACTGTCAGTGGATCAGGACAAATGGCAATTGACAGGCCCTCAGCAGCGATGCGATCTGAAGAGTTCATCTGCGGCTGCTATTTTCTCTTGCTGAGCTGTTGTGCGAATATTTTCAAGGCAAATACCCCTGCTCCACTCTGATGGCCTCTCTGGCTGTTTATGTGAGGAGAGTGGTAATTCCGTAGTGATATTGCAAGGAAGCTGCTCCTCTGTGTTTTAAGAGTTTTGAATTGTGAAGAGAAAGGGGAAATAAAATCTTCTTATATTATCATTAAAGGCATCAACTAATCCTGCTGCAAAAGGTGTGATTTGATGATCAGAAGGAAAAAAAAAAAACTGCTGCATGGAAATACGGAGCACCAGCTAATGAATGCTTCTCCCCTCGTTCCTCGAATGCTTATCTGCATCTGCTAACCGCCGTATCCCTGCCTAGTTAATCCAGAATCCTCAGGTAGCAAATGTCATGTCCCTTGCTCTACACGTTTTCCTTCCTTTTTCACTGCTGCATAAAAACAACAAACTAATGATGCTGGGATGTAAATGTGCTGCAGTTGGAGCAAGAGGTGGCCTAGTCAGGTGGGCTTCTCGGCTGGCTGTCACGGATACACGCTCACTTGGCTGCTGACTTGCTCTGCTGCCTCAGGCAAATCACTTCACCCCTGAATGCCTCGTGTTGTGCCCATGGGGAAAACAAATAAGTATTAGAATAGCCAGCATTACCCTGCTCCTTTTATAAACTGGAAAGAAGGAAAGATCTGGAAAGAAGCATCCATGCATTTAGTTGTGTTCTAAGGGTCGATCTGCCCTCTGGTCCCTGGCAGGATGAGGGAAGGCTGACTGTTGTTTCCTTCTTTTTGCAGAGACCCTCCCCAGCAGGTGAGCCATGAGGCTGGACAGCGCTTGTGCAAACTCCCTGAAGAAGAGGAGGGATGGGAGCAAGGTTAGTGAACTTTTGAGCCAGGGGACAGATAAATGTTGGGAAGAGGTGTCAGCTTGCTGACAGTGCTTTTTTTTTTTACTGTGGTATGTTTAGCTACAGCTACAGGTGCAAATTGGCTAGATTTACTGTGCTACAGCGTGTTTATGACAGTTCCTTCTGCAGACACACAGCAAATTGGCTCTGCTAGCAACGCATTGCTTCCCTTTCCTTCTGGGAAGGATCGCTGTGCAGACATCAACCACCCTTCGGGCCGTGAGCACACGGTTCTGCAGTGGCTTCAGAAAAAGTATTCCATGGTTTGGATGAACTAAGATGTTCCTGAAGCCCGTGTTTTGCCAAAGATGAACAGGAGTCCAGCATGGCGGGGTTTTAATTTAAAAGTAGCCTGATTTATTTTTACTTTGATTAATGTTATCATGCTCCTTTGGACTCTGCCAACAAGGAAAGCCATTCTGGCAGCCTTGCTGGCTCGATGAAGTGTCTCGTGAGTGACACTGCTGTGTTCTCACTGCCTTCACAGCCCAATTTGCAGGCTGTGTTTGTGGAGGCTGCAGATTTATAGCTTACACCATAGACCTGCAGGCTTTCATTTTTATTGTTCTTCTAGGTTTTGGCACAAAGGTACTAAATGTGCCAAAACTCTTAGAACCTTAACTGCCTTAAGGGGTTCCCACCTTTCATCCTGCACAGTAGCTGTGCCATATAAGCTGAGCATTTCCCCCAAACCTTGCCAACGCAAAGCCTGAGGGAAGAAAGAATGTGGGACAGCATGGGATCTAGAAGGGAAATGCATGGGAAAAATGTGAGCTAGAAGGTAAGGGAAGGGCTAAAATGGCGTTAACAGAAAGGGAGTTTGGTGCAGGCTGTGCGGAAATGTGAATCGAAGCCAAGAATGCCTGTTATTGTCTGTGGGCTGGGGACAATAACAGGGGATTCAGTTCCAGAGGAAGGTTTCACAACAAAAAAGTACATACAACCAAGGTGAATGCCAAGGGGCTATTGCTTAGAAGGCTGGAGGAGTTGAAACACCAAATATGTGAATGAGAAATATTATATTAAGCAGCCTAAGGCTCACAGGGAACAGCAGTTCCGTGACAATAGCTAGAATTGTCTTGGACACGTGGGTTGACCATCAGCAAGTGCAAAGATACAACCAGCTTCTGATAGTGCTGTCAGCAGACGAGGTTTGCAACCAGCTGGCAGCAGAGGGTAAGTCTCTTATTTTAACATTTATTTTGTGCCAGTGTTTTGCAGTGCATCTGAGTGATTGCAGCACTATTTGAAAATGAATAAAATTATATTTGGATTTCCCTTTTTTTTTTTTTTTCTTAATGACTTGCTTTTAGTTAATGAAACGTCCTGCTTCTTAGGAAAGAAAAGAATAGGCCGTGATTTCCAGCCAAATGTGTATGTGTTTGCCAGTGCCTGTCAGCATAATACCCCATTAAAGTTTGTGCATGGATCTGGGCACAGGAAGCTGACTGCGGGATCAGGACCTGAAACTCTTCACTTGCCTAGCCTTCGTGTGTGATCTGGAAACTGAATTCCGGGGCTACTTGTCGGGCTGTTATAAAGAGGTGTGAAAGTCGTGGTGTGATTTCCTTCAGTAACCTGGCTGGGCATGCCAGGAATTGATCTGGGAACACCCAGAGAGGAAATCAAACTCTCTATAGCTAGCACACCACACGTCCATCTTCTGTAGTTTGGGCACAGATGGTTTGTATAATCCTGACTGAAAAGGGGCTAACAGTTGTAATTTAGAAGGAAGGCGTCTTTTGTTACCTCTGAGTAACAGCTGTGTCTTGGAAACATTTTAAAGATCCCTTTAAATATAAGCTACAACATATTTCTAGAGAGTCTGAACTGCTATTATATTAAAACTGTAGCGGTGGTGTTTTATGAAGGGGAAACATTTTAATGCAAAAGTAGTGCTATTTTAAAATGAGTTCCTTTTATGAAATGGATGGGGTGGCTTTATTAAGAAAAGACATTTTGGGAGGAAAAAATGTGCCTGTATTTCTGTCCTGGAGTGTACGGCAAATCCACATTTCCCTCCAATTCCCTTTTTTTAGAAAAGCAGGGGCTGGGCTCCAATCATTTGGGTTTTCTATGGAAGGGGCCCAGGTTCTGCCTGCACACACGGAACACCTGCACCTTAATGTGAAGGGCTTGGCAGAGACTCTTCACTGAGGTAATGCGTTTCTTTGGCCCAAATGTATGCTGATCTCTGCAGAAAACTGTGCTTAAGGAAATGCTATTAAGGGTACCGGTAAACTCTGCCCGTTCTCCTGCTGTGAGTCTCTCCAGGGGCTGCTCCCCATCACCATCTGTAGGATCACAGTGGGTCTGGTGGCTCCCCATCACCATTTGTAGGATCACGGTGGGTCTGGTGGCGAAGGACCTGATGGATGCCAGCTCTGATACGTAACTGGTGACAAAGCCACCACCGCAGTCCTCCTGTAAGAGCCAGTAGGTTGGGTCCTCTGAATCCAGGCACAGAAATGTGCCGTTCTTGCTGTGGCATAGAAGGACAAAGCTGACAGCAGGTGGTTGGTGCAGTTCAGGCAGGTGGCCAGGGCTCCCCCTCTTGTCTGCAGGCTCCTCCGTCCTGCCAAAGGTGTGCCTATGCCCAAGGAGAGGCAAGCAGCACCTCTGCTTGGCCTTCGGCAGGCGTGCCAGCTTCATACATCTCCGTGAGAGGATGGAAACATAAACACTCTGTAATTTGGTTAAGTGGGAAGAGGAGGCAAACTCATCATAATAGTTCAAAATAAGAAACCCAAAACCAACAACCACCCCGAAAACAACAAATAACAGCTGCTTTTTGCAGGAGCAGCAACAGCCAATTTTCCTTCTCATAAAAGAGAGCAATGATGTGTGTCTCTCCCAGGCTGCTGCAGCTGCAGCCGTCTCTCCGAGCACAGCTCTAACCAAGTTTCCGGAACAATGTGATAGATTGTATCTGCATAATCAGGAGAATGCAGGATCCTAACCGAGCTGAACTTCTAACGGGCAATAAAGCCAGGGCACTGACGTGCTCATCCCATAAAGCACCTAATCAGTTACCTTTATACTTCTGCAAGTGCACTGCTTACGGGTATATTTTGGGTTGAATATAAGGCATTTGTGCCCTCCTTTGAGTGGCGGGGATGAAGCCGTTTGAACAAATGCTAGGGGAAGGCGTACTGCTTCCCTCCTGGCTCCCATTGCCTGAAACCACTCCACTGTTCCCAGCCACATCTTTGCCATTTGAGCCCAGCGTGCTGCAAGGTGTGAATCACAGTACCTGCTTCTCATCTGCATCACCTGTGCAGTTTGCTCTCTCCTTAAAACCTCTCATTCCTGGAATCCCATTGTTTTCTCAGAACCTTGGTGTACTTCTTTCCCTCCCTCATTCCTCATCCCCCATGCTAAGTGTCACGTTTTCATGGCTGTGGGCCCGGCGAAAGATCCTGGAATGCACGCTCCTAGGAGGAAAAAAGATAAAATGCTAGGAAAAACAGAATTAAGTGCCTTTTGTTTGTTACGTGAAGTTGTGAGTGCAGAAATAACCGCGTAGCTGTTGTACAGAGCCGTGACGCAGGTCCCTGCTTACTCAGACTGGGGAAGCTGACGGTGGGTGGCACAGGACCAAAGACAGATTGAACCTTTGTTTGCAGAGGCGAAATCCTCTTAAAGTATTGCCTTGACTCATCTTGGAGTGGGACAGTGAACTGGTCTGTTGTGTTTGGGACGGCGTTTTGGGTTGTTTGTATGTTGCAGGCAGGCGTGGCTGGAGAGGTAACGCTCTGCCAGGTACGAGTGACCGCGGGTTGTTACCTCCATGGTTCTGTTATTCACCCCAGGAAATTTGTGGTACCGAGCAGAGACAGAAACTACCGTGCTCTTGTCGTGTCCTCATCCAACTGTAGCGACACAGCCTCCATCTCGCCCTGAGGAGTTCCTCAGCTCTCCAGAAGAGGTTTCCAGCAGCCAGTGCTGCTGTCAGTGTGTGCAAAGGGCCTGGGATGAGCACAGCAGCATCTGCCAGGGCAGTGCTATGCACGTGCCCTAACCACCATCCACGTATCTACAGCGTGTAATCGGCTGGAATTGAACCCTCCAGAAAACTGGCAATTCCCCGGCAAGGAGTGCGGGAGGGAAAGGACACGCGGGCACGCAAGGAAATAGCTGTGCAATAAACAAGCCCTCTCCTGACCCAAACAGCTGTGAGCTGTTGCTGCACTCGTATCTCTGGTACTTCTCCCCATCGCAGTGTCCTACTGTTCCATCAGACGTGTAAGACACGAAGAATCTTATTTTCCCTCCACGAAATCTCCGTTTCTGGAACTGCTCAAGTGTACGAATACCTTGGCTTTCCGCTCAAATTAAGAATATAAACAGTTATGTAGCTCAACTGGTTGCAGATGGAGTGTGCTTCAGGTTAAGTTTCTATAATTGCTGAAGTTGAAAGGCAAAGAAAAAGAACTCCCAGCGTTTGTTTTGTCTTTAATCATGCCTTTACAAAGTCAGTTTTGTGACTCCCTGGGGTTTAGCAGGATATTTTTGCATATCTAAGAGAGGCGATGTTGCCTTCTTCCTTCCCTCTCCATTATTTGTCTATTTCTTTGTGTCAGGTCCAGCTTAAGTTGTGAGCGTTCTCTGGGCTGCAGTGATAATTATATTTATTCCCCGGAGATGATTTTCATTGGATTTGCAAACAAGACAGGGCCTATGAGATCCTGGTGTCTTTGGCCCTCTGATCGCTTTTGAACCATTTGCAAATTTCAAACAAATTTCTCTGCAGTGTGTCAGTCTCAAGGAGAATTCAGGGAGGGTTATTTGTGTTACCCAAAGGGACAGGCAGAATCCTGTTTCTATAGGCTCTGTAATCATAGGTGGCCAGAGAAAATACTCTGATAGTCCCACTACGGCGGGACGCACTGTAAGGTCACCATTATTAGGCACCAGAATCTGGGTGGGACACATTACAAACATCCCAAGAACAGGAAAAGCTTCTCCGGGAGCTTGTATCTCACTGAGCAACAGAGCCTAGAGCAAGATCCATGTCCACGGGAAATGCAGAGTGCTCCACTTCCACTGCTTACAGAACGGACAGAGTTTTAATTGGCTTAGATATTCAGCTTATATCTGTGGAGATACGTATCTTATGCCTCTCGCTGTTTAGGCAGCATACCTACTGTCTGTCACATTATTTGCCTTCCCCTGCCCTGAGAAAGGAACATCTGGGGGCTGGAAGTGCAATCAGTTCTGCTGTGTGTCAGATAGAGAAGGCAATGTGAGAGAAGCACACCTCGTGTCTGGCGTTTTGGGAAGTGCTGATCCCTTCTCCTCCTGGAGACAGAGATGCTCCGCGGGTGCATGATTCAAGTTAACTTAATGATTTAGCTTTCACATCGAAATGAGCCGGTCCAGCACACCCTCCGGGAGCAGCATGGATGACCTCATGTCTGGAGGAGCACAGTGCGCCCTGTTCGTCTGCTTCCGGCAGGAACAAAGGCACTTGCTGAGTGTTTGCAGATCTGATTCTCAGCGGTGCTCATCGTCATTCAAAAATAAATAAAGAAATCAATAAGTAAATTGCTGGGCTTTATAGCTCCATTTTGCAAGGGACCAGGAGAACTCCTGCATGAGAAAAAGGCAGACTGAATATAAAACTAAGTTAAAATACTCGGTTCTTTTTAAACGTGCATCCAAACCAGTGAGATATCTCCTTGAAAACTTCAGGAACATCACGTGTCTGGTGTCTCCTTCACCACATTTCCGTAGGCTCTGAGGGTAGCCTAAAGCTCTCCGGTTGTGCAAATTGGAAGGGGTCGACACCCTTTGCCCCCAGCCTTGAGACACAAGGACAGTCATTGCTCTTCTGTCAAAAGCTCTAATTCCTAATTTGGGAGGTAATTCTAGTGCAAATTAGTGCGCCTTGCAGATAGAATTAGAGTCTGTGTGATGATTTGGAAAATACAATCAATTTACTCCAATTGTTTGTACATGTCAGATCTCTCCAATAATGAAGAATTTACTCCTCGTGCATGAACACAAGCAGCGAGCTATTAGCCATGCGAGAGGAGAGAGCCTGTCAGAAACAAAAGTCCCGTGATGCGATGTGCTGCATTTGAACAGCAGCGAGGATGGGCCCAGGTCTGTGCCGCAAGTTGGAGAGCAGCGAATCTGCCACGGGCAGAGACTGGGGGTTTGTAGCATTGTGGCTTGAGGGTGTGAGGAGGGGGGGCTCCTCCTGGTCAGGGGATGGAAGCCTCCTGCCCTGTCCCAGATGATGCGGGAGGAGGGAAAAGGGAAAGCTCTCTGTCTTGCTGCCGCAGCAGGGGGAGAGAATCTAATGCTGGGTTTGGGGTTGCAGGGCCTCGGACACGGAGGTGGTCTTCTCCCAGTGGGCTCTGCCCTTGAAACGTGGCCTTGTTAACCATCCATGGGCTTCTCTGGGGTTTCTGTGGTCCCCAAAGCCTTCCTCTGCCTCTGGAGCCTGCACAGAGTGCTACGGAGCTACACCTTCTGAAGTCCTGCTTGGGACTTTGCTAATGTGAGCATTACTGACAGTGAGGCTGCGGGTTCTTAGTCGCAGTAATCCATTGCTTCACATTTCCCTGCGTGGAAGACAGGCTGGATCAGCTGCTTCAAAGAGCTGGGGGTCATTTGTCAACGTGGTGACTTCCATCAGCAGAGAGTGGGTCTGGTGCTTCTGCCTCTTTGAGGGCTCTCAGCCTCTTCCTTTGTTCCACATCCATGCAGGGCTCATTAAGGGTAAGTGGGGAGTGACTGTTGGTCTAATCACTAGTTTCACATCTTTTCATGGTCTGATCTAAACAGCTTTTTAGGAAGCAAACAATATGCATATTTCATGAAATTCATTTCAATGTCTGTTTAATTGTGAGCGCTGTCTGTGAGGCTATGAGATACTTACTGCTGCTTGTGAAGCATTTGAGTGAACAAACAAGGAAGCTGAGAAACTGATCATGAATTTCTTAACTCTGAGACTTCTTCAGCCCCTTTTCGTCTGATACTTCCCCACAATTTCTGTACCTCCAGAGTTAGGGGAGGTGTAGGTCATGTAAAACCTCGTTCAGATCATGTTTTACTGAGCTGCTCGCAGCCTGCAGCCTGGGCTGCTTGCTGTTGGTTCCAAAAGGGCAGTTTGGCAGCTTGGTTCTTCTTTAAGTCAAATGATGGGGAAAAAAAACAGATGTGAGGTCTCACTGTGTCCCAGAAGTCCCGGGCAGAAACAGCTTCCCTCGCCAAGAAAGCCCATTGCCCCAAAGTGCTGTGGGTGGATGACTCTGAAAACCTTCTCGTTTCGCTACAGTTTTCCTCTCCTGGTATCTAGCCTGATGGAGAAAGCGGAACTGTGTTGAGAAGTGGGTGTATTTCTGGCAAGGAGGATCTCACTGAAAAGCAAACACAGGGAGCGGTTGGTACCACATCAACAGATCGTGATCCCTGTGATGTCTCCTGGAAAAGGTGCACGCTGTAGTAGGGGCCCCTGCTGGCTTCTGGGCCTGGAGGGCAGGATGCAGAGATCACCTCTGTGCTGGATCAAGGTAGGAGCTTCTTGTGGCCGTGAATTACTCGGGCATACAGATGTTTAAGCATATGTATCCTATCGCGGGGACCAACCTTAATGCTGTGCGAAATGTATGAGATGTAAAACCTACATTATCTGGGATTTAGGATGTTTGCTTTGCAGAATGAGGGATTAGAGAACAGAAAGGCTGAAATGACCATCTGTCTGCAGAAAAAGGATCCTGTGAATTAAATTTCTGTGGTCATTTTCCCTAATCTCCTTGACTTTGTTCGATATCTTCTGTCAGAGCTGATGGCCTTGTGCCCCAAACAGTAACACCGGTCACTTCCTACACCCTGAAGTTTTCTTCTAGCTATGTCTCTCTATGAGGAGTAGCAAGGTATCTGTAGAAAGCATTTACTTATCTCTTGCACTTGGAGCTTTCTATTTTTTTAGCCCTGGATAATCTTAGTGCTTCCAGCACCTTCTCTCTCCAAAGAGAGCTGTGAGTGTGCACCTGCTTTTTGTGTTGCTTCACATCTAGCATAGAAATGCAATTGCCTCTGGGGTGGAATGACTCACGCTGTTGAACCATACCACTGCACAATAGTTTAGATCTGGAAGTAAGTAGTAATACCGTGTGCTTATATACTTGTGTTGTCGATTTCTGCAATGTGATTGTGAATCTAATGGTATTTGATGTTTCTCTGTAGAGCCTCTCTTCCTGGAAACATGGGAATCTTCAGCTTTTGTTTTTAAATAAGCTTCCAGGCCTTGTGACTATAGAGAAGGATCTGAAAACGTGTTAGAAGTGTAGCCTACAGATTCACAGTCCAGCAAGCTGAAAGCCCCGAGCTTATTAATTTTAAATCTCATTATTTTAAGAGCGAATTATATTTCCCTTTAAAGTAGAAGAGCCATAATACCTGCAGAGCCGGCAGATCCTTGGTCTGTGCACTGCAAAATGCAGAGGCCTCTGCTTGCCTAACATAACTGATACCAAGTTGCCTAAAGTCCGAAAGAAATGAAATTGTTTCCTTGGTTTTAAGCCCTTCTTTGCTCTTGCTCACTGGTAAAGTAGTTCTGAGGATAAAGAGCCTGCCTGTGAGTGCTAGATTCTGGGTATCTTCAGCAAGACGAAGAGGTTGCTCAGCACTAATAAGTGCTGCCCAAACGGGTTGTAGTTGTGCAGGTATTAGCACTGAGAGGATCACACCTGTCTTAGGGTGAAACACACAAAACAGGTTGGGGTCCTCACCCCTTTGTAGGGTATTCAGGGACATGGGAGTTTGAGATTTTTTTGTTTACTGCATGTTTTCATTTTCCTTTCTTCTTTCTTTCTTTTTTTTCCCCCAATTTACGCACAAACCCGCACCACCACTTAGCATTTCCTTGTTTACAGCAAGGTGAGCCGTATTTACAGTGCTGGGGAATTTGTCAGGAGCCGCATTCTGCTCGTCATCTGTTTCTTCCCCATTTCAGAAAGCAATTAGCAGGCGGAGCATGTGAATAACAAAATGTGCTGGAAGGGGCTGTTCACCCAACTGTGCCGAACGAAACGGCTGCCTGTCAGTTGCTGCAAGCGACTGACAGCTCTGACACCAGGGTACAGCCCAGGTCCTGGAAACAGAGGTGCCCTGAACTGGAAACCAGCAGACGAGAGAAGGAAGATCCACGTGAAATGGCAAGTGGACATTAGGGAGTTTGAGAGGGCTGCCCTGGGGCAAACAGTGGCAATTAGGAGCACGCAGCATAGAGCTTGGTCCTCCTTTCCATGTCTGCTGATGCGATGGGGAAGCAATAGGGGAAAAAACTTCTTTCATACTGACTTCTGCTTCTTCAGATGCAGCCTGAGCTGAGGTAGTGTGTGATACTGCGACATTTTAGCTAGGGGAGAGCCAAAAGATGCAGGACACCACAGCAGTCTTTCAGAGACATTTAAAAAAGAAATCATCTACAGATGTCACTTAATATTTCACTTCAGTTGCATGGGACATTTCTCTGCCCTCGGAGTCACTGTACTGAGCTGGGATGCTGGATTCAATTAGAGACGTGTGAAGCAGAGGGATTTTAGTTGGCTCTAAGTGAAACGTCTGGGTGGACCTACACGTGGAGCTGCTGCTGACTTCTCCATTATTCATATATTAGACGTCTTGCTCGAAGTCTGGACTTGCTATCTCAGAAACCCAGCTTCTCCTCTTAGATGTCGCCTGGGGGAGGGATGAGATTACCCCTCTTGCTCTGGAGCTGGAGCATGGTGAGGCTGCTTTGGGGCTGCAGGACAGAAATACGTGTGTCCTTTGGCAGGAGCGGCACAAGTCTCTGCAGAGCAGGTATGGGCAATGCCTGGTATCCAGGAGCCTCGGCTTTTGTTACTAACCCCTTCTGGGAACTTGAGCACGTTGCCCATCTAAAGCTTACACTCCTCACATCGCTTCATGGGGGTACGTCTGGGCAAGGAAATACAGGTTTTGCAAACCACTCGGTGTTTGGACAGTACCCCAGAGGAAGGTACCAGCCAGGAGAGGAGGAGATGAGAGAAGCAGCACGCTCTCTCCCAGGCCTCTTTTCTTTCCCTCCCTGATTTTCCGTGGAGTCCTTGAGTGAGTAGGTCGCCTAAAAGCAGTCCCACCTCTTACAGCTCTGCATCCAGCTACCTCACACTCAAACTTACACCATTTAGAATATGGTATAAGGGCAGACGCCCTCGAGAGGGAAAGTTCGGAGTGTTTGTTAGAGCAGGACGGCAGGGAGGAGCTGAGTGCAGGCACCAGCTCCTCAGCCTGATGGTTTCAGCCGGTGCCCGTGGGAACCCAGCACGTTCCCCCCTGAGGCCACGGTGCCAGGGTGGGCGAAGGTTTGGGCAGCACCCTGGCCCCCTCTGGTCTGTGCGTGCAGCTCTGTGGGTAGCTCCAGAGCCTGCTCGCAGGAAGGACAGGGACTGAGGAGCTGCCTTCCCAGGTGCTGCCGCGGGCAGATCCCCCTCCCGTTAATCCAAATGTTTCTGGCGGCTGTGTCCCCGCCGGGAGCAGCGCTGTGCATCACACAGATTAGAAGCGATCGTCTTTGCAGGCCCGTTTCCCAGCGGAGCCCCGCAGTTGTGTCTTTCGTTGCAGGAGAAAAACGGTTTTCTTGTCCTGGCTGTTTCTCAGCTGCTGGTGGGGAATGCTCACATGCATCACAATTAATCAGGAAAACTGTTAATGTCCCTCAACTGACGTGACACTGATATGACCCACGGAACTCCTTCGGTCCTTGCAAGCCAGTTTCTTCCAGTTTGTGCACTGGATATGGGAAATTCATGGCTTTATTGTTTTATTTAGGGCACGGTCTGGCAGCCCTTTGTTTTAGAAAGCAGTGTCAACTTGGAAGGTGGGATAGTGAGTCCGGGGAGAGCTAAGGATCCTCGAGTTTGCCCTGTAGCAACCAGTTACCGTAAGCGGGCCCTGGTATCGAGATCCATTTTTACCATCAGTTTCTCTCAGCTGAACATTTTCCTTCGTTAGCCCATGACAAGAAACTGACTTAATTACCACCAGAACAAAAACACAGTGTCTTACCAGGCTGCTAATTACATCAAGTCCTGGCTGCTGTCACTTCTAAGGAAAACATGAAATCTCAAAGTCGGTGTTTTAAGGGGGAAAGGCGTTAGGAGGAGGAAAGGACTCTCTGTCTGAGGTTCCCTCCTCATTTAACGTCCCTGTGAAGTGCTGCTTTTGCTATTGAAGCAGCTGGCAACATGGGAGTGACTTTAATCAGAGGATAGGAAGCTTGGACACCGCCACAGAGTTTGTAGACTTTGCCAAAATCTTTCCCCTGTTTCCCTTCTTCATTTAATGGAGTATCAATAGCAGTGGAGAGAAGGAGCTCTTCAGAGTACGCTGTGAAATAAATGGCCAAAGCGTTATTCTTTGGAAAATCTGCTGTTCTGTGACGTGATGGGCGTTGTTGGTGGGGTCAGAAAGTAAGGACAGCCAGTGTCCCGGGCTGCTTCCAGTCTGAAAGAGGAGCTGGTGAGCAAAAGAGCGTGGAGCACGCCTTGGAGTCAGAGACTGGATATGTGCAAGCAGAGGCCGGTGGCCCCAGGAAGAGCCCAGGCCCCGTTCCTGTCCCTGCCATCGTGGCTGTGTGAGAGAAGCCCTGCGGCAGCTGCACAGAAGGGCTTTGAGACTCAGGAACAGAGTGGTTATTTAGAAGGGATGTTTGTTGGTTTTGTGGTGGTGCATCCCTTTGAAACGATGGCCACACACAGCCCACACGCCCCCGGGCACTGCGGGCACAAACGCCCCGCGTGCTGGAGGCAGCCCGGCTCGCATGGCTTGGAGCTCTCCTTCTGCAGGTGGAGGGCACGGCTGCGTGCCTGTAAGCACTTCTAGGTTTCAATCTGCTGCTTTCTCCCTCAAAAGGCTTGGGCAGCCCCTCACATGGAGTCCAGTCTGCTCCCAGGTAGAGCAGGAGTTCATCTCGCTTTTGGCTGGTCTGCTTTAGGTTTGTCTCTTTCTAGATGGGAACGAGCTGGGAGATGAGGGAGGAAACGGGGAAGGAGAGTGAGTAATGAGGAAATGTTAGATTTCTGTTTATGAAAAGGCTTTTTGATGGCAGTCATTTAAACAGCACTCAATAAAATACATTCCCTCAGAAAGACCGATTCAATTCTGCACCATACATGGATTTGCAGCATCTGAGACGGATGAGATCTCTCCTGTGCTTTCACAAGAAACAATTCATTTATGGGGTGAAGCTGTCAGACCTGTGTGAACGCTGCCAAACCTGGCAGGTCTGCAGAGTAAGCTTTTGTTTGGTTTATCTTTCTTGCTTCGTCCTTCAGCCAAAGTGCCCTGCTCGAGCCACCGGCTTTGTTCGGAGAAGCATTCGAAGGTGACGGGATGAGCCCTGCTCTTGCCTGCCAGCTCGTCCCGACTGATGCTGCTCGTGTCTGGCAGAGTGCTCCGTGAGGTGGAGCAGAAATGGCTACTGCAAAGGTGTTGCTGCCCGAACCTCCACGGAGAATCACAGCCTGATTTCTCTGTGGCTGGGAATTAGCTCTGCTGTCCAAATAGCTAATGCGGCTTGCAGGATTAACCTGGCCACTGCGGCTCGGAGCCCCACTCACATGGTTCCAGTTGCTCAAGTGAGTGACACTCGGCCTTATTTAAAATTTGTAGTGGTAGTTGCTTTTTCTGCTCGGCTTGCTGAGCTAACAAGGTGATTGAAGAGAGAGGCACGAGGATCCACTGAGAAAAGCCAGAGGCCTTGCATGGCATTGCCAGGATGCCAGAGACAGAGCTCAGCCTGGTCCAGTCTGTTGCATCATTTTTTTACCGGGAGAGATCAAACACCGTGAGCTTTGCTTCTGCTGTCTGCAGGAGATTAATGTTTCTGTTCCACCAGAGCCTGGTGGTTCGGAAGTAATGACCTGGTGAGAGACACACCAAAACAGTGCATGGAAAGGTCATGATAACGATTACGGGAGAGTAATGAAAGCAATTAAGTATGCACGGCAACTTACTCCTCTGAAAGGGTGGAGAAATCCCATTCGGAGAGGAGCAGAGGTCACTCAGTCGAGAGGTGATGAGCATATTTGATACGGTGGGAGATGGATTCCCTGACTTGGGCAGGGTGAGCTCTGCGTTCCTGGGCTGAATCCGGCGGGCTGGGAACATTCCTAACACCCGAGGCTTTATCTGCCTCGCTGCAGGCTTGTTCCTTCGCCTCTGCCAAAGGGTTTGTAGCCTGCATCCTCTGCTACGCAGAGGCAACGTTTTGCTGCCAAGGGGATGGTGTAACTGAGATTTAAGGTCTGTGTGTGTGCAAAACCCTGCCGTGTTTGAAATGGAAGCAGAAACACAGTCATCCTCAGTCTGGTTTTTTGTACGATTCACAAGGGGACTTGTGGGCCTTGAAAAGAAAATGCGTATCCAATGCCAGTAGATAAAGCTGCAGCGCTCGCTGTTGCATTAACGGTATTTTAATTGCAGGATTGATGTCAAAGCATTGAGTGAATGTGTATTCATATCCCATCAGCTTTATCAATGACAATATTGTTGCTGTTTAAATGGGTGAGGAAGCAGGCTCGGAGTTAAGTGACTTGCACAGGATCGTTTGGAGACAGCGGCTCAGCTGGAAACAGGAGCCGGTGCCTTGGCTCCCAACCCTCTGCTAATCGCGGCCCCGGAGGTGAAATGAAAGCCTTCTCCCATCTTCTGCTGCCAGTGCCCGGGCTGGGAGGCATCTCCTCCCCCTCGGAGCAGCAGGAGCAGAGGCAGGATCAGACCGAGGGCTGTCGGGGCTGGCTGGGGCTGAAGAAACTCCTCGTGCAGCTCATGGAGGATGCTGTGGGCGCATCAGCTGGGCTGAAGGGACTGCAGTAACACTCCCTGCTATGAACCCCAGCAGCTTTCATGCACTTCTCTGATTCCATCAGAACGCAGCCGCTCCCTTTTTGTTGGTGGTAGGTTTTTTGTTTAGCAGCACTTTCGTCTTTGTTGCCAAAGCTGCGAGCGGGGCTGGGCTGAGCGAGGAAGTGTAATTAAAGTTTGCTCAGACAAAGGCGTTTGGCGACGAGATGCAGTGTTGCTGAATCCACAAGGGGCACAATTAACTGATAAGAGTAAACTAATTGTTATTCATATTAAATTAGGGCACAGGTGATTTGGAAAATCTATAGACACTCCCATATGCTTTGCAATTTTGCATTGCAGATTATGGTTTTATAAGGCCCTTCTGGGATTCGGATTGTAGAGGCAAAGTGTGGAGCTGTATCTAAACTGAACCAACTCCTTCCTGATTAACTACATGATAAAAACATAAATGTGCGCGTCAGAGAATTTATCGCTGTTTGCATATTAATTTTTCTTTTCCAGAAATGAGCACGACAGGTTTTTTTTGTGGCTCCAAGCGATTTTGCTTAGTGGCAGCCGAGTGAAACCGGACCAGGTGAAGTGGCCGTCACGTAGATGTTCCGAGATGGAGGTTAAGAGCAGGGAGAGGGCGTGTGGCACGGACACGGCTGCCACGGGAGCGGGCTGAGACGCTGAGATATTTCCTGCTGGTGCTTTCGTGCTGGGCAGTCGTGGTCTGGGAGCATTTGTGGGGAAGAGGCAGGATGAGGAGGGACTGCAAATCGTTGCAGGTCGTCGGCACGCTGCACGGGAACGGCAGGCTGCTCAAGCTTTCGGAGCAGTTCCGTAGGAGGCTCCACTGGTTTAAAACAGCCCTGAAATGAATATTTATAAACAGGGCATGAAAAAAAAAAAAGAGCTGAAATTGCTTGTGTGATCTTGGGACGTGTGAGATACTATGATTATTTATGTGCTTCTATGTCTCGCTTTATCAGTTCATTGTGTTGCGATCCCAGAGCGTCACGAGCTGCTCCTGGAGGAGGTTTCCTCTTAATAAGACCCTAACCTGCCTGACAAATCAGTGGTGGAGAAAGTGGGAGCAACAGAGCAGGAAATGGAGCAGAAATGCATGTTTCAGCAGCACAGTTAAAGTATTCAGGTAGAGAGAAACGCAGGACGTTTGTTTGGACTTGCTTTGAAGTCTCCTGGGCCCTAAAATCAAGAAGAGCCCGTGCCTTAGGGAATCTGAAAGCCCCCCTTGGGGCTGTCTCACAACACACCGACTCCAGCAGCATGCTCGTTTTCTTGCTTTCCCTTCTCTCTTCTGGTCTCAAGCCGTGGTATCCAGAGCAAAGAGCAGCGTTTGTGACCGGTGCCATCGGCACGCGAGGCTTGGGTGGAGGTTTTGGAAGCAGAGATTAATGATGGCAACGTGGCGAGAGCTGGATCGCTGCTCGTGTTTGTTTGCTAAGAGGGTGCTTCCCAATGAATTAAAAATCCCTCGGAGGACAGTTTGGATGTGTGTGATTTAGCACCGTCTGGGATGCACCGGTCTCTGAACAATCTCTGCCTTGGGTTCTGGCCAAGATAATGATCAGAGCAAGGCTGTGGCTGGACAAGGAGTCCAGGGGTTATTGAATCACTCCTGCCAGCTCCTGGCGACGTGCTAAATTGTTTCCTCTTTGATGTTCCCCAGAGTTAGGTTTACCTACTACAGGTCTTCAGACTGTGAAGAGTTTCTTCCAGGCTGTAAAGAAGCACCAGTGCCCAAAGGGAGCTCCGTGTGGCGTGTGGCTCTCCTTTCCAGGGCTCTGAACCGATGCAGCCTCTGTCTCAGCAGCGCGGAGAAGAGGGGTCGTGTGTTAGGCTGAGCTTTCTTTCCTGGAGGAAATCCCAGTGGTAACATGCCAGGCTAGGGCTTAACTTGGCTGACGATTTGAAGGGGAGAGCACCACCTGCTGATGCGTCAGCGTGGCTTTGCTCTCCATTTCCCCACCCTTGCTCTGCCCCACTCCTGGCTGTGTTTTTTGTGTGTCCGTGAAGCATCCCAAGGGAAGGTTAATTGATACATCAGGGTGTGCAAACACCCTTCGTGCACATACAGAGACTGGGTGGGGGCAAACAGCTCCTGACAGGTGGTGCTGCCAGGGAAGAGAGCATCTCCCTGTCCCAGCACCAAGGCAGAGCTGGCCCATGGGGTGTCCCGAGGCCCTTTTATGCTCAGGGCTGTTTTCCGACAGCCCTTTGGCTGTTCCCTCTATCGGGGGGTCGGTGCTGCCGCCCGTCTTCCAAAGGCTGTTGCGGGTGTTTGGCTCCTTGTGTCTGAGGGCACTGCTGGGCTGGCAGAGCTGGGTGCCCAAGGGGCAGCACGAGCTGGGCTGGATGGAGAGCGGCATCGCTGGGAGCTTGTGCAGGTGAAGTCCGTGAGATAGACTTTTGGGGTGAAAAGTAGGGAGATTGGGATTGGGAGGAATGCTTTTGTTGGTGCTTGCTGAACGTTTACCAGAAGAAAAGGAAGAGTGGCATGGAATTACCTGCCTGTTTCCCCCCGCTGCAGCCCAGCAGTCTGAAGGCTGAATTTGCTCTCCATAGCAGCTACAACGTGGGCAGAAGCAGCGAGTGCTGGAAGCGGTCTGTGCAAATAGCACGACGTGTGGCTGCGCTCCCTAAGAAGCTTATCCTCTGCTTCAAAACCCGTTGGCCTTTGTTTGGCCCCTGGAGAATAACTGGGCTAACAGGCACCTGCTGGAGGATCTTTTTGCCCAGTGTGCAGGGACAAAGAGGCCAAACTTTGGGATCTTGCTCCTCCCAGAGCCTAGGGTCCCTCTAATCTGCGTGACAAAACCCCTTGAGTGGGACTTGCAGCTGAGGTCCTCCCATGGCAGTGCCTTTGCAGTGGGTTGGCCCACCTCAGCCATGGATGGCCAGTTCTCAAACCTGCCACCACAGGGCAGTGACAGTCTGGAGTCCAGCCAAAGTCCAGAGTTAGTGCTCGTGTTCAGGCTGCCTGAACAAGACCGGGGCATGTGGAGCCGTGCCCGGGGTCACAGAGGAGGCTGCCAGCCTGGAGCATGGCCCGCACCGTCCCTCAGGTTACCCTGCCTGCTGCACGGCTCCTTCCAGCAGCCCAGCTCCGTGCTTGTGTGTACGCAGCTGAACCGTGCCCGGCTATTTGCTGAGCGTTTGCCCTCGCGCTCTTCCTTTCGCCCCGCGCTGCCTCGGCTAATGAGGTTATGGTGCAGCCGGAGAGAGGCATCCGCTCGTGCTTGCGCCTGGCTGCAGCGCGGTTCCAAGCAGGGATGCTCCTGACAGTGCCAGATGGCGAGCTGCAAGCACGGGGACGGGGGAAAAAGGGAGCTGCAGCTCTGCCCCCTCCCAGGGAAACAGCCTGGCAGGAGTGGGTCTGCCCCAGCTACACAGCCGGGGGGCTTGGGGTGTGCAGGAGAAACGGTGCACCGTGATGGAGCTGGGCCCCTGGACGGCTCGGGCAGGCAGAGAACATCAGGCTGCGTGCACCGAGCTGGGGTTTTGTTGTGCCTCCAATCCAGCAGGAATAAACCTTACATAAACCTCGCCAGAAGCACAGCATTAATATTTAAGAAATGACATTTAAGGTATTGAATATACGCCGCGTTCTCCAGAAGAATATCTGTCTGTGCGCGTGTGCGTGCGTGCGCACACTTGGGGCTTTGTTTTGCTTTTGTAGCGGATTGTTGTGTGTGTGTGTGTGTTTTACTCGGGGTATTTTGTGCTGTAATAAGAAGGGGGAGGGAGCGGGAAAATGCTGCTCTGTTTATATACGCTGCTGTCAGCAGCGGTGCTGCATGTTGAGCGCCACATCCTCGGTGAAGCACTCCGGATTCCAGGCAGGCACCCTTCTCCTTGAACCCCGAGACCCTCTGGGAGCATTGCCCGAGCCTCTCCTCGCGGGAATTTGGCTCCGGTGAATGTGGCACGCTCCGTACCCAGCACGCAAGCAAGTCGATATGCTAAAGTTCAAAGGGACAACCTTGGGAAATGTCAGAGCAGCCTCTGTGCACCATTGTTCTGCTGCTCCGATCACAAAAGGAGCTCTGAGTGCACCAGGCTGTAATTTGCAGTCTGGGGGCTGCGGGGGGGTCTCTCTGTGCGTGTCTGTGTCCCTCCCAAGCCTCTGCGACACTTTTCACAGTGCCTTTCACCTTTGTGAGTCTTTGGAGACGCTGGTGCAGGGCTGAACCTGAAACGTTACTGCTCACCCATAATTTTTATAAATCTCAGGTGTAACGCATCTCCTTCCCTCCTCCCCGAGTTTTTATGTGTTTATGTTTTGTGACAGAAGCGCTTTTATCTCTCTTCTCCCTTGTTTACCCCGCTCTGATACAGTCGGTGGCACTGCCCTTTCTTGTCTCCTGACACAGGCCTCAAGGGACAGCTCCCCCCCTCCATCTCCCGCGTGCCCTCGCAGCAGGTAGCCTGGGAGCTGCTGGAAAACGCTGGGTCTGAATCCACCCTTCTGATATAAGTGGACATTATGCATTTTTAATAGACACGGAGCTCGGTGAAACCCTTAGTACTAGCTGAATTGGCACTAAATTCCCAGGCAAATAGTCTTTGCAGCTGATCTCTCCCTAGGTACCCTGCAGAAGACGAGCCCAAGGACAGGAAGAGGCCGTGTTCCCTTAGACTTCACGAGCTGGATCGTTTTGCCGAGGCAGTGGCAGAGCCGAAGCCAGCCCAGCTGCAGTCCTCAGTGCAGTCTGTTCAGAGAGAGCCCAGCGTGGTGAAGGATTCGGGACTGGCAATCCCAGACTTGTTCCTCATTTATCCCCAGCACGAGGAGAGAGGCAAGGCAGCTGCCTTGTAAGCATCTCCCTCCACAGACAGCACCGACCTGGGGCCGGCATCTCCCTGGTTTTCTGGCACGAGCCTTGGCGGTCTCAGCAAAGCTCACATCCACCCGAGGCAGAGGCCTGGGGCCACGCACGGAGCCCCCCAGCTTGCCTCACTTCAGGAGGAAGGAGTTTGGCTCTGGAGGTCCTGCGATGCAGTTAGGGGTTGTCGGTGAGTCTTGATGCTCGTTAGTTTGTGGCCGACGATTTGACTTTGAAATCCGTGGCAAACATCTCTGCTCCCTGGCACCCCGTGGCATGCCCAAGGTCTGAGCGCTCTGGATGCAAACCGAAAAGCCTGGTGAAGGCGGTGGGAACCGCCGGTGCAAATCACCCAGCTTGCTGCACGGTGTGGAACTCAGCTCTCGGAGCAGCGATGCTTTTTGCAGGCACTGCGAGGGATTTTTTTCATTGTTCTTTTTTTTTTTGGTAAAGCGTAAGTAAATCTCTCTGTACCTCCATGTTACCATGGCACTGTAACCTTACCAGATCTGGCAGAGGGAGTAGCAAGGAGTAGCTGCAGCTCTGGATCTGTGCTTGTCCACTCCGGGACGCGCAGCTGGGAATTTAGGGCTCTGTGCGCAGAGGGGTGACCCGGCTGGCAGCAGGTGGGAAGGCGACGGTGGCAGGACAGGTGACAGGTAACTTACCCCCAGCCTCGAGGCTGAATTTTGGCTCGGGATAAACCTCCTAGCTGCGAGTGTGGCATCCTGAGACAGACGTACTGTGGTGTTCAGCCATCTCGGAGAAATCTGCTGCTGAGCATGAGTCAGCCCTCCCCGGGTTAACTATTAAAGGGCAGCAGCAAGAGATAAGATCTTTGCTCTGCTCCCCAAGCCCTTCGAGCTCTGCCTCCCCGAGTGACCCCTGTGGAGGAAGGGCATATCCCAAAGGTCCTGCTGCTTTAGTAGAGGTCACAGAAGTGTTCTGCCTTCCCACTGGGCTCGGGGGATTTGTCCCCAGATGAGGGGACATGGGGCCCGTGAGCCTCCTTCCCGCTGGCAGAGCACCTTGCTGCTCTTCTCGCCCAGTGCTGGGGCCCGTGGTCAGTGCCGAGGGGGGTCTGGAGCTGCCTTGCTGCTCGCGTAGGGATGGCTGAGGGTGGCCACGGGAAGCTGAGGTGCTGATTAGAAGGGGAGCTACGTGAGACCTAATGAGCATTGCCCACCAGTTGCAGAGCCCAGGTGGAGTCACCTGGAGGTGCTCTACAAGGCGTGGAGGGTGCTGCATAAAGGGGAGCAGGGCTCAGCCTGCCTTCCCGAGGGGCTGGAGGCGAACCTGGCCTTGCACCTTGCCTAAGGTCACCACTTCCCCTCGGAGAGGTGCTGGGCCTCCTCCCCGGCGAGACCCAGCCCTCCCACCCAGCCCTTCCAAGCCTCACACTTTGCTTTCTCCTGCTGAGCCGGGCGAGCATCTCCCCTCGCCCGTGGCTGCAAACCCAGTGGGTGATACCGCGGAGCGAGGAGAGCAGGAACCAATTCCTTCAGGGGCCATCTCAGAGCCTTCCCTGGCTTTTCCTCCTGTCGCAGGGAGAAGTGCCCCTGCCTAAGTGGAATAAATTGGTACAGACCATGAGCAGCGCAGGTCCTCCGCTGCTGGGGGGGAGGGAAGGGGCTGGCGGCACTGCTCTGGATACAAAGCAGTCAGCCACGCTCTGGCTCCTTCCTCCCGCACCCCGTTGGCCTCCTCCTCCTCCTCCTCCTCCCTGTTTGCACGCTCCCTCCCTCCCTCCCGGTCGCCCTCCCTCCCTCTTTCACTCTCTTTCTCTCCCCTAACGCCACGCTGCAGAGAGGCAGACCTGGGAACGGGAGGTCCGCGGAGGCAGCGCAGGAGGAAGGAGCTGTGCCCTGCGATTTCTCTGAGAGTAAATCGGGGAGGCAGAGATGCGATGAAGGAGGGTCTCGGTCGCTGCCTGGATTAAGAAAGAATACATAAAAAAAAATCCGGACCCAACAAACGAGGAAAAAGGGAGGAGAGAAGGAGGAGGAGGTTGCTGGGGGGAGCCCACTCCAGTGGGCGAACAGCTGCTTTGAATCGTGCCTCTGTTCCCAGGGATTAAAGCATGAATGGGAGCAGCTTCCCGGCCACGATGGAGAGAGAAGGCGGTTCAGGCTGTGGGAATAAGGTAACTCTCGCCTCTTGCAGGCATTGCATGGCTGAGCAGAGCAGGACAGAGATCCTTTATGCACAGGGCTGGGTGTGTGTGTGCGTGGCTGCAGCGGGCAGGGAGTGGGAGAAAGCAGGAACGACTCAAAGCGATTTTCCCACCCCTCCCGGCGTGTTCAAAGGCTGCAGAACGGCTCTCGGGGGCTGCGGTGCCGGAGATCACTTTGCTCCCTTTTCTCAGGCTGGGTGCCATAGGACGCTGAGCCGCTTTGCCTGGGGAAGGCTGGCTGGGTTATGGGGAAACGCACCCGTGTCTCGCCTCCAGGAGCTCTGTGCTCCCAGCCGTGCCCTCCCAGACCTGCACCTGGGGACTGTGGTGGTCCTGTGCCCTCCCAGCCCCCCGTGTGTCCGTGCTGAATGACGGGAGGGAGGTGAGATGCGACCGGGAGAGTTGCTTTTCTCTTCCCTTGGTCTTCCTCTGCCTTGTCTTTGCAACAGAAAGAGAAGGGGTTTAGGAGGAGGGGGAACTGAAATCCCTTTCATTCGTGCCAGCATTGGCGAGAGCCAACTTTGAGGCTGCTTAAAGGGAAAAGCTTTGCGAGTGCTGTCTTCTGGAGGAAGAGGAGATGGCTGAGCGATGCTCTGCCAGCTGAAGAGCGATCTCGGTGCCACGCTATGCTGTGGGAGTGGATGGGGATGAAAAACAGTGATTAGAGGGGAGAAAGTCCATAGTGATCAATGAAGCTGGCCACAAATGCTGCTTTCCTTTTCCGTGCTGGGCCTCTCTCTGACACAGTCGCTGGGTCTGTGACCCTGAAAGCCCTGATTTCTCTCAGTCAGACCAGAAGGCGTAACTTCAGATAGTCCTGGGAGGTGGCTCAGCCTCGATGTTGTTTGGGATCGTGCAGAGGAGGTCCTGATGTTTACAGCCGTGGAGCCCATTGCCACTCAACCCCAGCGAGTCCAAGCCTCGGTTGGAGCCCCTCGCTATCCCTGGCAGGGTCTCGCTGCCGCAGTGTCCCTTTGCCGTGTGCTGTCCCTCGGGTACCCGCTCCCTCCCTTGCCTTTGAGGACTTCTTGATGGGTCTTCAGCTTGGCACGGGGCTCGGCGGCGTTAGCCTCGGCTGCTTCACCAGTGACGTGTCACAGAAGTGCTTATGTGCACCGGCAGAAAGTCACGAGCTCTGCCGTGCCGTCAATCGACTTAGGAGCTCGTGTACACATCCGAGGAGCTCGGGGCCCAGCATTCGTTACAGACCCAAGGAGA
Organism: Heteronetta atricapilla; assembly: GCA_011075105.1. Classification (NCBI taxonomy): domain Eukaryota; kingdom Metazoa; phylum Chordata; class Aves; order Anseriformes; family Anatidae; genus Heteronetta; species Heteronetta atricapilla. The sequence goes on along the minus strand of CM021754.1, from coordinate 3,063,526 downwards.
CATCCATCGCACGGCTCTGTGCGGACCTGCCGGACGTTACGGTGAGGTGCCACCGACGTGTGGCAGTGAGGGAGGCTGCCTGCGTGTGCGTGCACCAAAATACAGGAAAAGGGCTCTGTAAACGTACGGCGGTGCCTCAGCCATCCCGCGTTTCATGAGTAACCCTTGCTGGTGTGAGGAAAGTGTCTGAAGTCACTGCAATGGATCTCGTTTGTGTGCTTAGCCTTGCTCTGCACGCACATCTCCGATGGGGCTGAATTGACCGAGGGTTGGCTTGAAGATCGCGGTGGTTGGGATCGCTTGGGTGACCTGCAAGTGGGATGGAAAAGGTGTGAGAAAATGGAGGTGCTAGGAAGAAAAGGTAAAATAACTTATTTCTGTGTGTAGACTCTTCTCTGCGTCAACTTCCAAGCACTGAGGAAGAAGGAAGATGTGCTGGGGAAGGGACTGGGCAATCAGATAGGGAAAAAATAAGGTTATTTCTCCCAGAAGGTTTCTTTCAGTGATAAAGGCCTCGGAAATGGCCAAAGCCAGCAGGACAGGGGATGCTATTTATGGGGGAAGGTGGCAATAATTGTATTCTCCTGCATGAATATGCCTGGGTGTGTGAAAGAGAGGAAAGAAACGAGCTCAGTGCCGTTGGCTGGGAGTACTTTCCCATTTCATGCGGCTGAGTTATAAATCCCTCCCTGCCTCCCTCCAAAGGCGTTCCTAGTGAAACTGGCAGCTTCTCTGGCAAAGAAGCCCTCTGAACTCAGAGCCGTTAGCAGCACAGTAATGAGAGCTGGCTCCTCGGAGCCGGGCTCACCCCTCGAGGATGCAGATCTGGTGTCGCTTCTCTAAGACAGCAGAGCGAGAGGACATCCAAATAAAGGTCTCCCTCCGCATGCACGTGGTGGCACCGAGAAGAGGGGGAGAACTCTGACACGTGTTCGTTGGCATCCCAAAGTTTCCCGATCCACGGAGGTGGCTCGGAGCAGGACGCAGTGCCTCCGGGCTCTGCTGTCCTGCTCTCCTGTGGCTTGGTCCCCATCAAGGCCGGGTGGCAGAGCCCTGGCTGGCTGCAGAGCATTTTCCCCCTTTCCTCCCTTGACCCGCAGCGTTGCTCCCTGCCTTTCGGGGTGCCCACAGAGGCGAGAGGAGCCGCGAGCGCCTCCGTCGTGCAGGGCCTGGCAGATTAGCACACGCACAAAGTGCTTCCTGGTAGCAAATAGCTGCTGCAACGCCGGTATCTGGCCTTAGCTGACCAAGAAACCTTCGGTGACGAAGTGTGAGCACACACTGCCCTTGTGCAAAGCTGGCTGCTCAGTGTCAAAATAATGCTTTCTGAAAGGAAAGCCGAGCGCCTGCCCTTTTAATCTTTCCCAGCACCCTCATGTTGAAACAGCGGAAGCCTTGGGAAATGAAAAGAACTGTCTTTTAAGGGACATCAGGGCAAATGTTGCGGTGCTTTTTTTAGTGTTTCTTGGAGACTTGCCTTTTGCAGTGCCTTTGCTCTCTCCTGCCCTTGCTTCACTTCTGTCAGCTCAAGAAAGTTGTGCAAAGGAAATTTTTTTTCCTCTTCAAACAAAATCCAGCGGGCAGATCGGAACCCACGGGGAGAATCCTGGCCTTTTTTTGTATCGCTGTGCATTTTGTCTTGCAGGGGTGAGCGGTGCAAGAGGCTGCTTTGGTTCCGAGGCTGCTTTTTGTAGGGGCTTACCAGCAAGGCCTCTGGCTCGTGGGCACGGAGCAGACCTTGGCCAGCATCTTTCTCCAGAGCTGTTGCCCTCTACGGGGCTTTATTGCCCTGCGCTTTTTTACAGCTCTCCGTTGCAAAGTGCCGTGCAGCAGCTTTGACAAGTCAGGCAGACTCCAACCGTAGTTTCTGTTTGGGCATATGGCTGGGGGTGAATTTGCTGTGGCTTCATTCCTCCCCGAGGCAAAGCATGCTCTGGAAGCAGTGCCATTGGATAGAGCCTCCCTTTTCCTCCTGTCAACCCCAACTGTTTGTGTTTGGAGTGGCGAGCTGACATCAGGGCTGGATTCAGCTAATAAGGGCTTCGCTGAGTGGGATCACAGGCTGTGCCCCATAATTAATCTCAACGTCTTGGTCTAGACGCGTGGATCCCCCAAGTGCTCCAAGTAACCACTCGCTATTGGCTGTATCCTCCTCCATTTTCTGACGGGAACTCCTCACCTCCGGGGACCTGAGGCACCAGGAGCTTGAGGAATTAACTGTGAGCTGCCACTGACTGCGGTGCTAACGGCTTTGTCCCGCAGATGTGGGCGTGTGAGTCCCCATCCTGGCTGGCTGTAGACGCTTCAGTTGTGCAAGTGGCTCTTGCCAACACGTGTCATTCACAGGCTCATAAAATGACTCCTAAATGATGCCTTACGGGTACCTGTGCGGGGCCTGGAGCCCACCCACACGTGCGGCTTTGCACACCTGCATTTTCCATCCCGGCCTTTGCACAGACGGGTACGTTCTTCCCCTCGTACAGCTGCGGGCAGGGGCACACGCTGCGTGCTTGTCAGAGAAATGCCCTGTCCTGCCTGGTGCCACACAGCCTCCAAGCGATCCGCCAGCTGCAGCGCTACCTCAGAAACCCCTCCAGCTCCTCTGCCCAGATGATCCATGGGGAACACAGCGTGATATTCTTGGCAGTGACAGCAGAATAAATAGGAAACGCTCAAGATCTCCTTCCTGCCTGGATCGGAGCTATTTTCCTCAAGATGGGACAAGAGCTTCGTTTTCTGTGCAAGGCTTCCTGTGCTGCTCGTGCTGCTGCGAGCGGCGATGCAGCAGCAGCAGCGTGTTAATGCATCGGTCACTGCTGGCCCGGCTCCAGCGGCACACTGCCCCGGCGTGCTGTTCATTGTTAGCTCCCGAGACGTGCTTTGGTGCTGCAGGGTCCCTGTGCTGCGTGTATCCAGTCCGCACCGAAGCGCAGCATGTAAGTACGGGATGGGCAGAGGAAATGTCTGAAGGGTGGCCGAATGCTGGCACGGGAAAGGTGGCTGCCCTGTGATGCAGTGACTCTGCTGGCAGAGCCAGGGCAATCCGGGGAAGAAATTCTGCCAATTAGAGTGGGACAAGCTTCAGAAATGTGTGAAAGCCCCCCAGCTCTGAGACCTCTGGGGAGGGGATTTACAGCTTCGCATCATGATGGCCAGTTCTGTCCATTCAGCTCTGGGCTGGTGCAGAGACGTGCACGCACTGCAGAGCCCACTGCACACAGATCTCAGTTGATCCCCGAGTTCCTTCCTCGCTGTCTGCTGGAGCCTGGTTATCCTCCCTGAAATACCAACAGCTGCTTCACAGCTCGTGCAGCGTGGAGAGGAGAGTTCAGCCTCTCTCCTTCCATTCCTGCCTCGTGCAGTCTAGACTGGTGGGCTGGGTTGTCAGAAAAATTTGCTCTTCTGCACTGTCAGCCATCTGGGAACCCCGTCAAAGCCCAGTGGATAGGGAATTGAAAGCTGTGCAGAGAACAAAGCCTACCTCCCCGCTAGAGAGGTGGGAATCCCTTTGCTTAAGGGCATTGAAGATGCAGATGTCTGCTCGTGTAGGTTCAGCTGGGTAGTGAAGAGCAGTGGGCATTTCCAGGGTGCAGCTCACCTCCTCTGGAGGCATGCACCTAAAATAAGCCAAATTAATTCTCCCCATGGATTGTAAAAGGAATCTAGGCAGCTAGCCCGGCTCTGGGGATCTACGTCTACAGCACAGCAGAAGACAGGGATGGATGTGTCCCACCATGGCCCTGCACTTGGGCACTGCAGGGCCAGCACAGCCCTCATCTGACCTTCATCTGGAGCTCGACGTCCACGACTGCAGCGCAAAGATCTCCTTCCAGCCAGCTCTGAGCTCTCACTCCTCTCCTCCAGCCTCGTTCGCGTGGTGGAGGTGGGACAGGACCCCGGGCTCTCCAGTGCTGCAGCTCGCTGTGGTTATGGGGGCAGCACTCACGGAGAATGAGACGCGCTTCACTTTGTGGCAGGAGACGGGGGCACGTGAGTCGTCTCGGCCGCTTTGCTGGCTGCCGTTCTTAAACGCCCTCGCACGATCTCTTCCTCGGATTTGGCACCTGAGAGAAAAAAAGAAGGCTAATCCAGAAGAAATACCTTGACTCTGCCCGTTCCCCCTCACCTTCCAGTCAGCTGGAAGGGGACCAAAAGCCAACGGATGGATGCCGAGGCTCTGCTCTGGATTTCACGAATGGATGAATGTAGAGAGGCAAGTGGGGATTTTGAGGAGATTTGGAAGCCTGCTCCGGGATTTGTCTGGCACGCTAAGCATTTATAATACTTCCAGCATTATGATAACATAATGCCAGCACGATTCGGGGCCCACTCCAGCTCTCGGTGAATAAAAAGCCTAACTCCTAGCGCCATCGGTAGGAGAAGGATCCCACTTCTGACAAGTTGCCCTTGTGAATAGCCCATGCGCCTGCCTCGCCCCAGCGCTGCAAAGCAAAGGCTCCGATGCTTTGCTGTGGTGCTGGGAACAAGTGGGTCTGCCTGCAGACGCGTGTGGGAGAGGGTGCTGAGCAAGCTGCACGCGTGACGCTGCCCTGGAGCAGGGCACCGTGGCCTCTTGCGGAGAAACACAAAGTGACAGCGCCGTGGGTGCTGGGCTGCCTCCCCCTGGGCCGCTCTATAAATACCGCTTGGTGCTGAGGCGTTCTGGCTGAACTCCGTGGATTTCTTGCTTTGTTTGCCCATCTGTTTTACAGCTTCTGAAGCTAGGGAAGGAATGTGTACCGACGCCTTTCTTCCGACACAGGTGGCCCTGTGGGGGCCAGGACTGCACTTGCCAGAGGCGAGTCCTTGGGGGGGATTCCACTTTCTAGAAATGAGAGAGCAAAAACCAGCAAGCGCTGGGGAACAGCGCTGCTCCGTCCACGTGGGACCAGGCTAGGTGATCTACGATTATTCCAGTTGAATCCCGTAGCCTGTGGCACGGAGAGTAAATCCGCAGCTGTGCTGAGCCACCGGCGGCCCCGCAGTGCTTCTGGCTCGTGCTCTGCAATCCCTCCAGCCCCGCAGGCACGGTGTCTGCAAGCCCAAGGGAAAGGTTGGAGTTTGTGGAGTGTACAGGAGGTGAGCGCTGCTGTGCCGTGGCCATTAACGAGGTACATTAAGCAGATGATGAGGGAGCGGCCTGACAGGGTTGTTAACTCCTGTCCCTCACCGTAACAAAGCTGTAAAACCCTCCGGAGGGATGCAGGCAGAGCAGCACCAGCGGCACCGCGCTCCTCCCTGCTTGTGTCCACGCTGAGGAAAGAGCAGCTTTGCAGGAGGAATTTCACTAGAGACTGGGTGTGGTACCTGGAGCCTCTTTGGGCTGACGAATAAGCTGATATTTCTCCTGAATAACAGATGCCACACGCCGCTGGCTGAGAGGCAGACAGAGGACTGGGCTGGGTCCCTGAAGGAGGAGCGAAGATTTACGGGGTAAGGTCAGTCCTGTGCTGAGCTGGGGCTCGCCGCCTGCTGGGAGCCCCCCAGGGCTGTGCAGGGGTGAGGTGGGGGCGGTAAAACCTGCGTGACTCAGGCAGAGAGGGTGCCCGCTGTGTTATTCCGTGTCTCATGGTCCAAATATACCACTGGCCAGCCCAGGTGCTGGGGCTGAGGCAGGTAAATAGTTGCAGTGTGTAATAAATACGTAAACACAGCAGTTTTTAATTCAGCTGCCTTCCTGAGGGGCTTGTGCAGGGGAGGGGAATGGTGCTGGGATGAAATCCGAGTTTGTGGTGGGGTCAGCAACCCGGGATGTGTGTCTGCCAGGGCAAGCTGGCAGGTCTGGGGCAGTGCACAGCAAGGCAGGACCCCGGGAGCTTTGGTTTTTTTTTTGGGGAGGCAGTCGCCGTGCTCAGATCAGCAGGATGCTTTGAGATGCTGCTACACGCAGCGGTGCTGAGAGGCAGCCTCTTACTTCCCTGAGAGGCAGCTTCCACCTGACTTTCTAGTGGCACGTTTCGCTTCTAATTTGGGAGAGAGGAGTCTAATCTGGCACAAGCCTGCCGTCCTGGAGAGGCTGCCAGCCGCTTCATGGCACTGCACGCCTGTGTGCTCCCCACAGCCTGGAGGGACCAGAACCATCCCCCCTTCCCGTCCTCAGCTCCTGCAGTAGCCGCAGGGATGCGGTGCCCCAGGAGAGCCCGGCTTTGGCTGGGTGATGTGGGGCTGGAGGGACACGCCGAGCATTCTGCAGATCCGCCTGGGTGACCGGCAGCTGGTTACGGAGCTGCAGAAGTCACTGCTGGTGAATAATTCTCCCAGTGACCTTTCCTGTAGCACATCCACCAGGCTCAGCTCTAACACGTTCGTTTCCAGTGAGCGTGCAGCTCCTGCAGTGCCTTCTGTGAGGTCTGGAAACACTCACTTCTCTTCTTCAGGTAGATGAGCATCGCTTCTGGCGTGAGTTTTACCAGAAAAGAAGTGCAAGTGCTAAAATTTGGAGCACTGAAATGCTGCAGTGGGGTCTGAGCAGTGAGGGTGGGCGCGGAGAGCCAGGAGCAGCCTCCCCATCAGGGAGAGCGCGGTGCAGGGCGCTGGGGCAGGGGAGGGATGCTGCTGGGCTTCTCCGTGCCAGCTGGGGCCCAGCACTGAGATTCAGGAGACCGTGTAAGAGTTTGGGAAGCGATCTGACCAGAATTCATCTTGTCCTTGGGTGTCTGGGTCTGAAGTCTGCCTTGCTTACTGGAAGTTCTGAGTTCCTTCAGCTCTGGATTTCTCCGGGTGCAAGCAGCCAGAGGACCGGGAAGGGGCCTGGCAGGTGGAACCGGGAACAAAAGTGCTCCGGGATGGATCCTTGGCACCCAGGTGGAGCTGGCTGCCTCCTGGGGGTGTCGATGCTATCCCTGCCTTCAGCCTGGCAGGGACCAGCCTCAGGAAGAAGCGGAACCAGCAGTAAAAAGGTGCCAGTCTACAAATAAAGCCCAAAGGGCTGCAGGAGGGGGAGCCACCAGTTTAATGCCCTCTGTGGAGGAGCAACTGGCCTGGGGGCTGTGAGGACACTGGGACTGCTGTCACCTCACCGTGAGGTGCAGGAAAGGATTGCACGCCTTAAACCTGCTGGTGCTGAGTGCTCCCGGGGCTTTGTGCTGGCGGGACGTGCGTTGGACGGGGTGAGCACAGGACCTGAGCTGTCTCCCAGCTACTGCCCCATCCCCTGGCTTTCAGAAATTTGACAGCTGTGGAGCTCCCGGTGGCAAAGGATTTGTTACAATCCTCTGAAGCTCTCCCCCCACGCATACACCTCCTTTCTTCCTCCAATTTATCTTTTAATAACGCTGCCAACATTATTTCTCATCTCTGTCTCGTGCGCTCTGTGCTCTGCCTGGCAGTCCTTTTTGTCTCAGCCAGGCATCTCGTACCACAGCGCCCTAATGGGAAGAGGCCCTGGCTGCTGCAGTTAATAACTGACGTGACAGCCTGAGTCATTCCTGGCACAGGGCGGCGGGGAACGGGACACCAAGCTGGGGCCGAGCCCCTGGTCTGGGGGGGAAAGGGGTTGTGTGTGGACTGGGCTGATGCTGGGATCAGGTTGGGATGAGCACAGGCACCCCTCGGTGCTCAGGAGCACTTGGAACCACTTTTAAATCTTAGGATGCTCCCCAAAGCAGCGTGGCATTGACGGGATGTGGGAAGATGGGAAGTGAGGCGGCGTGGGGAGACCTGTTCAAAAGGGAGCCTGGGGAGGAGGTGGGATGAAACGAGGTCTCTGCTCCGCACTGAGAAAACTCAAACGGACCGAGGGAGGGAATCCTTCTCTTTGCACAACGTGACGGTGACCTGGAGGAGTCAGAGTGCCGAGACGTCCCCATGAACGTGCCACACACCCTATTTCATAGCCTGGATCCTGCTTTCATCAGGAGCCCCAGTCCCTCGAGCTGCAAAAAGAATTCATGGCCATGAGCACCACCGAGCCCTCCTGCAGGTGGGCAGCGCCGCTTGCTCCCTCTCTGTGCCTGCCACCGCTACCCTCTGGCTCATTTTCAACTGAGTCAAGGAGTTTTAGTGAGTTTGTCTTATTTTTAAAGATTAGTCATCTGTAGCAGTGACATTTGCGAGACTGACGGTTTCAATCAGATGACAAGGAGTGCTCCTGTGCTAAAGATATTTGGTTCATTTTGTAAAAAGCAAAGTCAACGTGAGAATCAAGCGTTGGCATTGAGGTCCAGCGAAGGAAAGCGCAGGTGTGGTCTGGCTCGCTTGAAGAAGGTCCCAGGCTGCCATGGCTCGGGTTGGGCAGCCTGAAGGGAGCACGGCGCTGGGACTGTGACACCCTGTTGACACTCTCCGAACCCTGCTCCGTCCTTGGGCAAGGGGTGGCCTACCCCTCCGTCCCTGTCACGCGAGGCTGGTGACAGCCGTGATAATAACGATGCAATTTGCCTGGTTGATTTGAGCTGCACCATAATTACGGCATGATTACAATAATCTTAGTGCAGCCATTACAAAACCCTCCAGTTGCTCGGAGCTCCCCCAGGGCTTGTCTCGTGGCTCACCTTGCAAGGACAGCCCCGCGGGTGTCCGTCTGTCCACCCCTGGCTGCGTCCCCCTGTGCCGGGTGGCGCCTGCCCGCTGTTAGCCCCCTGCACCCCAGAGCTCCATGTTGCTCATGGGGAGTATTTCCCCGTGTCCCAGCTGATCTGGGGGCGGGTTGGTGCTTGGCTGAGCATTTACAGGTGCTGAGGATGCTCTCGGATCTGGCGCTGGGGAGCTGGGCAGCAGGCAGACACCCCTTGGGGTCTGTCATCCTGGGGGCTGCTCGGTCACCGCTTCTTTGACTTGGGCTGAGAACCTCTTGGCTTCATTCCGCCTCCAGCTCTTGCTTGGCTTCTTCATTTCTCGTTCTAATGGGTTTGGCCCTCGAGTGAGTCTAAAATGAGGAGGAATGACCTTCCCCAGGCACGCTCAGCAGGCCGTCAGATTGGTGAGGGGTGCGCCGTGCCAGCGCCTCGGGCAGCGGCTTTGTGGCCGTGTTTGGCCGACGAGCCACGCCAGCCCTGTAATTCCTGCCCAGAAGTGGGGAGCTGTTCTCGTCTCACCCTTGAGAGCCAGCCGAGGTGCAGGGGAGCCAAAATAACTAAGCCACAGGGGGAGCAGGAGGCAGAACTGGGCTTGGATTGGGAGCAGGACAAGCGGGTGGGTTCAGCCTTTGCCTGGGGGTCAAACGGAGAGCCAAATCCACCTCCCTGGGCACTGCCGGGACGGCTGGGGGTGACGGGATTATCGGCACATGGGTCCTGCTGGTAGGGGAAGAGAAATCCTTGCCTTCCTGCCTCTCAAACGGCAGATGGGCCACGCTGTTGTGACACGGCAAAGCCTGCGGGCTCCCAGGCACATGGAGTTCGTTGTTCACCGTGGAGGAAGGGGACGGGGGCAGAGCCGCCGAAGCCCCGGGTGCTTGCTGCCGGCGGGCAAAGTGGGGTTCGGGGGCCCCGCCGCGTCTCGGTGGTGACCAGGCATCAAAGGGAGGTAATTTTAAAATGCCCATCCTGTTTCCAAGGAGAAGTTTGTGTAGCTTTGTGGCCGTGCTAATGGACTGCAGAGCTGCAAGCAGCGATTGATCGCGTTGCAAGCTGCTGTATTATCATTGGGCACTCGCTTTATCATCCCGGGTGCCCCCCCCCCCCTTTCTGTTTCCCCACTGTAGCCTGAAAGAATCGATGTTAATCCCTCGGTCCCGTTAGTGACTTTTGCAGAGGTCACGGGCTGGCGGGCTCTCTGTGCCATGTCAAGAAGCCACCTAACGGGGGATGGCAGCAGCGGATTTTCTCTGCAGGTTGCCCCTGATTTCTGCCTGCTAACCCGGGAGCCGAGCGAGCCCTGAGCGCCTCGCTGCATCTTTGCTGGATCCGAGGCCACAGGAGGGAAAAGCTGCAGGAAGGGAGCTCCTGCGATGCAACGAGCGGCCCTGTCCCTCCAAAAGCACTGCTGCTAGGATGTGAATACATTTCTGCGGTGGGGGGCAGGCTTTGGTGCTCAGGCAGCAGCTACCAAGGGCTCTCGAGCAGGCTGCTGGAGCCAGCCTGGAAAGCCGGGCCCTTTGTTGCAGGCTCGTCTGCAAGGGGAAGGGAGCGTGCAGAGAGGCAGGAGCTGAGATGCGAATTCATAGCACAGACGCTCCTCGGCTTGAATTACCTGCCCGGCTGCTCGCAGAACCCCTGCAATACAAAGCAAATATTCCGGGCTGCCTCGTGAGCAGCACATGCTGCAGGGGGCTCCGTGGGGTGGGAGCGTGGAGGACACACACCACGTGAATTGGGGAGCACGCCGCCTCCCCGAAGCAGTGCCGGTGACGATGTGGCAGGGGACAACGCTTCCTGCTGCCTGTCCCGAGCACCTCTCCTGCAAAGCGGATTTATTCCTCCAGTGGTGTGTTCAGGGACCTGCTCTTACGATAGCTGGTGTTCTCGGAAGTAAGGAAGAAATGGGATGCTTGCATCTCCTTTTTAAACAACCACGTTGCAGATCCTTGTTTGCTGCAGAAGAAGAAGAAAAAGGATGCTTTCGGATACAAAACCCCTGTTAATGTGTTTCAGGGGGCACAGCGGTGGCTCGCTGCAGCAGGAGAGGGCCAGGTTGCTCTCTAGCTCTGCAAGGCTTCATTTTTCCCCTTTTTTGTGCACTGGAGTCAGGTTATTAATAACTCTGCTACAATAGAACAGGATTAGTTTTTTTCCGAGGGTGGGGGAAGCGCTGGCTAATTAAAAGGAAGTGCTGGTGGCTCGGAAGGCAGCTCGCAGGTGCAGTCGCTGAGCTGCCTCCCAGCTGATGCCGAAGGCGCCCGGACCCCGCTGCGTCCCCCCACCTCGTGTCCCCAGCGATCCAAGTGGCGGCAGTGCACAGGAGGCGAGCAGTGCCACCTCCAGGGCTGGAACCGGGAACGTAGCCCAGCCAGGAGATAAAAAAATAAATAAAATAAATAAAAAAATAGGGCTTGTGGCTTGCTGGGCACGGCTCTTCATGTTTGACAGGCATGTTTGTGAACTTTGACTGTTTGATGGGAGGCAGTTCCCAGTGTATCCCAGCAGCCCAGGGCTCTCAGCTGCCCAGGCAGAGCCCCACACGCTGAATTTCAGCACTGTATAAAATTCTGGGACTTCTCCCAGCCACCAGCAACAAAAGACGGGAGCAGGGCGCTGGTGAGGTTGTCCTCACTACAGCATTAGCGAGTGTTGCCGTCCTTGCTCTGACAGCCGTGCCAGTTACTCCATCACCCAGCCGTGTCATGCACATTTAACTCGTTAGGCTTCCTTGGGCACAGGGAGCAAGGCAAGCCCGCGGGGAGCCCGGTGCTGGCCGGCCAGATCTGGCTCAGTGATTCAGCCCTGCAGGTCCCGTGAAATCAGGGCTGCTGCTGAGGAAGGGGAGGCTCGGCTCTCGGAGCCTGACAACTCTGCTACAGGCGGGATCACGCCACGCGTGTGCCATCAAACCCTTTGGACAAAGCGTATGCAAAGCCTATTGTGGAGCTGTGGAACTGAGACCAGGCGTGTTGAAATTGGGTCAGCCTTTGTTAGTGGCACTTTAAAAAACCTGTGGAAGCCAGCGGTGCACAAAATATTCAGAGTAATGCACGGAGATGGAAACGGACTCCGGAAATACGCCTGCCTCTGCCAATATCCCCATGGGCTGAGCTGAGCAGAGGGGATATTTCAAGGTATTGCTGTGTCACCAGTTCAGGAAGACTTCCTGGAGAAGGCCGTAAGAGAGCTGACAGCTGGAGTTGTTTGCTCAGCGTTCACCCCCAAGCAACCTTAGAAAAGCCGAACAAGTTTTCTTGGGTGCCGTCAGCATTTCCCCCGAGATAACAGCTCCCAGTTGCCTTGCTATTTTGGAAGCGGGCTGTAAGTCAACCAGCTCTTTATCACGATAGAAAGAGAGATGCTTTTTAAAAACCATGTGTGAAGTGCATCCATTTATCAAGCAGCACTGGGCGCCGTAAAAGCTTTCTCATCCAAGACTTGAGTCAACCCACAGCTTCCCTGGCTTGGGAGGGAGGCTGGAACAAGCGCCGCCGATCCTGACGGATGGAGCGGCGCATCCTGAGGGCAGCGAGCCCGAGTGTCTCCTCCAGACAGGAGCTCCTGCGTGGCCACACCAGGACTGATGAGGCTCTCCCCGGCGCTGAGGATCCTCATCAGCCCTACCGCTTTCTGGTGCCAAGCGCGTGACACATTTTTTGATTGTGCCGCGCTTATCGCAAGAAGATTGCGAAGCCCATGTTCAATCCTCTTCAAAAGCATGGTAATAAAATGATACCTGCCCGTTTCGAGGCAGTCCCCTATACATCCTTGGAGCAACAAGGGAAGGAAGCGCGGCGGCAGCAGCTCAGGGGCTGTGAGAAATCCTGGGAAGCGCTCGGATGCGGCGCTGCGAGAACCCGCACAGAAAAGCAAGCACCTTTAGGACAACGCGTCGAATCTTGTAAGGATTTAACAGAAGATCCGTTTTGCTGTGGGAAGCAGCGAAATCTTGGGATTTGCAGTCTTGGGCAGTGTCGTCAGCACGTGAGCAGTGCTGGCACATCTCCTGTCCTGTCCCCGGCTCCGCCGGCACCAGCAAAGGCCGAGCAGCACGGGGGGGGGGGGGGGTAATGGGGGATGAGAAAGTCCCTGGTGCTCGTTAAAATTTGGCTGAAGCTCTGAGACTCAGGGGTTTATGTGTTTTCCAAGCTGGTGGGTGGCTCATTCTAATTCTGGATATGCAGTTTATTCACATACACAACTAATCCTTTTGCGAATCCTGTTAAGTTCTTGTTCTTCTTAGTGTCCTGTGGCAATAAGTTACAGAAACTAATTGCGCTTCTGTTGAGCTCCCTTGATCCACTTTGCTCACGCTTGCTTGAAATTCTGAGTGTTGATCTGAGAAGCTCGGTTAAGTTTTTTTATTTCTGTGTGAGATAAGCCGTGTTCCTGATCCCATTTGTTACAACAGGGATCAGGGACTCAGGACTGGAAGGGGAGAACAGGTCAAATTTTGCCCCGGTTTCTCCAACAGCTTGGGAAACACAAGCTGTGCCTGTGTGCACGGCCGGAGAGCCTGCGGGCAGGCCTGGGGTGCCCAGGAGGAGCTGGCCAAAAGAACTGAGTGGAAAACCAGCCTCCTGAAACCCGGCTTCCCTGCCAGGCTCTGCCAGTGCACCTGAAGTGTCTGGGTTTGCAGAGACGGAGGGGAGAAAGGAGGGAAGCAAGCAAGCACGTTTTCTTTCTGTATTTTTAGCCATCGGACTTATTTTAATTTTTTAAAGGAGAAAACAAATTCTGGATGAAGCGTTAAATAACCCCAGGAGAGGAGAGGAAACCCACCATTTTTCTTTTCTTCTCTTTTTTGTTTTCCTCCCCATAAAGCAAGTAATATTGAACAAAATGAGTCCTATCTGAAAACCCTAGCAGTGGGGCTTCCCTGGGCGAATTTAACCTCTTTTCCTTCAATCACCCCGACTGACGGTGCTGTCCTGGCGCTCCCCGCCTGAGCTCCCTGGCCCTGCACGAAACACCCGGTAACGCCGCCCTGCCTGCCCTGCTTTGGGGGACATCAACTCCTCACGCAGCCCCGTGCTGTTCTGCTCTGGGTTTCCCACCATGACGCTGCTGCACCTCGGTCTGGGGCATGGATTTGGGGCTTTCTGGAGAAGTCTGCACACATTTTGCTCAACAAGGACCACGTAGTGCCTGACACCCGCCGGAGTAATGGGTAACCGCTTGGATTCCCGTGGATGAACCCGGTTCCCCTCTCGCTGTCAGAGTGGCAGGGGTGATCTGAAACATTTCTGCCTCATTCTCGCTCCCTTTTTGCTTTGCAGCTGGAGCTCCGTGCCGTGCAGAGCGGCTTGAGCTGGTGCCTTCCCCCGGGGTGTCCTGCAGCCCTCGGGGGGTGCTGGGCTGCCAAGCCCCATCCCAAGCGGGGAAAACCTGGGGCTGAACTTAGCACCCCTGATTAAATCCACAAAGAATGAGCAATTCTGCGTGCTCATGACTCAGTTCTGGCGATGTTCTGCTTAATAACTAAGCAGTAATTAGCTTCACAGTTTTGCTACTATACTTATAATAGTCCCCATTAAAGTTATGGGTTTTTTAGGCAGTTATGGCTTACAGAGTAATTAACGAGCAAGAGGCTTTTATTACTACCTTTAGTTTTTAGCCAGTGCTTTACAAGCCTTGTCTGCCAAACACCAAAACCACAGGCAGGAGAGGAGGCTTCTGTGCCTGTGCCCTGCCCGCGGCGTGGAGCGGAGCCGGGCCGGGATCGGTGGCCCCAAATTCCCCCTGCTCCCCTGTAGGGCAGAGGGAGCCTTGTAGGGCTCTCATTTTCCCCCAGGGATCAGAACTGTTGCTATTTAAAGGTAAAAAAAAAAACAGCACAGAGTTTGGGTTTAGGGGATGCTTTGCCCCAGGGGGAGAAGCTAGCAGCGCGAATACACGCGGCGTCCTGCAGCATCGGTGTTTATTTTCCTCTGGAAGCTTTTGCTGTGGGATTGGGCAGTGCTTGTTTGATATTCCCGGCTGCTTTTGTAACGCAAGTAAATGTTCGGTGAGTTTGGTGGGCTTAAGTGTGGTTTTTGTTGTGTTTTTGTTGTGTTTTTTTTTTTATATCTGGACAATATTTTTACCTGGGTGACTGCTGTACACACACGAGCTCGGTGAAAACAATCCTTCGGTGTAACACGGTCCAGATCACTTCTGCTCAACGCGGGGAAACCACGGAGTAATGCCGCTGGGGCTGCTCAGCCTCGGAGGGAGGAGGAAGGGAAAGCTGCAAACCCGATTACAGATAAATGGGTGAGTGTCAGAGCTGACGCCAATTAACGTGATTTAAAAAAAAAGAACCTTCCACGTTTAATAATCCGCCGTGTTGCTAACGCATGGCTCCAGGATTTATTCGAGCTTTGCCATCAGATGAGTGCCCTTTTCCTGCCGCCGTGCCTTGACACCATTGCCCTCTGCCGGAGGACGGGAAATCTCTGCCACCGTGCGGCTTGCGGCATGGCAAATGTGTTTCTGGCAAGGAAAGGCTCTCCAAACACCCTTGTTTTAGAAATGTTTTAACTCCCGAGTCGCTTCCATTTGAGCTGGCGATTTGTGCATTTTGCTTCGGTTTTCAAACCTGGAAAAAAAAAATGCTTTCTGTAGCGGAAAACAGAGCGTGTCTCTTAATTAATTCATGTTTAAATTTGTTCCCCCTCCTTCTTTTCCTGGTGGAGGTGGAGATGGCAGAAGCCGAAACCAAGCAATGTGGGAAAGGCCAGGTTTTGTTCTGAGCGTTTCAGTGGGGAAAACAGGGCGCTGATCCGGTGGGGCACGAGGAGAGGGAATGCCCTGAAGAAGGGCGCAATTTCCCCTGGCCTGACGCTTGGCTAGCCTCACCCGTGCCATGAACAGCAACAAAAATCATTGTCAGCTACGGCAGGGAGGGGGTTGGGATGCAGGGCGAGCCCCCCTGTTCCGGGCTGTGAAGCTGTGACTTCTCTCACCAGCAGCGTGAAATCGTAGGCGAGCGCGTCGTTCCTAGCTGCCGCTGTTGGTAGCAGAAAATGGATTTCACCTTTTGCAGCCTCAGCACGTGAGGGAGCGGGAGCGTGGCTTTGTTAAAGCGCAAGGAGCACTGCCCTGCCCTGAGGCCCTCGGCTGGTCTCGCTGTTAAAGGCAGAAGCCCCCGGTGGATTCTTAGGGTGTCCTTCAGCCGGGCTTCTCAGGGTCACCCATAAAATCCCGTCCCCACGAGCTCTCCGCCGCCACCCCGAGCAGCACAGCGCAGCCCTCGGCTCTCTGCTGGGGCACGTGTGGGCTGGGCCAGCCCTGGGCAGCTGGGGCACCACGCGACATGTGAGTGACCAGGGAGCTGCTGAATGCTCTGTGGCTAATTAAAAGGAATCGATGCTGCAGAGACCAGTGGGCAAACGAGGGGTGCCTGCTCCTTCTCCCCTGTGCTGAAGGGATGGAGAGCGGAGAAGCACCCCAGCCCAAGGGTGCCCTCTGTGCATCGCACCAAGCCCGAAGCCAGGCTGTCCTGGGGGAGGATGCTGGCGATTTGAGCCAGGGAAGAGGCCAAAGGACGGGTTTCAGAGGAAGCTGCCCTTGACAAACAGGGTGTTTGATATGTGGCAGCTTGCCAGTGCTACAAATTGAGCCCGAGTGGCCCTTTTGCCATGTCATCCCCTGCCACCCCTCCCCAGTGGCAGTCCCTTACCTGGGGCATTTGCAGCAGAGGCACCTTACAGGCGAGGTGTTGGGTCCTTTCAGAGCTGCCCCTTAAGGCTCTGCCCTGCCGGGATGCTCAAAGAACATGTCCTGGCTTTAGTAGGGGATTTAAGGGATGCCAGCACTCGGGGTCCCCCGTTCAGGCACCGACAGCAGCTGCAGGGGCAGCCGGGATGAGGCCAGGTGCTCTGCCCTGAGGGCGCTGCGTGCCTTGGCGGTGTGAGGCCAGCACGACCTCTCTTTAGGAGCTGTACACGGATGGAGCAGGAGGCTGGAATAATTCCTCCTCTTCCTCCCTGGTTTATTTTGTGAGGACGAGGCTGCTTTCGCCAGTTCTGAAAAAAAATAAGGACAAATCCACGTTGCCAGGAGATACTTGAAAGACTGCAGGGTGTCCGGCTGCACGGCGCAGTTCCTCGGGCTGTGAAAAGCTTTTTAGTGCTGGTTCCCTGAGCCGGGCTGCAGGAAACCCTGTTCTGAGTAAAAGGGATGGATTTGGTGGCTGGTTTGGGGCTTTGCTGTTTTGTCTGGAGACCCTTCCAGAAAACTGGTTCCCTTTTATCACCCTTACTGGCTGCACCTTGCCCTGATCCGCCGTGACCTCCTTCAGCGCTGCGCATCCTTGTGCTTCCAAAATGCAGTTTTCCGGTGCGTCTGCGGGCTGCGAGGGGCTCGTGGGTGAGGCACTGCCCCTGCGGGTGGTGCCGGAGGGGTCTCTGCCCGTTAGGAGCATGCTGGAGGTGGCTGGGGATTTTCTGTCCCGTGGGGTTTTGTATGGGTTGAAATAAAGGATTCCCTGAAACATTTGTTGAGGATTTCCGTGTGCCCTGGAAGGACAAAGGCCAGTCTCTGTTCTCCCCACCCCTTGTTTCGGCAAATGAACACCTCTGTGCTTAAAGCGCTTCCATGGCAGAGCCAGATCCTGCCCAGGGCCTTGCACGTCCCTTGCCTGCACTCCAGAGGGACAGTCCATGGGGTCTTGGAGCCATTTCACTTCCAGTCCTCCCCCGGGCTTGGTGCCTGAGGCTGCCTGTGCAGCCCCGTGCTCAGGGCATGGCCGAGGACAATCCAGCCTGATCCGAACTGGGCTAACGAAGGCTTTGAGCCCGGATCTCTCCGTGACTGCCCCCTGCCCCCAAGCAAGCTCCAAGGGTCTCGGGGGGAAAACGCCTGCGAAGCAGCATCTGTGTGCATCACAGGCTGGGCTTGAGGAGCTCCCCCCCGATTTTAGGAGGGGATCTGATGGTTGCCAGGGCACTGCAGAGAGAGTAACCCGCCAGGTGGTGAGGGTGGGGGATCGGTGCTTTTCCCCAGCACCGAGACCTCGCTGCCTGTGCCTGCGGTGTGCTCTGGGCTCTCCCTCGTGTGCAGTGCAGCCCTTGAAGCAGCAAGCTAATGCATTCCCCCACCAGGGAGCCGTGCTCCTAAACTGCTGCCCGTGTTTGCAAACTGTCCGCCGCGCGCGTCCCTGCTAAGTGATGCGCTTTGCTTGCCAAGATGCTGGGATAAAATACAGTCTGTTTAAATCTTGTATGCGCTTGTATTGAATCAAAGTAAGCCGTTGTGGCAGTTTAATACACTCCAGCCACAACACCTCCGAGATGGAAGAAACGAACCTGACCAGGCTGTTGGAAGCCTGAGTTAAACCCAGCTGCGTGGAAGGTGCCAGCGGGATGGTCTGAGCCGAGGGGATGGTGATGACAAGCAAAACGCGGGGTCGCTGGCTTCCCTGGAGCCACGTCCCCAAGAACACAGGCTCGGTTTCCCTCCTGGTTGCTGAGAGCTCTGCCCAGTGTAGGGAGAAGGTCTGCTGGGTCAGGGCGCTGGTGTGCTGATGTGGTCGGAGCGGTGTCTGCGTCCTCCTAGGGCTTGGGCTCAGCACAAGGTGCTGGGAGACCCGGCTGCCCCATGGCTGTAGGGCCCGGGGCTGCTGGGGGATGGCTCAGGCACCGAGCAGCTGCTCAGGTTGCTTGACAAGTGGTCGCACAGGGAAGCAAGGCCCTGGGCACCCAGGAGGCATCTCTCGGAGGGGTGGCACACATTGCTCTTGATCACTTTGATTTGCTGTCCTCGGGGAGGATCTGTGAGTGTTAACGTGCTTCCACGTCCTTTTTCCCGCCTGCTCACCGGTGCTTTGTGTTGCAGGTCTCCTGCCAAATGTGTCCCTGAGGTTCCTGCTGGAGGTCCCAGCAGTGTCCTGTAGAAGTTGTCTCCTGCTCCTGGTCCCAGCAGCCGAGGCCCCTCCAAACCTGCTTCTGCAATGGGTGGGTTGTGAGCACTGGTAAGACCTGCGAGTCGTGTCGCCTTCGCTGCTCTCTCCCTCTCTCGCGTTCTCTTTCTCTGTCCTTGTTCCTTCTTGCCCATTTATTTCTGTTCTCCATGTGCTCTGCTGTTCTGTCTCTGGGGTTTTCACTGTCAGGTAATGAGGAGCTGTGGGTCCAGTCAGTCTTGGAGATGCCGAAGAGACGAGACATCCTGGCTATCGTGCTGATAGTTCTGCCCTGGACGCTACTAATCACCGTCTGGCACCAGAGCACCATTGCTCCACTGCTTGCAGTGCACAAGGGTGAGAGAAATCAAACCAGCCCATGCCGAGTCTGTGCATCCCTCCCTCGTCCTCATCTCCTCTCTCATTTCATCTCTCCATGGCAGCCATGCTCATCTCAGCTCCATGCTCACGTGGAAGCCTCCCCACTTGTGCCGTAGGAGCAGCCCAACGCATTCTGGGCTGCTTTGGAGACACCAAGCTCCAAGCCATGGGCTTGCCCCTGCACTTGGGGAGCTCTTCATGACCTAAATCCAGATTCAGGGAACAGAGCACGGAAGGAAGATGCTTTTCTTTGTTCCCCGGTGATCTGGAAGAGAGGAGTCCCTTTCTGCTGGCATTTGCAGCAGGCTCACAGAGATGAGTCCAGCAGGAAAACTGCAAAAAAAAGAGAGCAGAGGAAGCAAAGTTGCTACTGGAGACAGTTGGTCTAGGAAACATGAGGCAAAAAGGAGGATTTTATATGTCCCCGGGAGAGCAGCAAACTGGGCTTGAAGGGGAAGGCACGTAGCAAGAGCCAGCATCTGCCCTGACTGGTGAAGGTAAAATGCTGGAGAGAAGCCAGATTCCACCTTACCTGTCGCACAAAGCATTAAGTAGAGCTCTGGCTCAAATCAGACGAATGCAGGAGGTTTTTGGGGGTCCTCTCTGGCCAGAAGGGTCCTGGTTTTTATCACATTCTTCTCATAGCAGCAGTGTCCAAGGGCAGCGAGAGCTCCTGGGGCTGGAAAAAGCCACGCTGCCTTCTTCAGCCTTTGTTCTCGGTTCTGCCCTGCTGCCGGGGGAGAAAGCCAACTCGTTTGCTCTCTCCAGGCCCTTTCTCTGGGAAATTCTCTTCCCTTTTCATTCTAGTGCTCACACCCATCCTCCACGGCTGCTTATGCTTTTGCTCAGTGTTAACTGTCGGAGGTTCTGAGTCCACCCCAAGCAGTTCCACCTTGCCCTCTGGAGGCCTTTGGGCTGGCAGCACCCCACAAGGCTTCGGGCAGCTCAGAAGGGAAGGACGACTGAGCCTCTCCGAAAGGTGGACAGGGTGTCAGAGGGCAAGGGGTCCAAAATAGGGTTTGAAAATCTCCTAAGAACATGCTGTCTGTAAAGTGGTTTGGTTCACTGCCCTAAAAACCAGGAGCTGCTTCCTGGTGAAAGGCCATGGCCACTGGGGTTCCAGCTCTGCCCTGGTCCTAAACTTGCTGGTGACCTCAGTGAGCTGCTTCCTTTGCCTGTGCTGCTGTGAGCCCCCGGTGGAAGATGAGTGGTGGTAGAGAGCGGCCTGAAGCTCTCAGGAAAAATCTTTTTTGTACTTCTGATGTGTTTCTGAGATCCTTGGGCAGCAGGTGCTGAATGCGACGTGTGTCTGCACGCTGCTAAGCACGCGGCGGCAGCCGAAACACGTGCCAGGATTTACAGCTGAGGGGTTTGCAAACTATCTCAGGTGTCTCCTTCAAGCTCCAGCATGGCTAATCACATTTCTGTCTGTGCCCCGTGCATTTTGTGGGTTTATTTTGGAACCAGTTCCGGTGCTCTGTGCTTTCAGAGCTGTGCTGTGTGATGCAGACGGGCCATACCTTGTAGGGCCTGATCCCAACACGTGCAGGACACTTTGCTCTCATCCCCCCACCCCTCCAGACACACACCCTCCCTCCTTCAAGGGCACGGCGTATGAAGCCTTTGTTCAGGGCTGGTATCAATGCCTATGCTGCTGGAAGGGGAACATGCTAGGAACAACCCCATAACACTTATACGTAAGACCCTACCTGGTCAGTTCTCGTGTCTGTTCCCATTCTTTCTCCTCTCAAGCTCCTGGCAGTGCTGGCTTTGCAGTCTCTCATTTTTAGGTGCCCCCCAGCTGGCTTATATCTGCAGAGCGATGCCCCTTCGTCTCTGCCAGCCCCTACCTGCAGGCTGTGGTGTTCCTGCCCGTCTGCGGTGCTGTGAACGTGTGGAAGTTGCACCTTGGAAAAGCGACGAACACAGGAATATTTTTTACCTTGAGCCAGTTGTGCCCAAGTCTCCCTTTGCAAGGATTTGAGTTGTTAGGGTCAGTTGATCCTACATGCTGTTAGCTGGTGCAGCGCTGCTCTGTTCACATCCCAATACCGAATGGGCTGTTAGCTCAGAAATCTGTAGGGTCTTGTTGAGGAGAAGTTAGAGGCAGGTGAAAGTCTCTGCAGACAAAAACTGCAGGCTTTAGTTTCTGCTGTCTCTGGACTTACAGAGCGTGTTGTGCCCTTGCTTCTCCGTGTAGCATCCCCGGCTGGTCAGGAGAGGGGGTACTGCAGCATCCTGGCCAGACCATGCTGCTGGGGGAGCTTCCCTCTGGCCCTGGAGCTCTTTGGGAATGACAGATCGCCAGCCCGTGATGCTATTTTTGTTACCTAGATCTAATTGTCTGCCTCTTTTGGGGACTGTTGGAAGCTGCTTACTCTGAGCAGCACCACTGGGCTGGGCTCTCAGGCCTCGACTGGTGCTGCTCTTCTACCAGGAAGAGCTTCTTTTCTCACGGGTGTGTGTCCCTGATTCCTTTATTCGTCCACGTACTTATTAAAGCCTCCACTTTGCTTGTTTCCTTTCCTCCCGAGCTGTGGGTGTCCTCCTGCTCTCAGCAAGCAGCCTGTGGGCTCGGCCCGGGGAGGGTGGGTGTCGGAGGACCGAGTCCATGCGGCTTTTTCTTCTCTCTCGTACCCTCGTTCAGATGATGGTGGTGACTCCCGGCGTGATCTCGCTGCAGGCTTGGACTCCAAGGAATACTGCTTGTCGGACCGGGACATTGTGGAGGTGGTGAGGACAGAATATGTTTATACCCGCCCACCCCCGTGGTCAGACACCCTTCCCACCATCCACGTCATTACACCCACCTACAGCCGGCCCGTCCAGAAGGCAGAGCTGACTCGCCTGGCCAACACCCTGCTGCACGTGCCCAACCTGCACTGGATCCTGGTGGAGGACTCGCAGCGGCGCACGCCGCTCATCACCCGGCTGCTGCGGGACACGGGGCTCAACTACACCCACCTCAACGTGGAGACGCCTCGCAACTACAAGCTGCGGGGAGACATGAGGGATCCCCGCATCCCCCGCGGGACCATGCAGAGGAACCTGGCCCTGAGATGGCTGAGAGAGACCTTTAACAAAAATAACAGCCAGCCTGGCATCGTTTACTTCGCCGACGATGATAACACCTACAGCCTGGAGCTCTTCGAGGAGGTAAGAGCCTGCTGGGGGAGCCCCGGCCAGCTGAATACAGTAGATTTGTGTGTGAGTTGTAAAAGATAGCATGTACTGAGCCGAGGAGATCTGTGCACATCTCCTGAGCTTGAAGTCAGTTCTGTCTCTGTGGTGGTCCCACTACAGCGCCCTGCAATTTCCTCCAGGGCTTGGCCACGCCACTGCAAAGTGTGCACTTGAGTGTCAAAAGTAATGCAGAGCAATGGGAACCCCAATTTGTCCTGTGGCACGTGGTGGAGGCGTACCGGTGTGTGTCTGTGCTCGTCACCTGAACTTGCCTGCAGCATTTGAAGGGATCTCGTTGCCCTTGCTCTGCACTCCCACCTCTGCCTGTTGGTGGTCCCAGCTACACTGCTCCCCTCAGGCTTTTCCCTTGGTGGCAGAAACCCACGCTAAAATCGTCCACAAAAGGCTGTTTATGATGAGGAAGCGCGGTCATCTTGGGGCAGGAGCAGGCTGCTAAGATCCCAGCAAGAGAAACGTACAGGCAGTACTTACTGCAAAGAAAGCTGATGAAGAGCTGCCTTCTCCTGGGGGAGCTGTTGTTAGGGCTGGAACATCAGCTGCTCTCCTTCGTTCCTGCACAGACACATGTGTGTACCTAGCAGGAGAACCCTTGGCCATCCTCCCCCCATGTCCTGCACTGGAGGAGATTTCAGGCTGGTTCCTGATGGGCTGTTAGCCGCTTTTCTTCTCTGCCACCAATGTATTGCACTCGGCTGTCCGTTAATCCCTGTTTGTTCTTGCTTGAAGAGTCCCTGGGGTTTCTCCTCCTTGCTTGCCATTTGCGTTTGTTTGCTCTCATCCCAGAGCTTTCTGTGCTTCAACTCCGGAGCTGTTGAGAGCCCGGCATCTGCTCTGCGCGGCTCCCAGCCGAGGGAGCAGACCCTCGGAGTTACGCCTGAGTGGCGTCGGCGCAGGCAGAGCACTCGCAGGACGTCTTCTTCAGAGATGCTCTCTGCAAATTGTCTCTGGGCTGCCGCACACACGAGGAGCGTGCGTTTGTCAGCGCTTGCTTCACCTCCCAGAAAAGTGGAGGGGAGGTGTGTGCAGGGCTCCCCTCTGCAGCTCTTCCTCCCGCGGCACCGGGGAGCGATGGGCTCAGGGTGATTTAAGCAGGGGCTGGGGCTGAGCTCTCAGCCTTGAAGCTTGCAGCTCGGGGAGCTGTGATTGCAGACGGAATTTCAGCACATCCTGACAATCTTGTCAGGTTCGAGCAGGGGAAGGCTGCCCTGTGTTTTCCCACCTTTGCTGCCTGTTCCGCTCTTGCACGGGCTGTAAATGACCTCCTGCCCCTCTCCCTGTCTGCAGGTAAGCGGCGGTCTTACAGCACCACATGTACTGCACCTCCCCTGCTCCCGGCTCAGAAATGCCCTGTTCCCACCTGCTGAGGCTGAGCTCTTGCAGCAAGGGACAGGGACGTAGGATTGCCTCCTTAATGGTTGCCAGCTTTCATTCCCGGGATCTCCTGTTTACTCACCCCGCACCCCCCTTCCTCTCCCTGACGGCTTTCCCTTGAGGTCGGACAGCCACGGAACACGCACGCTTCTAAAGCTGAGAGCAAATTCAAAGTGAATGCAGTTTTTCCACATCATCCTTTGAGGCTGGCTCTGGCAGCATCCTCAGGCAGACACCGTGCATTAATAAAGCTGAAAGGGTCCCTTCCTTCACCCGGGTGCTCTGCTCGCAGAGGCTTCTCCGCTCCGAGGTGTAGCTGCAGCTCAGGTCGCGTGGAGCCGATGAAATGTGCTGTGAAATGCAGAAGACACGCATTATTGCTCCCCGCGGACAGGCACGGCCGTTAGCATGTGTATAATGCAGAGGGGCAAGTGCCAGAGCTCTTCTGGTCTCGTTTGCAGTAATTAGCAGTGATGAGATTAGCTCTGGGAGATCCCTGATCTAAGAGACTGGGCTGAGAGCAGGAGACGAGGCTGAGCCTGGCAGCAGAGCAGGGCAGGGTGCTGGGGGGTGGGCAGGCGGGCTGGCACGCAGATCATCTGCGCCGGTGAGCACGGGCATCCGAGGTGTCCCCTGATGGCTCCTCTCTGTTTCTGCTGACTCCACGGGGAGCAGAAGCCTCCAACATCTCTCTGGGTAGCAGGAGCAGTTACAGGACGCTGGCCTGTGTGCTGGGGGCTTCTGGAGAGGCTTCCAGCTGGCCCCAAGCTTCTGGGGTACAGTTATGGTGCCTCACCCTAAGGATGCTTTTAGCCTTAATGCGGTTCAGAGGCTGGGATCGCAGCTCAGACTCCTTAGCTTTCAGAGGAAACACCTTTCTTCCTAGACAAGCCATCCCTGGGTCTCCAGGTGCCCTCGGACAGCGTGCTTCCCTCCTCTGCATCCTGGTTTCCCCAGCTGTCCACGTGGAGAACCAAAAGCTCTGAAGAACCGAAGCCCCCAAGGCCTTTTGACCAAACCCACGTCTCAGTTAGGTTTCTTCCCGGCAGCTTTGTTTCCAGCTGCCACTTCCCAAAGCCCTCTGCTCCCCCTCGTAGAGGCGAGCAGAGCACGGAGCCCTGTTGCCAAGCCACAGCGGGCATCTGGGGCCGGGACCAGGCTCTTTGCTGCACCATTACCTCCGCCCGGCCCCTGCGGGGCAGCGAGCGAGGTGAAGGCTGGGGTGCTGCTGGGGCCTTGGGGGCGACATGCAGCCGGTCCCTCGGCGTGCCCCCACCCAACGCTTCTCTTTCCTTGCCTGCAGATGCGCAGCACCAGGAAGGTGTCGGTGTGGCCAGTAGCCTTCGTCGGCGGCTTGCGCTACGAGTCGCCCAAAGTGAACGCTGCGGGGAAGGTGTACGGCTGGAAAACCGTGTTCGACCCCCATCGGCCCTTTGCTATAGACATGGCAGGCTTTGCTGTGAACCTCAGGCTGATCCTCCAGCGATCTCAGGCTTACTTCAAACTGCGAGGAGTGAAGGGAGGCTACCAGGAGAGCAGCCTGCTCCGGGAGCTGGTCACCTTGAATGACCTTGAGCCGAAAGCTGCCAATTGCACTAAGGTACGCTCCCTTTCTCATTGACGGGGCGCAAGGGTCTGGTGGTGGGACAAAAGGCCATTCAGTCGCTTGTCCTCTGTGTCTGGAAGGGAGCACATCCCCACTGCGAGGGAGCGGGGTAAATGCCTTTAAAAAGGTGTGGTGGGAAGTTCCTTTTTTTGTTACATGTTGCTACTGGCTGCCGCAGGCATTGAAATACGGAGTCTTCTTTTCCTTATATTAGCCCTAGGTAATATCCCTGTTATTTTCAAGATGGGCTTGTCTGTGGCCTTGCTAATCTCCCGGGGCAGGGAACTCCCTGGGGGAAATGTAGCTTGGTTGCTTTCCATAAATTCCTTAGTGCTGGTACGCCTGCAGTGAGCCAGCGTCATGCGAGACCTGGCTCTCAGGAGCTTGTCCGAGCTGTAACCCAGAACCATGCCTTGTTGGTTCCTGCCTGCGGGGAAAGACCATGCACATAAAAGCTGCCTTATGGCACCGTTGCCTCTTCTGACTGCAGCAATGCATATTGTTCTGTGCTAGAGATAACGCAGAAATGTTTTAAGGCTTGGGGTAGTGCTCTGAGCTCTGGGAGGCTTCCATGAAGCTTCCTTTGGGGGGATTTGGCTGGTGATGACTGTTAATTACCTAACTTTACACGTTGTCTAGGAGCCACCGGGTTATGGAGCAGAACCCCCATGTGCTAAGATAGAAACGCAGGATACACTGATGGCTCTTGCCCTGAAGACTTACCAGGCTAAGATGAGAGCCAGCAGATGGAAATCTGTCTGGGATGACAGGGAAGCACGCGAGATACAATGAGACAGAGCTGGTTAGTGTGACAGGCATCAGTCATGGCACAGCAGCAGCAGCGATGCTGTCGTGTGCTTTGAAGCTTTGTGAGTGGGTGCCCTGAGCACAGCTGGCACCGGAGGGGCTCCGTTTGGGATCAGAGACCCCCGTGCAGTGCTCAGGCCTCTGTAGCAGAGGGCCACACAGTCTGATTTTGGGACTCTATCACGTAATCCTCCCAGGTGCATGTTTCTTTTTTTAAGCAATGAGCTGGTACTGCTGACACACCCCGCGTTGGACCCAGGTCTCCATCCCTTTTGGGGTTACTTTGAGGAGTAACTTTTGCCTCTGCTTCGTGGCTCCCAGCCCCAGTACAAGAAGGATCTCGATGTTCAGCAGCGCTCGTGCAAGGAGCCCAGGAACAAGGAAGAGGCGCTGCGGGGGAGAAATGACTTTTATTTATTATCTGATACCTGCTGTGCCTCCTTTTTGAAATCTGCGTGTCTGTGGTTAGGCACGTCCAGCATAGCACAGATGGTCTCCTAAGGGTGGGAAAAGGGACTGGGTTAAAATTAGATCCGTGCTCTTGGGCACTGTGTCAAACAGGCTCGCGAAAGGCCAGCCCAGCAGGGGCTGCAGTGGGTTGCTTACCTCACGAGTATGATTTGGAAGTCTCTGTTGGTTTTTGTTGTTGCTTGATTTGGCTTGGTGGAGAAGGATAGAGATACATCTGGGCCTGCCTCTTTCCCCTCTTACTGCCCTACGAGCTAACAGGAGGGCACTGGCTGGAGATGTGTGCTGCCAGCCGATGGGGGAGATGCCCAGGTCGCTTCCAGGCTGGTGCTCAGAAGAACAGGGACTCGCGCTCCGTGGTTATGCAATATTTGGGAGATCATCCCTGCTGTAAAATAGTTACGGGAAAGAGGCTTTGTTTAAAAGGCTGCGGGTAAGAAATGACGGCTGTGGGGGAACACGTGGAGGAAGGAGAGGAAGGGAAAGGTTCTTTGCAGGCAGGAATTAAGGCCTGGCGCTGTCAGACAGGGCTGTCTGGGAGCTGCAGGTCAGAGCTGAGGAGGAAGCAGGAGCTGCCGGCCAGGATTTGAAGCAGACTGCATTTCTTTTCTTGGCTGGGCTGCGGGCATCTGAGAAGGGTCCTTGTTGTGCACTGCCTGCTGGCTGCTCCCAGCAAACCCCGCGTGCGGCGTTGCAGGTGGAGCTTTGCCTTGCTGCTCTCAGCTGTTGCCAGCAGCCTCCATTTTCCAGTTGCTGTTTTGTTCACGCTCCTGACGAGGAGGAGAGTCCAGGCCAGCAGCAGAGAGGGACAGAAGCGGGCTGGGGTCTGGGGTCCTCTTTCCCCAGTACGGAAGCACAGGCTCCTCACGAGGCCAGCGTGCTCCCGGCAGCTGGCACGCTTTGCCCTGCTCAGCACAAGCACGCTCCTGCTTTGCGGTGAGATTTACATTACAGATTATGATGTGCTCAGGTACAGTCATTAAAGAGGGATCAGAGAACTATGTAAGATAAGCACAGACATCTGTTCTCCCAAAATGCTGGTACAACATTCCCCAGGTACAGTGCTGGTATTCACTTGGTAGTGCCCATCTGAACTCAGCCACTAAACGCTCGCTCCTGCCAAAAGCTTGTGCTTTGGCCAAAGTCTGCATCCTAGTTATTGTCTTTGATTTGAGATCCGCTCAAAATGAGGGAGAAAATGAAGAAGTCAGCATTAATTGCCCGGTGGAAAGGAGTTAACGCTCTTCATCAGGAAGGAAGGACCGGTTTACACTGGAGTTGTAAGGGAGCGTGGCCATGCAAGCGTGCCGTGTGTTTCAGCGTCCTGCTGCTTCTGTATTTCCCCTCCACACCACCAGAGCAGGCAAAGCTCTCTCCAATCCATTGATACATCATACCTGACAGGATCAAAGTCTCAGAGGTCTTGTGTTCCCATAAGATTGATGTAACTGGGACATATTCTGCTCCCCATTTTCCATTAATGCCCGCGGAAGCGAGCTGCAGTGTGCTGTCAGAGGGCGCTCAAAGAAGAGAGACCTTAGCGGTGGCCCCAGCTCTCCAAAAGCCTCAGCTGGTACTGCTACAAGAGGAGAGACCACACGATACCAGGTCAGTGGAAATGACGCGTCTCATTCCAGCTGCTGGACCCGCTCGTTTCCCCAGGGAGATCGGAGCAGATGCGTTTCTTCGGGCAAGCTTTGTGCTCTGGGGTGGTCTCGGAGCTAACAGCAGTCATTCCTCCTCGCCTGTTACCTCCTGGCTGAGTCCGAGCCTCAGTCTGGGGGCTTGCAGTTGGCCGTTAGGTGGCTGCTGTCGGAGGGAACTGGCCGGCAGCAGGGAGAGGCTGGGAGGCAGGCAGCGTGTGGGCACTGCTGAATGCCACCGTGGGAATAACTGCCTGCTGGCACAGGCACAGCCTGGAAAACAGGGAGCAGAGAGTTGGCCCGGCAGCACCTCAACCACAAACCAACATTGTGGCCACCGAGGGTCTTGGAACCAGCTCTGGGAAGGGAATAAATCCTCGTGTGTACGGAGGAGCCCTGCGGGCCCTGCAGCAGCCAGGAAATTACACAGCAAAAGGGACCAGAACCGGCTGCTTCGTGACATCACAGGTCTACAACTGCTAAAACTGGCTCAGAATGGGCAGGAGGGAAGGAAAACATCAGCCTAAGGCAAGAAAGCTTGCAAAGGAATACCCTGCTTCCTTCTGATTTTATCCTGTGGTGCTAGAAACAGAAGGCAGAGGAATTGGCTTCCCGAGCTCTTTGTGTTCTTTCAGGGGCTGAGCAGCAGGATACGGATGGAGCAGATCTGTCCTCGTTTTGGTTAGATTGTTCCTGAAATGGGGCTGCTGTATTCCTGTAGGTTTGTGCCCGGTGGTATGCAGTGAGCCATCAGGATCCTGGCTGCTATGCAACAGCACTTTGCTGGTTAAGCTTCACATGCATGCCACAACAGTGCTGGAGTTGTTGATTTTTATGAGAGCGGCAGAACGTGGAGGGTTCTTTTCACCTCGACACATCCTGATTAGCCACCAGAACTGCTGTGCCAATGCCTGTATCATGGCTGAAAGCCGTAATTACACCCAATTAGTTGGGGTTTTGCAGCACTGCGTGCCTGCCCCGCTCCACAGTGGACCTTCAGCTCCGTGCTGCTCCGGTCGGACCACTGAAACCCTTTCTGGAGATCTTGTAAGTTTTGCTCACAGTACCTATCACAAAGCAAGAATCTTCAGGTCGGTGTAATGGCACAGCTGAAAATTCCTGTTTGAGCTCCGGCTCATTTACCAGCAGCAGAGCATGTGGCCCTGATTCTCAGCTCACGGGAAGAGCAGAGCCACGGGGAGAAGCACGCTGGAGTTGTACCAATGGGCAGGCCTTGGCGAGAACGTGGCCACCACAATGCCTACGAGACCCTGCAGGAATTGGAATAAGCACAAGCTGGGAGGAAGCAAATCTGTCGTTTCAGCTTGCTGTCTCTTTTCCTTCACATTGCGTAGCCTCCGTCTCAAATAACAATTATTGGTGTCCTCCGTGGAGGCTTGAAATCTGTGACCCCACTCCAACTGCAGGTCGACTTCTCGCCTGTTTGCTTCTTAATTTCCTGTTAGAAGACAACAAAAAAACCTGCGATGGAGACGAACCCTTGAAATCTCTTAGGTCCGAGTCCTGCGATTCTGGATGAGGAGGCTGGAAGTGAGTTGCAGCAGCAGAGATTTCACTCTCCTGGTGACCCACGTGGGTCAGTGATGCACACTTGGTCCCCTGCCCTGCTTGCTCCTGTGCAAGCTGTGCTTTTTGCACAAGCCAAAGCTTCCCTGAGACATAAAACAAACCTACTGCTTGCGGAAAAAGCAGGTGTTCCTGTGCAAAATGCTGATCTCCCTCCCATGTTAAAGAGCATTGCATGAGGAACGGCAGAAGCCGCTGTATCAAGCTGCAAACTGTGAAAATTAGTCAGCTTTAGTCAGTTAATTTAACAGAACTGTCTTTCTGGCACTCGGGTTTAACAACACAGAAGCGGGATGCAATTTAAAAGGAAAGCTATTAATCTGTATTTGTGGTCTTCTGCTCACGGAGTGCGTCTCAGTGGCGAGAGCTGATCAGGGGCGAGCCATGCGGCTGGCAGAGCGCGGTGCCTGGCCAGCAGCGGCGCTCGGTGTTTACGTGGCAGAGGGGGAAACGGCTCCTACCTGCTCCCGCTGGAAAGAACTGCCTACAAGCTCTTATTCCTAGCGCCTGGACTGCATTAAGGTTGGCGTGGTGCGTTTGTTGGACGAGGAGACCGGAACGAACGCTTACCCAGCACCAGAAGCCACTCGTGGAGCCCTCTTTGGTTTTGCCTTTCGAGAAGAAAGCGACCTGGTAATTGCAGCAGCGCTGCTGCAGCGGGTGAGCGGGGCGGTAATAACAGCGAACTTCGATGAGAGGGCTCCAAAGTGGCTGCACGGGAGCGATGAAACAGGGTTTGGCTCCCGGCAGCGCTTGGTCTCGCTGCCTTGGTATTAGCCGACGAGATTTGAGCCCGGCGCAGGAGGCGAGCGCTCACATCAGAGAGAAATGTGGTCAAACAGCTTCTCGGGGAGGTGCAGGTGCTCCTGTTTAACTACGCGGGTTTGAGGAGGGCTTTGTTCGTCCTTCAGAAGCAGGATGTGGCCTAATTTTTCAGGAAAGCAGGGACTGGGTATGAAACGGCTGGCAGACAGTTGGATTAAAGGCGCGGAGTATTGTCATAGCAACAAGAGGGAGACCCCCGCGAGGTAGGGAACAGCAGCGAGCAGGTGGAAGGAAGCAGGAAACCAGCTCTGAAGGGATGAAACTGCTCCCAGCAACGCAGGTTTAGGAGCAAAACAATGAGTTTAATCGAGTCTGGGGAGGGGAAAGCATTTTCAGCAGCTTCCAGAGCTGTCTGGGCTCGTAGTGGAGCACATCCAGTAGAAACTGTGGACCTATAGCACTTCCCCACACCCCAAACGTTAGGCAACCTCTTCAGTTTATATTTTTTCCAGCTCTCCTTCACAGCTGTTGATCTACATTAAACTTTGCTGCCAAGTCTGAGGGAAGCTTTTGGTACAGATTAGGATCCCGACGTGCTCCAGCTCTGACTTAAGCTGGAGCGGGACCTTCAACACGTTGCAGCCTGTTAGAGCTGGTAGAGAACAGTGGTGGCAGCGTGGGGCCAGCATTTCAAAGGGCGGGCACGTGGGGCTTTGGAGGTGCTGTGGTGCACTAACGCTGATCACAAGGGAGCTGCGTACAGCCCAGAGCATGAGGCAGGAAGGTCGTGTTCTGCAACTAGCTCGTGCCTCTGAGACAGCAGAGGTGGCAACAGAGGACCAGAGGTACTTCTCCAGTGTCACTCCAACACCTCTTTAAAGTAATAGCGAGGTTAGAGGCCAGACTAATGGCTGCCACCCAGTAACAGACTTTGAGAGGCCCACTGAAAAAGCAGTTTATTTCTCACAACCCGTAGGAACGGGATGACTGGAGCAGCTAGAACTCCCCTTCTCTAACTGCTTCTTCCCTCTGCTGCAAGAGTCACGACGTGACCTGACGTGGCAAGAAGTGGCTCTTGCACTGGGAGCCTCTCGGCTGACTCCATCCCGTGTTGTGCAGTAACAACCAAGAACCAGAGCGAGGAACCTGACTGTGGGAAATATGCATCTGATTCCCCAATTCTGAGGGAGCTGCCTTACATCAGTGGAAAGGTTGATGAGCCTTTCGCAGAAGATGGTCGATAACTACATGGAAGGAGCAGGTTAATGTCCCAAGACAGTACACTGTAAAATAGGTAATTTCTGTGCACTGTGCTTTTTGGGTATCAGCAGGCCTACCTAAATGAAGTTTTATGCAAACCTCCTTTCAGCTGTGAATGCACCATTAGGCTCCAGGGTAGCTGGTTAAATTGCACTATTGATTTAATGTGCAAGAATATTTGTTAGTGCAGTGAAGGGATGCAGCTAATGACTGCTGGTTTCTTCAGATTTTAGTCTGGCATACGAGGACAGAAAAGCCTGTGCTGGTGAACGAGGGGAAGAAAGGATTCACAGATCCCAATGTGGAAATCTGACTGTGTATGGCTGGGCAGAGACCGACACCAGGTAAGAGCTTACCGCCTGCAGCTGTAATGAGAAGCAGCAGTAAAGAAGAAAAATCCTAGACCATGACAGGAAAAAGATGAACTCCTTAATACGTGACTTCTGATTGTGATTTTTCACATATCTGACCCTACCTCGATGCAAAATTTAGAGATTATTAATTAATCTCTCTTTTTAAAATCTCCGAGATAAGCTGCTAAAGGGGAAATACCTGGTGCAATCCGGGAGAGTTGGGGCAGAAGTTGTGTTATTTAAAGAAACAAAACCCAAAAAACTTGTCTAAGCAAGATGGGTTCCTTATTACCTGTACAGCTAAAGCACAAGGGTGAAAGTTGTGGATTCGCCCACCTGAAAACGCCTGAGGGAAGCTGAGCCAGTATCAGTTAAAGCATTTTAAAGTCAGGCAGAAGCTTTCACGGAGGGAAGAATTTAATTTAGATCCACAAACAAGGCACACAAAGTCAGTGACAAGTAAGGGAGAGTGAGGATTAAATCCCACATGAGGCTTCACATATTTATTCACCTAGGGTGAGCGCGTAGTATCTTTTCCAGTGGAAAGGAGGAAAGCACAGGAGCACACGCTGGCGGCTGACATCTCGATTATTTGTTCATGCCCTGGCTTCTCACCTTTAATTACCTGCGCATCCCAGTGCGTTAAATCTTCTGCATCCCCAGCGCACGCCCTGCAGCTGGTTTGCTCGAGGGAAGGATGGGCTGCTTGCTCATACCTGCACCAAGGCTACACTGCTGCTCTTCATTATTATGGGGAAAAAATGTACGGAAAAAAATGTAAACTCCCTGTAACTGGAGTATCGAACCAGGCCTGGAGGGGTGAGGAGGTTGCTGCTTGGTCTCTTCTCCTCTCACACAGAGAGAAGCAGCGAGGGTATGGGAAAGGGGTGGATTTTCTCAGCAGCGGTGTATTTTTAACCATAATGAGCTCTCTTACAGCACATTCCCTCAGGCTGTGGTGATGGAGCCCTGCGTGCTGCAGTAGCCTGCGTTTGCGGCCTGTTGGCAGGACAGCCGAGGAAAGCCTGCGCCGCGCGTTGCCGGCGCTATATATAGCGGCTTTGCAGAGAGGCCGTAGCTCTTCGGTGCTGTCACAACTGCTTTTCACCAACACCAGTTGCCTAGCAGCAGCAGTCACAGATCCGCAATCCGAGATGGGTTTTGGGTTAGTTCCAAGGGGTGGCAGCTAACTGCAGCGAGGCAGAAGGGTAATAAACATGCTGCTTGTGTCTCTGTTGCAGAAGATTTCTTCATGCACAGCCTACAAGGTTCCTCTCCGCAGCATACAGCCAGCCAGACGTGCAGTAGCCAGGACCTCTGCTGACTTCCAAGAGTTTTAGTGTACTGAAAACAAGCAACACTGCATACATAAACTACCCGGATTCCCCTGCCCTTCCTCCTGGACTCTGAGCAGAACCAGATGCTCTGGAGGTGGAAGAAAAAGCACAGAAAATACAGGACTGACATCGACTTCTGTACAAGACCAGCTGCCTCGTGAGATGCTCGGTTTGGGAGAAGCGCATGCAGGGCATGATGCACTGAAGATGTGGCCCAGCTGCAACGGTAGTCTGGACTGAGGGGGCTGTTTTACAGGACCTGAAAAAGCAAGGGTGAGAACGCCCCCAGGAGGGTGTTGGCCCCTGATGATTGCTTTTTCCGGAGACACACGTACCTGGTGGCTATGTGTGCGACAGCCTAAGCAGCTCTCTGTTCGTGGAGGGGACAGCTGCCTTCTGAGATGGCACCTTAGCCCTTAATTTTAAACCTACTTTAATCCACGTTTATTACACTGCACAAGACAGGAAGGTTTGGGGGGAGGGTGAAAAGCAAGGCAGGTTAAACAAACCCATAACTATTTCTGTTTCTTTGTACCCTCCTCCTTTCCCTGAAGCTGTTTTGTGGTTTGGGAGGGCGCTCTGACATACCTCTGCGTTCCTGGATGGAGTTATGTTTACAGCATACGGTTCTCTGTTCATCCATGCTAAAATAACTGGGGGAGGGTTTTAATGAGATTGCTGTGGCCCTACACCATAATACTTAATCTGGACTCAGATCTTCGTTCTATTTAGCTCTCATTGGGTTCACGTGAACATTAGGTGTGGGATTCTCCGAAGGGTGCTCCGACAGAAAGCCGAATTTCTACTCTTAAAAAAATAAAGTTAACTGCTTAATACTAGGGATTGAATGATAACTGCTGATTTTAGTGCATTTACCATCCAGGTGGAATGTATCCTTCAGCCCTAGCTCCTTTTTCAGGGCCATGCCACCCTACTGCAGAGCTACTGGCGTGAAAAGCCATGCTGGAGCAGTTGGAGTTAACTTCTGATGCACACTTGTAAAGGGGATCCTGGGCTTAGTGCTCTGTTTCTTCAGCCCCTGGCTTGAGGTAGGTTGAAAAACTATCTAAGTAGAACAGTAATTGCCTCTTCCCTGCTCTGTAACATGAAAGGATCTGAGATAGCACTGATGAAAGGGTATTTATTCTCTGATGAAACTGTATTTTGCTCCTCAGTGAGAGAGACATGACTGAGCAGTGCAGAAGAGGAACCTGGGTGCTACTACCTTAGTTGACTCTATTTGAGAGTGACAAAGTTGCTGAGGAAGAAACAAAGGTACAACTTACCCTTCTCCCCACCTGCAGCCCTTTAAAACAAAACACCAAATCACCCTTATCCCCTCCATAGTTGTTGTCAGTGATCACCCCCCGTGTCCCACTTCTTTCAAAAGGGTCTGAAGCACAATTTTACTTTTGAGTTGAGGGAAAATATAATCCTGAAAAGAGACTTGGTTATTTTTAGCCCTAACACATAGGATTATTAAAGCATTATAGATTTGTTAGCTTCACAGTGCAGGAGCCTCCCAGTGAACTAATGACCGTGTATTTCCTAATATATATATATATATTTATTTTTTTTGCGAGTTATTTTCTCCCACTGTATTTCAAAATCACTGGGGAAAAGCTGCACTCCTGAGTTCCCAGTCACAGAAGCCTCGCTACATAACCTTCACAAAAATGTTCCTTTAGATGCATTGGCTGAAGTGTTACTCAGATAGAAAGTGTCTGATCCTACCGGCCACTAGCTGCTCTAAGGGAACAGGCTTGTTACTGTGCATTAAAGCCGTAGCTCTTTGCACTCCGGCAGGTTTATTGTTCTAGTACTGGCAGCCCAAGCTCCGTTCAGTCTGCACACCCTACAGTGGAAATTTTTAAAGGCATACGAAGCTCTCATGCTATTCAAGTAGCTTCCACCTGATGTCCTCTCTCCTGGCTGCATGTTTTGTTCACTGTTAGTTCCAGTCCCTGCCGAGTTGCAACCTTCCCTCCTGGGAAGGAGATAACTTCCAGAGAAATGCAAAAGGATCAGGACCTGAACACAGCCCTGCTTTTATGCTCCACTCTCCTCAAAGTTGGTCCCATGACCCTGGGCGGGCCCTTCCAGCTTGCACAAAGGCTACCATGGTTCTTGGCAGCAGAGATTTATGTTCAGTAGGACCAGCTCTGGCCAGGACGGAGCGTGTTACAGCTGCAGTCTGTTCTCAGTTTTAAATAAACTGTATTTACATTTGTTAAATAAAATCAAGTATGGTTTTTAAGAGCCCGAATACCCTGCAACTCCCTTATCAGAGCCAGTGCGCATGTTTGGTGTTTCTCTCATAGCCTGAATCCTGCAGTTACTGGAACAGAAAGCAGGGGCTGAGCGACTTCTCAGAGACTGAACAGATTCACAGCTTCAACTTGATTGCTCACTAAAAAGGTGGCAGCTCCTCAGTGACTGTGGAGCAGAGGGGTTAAAAAAATAGCACGTTTTCCTAAATTCCATGTTTCTCTTTAGAGAGACACAACAACAAAAATCTATGATCTCACAGCAAGTGTAACTAGAAAGTATGAGTGTGCTCTCCCATGTACAGCTGTGTGTGCAATTCCTTCACTTCTCATAGAGCCAAAATCTGATCGCTGCTCCTTTGTAAGGGGGAATTTCATCTTCAGGTGCTTTAAAGTGAGGGCAGGCTGGAAGAATGATTGGAAGCTCTCCCTCCTGCCTGACCTGAAACAGAATTAGATTTTTGATTGAGGAAAAAACACATCTGACTTTTTAAAATATTTTTTTCTTTTCTGAGAGAGAGATAACCTCCATATTAAAACTTAGTGGAAAAAAAGCTCGAAGTTAACTTATTTGACAACCAACTTGGCTTCCAACAAGCAAACAAGTCACGGCCTCTCTGCAGACTGAGTTGCTGAATTCTGCCTGGAAGCACAACAACATGGTTTTGCACACCTGGTTACTCATGTGTTCACCGACTATTTTCTCCCTATCTAATCATAAAAACAAAGAGGCCAGTAATAACACATTTTTAAAGTCACTGGAGAGCTGGGCTCAGGTTTCGGTTCAGATGGCTTCAGTTCTCTCTCTCTCTCTCCCACCTCCAGCGCCTTTTTACTCCGCACATTCACCAGACTGTCCATAACATCATGCACAGTCATCCGAGCCACAGGTCCATGGTAGTGCAGGCAGATGAGCTTCTGCATCCATCAACGCAACAATGGGCTCTGGTTCCTTCGGAGCCCACTCTCTCTTCTGAGCTTCCTGCCAACAAGCAAATCCTTTACCTGGGTCTAGTGGAAATTAAGATGCCCAAGTGCCCGGGCCATCGTGTCCCCAGACATGCAACCAGGAATATTCAAGATGAACCAAACACGGGAAAGAAGCTCCCATCAGTCCACGTACTGGGTCCGTCCTAAATAAGGTATGTCAACAGACTGTATTATCCGTCCTGCGGTGTGTTCTTCGAAAATTACGATCTGCAGAAGAGAGGGACACGTGATGTACCTTCATACAAAGACCGAGTTACTTAAAAAATGTGTAGAGGTAAAGGGCATACAGTCACAGCAGGGGAAGGAAGCATCAGTTAAAGAGACCAGTCAATATTAGTCTGAGCAGTAACTGATTCTTCTTCAGCACTACATGATGCAGAAAATGAACCAGCACCAAATCAGATTTGTCTTGATTTTGAACTTGATGCTGCACTTTGAAGTTTAGCTGGCATCCTCGTCATGTCTTAATGGTTGTCAGAGCCACGTTCTCAGCTTTCGAGTAGCACCTTCCTTAATTTTCACGGATCTTAAGAGATAAGTCTCCTTCCTTTGTTGGTGTGCTGGTTCTCAGCTGCAGAGAGCTAATTAATGCACTTTGTGCATTTTTGGATTGTGACCCAGAGCAGGATCTTTACTAATACAAAAAAAAAAAAAAAAAAGAAACCCCACCAAAGGCTCTCACCTCATTGTTTCCTTTCCATAACCAGGGGCCAGGAAGGTAGAGTGTTTCCTGAGGTCCAATTTTCCAGTAGCGGCCAAGGTTGTGACCGTTGACAAACACAACTCCTTTTTCCCAGCCCTGGAATCAGGACAGCACACAGAATGACTGATGAAGCTGTATCTAGCATCCCCCCAGGAAACTCAGCCTACTTCTACACTTGCATCCTTTCAAGCCACTTTGTGCAGGTTTTCCATTGGCCTTCCCTGTACAACTCCCTGAAGCCAGGAACATTTAGTCAAGCCCTGAAGAGCAGGAGTTATCCTTAATGCTCATAGGATTAATTAAAAAGATAAAGCTTTCAAAAACAAGCAGGTTGTGATTCATGGTCATATAGAAAACTTGATTCAAACAGGCATATCTTTATTTCTTCCCAAGCACAGAGCATCTTCCCTCACCTATTTCCCAAGCGACAGGGCTACTGTATTGCTATTGACTAGCGTAAATTACAACAAAGCATAAAAGGAGAAGTGAATGGTACAATAATGATTAGCTTGAACCATAGGGGGTGGCTCTAAGGGAGTGAAATCAGAGGAGGAAATTTAATAATAGTTAATATCTCATCTTGTGTTCTGTGCAAGAGGAGGAATCTTCCCCCAGATGCAAGACGTGAATGCTAACTCTCACGCTGTGTCTACAAAGAAGCAATTCTTCCTACACAACATGAAGAGATAGGGATAAAACCAGCACCCCATTTATTTTTTGTGGCCATTACTCTTCTGCAACAAGAAACAGCACTTGCGTATCAATGAACAAGATAACCATTCATCAGCAGTTCTGCAGGGTCAGTCTTGCCCATGTTTTCTCATCAGGGCCACCACAGACTGAGCAGAATTACCTGCCAGCTTTAGGCGGCTTCTACACCCTCAAAATAATTTGCTTTCTCAGAGATCAGAGGAAGACTACAAGGCAGTAGCCTTGACACATTCAGAGCTATTACACAAAGCCCTCTTTCATCAGCTTTTTGAAAACCTTGAAGGGAAAAATGGTAGGGAAAGACAAAGACTTGCCTGTAGCTTCAAGAAAGTATCCTGTGGCTGATGCTCTATCCACAGCCTTCCACGAAAAAAAGCAGGACCCACAAAGTAATCTGGGACCGCACTCCATCCAGCAACATGCTGCAAGCTGTAAGAGAACAACCAAACACAGCTAACAGCAGGGAAGCACCAGGCAGCACTGGGAGAACCAACAGAAGCCTGAGGATCGTTTCAAACCCTTGCTTACAACGTGGATGGGCTTTTTACAACAAGGTTGCTATCTCCTTCCATGCCTGATACGCCGGGTAGTTGTTTCCTACTGGTAGAGCCTGAAGGTAATATCCATGCTGCAAAAGCACGAAGCCGTTATGCTGCTGTAACCATTCGAGGCAAGCACCTAGTTGCCATCTCCCCTCCACTTTGGGTACATGTACTGGTGGTACACGTCTCAGTCTTCATTATCCTCACCACAATACTGCAATGCAAGTCCTCAGTACAAGAAAAGGATGCATGGAGCTCTCGCTGCCTCTATGCATGGAGCTCTCGCTGCCTCTAGCAGCGTACAGCAAAGTGACCGTCCCTGCTTCATGCTGGCTCCTGAAGTGCCCCGTCCTGCTTCAAACAGAACAGTACCTTGGTGCAGGATTGAAATGCACGTGGCCTGCAGTGTAAACTAAAACCTGCACAAGTAGTACAATTCAAAACAGACCTTCCTGCCCTGATAGAATACAGCAAGC
Organism: Heteronetta atricapilla; assembly: GCA_011075105.1. Classification (NCBI taxonomy): domain Eukaryota; kingdom Metazoa; phylum Chordata; class Aves; order Anseriformes; family Anatidae; genus Heteronetta; species Heteronetta atricapilla. The sequence continues at coordinate 3,024,653 of CM021754.1, read as the reverse complement.
TAGGGTTTTTTTGTTTTGTTTTATAACCACAAAACTCAGGCTTGCTGAGGCACAGACTGTGAAGTTAGGCTCAATGCAGTTCAGCAAAGCTGACATGTTCTTTACAGGTGACTGGAATTTGAACTGCTCTTTGCATTTACATATTTCAGCAATGTGTTCAAGAAGCGTTAAGACAGCACTCACATTGCTGCATAGAGCTGATGATCAAACAATGATCTAGTCAGGAATAGCTGAATACTTGGCTGGAATCATTACCAATCCTTCAATACGGACAATCCCAGGCATTTTTCTTGCATGCTCTCCATAGATCTACTGTCCCCTAAAATTGTGCTAAAGCTCTAGCTGTGGACTCTAGGACTAACAAGCTCTAGGACTAACAACGGCTGACTGTGTTTGGGATTAAATGTTTGGGATTATGCTGAAGTTGTGTCATGCAACCAGTAGCTGGGTCTTGATCCCGTTTAAAGCAAAGGAAGCTTAGTCTGCCAATCTAGACACAGCATTTTAATTTTGTATGCAATTAGAAGAAACCAATCCTATCATGGAACATGAACACATCTGTGCAAGTTCATGGTAACTGGGGGCAATCTGACATTATTTCTTAGCTGTGGCAACAATTTGGGAGCAGAGGACAAACACAACAGCAAATAAGGAACGTAGAAGTCCCACAGAAGCCTTGAGCTTGTGTCAGAACACATTCCTTCCAACCCTTATGAGCTGCATCTCTTGGATTCAGGGAATTTATTGATCCAGTGCATCTTGACTGCTACTGAATTATTCAGCTAAAAGCCTACGACAATTCCTTTCACAATACCACACGCTCTGTCCTCCTACGCAGCGACTGTAAGCTGATTGTGTTTCATTGCTACTGGTCAATTGTCAGTAACTGACTGTAGCGTTGACTAATCTTGCTTTTTGTTTGGGCATGGCAGGTCACTTGCTGTAGAGTCCCTCACTGGAAATACTCTTCTAAAACAACTCCGCAGACAAGGGTTATGCAGGTTACCCCACCAATAAGAGTCCTTCACGTAGTACCCCAGCGCCTGTTAAGTTTGTCCTCAGAAATTTCAAAATGTGTTTTTTTTTTTTTTCTTTTAAAAGCCATTTCAGTTTAACATCGCCTCCCTCTCCTTCCTACACAAAATGTGGGAGCTGTGATATCTTAGGGGATGCACATGTGTTATCTTCTTGTATTAACAACATAACTGAAAATAGTCTGTTTGGAACATTGGCCAGAGTCCACAGGGCATCTGTTGCCTTCAACATTTGCTAAGATTTTCTAACAGAAACCTAACGGAGGCTCCTTGACTTACCCCACAAGACTTATTCAGCCTTCCTTGAATTAAAGCAAAATAACTTTAAAAGCATGGAAGAGAGGAAGCCATCTGGACTTGTTAATGTACTATTAGTAGCTTCCTAGAATTAATCCTTCCCTCGTGAGTTTGAATTACTAAATATATCAGCCAGACTGCTAATTTGAAGCAAGGCACCACCTTCTCCAACATGTGGGTGTGCTGGGACCCACCCCTTTGGGTAAGCCACACTTTTACCAACCCGATCTAACCCTGCAATACAGGCTGTGAGGAAGTCGAAACCCTCCACAGTGGGAATACATTTTGCCCCTCAGTATGGAGAAAGTGGCACAATTGGGTGTGCTATTTTGGGCAAAGGTATCAGCAAGGAACGTCAAGCGCCAAAATTCACTAACCTACTTGCACGTAGCGCTGCCTTTCTGATACACATTTAACTGCTACTTATTAGATTTTGTAAGGCTGCTAAACAGTTTCAAATGAGCAAGAAAAATCTTTAAAATCCCACAAACCTTTTCATGAAGCCAGGTTTCATCTCCAAACTGTAAATCTTAAAGTTCCTCAAGGGGGTTTTATTCAAGAAGACGTCACCAATTAAGCCTGCAAGAGCAATGGGGGTAATGAAGAGTTGAAAAGCAGCTAGAGCTGATAGATTTTCCTATTTGAATGCGAGGAACAGCAGGAGATGGAAAGCAGCCACATTCTGCAATGGAATTAAGAGTCCATATGGTCCCATTGCTCATCCAGACTGAGTGGAGAACATTACTATACTTTGGCCTCTCCACTCCCTCCTTTGCTTTAACTCACTAAGCTGTTAAACACCCTCCAAGCAGAAAACATTGCTGGCACACACAGCAGATGGGGTTTTGTTGTTGCAGTTTTTTAGTTAGCTGCCCATGTATAGATTTTTTAAAGCAGTAGATCAGTTACTTCTCTAATAGGAACAGCAAAATTTAACAGGTGGAAGCACTAATGTCCAGTGCTTATCCACTGCTTTTCATCCAAGGATCTTAAGACACTTAAATAAGTAATTTACCTTTAGCCCTCTCTCGTTAGGTAGTCCCCATGTAGCGGTCAAATCTTGGGTCCTAGTCTAAGCCCCCTAATTACAGGGCTTCAGTTGAGACTGCCTAAGCAGCAGAGGCTTTATACACCTCCTCTGCAGTAAAATGAAATTAGTACAGTCACATGCCTAACTCCATTAGTCTATTTTGTATACTTTTTGCATACATTTCCCCAATAAAATAGAATCCTGGGGTTTCAACCTCTTCCAGCTCCACAATTGCATGTAATGGACTTGAACATTTTAGCAAATTCTGCTCAACAGGATGCAATTCATTCCTCCTGAATGTGTTGAATATTGTGAGAGTTTTAAAATGCCGTGATCCTTCAATATCAAATCCCAGGGGAAAGCATAGATTAGAAAAGGTCTTTTCTGTCTAAAGTAACACGCTTACAGAGCAAGAGAAATGCGTACCCTAACATCACCAGGCAAAACTGGAACAGAGTAAAATTCACCGATGGCTTTGTGGTTTTTGTTTGTTTGTGTGGTTTTTGTTTCATTGGTTTTTGTTTGTTTACAAGTTCCCTTTGTCTTACTGCCCCCCTGATGCCCTGACTATAACTAGGATAGTTGCACTGGGTCTTCAGTTTGATTCTGTGTAAAGTGCTCAAGAAAGATAATTTTACAGTGCTTGAACTCAGAACTATCTAGGACAGTTTGAGGCTGCAAGAACAAAGAACCTAACTTACCTTTCCTCTGTTCATTCAATGCCAGGCCATAATTGACACGACCACGGTTCTCTACCAAGAGTCTTAACTGCCTGAATCCCTGAAAGAAAAAAAAAAAGAAATGGAAGAGCATCAGCTAGACTAGAGCACAGCCTGTGCTTCATCAGCCGTAATGCTTGATAAACAAAGGTCAGTAGAGGTGTTAAGGAGATGAGGTAGCAACAGTACCTTTGGCAGTTGCAATTCATCTATTTGCTGAGGAATTCAAATCTTTTCAAAAAGATTTCTTTTTTTCTCCTTTTCCACTGAAATTTTAAGTACCATTTTGATTTCACACACACAGAGCCAGAAATGGAGTTTGACACAGTGCAGGCATGCAGCTTTGCCATGAGTCATAAGAACAACATCTAGCACGTACACCCACTCACACAGTCCTAGAGGCCATGCACAGCTCTGTTGACATGCATCCAATCAATATACTACTTTTATTGTCAGCTTCTGCCAGCTTCAGGTTACTGTCAGAGCTAGAGGGAGACATTCCCCCTCGTTTCATTTGAGACCCAACAGGTGCAAGAGCCCCCAAAGCACCTACTTTGTGCTAAGGAAGATGAACGTGGCCTTACACAGAGTGCCTACGCTTGATGCCTACAGTTTGGCGGTGTGGCGGGAAGGCTGGCAAATTTTACACAGCAGGGACTGCACTGACTTGGATCTGCTCCATGGCAGAGTATTCAAAAAATATATCTTAATTGCAAAGAATAGCTTGGTAGTGAAATTGTCAGTAGTGAAATTGTGTCTAGTTAGGGTATAACAGCTGTTCTGTGCCAGAGTACCATCCTAGCTAGTTAAGTGGGGTACGTGGGAGGTGCCTTCTTGAGAGCTACATCTCTTTAGAGGTCTTGGTTATGTTACCCACATACTATTGCCACGAGCAATCTTCAATTAGTTACCTGTCCTTCAGGAAGGGAGAGCTCCACAGTGTTGTAATCCAGCTCACCAACATACATGGTGTTAACAAACACCTGCAGAACAAAGCACAAGGGAGGAGAACAACATCAATTATACCATAATCATGTGTTGCATTGGTTATTGGAGCTGCATTTGGGGAGAAAACTGTTCCACAACTCTGTTAGTGATCCAGTCTAAGTGGAAAAAAAGATTCACAAACAACACTTACCAGAGCATTCAATATTCTGTTATATAAGGACGTTCTAATTCTTACTAGACCTCAAGCTGAAAGGGTTGAGACTTAACTGAGAGAACAAGTCACACTTCTAATTTAAAACCTCACATTTATTTCACTTCATGGTTGGCCCACTTTCTGCCCAGCTGCCGAGATCAAAGCACTGACATCTGTGTGAAGTTACCCACAGTTGCCCCATCCTTACCTGTGCTCGGTCACGGACGTGGTCCCTCGAATGCAGGTGTCCACCACCAAATATGACGGTCTCGTAGAGTACATATCCATAGGACTGCCCACTGCTGTCATTCAGATGGAGGTTCTCCATGTTAACTGGAAACTCTGATTTAATGGGCTGCAAAGGAGAAACAAGTTTAATGTCCGAAGTGGCCGCTGAACATCAACAGACCACTTAGTGGCAATTGAGATAGGTGTTCCACTCTGCCACAGATTACATCTACCCTGTAAGCCTCCGGAGGTCTGTCCCAACCTGAATTACCTTACAACCCCATAGAAGCTACAGCAACGAAGACAAGGCAGCAGGAAAGGGAGTCAAGGACTTGCAAAACTGGAATCCCAGAAGAACAGAAGTAGCAGTAAAAAGCCTAAGATAAAAAGATGTGTCTCCTTTGCATATCCTTGACAAAACATCCCCCAGCCTTATCCTCATAGGATAACTTGCTAGTGCACTGTCTTTTCCACCTAAGAGGTGATGCCTTTTAGTGCTGAGATGCATTAGAATTGGTTGTACTACCTGTATAAGAGATGGTAACACATCCCAGAGAGAGATGTATTGATGCAACAGGATTGCGCCGTACGATGCCTTGCTTTCAATCATGGGAGGGAGAGGAAGAGGCTGGCCTATGATGCAAAAAGAGAAAGATGGAACAACTATTTCAGATTTATGATGTCACAGATTTAAGTCCCTCCAGACTGCAATTGATCAGTCTTTCCATTACAAAGCCCTATATCTGCTGCAAAAAAATAAAAAATTAAACAAGTATAAGCATTGGGTGAGAATATAGTTATTCTGCAACAACGGCCACCTATCTGGAACAGAAAACACTGAGGTATAGTAAGTAAGATATAATATAAGCAGTGGTGTTCCCTTCAGATTTGCACTTCCAATTAGCCAACATACACTTCCTGGCACAGACAGAAGCTGCTAAATGCTACCTGCCTGCTGATAGCAGGCAAAATACCTGATGTCCCTGGTTCTCCCTCCCATGCTTTGGAAAATGCTCCCAGGCAGCCAACCAGAGCCACAGGGCCCCAGCAGAAGGGCCAGTTTGAACGAGGCTCTGATTTAGCGCCATAGGCTAGAACAGCATTTTGGCTCTTGGATTTATAATTACCAATGATTGCACTGAAGAGTTGTCGGAGCTTGAAAAATTTGGATGTGTAGTCTCCAGCCTCTGTCAGCACAGCATCGTAATCTGAAAAAGAAGCACACATCTGGGATGGCCTTCACACACACTGTCATCTAAGAAGTAAAAGCCCAAGACAATTAGCGTTATGTTATGGAAACTCAGTCTTCTATCAGTGTGAATGTGGCTAGACAAGCATACAAATCCTCCTAATTTGGAGGAGGCCCACTTACTGGGGAGCAACATCCGTTGAGAGATCTAACTTGCGCATGTGCCCGTAATTTCACCCAGGATCAATTTTCAACCAAGGGCTGCTGGGATGAAAAGAGCTCTACAACAACACAGTGTGACTCAGTAAAACAAAAGACATAACAAGATCACCAGCTTTCACTAGAAAGAGCAGCCAGCCTGGACATAACATGAAGCAACGCAATCATCTGTGACTTCCATTCCCAGTCCAGAACAAGGGGATCCTCCACACCCTGGAATGGGCCTGGAAATAGGAAACCCTAATGTAAACTCCCTTTTTAGACAGGTATTTGCTTCTGAGCCACATTCCAATTCATCTCTCCATGACAAAGGAGATCATGGAGCGATGTACCGATCGTTTCTCCATGCTTCTTTCAGCTCTAGCCCAAAGGGGAGCCTGAGCTGCACTCTCACAGTAGGTGCGTGGGCAAGGCAGTGAAAGAAAACTCACCATAACTGGTGACGTCTGACTTGTATTCGTCAGTCTCCAAAGCACCGTTCATGAAGCCAAAGTTGGTGCCTCCATGAAACATGTAGAGATTGATGGATGCTCCTAATTTGAGGATGCTTGCTACAGTATTCACCATTTCTGTAAAGGAAGGGCAGTGCCAGGAAGACCACAGACCAAGAAGCTAGGCTAACATTCTTCCAGCAATTCAAAGCAGACAAATATTCTGGTCCTTGTCAGTCAGTCATGCCTGTGTAATTACAGTGATTTGTATTGTGATTCATGTTTTGCCCTCATTACGGGCAGCATGTCCACTGACATACTGGGACAGGTTAATAAATGCAAATATACTCCTCAGAGAGGTGACAGAGTAAAACTCACGGACATGAGCAGGAGTTTTGCTTTTAAGCAGAAGAGCTGTAAGAACTACTCAGCTGTACTCCCAAATTCAACACAGCAATGACCCAATTCCAAAGACAACAGCAGGAAGATGAACCAGTCATAAAGTAGTCCTACACAGGTCTGTTTTCACTGTACGTTAGATGTCCTGGAGGTTGTGAGGTTATTTTTTTTTTTAGCACTAGCTTTCCGTCATAATGAGCTTCTAAACTGGAGTAAAAATTGATACTTCCAGAAGCTGCCATAGTTGCAGAAGGTGTACATTTGCCATATCGCCACAAAAGGTAAAACAGTTCTCTCCTCATAAGGAACATTTATTTACTAGGCAAGTAATGTCATCACGATGGGGATTTCAGAAACCTTCTGCAAAGAAGATGGCCTTTTTCAAAATAGGAATAAAGTCTTCACAGTGTTTACATGGGCTCAGGAGGTGGAAGGGATGATTTAAAGCACTGGGTTGCATTTCTAACGTCAACATAGAACAGCATGAAGCCTTGGGACATATTGACACTAACATCTTAAGATGTTTGGTTTTCTGCACAAGCCCATAGTGTCTTTCTTCAAGAAATAAAAAGAAAAATGGTTTGAAAACATAAATTTTAAAAAAGCTGCTGTTAACCAACACTTCTAAAGAAAATCCAAGGCACAGCAATGTGACCCATCCACTTCGAGATTCTTCATTTACAAAGACTTGCGCAAAGCAAAGGTTACAAGATGGAGGGAGTATTTGAACAAGTTGAGAGTCATTTTTCCATAAGTGTTTGCAGAGCACTAATTCCTCCCTCTACAGTACTATATGATACTCACCGTCTGCATCGAAGACGTAGTGAGGGCCCCCCCAGTTATCAAACCAGCCAGTCCAATACTCCATTACCATCTTTGGCTGATCTCTCTGCACCAAAACAAAAACAAAGAGTTAAAATGGACACAGGGAGCCTTGGGCTCATCCCTGTTTTCTAGGGAAACATTGTTCAAATGAAGTTTAAGGACATGGTTTCTTCTCAAGTTGGAAGAACAAAGCAGCTAAAGAGCTCAGAACAAATGAGGAACAATACAATGTGGGCCAGTAATGTCCAGAAAAGGCAGGAAAAGCAGAAAAATACTCTTGTAGGCACGAAACAACCACTGCTGCACACAATCAGGTGCTACCAAACAGTTCTGGCTATTCTTGTTCGGTAGAGCTGTAGCAAAAAAACAAACCAACTGTCACTGTTTAGCTTCTGTGAGAAAAAGACATTTATAAATGTCTACTTATCAGCTACGCCACTGCCAGCTGAGAGTTTGCAGGTGCACTGCGGCCAATGCCTGCCAAGGTAGGAACAGCAGACCTTAGAGGCTTAATGCCTTTTTAATGCTGCATATGGTGCTGGCAGGAAAGAATTAGCCTTTGCAGGAATTAGGTATTCATTAAAAAGGCTCTGCACACAGAGCTATTGCTTCCTATTTTTCACTGCTTGCCAGCTACCTTAGCTCCTGGAGAATTCCACACGGCCCCATCACACCGGACAGAACAACATGTGCTCGGCCTGGCTGGCGCTCTCTGCTCCTGGTATTTATTTCTAGTCAAGGCAATTTTGGCATTTGTTTGATAGGGGCTTTATCTGATGTCACATGAAATGGCCAAGGTAAGTGGCATTAAAGAAACTCATGTTTCATTAGGAGAAAACAACTGCAGGTGCCTGTAATAATCTAATTGTTCCAGGTTCAGAGCAGCTCTTGGTAATATGTTTAATCAATCCATCCCTAGTAAACAAGTCAAAGAAGTTTTATTGTCCTCTGGAATAAGAGACCATAACAAGAGGTAACAGCTTCATAATCCTTACAGATATAAATGACAGGCTTCCTATCTTGTCATTACTAAGTGTGGCCAAGGAGGAGCTGCTTTTACTGGGCCGTGTTGTATTTGCATATTCAGTTTGTGGGGAAGGTGCCTTCTGTTCATCTGCAGGGGCTGGGGAGTTTTATAAGACCTAAAGAAAGCAAAAGCACATGCAGCAGAACCTCCTTTGCCTGTGCAAAAAAAAAGTTAGTGGCAGGATTGAGCTTTCTGCACACCAACAGCAGATTTCATTTCATAGTCTAGGCAAAAGCCAAGGAAAGAGATCAGAAAAGAATCGATCGTGGCCAGGAACACATGTCAGTTGTTCACAACTTTCCAGGCTGACACTTGGAGCACGCAGAGCAATAGGGAAAGAAGACAAAGGATGCAAGGAGAGAGAGAACCAGTCACTAGAAAACAAAACTTGTTCCTGCCTCGCTACTCCAGCATCACCCAAGGTACTTTCTGCATCAGATGTTCATTAGGCAATTCCCTACCCTTTTCATGCTGATTCACATCTCTGACAGCACGGGGACTTAGAGGTGCTCAAGTGACACACGAAATTTGAATGTTTTTCTGCAGTGAGCGCTGATAATGCCAGGTGGGCTGGGCTGCTCAGCAGGCAGGAAGAGCCTGGGACTGCACTGTGTGGAAGGTGCTGCTGTGAAGTTACTGGGGAAGCGTATCTGAAATCCAAGTGTTCCTCTGATCAGCTCTGCTGCAGGTCCTAGCAGAAATAGGACAAAATGCCTGGGGGAGCCAATACTCTCTTCCTTGCAGCATGCCATTAATACCGCTCTGTTTACCTACACTGAATTTGAGGCATTAAAGACTGAAATACCCCTCACTGTGTACCCTGAAAGAACTGCAGTAGGTCAGCCCCCAGCATTTGAAGAGTACTGTCAGTCCAGATGCCTCCTCTTGGGGGCCTCCACAGCATCAGGGTACCAGAGCTAAGGGAGGAAGACCACCGGCCTAGGAGAGGACTGACAGCTGCCAAGTAGGACGTACTGGGTATCAGCGCTTCAACACGGAGGTAGCAATGAAGGTGGGAATTAGAACCTAGAAAGCCAAAGAGCTGAACTTCGTGCTGCCTGTTTGACAGTTGTGGCTTTTTCTTGGGGATGGGTAGCTGCATACGTAACAGAAATCACAGAACCCCTGGAAGGCAAGTCAGAGCAGGGCCTTCAAACAGGACACGTGCTCAGTGATCCAGACAGCTCCACCAGCTTTGTGCTTTGCATTCTCCTTTGTCCTCCCCGCTGGTACACATTGGACCATCACTACAGAAAATATGTTTGCCAGAAAGCCTTCTGGAGAGTGCCTTCTCCTGCCAAAACATGTTCATTTTAATTACTTAATCAATCACTGAATATTCAGAAAAGAATTACCAGCCACTCAAATCTGTTAGGCATTAAAGAGAACATACACAAGCAAACCTGCAAATTCAACTAAGGAAAGAGGAATAATTTAATTTCGTGTAGCTCGTGGCTTTGTGACAAAGTGCATCTATCACCAGATGTCAGTGTCCTGTTCTTTTACAGCAGTTGGTGTGGTTGTGCCATGCTCTAGCACAGTAGCTGGACTAATGCCCCTCCAAAATGTTCTAATTCTGTTACGTAGGAACCTTTTGCAGACCCAGTCCTTATAAAGTCCGAGTAATAAGGGGTTTGCTGCCTTCACTGCCTTCAAAGAGTAGCAAAAAATCCAATTGGGGAGCACCAATTTTCTGTTGAGATCAAGCTAAATGCACAGGCCTTTGAAACTCTATTGCCCAAATGACAGGCTCTGGGATTAGCTTCGTAACCATCATAAAAGTGGAAATGGCCCAGGAGAAGCTGAACAAGAAGAGCAGTTCCCAAATACCATTCACAACGCTGTCCTGGAAAATCTGGATGAACAAAATACGTTTGCATCTTACCTGTACTGTGTCCAGGTATTTCAGTACACCAGGTTCCAGTTTCTGAAAGTTAACAGTGGCCAGTGCTATCAAGGAAAGAAAAACCTTTGTTAATTTAGACACGTACAAAGTGTTCTCTCCCCCAGGGGAGCACCTCTCCAGGCACCAGCCCGGGGGGAACAGGAACATAACCACCAATACAATCTCCTCGGAGATTTCCCATCAAAGCCTTCACTCAGTATGCAAAATCTAAGTGGACCACAGCACACAGTGGAATATTTGCAGGGCAGCTTTTTAGGTCTGACATTGAGAGATACTAGAAAGAGAGAGCGTCAGAGCACCTCACCGGCTCTCACAAGCTTTAATTAGAGGCTGTAAAGCACTTGGAGATCCTCAGATAAAAGGCGCCACATGAAGGCAAACTTATTATTAGAAAGTCATATCTGGATGCCACACTGATCTCCCAGGTTTTAGCCGCAGGAATCTCTACCTAGGCAATATCTTCCAGCTTGTCACGCCCTGGGGGTGGGCAAGAGGAACCAGACGGAAGTTGTAATTGGAAGACTTATCTGTGCTTCTGCCCTGCGCAGCACGGGGGAACCAGCACCTAGCTGGTGGGTGCTGTATGTGTAATGAAAATCAGTGCACAAGCTTCAAGCACCAGCGTGGGAAGCCCAGTCTGCAGCAGCGGACACGTTGCAAGGCAGTAATGGTACCCGTGTCCCAGCCCCTAAGAGATGTTAGATTCATTTTTTCAGCTTTTCTAGCCCTCAGTCACTCTGATGATGTTTCTCCCAAGAAACTTTGAAATTGCAGGAACAATGTGATCCTGTTTCAAACACTTGACTCCTTAACAAGAGTGCTGGTGTCAAACCCAGCCCCAGTTGTGTCAGACAGAGCACTTCAAACAGAATACTTACAGAAGCAAAAGCTTCTCACTATTTATACCTTGATTTTAATAGGCTCATCTACATAGTGTGCTGAGCTGAAGAATTTAGCACAGGCAAACACAGTGGGAAATCAAAACAAAATGTGGATTTATCATCGATGGAAGGCATTAGCCTGCAATCTTGAAGGCAAACATGCCTAATTCTGCTCTGCACACAGATTAACAGCACACGATTGAAAATGATGTAAAGGTGCAGAGAACCAGTCCTCAAACCCTTATCCATCCTTCCCACAGTAGGTAATTTCCAGCTACACATTGCTTTCCACCATGGTGCAGCAGCTATGGTCTGGAGGGAATTCAGAGTTTTTATTTTGTCACCCCATCAGCTCCCAGGAGGGCTGTTCCAGGCCAGCTCAGAGCCACCCAGCTTGGGATTCTTGTCACTGCCTGTGCCATGAGGAGAGAAGGACTGTAGGAGCTGCACAGGTACCCAGACCGAGAATTTTTCCCCAGCAGCATGGGATGTCCCACTGTACCTGTGAGCATGAAAGAGACCACAACAACCAAAGCTTTCCTCCTCATTCCCCAAAACACTGCTACAAACACTGATTAAGTGCTAGGCAACAGCTTCGTACACTCAGGTCCTTCTACAACACACAGTTTTCTCTGAAGAGCGCCAAACCGACCGCTCCTGCCAATAACAACAATCTGCAAATGCTTCTGGAAAAGAAATTGGTACACCACTGAGGAACAGAACAAACTCACAGAACCACAACAGTTTGCACCTTCTATACGGAGTCTCCTCTCTATTTTCTTCAGCATTCCTACAATGGATTCTGTTCTCTCCCCCTTTGCATTTTCATAACCATCTTGCTGCTGTACCACTCCGAGCCCTACTTATCCCATGCATCTGATTACTTGACATGTTGACTCTAATGAGCAGATTGTTATGACATCTAAGAGGCAAATTGGTATCAAAGAGCTCTCAGCATGCAACATGCTGGAAAAGACAACTCCAAGCACGAACGAGCTCTGAGGCAGTAAACATTCCCACAGAGGATGGTGAGGGCTCGCAGGGTATTTCCACACCAGCTCTTCTGAACGTCAGCTCGCTGGCAGGATGAGGGTGACACAATGTGGTCAAGGCTGGAAACTGCTCTGCTCCAAAAATTAAGAGGGACACTGTACTTCTGGTGAAGGCCACCTGGATTTCAGAGCTATTGAATTTGTCCCTCTCATACTTTCATATAAGAATAAGAGGAGGAAAACAAGGAGGGGAAAAAAAATTTCCTTTTAATCATCTCCATGCCTGAGATTAGGAACTTAATGGTATTTATGACTGAGTGACAACAGGAGCACTCAGGACTGTACCCTGCAAACACTTAATTTGGGGAAACAATGGCTACTCAGGCAGGCAATTGTTAGGAACTTCTGAGAGACCACACATCAAGTAGCTAAGTAAATCCCAGCTGAGCCGCATTTGGAAATCTGAAAGCCAGCATCAAGCTATGCCCCAAGGAGTCTGATTTAGAGCACGGGGAGGCTCCAACAACTGTACCTCCATTTTTTCCACAGTGAAAAACCAGGCAAGGTGCTAAGCAGTGTTTTATACACTTAATGGATTTACACTTTTTAAGGGAAAGAGGAAATGGAAATCCTTTTGCATTGTGCACATCAGATACCGTCCTAGGGCAGCACTGTACAGAGCATGCTCACCAAGAACCCAAGGCTACCTCACAAACTAGTGCTAGGCTTCTGGAAAGTTAGACTGCAGAAGCTAGGCTCTGATGGACTCTTTTTGCTTCTCTTAACTGCAGAGCAGGTATCTTAAGAATAATTTATTAGCAGTACTAATTCCTGGGATACTTATTTAACATAGATTCAAGTGAAGCAATAAGCAGAAGTATTTCAAAAGCAGCCCTTTAATCTGCTGGAAACAACACAAAGAAATGCTAGGCACTGCCATCTTTTGGCTAACCTCACTGGGAAGTAGCTGATGCCCTGTGTAAGACATTTAGTCTGCACATATTTGAAATCCTTGAAAGCAGAGAGGCTGCCTCCCTGTGGAGCAATGCTGCAATCACTGTTACACTCTATAATGAAAACAGTATGATGAGTCTTTCTGAGAAGGGGCTGGTTTTGTTCAGCGTGTGTACCATGCAGCTGAAGGGGTCCCTCCTCTGTGGCTGGAGCTCCTACCACAAAAAGGACACGCAGGTAGGGGCGCAGCTCAGCAGATCTGCTCTCCTTCAGGGGCTGCATTTCTCCTTTCAGAGGTTGGGGGATTGGACTAGTTGATCTTTCAGGGTCCCTTCCAATCTCTAACGTTCTATGATTCTGTGATTTCATCTGCTGCCCCAACAAAGAACACGGCCTTACCTGGTTCTCCTACAAGCACATACCTCCGTCCACTAAGCCAAAGGATAACCCGTTCTTGTTGTCTGAGGTCATCAGCAGTTCCACAATCCCCCTGCTTAACAGAGCCTGTATTAAAAAGAGGGAAAACCTTTGTGTTAACAGCCTAGTTTTGTATTTGTCAGGATATTAAAGCATTAAACTACATCATCACCTTCTCCAGGGAAAGCAAGACAGGAACTTGAAATCAGTAATAGTCCAGTAAGAAATGTTATTCCTGTGACACCTCCCGTTCCTTCTGAAGCTTCCCTGCCTACTTTTTACAGCTCAAAACCAACCAAAAAATCCTGTTTTGTTTTTAAAAACTGGATCAGCTTCTCACTGACACATCAGGATTTTATCTTTTGAGATTGGTTTAATAATTTCATTGCATTCCATCAAAAGAAAGCTTTAAGTGGGAGAAGAAAACCAGCTCACCCTTCCTTACAGTCCAAAAAACTGATGCCAATAGGAGAAAAACATTGGTTTGCCAGTGCATGTATCCATCACAGGTCAGCTCAGGTACCTTAGTCCTTGAATAACCCTGCCTGAATTAATTTACGGGTTCTTCGATATCACAGGACTATCTTCAATAGCACTCTGAGCTTTTTTTAATACAACACATGCACACCAAAGGTTCTTCTGATTAGGAGTGTTCTCTTACGTTTGCCCTTTTACAGAACATCAGTTGATGTTTGGGTTAGGAACTCCTGGTTGCAAATTAACCCCGCTTTCCATTGTACCTGCGTCGAAAGTGACTCCATCAGCTTCAAGGAGCTTTGAAAACAAGCCTTCGAACTCTTGATAATAAATTCCTAACTGTAAAATGGTGATAAAGATACACCAGCTCACACAGGGGTCACCCGTGACACATGTACCAACTAGTCAATGTCTGCTGGATGTTTAAACAAAGCCTTGCACGTTGCACATGCCCATACATGCCGTGCAGACAGCGCAGACTTGAGCCTTACGCACTACCTGCACTAGGGAAGACAAACCCAATTCTGAGTTAAGACAACCTGGCTAGTTTATCAGCGTGTCATCGCTAAATGAATACCTGAGCAGCTACTATTACCTGATAAAAATCAGCTACTGAAGACACTGGAATTTCTAACAAGTTTTATTAAGATGACTCTTTGAGCACTGCATTTAGTGCTAAGTTTCTTCTTGCCTTCCTCTTTTTTTTATTATTCATGAAGTACAAACCAGAGAAATGGCAGAGAGCTGAAACAAATTGAAATGCACTACAGGATCTCAGGGTGCAGCAGAGAAACCAGGAATAGCAGCAGCGTCTGAGGCAGACACAGGTGTGTGCTCAGCTAATCCCAGATCACACTGTGTGGACGAGGTGGCAGCACACCCTTTGATGGCCTAAACATTTTGGAAGGTGAAGACACTGCACCCGAGAGAGCAAGATAAAGACGGGGCTTTCAGATTTTGTGTGAGTTGGGTTTTGTTGGGTTTTTGTTTGCTCATTTTAAATGGGTCGTATTAATTACAGGAAGATGACAACGTGGTAATACATGCTAGGTACAGATGTGAAGTAACCAGCTTGCCACATCCACAGCTCAGGGCCCAAACCTCAACAGACCCTGTTCCAACCCCCTGCAAATCCAGCTTTCCCACATTTTCTTCTTTAACCACCGTAGAATTCCTCAGATGTACGTTGCCCACAATACCAGAATCTAACAAAACAGCACTGCTGAATTACACCCACAGGCCTGGCAAGGAAACGTTATCTGTTCTGACAAGTCTGTGAAGCATCCTAAGCTCTTTCATCACTGAGATACAGAAAAGCACGAATTGGGTTGGCACACTGTTCAGACACAACAGTCTCTATGCCCCATTCATCTAGGGCCCTGAAAGCCATTTACTTGCATGCTTATCACTTGGTCTAGGACATCATGAGGGAAACTACGCAGATAAAACAGGCAATTTTGACAGTATCAGCTCAGGCTGGCAATTAACTTGTTTGTATGTGTACTCCATATTTAACTTTCTAAGCAGTATCAAAACGCTCCACAAGATGGAGTTAGTGCAGAAACAAGCACCACTCTAAGCAGATTAGGAATCCTGCCATGTGATTTCTTTGGTTAAAGAGCCTCTGTACATTTTGAGCAATAAGATGACCTGATCTAGAACTACCCTCAGGGCGCTCGGGGTAACGCTTGAGTACCCTAAAAGTTTCAGAAGGATCTGATAATGCTGTAGCAGAGGAGCAGGGAACACACAGTTCATTGTACATACCCATACACTGCTGGATGGGTGACTTCTCTTAGGTGCTCTAACACTTTAGGCATTCAATTAAAAGAAATTTAAAAGAAAGCAAGCCTTGTGAGACATACTGCAGATCTTGTTAACTGTCTGCCTTGCTATTATACTGGGGAAAAACGAACAGGTCAGTCAGACCCACCTGGAGAACCTCACCTCTTTGGGTACTGGCCAGCACTTGATCTTCAGCCTGGAGGCAGGGAATCATCAGTCTCCGATTGACAAGAGTAAGGGAGGCATTAAGCAAATTAACCTGCCCGACACTGAGCCTCAGATTACACTAGAATGGAGAAACACCCTTCTTTAATGTCCAAGAGAAGCAGAACAGAATCAGCAGGAGACAGCTTCTTCAAGGCCAGCTATGTATTATGGGTACTCCATTTCCCTATTGCCCTCTTCTCTGGAAGCCATAAGCACTCAGGTTTGTCACCAGTGAGAGGTACACACAGGGTCTTGTCCTCTACCAAAAGAAACACCAGGGGAAATCCATCTGGATTAGGCACTGATGCTTTCAAGGCTTCCTGAAGTCATGCTCAAAAGTTACTCAGAAGAAAGTGCTATAAGGAAGGCAGCTTAAGAGTGAGATTCATCACAGAAATAAGTAAGTGTTCCAACATTACCATTTTAACATAGGCCATGTAGTTCGGGTCTTTGGCATAGGAACCATACTCATTCTCCACTTGCACTGCAATGATGGGACCTCCCTTCTTGTACTGTTGGAAAAGAAAAGGAGAGGGTCACTGTGGTTTCTAATCAGAAGGACCAAAATCATGGTGGTGCTGGCGTGCAGGCAAGATGCACGAGTCTCAGATGAAGTCAGCTCCACCCTCACCTCCTCCCAGAGTGTAGGGAACTTATCAAATGGCTCAAACTGCACACACTGGCAACTAGAGCTGACAGCAGTTCCTAAAGCGAAGCTGCAAGATTTGCTGTTGCTTCAACGTGCTGCTGTTACAGCCCAGCATTCATCTGTGTAGATAATCCCCACTTGTGGTCAGAGGGGGTAATGGATTGTACTTGCCTGAAGAGGGACTACGATAGGCATTAGATGATCAAAATAGGCATCCACAGCCTCGGTGAAGCCCTTGTACGTTGTCCTCAGTTGCATCTCTGGGTCTTGCAGGAGCCAACTGCAAGAAAAGCAGCAAACAGAATCTATTAAAGTCTCGTGTCCATAACATTCATTGACATTAAGTCACATTTGGGCAGGAATCATCAATCTAAGCTCGCAGCGCAGGTACGAACAACACACTGAGTCAGTGAACAACACCATTTGTGGTTTATTCAGTTCCCTCTTAAACCCTCTGCCCAACCAAAACACATTCAGACTGTAGGTCAGAAGTTTTTTCCTCTTGAGCAGAAACTAAAAGCAGAATGTTATGCCGGATACTTTCCACTACAAAAACGTAACTGTGGAAACAAAGTTACTGCAGCAGACATTTATATGGAGATAATGCAGAAGGTAAAACAGAGTCCTGCTTGCTCTTCATGTTGTTTGCAACAGCAAGAGAAAGCCTTCGCTTAAGTGATGGCTTCAGTGGAGATTATGGAAGAGAACATGGACAAGTACGAAAGAGACTTTGTACCTGTACAGCAGGCTGTGATACAAGAAGGGTCTGAAACCCCGTCCTTCCACTGCTGAAGGAAGCACCCCTCTCACAACTCCAAGTGCATGGTGCACGTGGAGTGCATTTGCCTGGCTGCGTATGCCGTGAACAAAGAAGGGACATTTCAAGACGGACATTTTTACAGAATCATTTTAAAGCTAATCTGACTAACTGGGGCTATCCCTGGGGCACCACTCACAATGTTAAATGAGAAGTCCAGACTGCAACTGCCAAGCCGTTACCCTTCTTTTTGTTCTGCATTTCGGGCCTGAGCACTGGGATGTAAGCTCACTTCATTAACTTTCCCAGCAAGACTGGAAGGTAAGCTTACCACTCTAAAGGTTACTTGGAATTCCCTGCATCCCCAAGGGCGCTCTACAACCAAGTGCTCTCTCATAAAACTCCAATCACCATTCAAAGCAAAGGTTCCTGTAATTATTCCCATGGTTTCGACTGCTGATTTACAAGATTTAGTTAGCTGTTTTGGGGCTAACAGAGAAATGGGCAATTTGTTTAAGTGCAGTACAACATACTGCTATAACTACTTAAGCAGAGTAAGCTTGCACCTTCCTTGCCTCTGCAAAAGGCATTAACTAATAGAGCTTCTAGAGGTTTGAAAGACTCAGCTCCTGCACACTACATTCAGCTCAGTGGGCTCACAAAAATCACAGCCTCTTTATGCTTCCTTGTGTGTAAAATGAGACTATGTCCTTTCTTTTAATTTGTCTGTTAAAGGAACATACCAGTGACCTGGCACCACCTGACAACATGTGCACTTCTCATAATGAAATACAGAACTTGCTACTACCTCTGGTCACAAGAAGCCACGCTATCATGAGTAAGTGCCTGACAAACAGTCACAGTTCCGCACCTGAACTACGCAGGATGCCAAAGGCAGGGCATACTGAAAAACAATGAAAAGATTAAAGAAAATAATCCCCCAATTTTGTCCAGCATCTCCGCTGAGGTTTACGCTCTTCAGAGGTAAAGAAAACAAGTGCTACGTAACCCAGCACTGGTTCCACTGGGATCTAGTAACTAGGCAAGCCTCAGTGCTGACGTGTTCAACACAGCTCTCAAAGCCTCGCACCAACAAGCTGTGTATTTAAGAGAAAATACAGTAGGAAGTGGGAAAAGTTACAGGAGTTTATTAGTGCCAGCCATGTCATGCATATGTTCTAGCAGGACTTTAAACTGGAGCTGAGATGAAGCTTCTTACGTGAAGCTGCAAGTATTACTATTCATATGAAGACAATCAAGTTGCAACAGCAATAGAAGACGGGTTTCCTCAATTCCATTGTCTTGCTGTGACCATTAAGCCGTAACACGGTTATTATTAAAAAAAATAACTGCTCAAATAAAAGATTATGGCTCCAGGCTTACTATCTGTGCTCCGCAGGAGAGCTCAGTAACATTATGAGTATTCATATGGGGACATAGCAAGTAGCTCCTATCTAACAGACATCCGTTCTAAATTTTTGAAGGAGGCCCAGCTGTATGATCAGATGATTTTTGTGTGTTTTCTTTTCTTTCCCAAGTCCCGAAAGCCTGCATCAATTGAACTATTCATGTGCTTACCTGGGCAGACCACCCAGGTCCCATTCAGAGCAGATGTAAGGTCCCGGACGCAGAATCACCCACAGTCCATTTTTAGCTGCCAGCGAAAGGAAGGCCCTAGAGATCCAGACAAGGTAATTACTGTCTGACTAAAGAATCCCTTCTCCATGCACTCCTAATGTGCCAATCACCATGAAATTTAGGTACCAGAACCAGAATATAATTGCCTAATGAAGCAACTGTACTGGATTGATGCTAAACCTCTTAAGTTCCCAGGACTCCAGAAAGCAGGGGAAGAAATGAGAGTCTCCACTGCCAGGTCAAGGTACAGGCTTTGCTGGAAATGCCATCCTCACCCATAACCAACATGCACACCCTCCCCTCAAACCCAGAGGAGTTAATAATAGAGTTGTCTGTACCACATACTCTAGATCCAGGTCCTGACTGAAGTCAAACTTCCCTCTTGTTTGCTCATGAAGGTTCCACGGCACATACCTGAAATGCAGTGAAAATGAAGTGCTGAAAATGGCATCGTGTTTGTAAAGTGCTGAAAAAAATTTGTGCACTCCCTTCATTAGTAACAGATTAAGCAATTACAATGTGTACATACCCCCATGTCCCTGCTTAAATATTATCTGTGCCTTTCATTTTTCTGATAAGCCTTTTCCTTGTTAAGGCTCTTTTCCTGTTCTCTGCAGTACCTGAGTTTCTCAAGACTGTCAAATGTGGTGAGATCAGCGAAGAGAAATGGCAATTACTGTCTACATTTAAGTGAAAAAATCTAACTTAAAAGACATTGCAGTTATGTAAACCGCATTCTGAAGACACAGGCTACAGTCACCTTACAGCTCAGGCCTTGTCTACGTGGATCTTTCATCCTCCAGAGCAGCTTCTGAATCACAGCTGTGCTGAGGGCCTGACCCTTCTGCACCGTGTCAGGATTCGGAAGGCACCCCCCGGTGTGTCTGATCAGCGTCAGGTCTGTGTTTGAGCATACTGCAGCGTGTGATGGGTAAAGAAGACTGAAGTCCCCATTGATCTTTTCAGTACACTACAGTGACCGAGCAGCACTCCCAAAATTGCAGCACTCGGGTCACCACAGAGGCCCCCGAACACTTAGTGCAGGCACTCCTCAGCTGTTCCTAAACACCCCAGCTGGGAATCCCACTCATCAGGCACTACAGCAGATCCACAGGCTGCGTCGGGGTAAAGCTGCTGGCACACCACAAAGGAACAGGGAAAAACAGGAACCAAGGGAACACCTAAGCCTAGAGCCGACATCCACCAGCTGGAGAAACTGGTTCAGGGAAGCGCCTAACAGGCTGGTAGGGAAACGCAGAGAACAGATGCTAAAGGTTGTGGCAGAACAAGGAATCACTCTTTCCCAATACTAAGTACCAAAAGACATCGCTATGGCCCCACCAGCTCTCACGGAGCAGGGAACTGGCTGTTGGGTGCACGTCACAGAGACAAAAGAGCGGGGACACTTACGTCGTGAGAGTGTTTAAACCACAGGCTTTCATCTTAAGCATGCGATCTTCCCAGTACTCCCTGGGGACTCGGAAATAGTGCATCGAGCCTCCGAAGATGCGAAAGGGCATGCCTTCCAGCAGGAACTGAGAGTTTTCTGTCTGCAGGCCGAGTGTCCTCCCCCATAACCTCATAGGGATCAGCTCACTCCAGTTAAACCTAGAAGAGAAAGAGAGAGATGAGCATCAGGCCTCTGGTAAAGAAATCGGCTCCCCTAAGAGAGACTGCTCATTTCACCCCAGCTGGCAGGATCAGCTCTCACCTTCCAACCTAGGCAAACGATGCTTTTTGTCACACAGAGAAAAAAGGATTTTCAAAAAACTGTAAAACAGGTTAAAGAGCTGCTCAAGACGTGTATTTAATTCTCATTTCACTAACAGCTTCCATCCTGACTGCCTCAAGCCACTCCGCCACGCTTTGCAACTGAAACGTAACACACTCAGGTAGAGATCGTGAAACTTGCTGCAAACACGAGATGGGGAAATTCTCACTCACACTAGCAGAACCTTTTATGACTGATGACATTTAAGGCCTCCTGCTTTGCTGTCGGATGACAAACACCGCCTGACTTTCTGATCCCCACTCCAACAGCAATGGCATTTCGGTGTTGCTACCCTGAATGCCTTGTGCTTATGAAAAATGGATGTCTTTATGAAGTGTGTGTAACGTTAGAGCTGGAGTGGCATGGTGTTTGTGATGATGAGCACCACCCTGATGCCTTCCAACTCAAGGCATGGAAGAAATAAAGAACCCTCACCTGTCCACTAGGAAAAATAAACCTTTTCCTCAATTTAAAGAAAACCCCTGGATCAAATTCAGTCAGCAAAGATAAGTCTGCTGTCAGCACAAACTTACGTCTGCCTGTTTTACTGCTTATTTTAATTCCTGAACTTGTTTGGCAAAAGAACTGGACCAAATGAGACACTGGGCTCCAAAGCACTTACCAGCTTTAATACTTGTGCTATCACAGCTCTGTTCAAGTTGGTTCCTGCATGCAAGAAACTATTCCTACTGCCTTGCCTGGCTCCCTGGGTCCTTTTTGGCTGAATCAAGAGGATATTTTTATCAACCAGTCCACAACCAAAGCAGTTACACTGCCTCCATCAGACCACCCCAGTTCCACAACTCTGAATACACAAAAGAGTTGGACAATAGCAGCTTGTTCCTCGGAGACATCATCGCAGCCAGATGCAAGAAATGAATTCCAGTCTCGAGAAAAGAGGGACCCACACATCTCAGAGAAATGTCACACTGGGAGAGGGAAATACCTAAGCCTCTGGCTGCTCTCTATTCTATCTGCAGAGCAGCTGTTAGCAGAGGGGGAGGATTTTTCAGAATTCACATCTTACAGGGATTACTAACCAGGAGCCTGCAGCGATTTACCTATCCTCCAGCACAAGACAAGGGCACTACAAGCCAGCTAAAGCTAAGGCTTTGACCAGGTTGCAAGGGCTGGCTGACAAGCACAGAGTACCTCTGTAGCACAGCATTCTCACAGGCCTCTGAAACAACAGGCAGCAGGCATGGGTAATACCTGGAAAAGCAAGTACAGATTAGAAATTCACTGCCTTCGGTCAACGAGCACTCGTGCATTTATTGAACCACTTACAAAAAGTAGTGCTGAGCAAGGAAATAGTAACACGTCCCAGTCAGAAAGTGGTGCACTAACAGCAAAGCTGGGTTTTATGAGGATAGTGCGGCTGCCGCTGGGGGAAATGAGCATAAAATACGTAGCTGCTATATCCAAAGGGTGAAGGAACAAGATCAGAAACGCTTATCTGCACAAGATAGTGTGTACAGAGAATGATGACTTAAGGCTAGGAAACAGCAGCATTGCCCCTAGGGAATTACTGTGAATTTCACCAGCAGGGGAGGTGGCTCTCAATCCACAGGCAGAACTGGCTGCCTCTCTGCTCCAACTTGCAGTCTTGCTCGGGTGGAAACTCCCCACGTCGGATCCTGAAACGGCAGCTGCACCTATCTGCTTGTGGTGCTTGGTGGCGAGCCCCAGGCAGAAAGCTCAGAGGGGTCAGGAGATGCAAAGCTCTAATTACAGCAGTTTAGGTTGGAAATAAATAAGTTTCAAATCCATTTCTGAGCCAGGTAAAGCCCTAAGTTATACCTGCACACAGCACTGCTGCTAACTGGGCCACCAGTGGCAGAGGGAGTGCAGCGCTCAGGAAGCGTATGTGGCCAGATAAAAATAAACAAATCACTTAAGCTCATCTTCTTAATCCCGGGCAGAACTTAGTTGGCAAGTTTTCATCAAGTTCCCAACCTGAAACCTCCCTGCCTCCAGTGCCTTCTCTCATCAAAGAGGACTGGTAGGAAGCCTCCAAGTCCCCCAGATTTTCTACGGATTATCCTGGATATCCTGAAATCCGCATCTCTCGCTACAATCTGTTCAAGTTGCTTCTCCAGAAAAAACTTCCTTGACTCAGCAGAGTTTCATCCTGTTACCATGGGCTGGATTTCCATAGCTGAGCCCCCCTGGGACCTGCACCAGCTCTTGAGAGCAACGCGTAGCTCCCAGTAGATTTCTTCTCACTTCTGTAACAACAGAACATTTCAAAGAATCTTTTTTTTTTGTCCTTTTGCTAAAGCTTACTGGCCTACTTTATTCCTCTGTAGCCATTCCCTCCTGATTCAAGAAGTCTTTTTCTTTCTTTTTTTTTTTTTAATTAATCTCCAGCACGCCTCTGTCTCAAAAAGCAACTCAGTTATGATTCATGAAAGAGACCTCAGTGGGGAAGTGCCAAAACTGCACATGCTGTAACTACTTCTTCACTGTCACTGAACTTGGAAGGGTAATCATTGCCACCACCTCTGGACAGAAACACCTCCAGCCAGCCATCTCACGGAGGTCACAGAAAAGAATTCTTGGGTATTTTGCAAAGCATGAAGCAGCCTGGGACTCAAACTCTGAAGCCAGGACCGTAGCGCAGGTGAGACTGCGCTGCAAAAATACTTAGCTTTAGATGACCAAGTTTGCCAGAGCAGAATCTTTGACGTTGGGTTGGACAAGATACGGTCCTTAATGGTCCATCTTTATAAGATGGAAGCTGAAGCAGAAAACAGTCCAAGGGGAATAAGAAAGTCATCAGTTGACTCCTAAGCCAGACAGCTACACTACGGCATCCATGCCTGTGAAACAAAAGCCTAGCTGAATTCTCCCTGCACCAGAGACGAGATTTAGCTTTGGTATTGGTCTGCCATGTACCCAGAACAGTTGGGAGAAAAGGCTAACGGAAAAGAAAGTCAAAATGGGGTGGTGGTAGTGAACATCAAAGCTATTAGCTTTCCTTGGCAAGACTAAAGGATGTGCTTCAGAGGACAAAGGACTTTGCAGATAATCTATAAGCTCTACTTAGAGCTGCCTCTGAGGAATTGGCTGCTTATTTTGGGCATCCTTCGCCTTCAGAAAAGTGAAAGCTTTAAGTTGCCCTCACTCACTGCTCGCTGCCTTGTGGCAACCAAGGTCCCGACTCCGTTCGACACGGCTTGGACCCATGCTCTTCAAAGCAAGGTTCATTCTCAGGTGACCTGAGCCAAAGAAAAAACACTGGGTGCCAATGAATATGGTGTTTAGCAGATCCACTCTGAGAGAAGACAGACTTCTGTGCTTTTACCATGCATCGGTTTTCAATAATCCTCTGCTAAGAACACACGTGGCACAAATCCAAGCCCAGCTACAGCAGAATTTTGCTCCTGATCAAACAAAGACTTCTCACGGGTTTTCCGTAGCTTTGAAAATCGGGTAACTTGCTCCCGTGAATTGAAGACCCCATTAGAGCACATGCCAGGTGTGAAAAGGATCTGGGTGCTGACAAATCGGCGCGTCGCCGCCAGCCTTGCTGTTATCTCCAGCGCTGTGCTGTCGGCGATGCACGGAGCAGCTCCCTCAGGGCACGGTGCCTCTGGCAGCAGGACTGTCGCCATCGGAAGGACCCAAATGCTCCACGAACAGCTTCTCCTTGCTCAGAGGAGGGCAGAAAAAGGCAGAAAGGGGCAGAAGGGAAGGCGGGCAGGGCTGCCTGCAGGTGTCGCCGGCGCTGCGGTGATGCTGAGGGGACCCCGAGCGGGCAGCACCGGGGCGAGAAGGGGCTGAGGGGGGCAGGCGGTGGGAGGAGGCGCAGGGGGTGGCAGCCGAGCTGGGTGCCGGCAGCACCCCTGGGGGCTCCAGGCTGGGTCCGGCAGCACTGCCTGCCTTAAGGCGCTGGGAGCCCCGTGTGAAACCCGCCGGGCAGCGACCCCCCCCCCGCCTTCCCCCGGAGCCCGAGGGTCCCTCGCCCTTCCCGCACCTCACAACCCCCCCGGCATTTACTAACATTTACTGACGGCACCCGGCTCGCCGCTGGGTGCAGCCCCGCGAACCCCAACACCCCCCCCCACCGAGGCGGCCCGGCCCCTCCCGGCCCCCCAAACCCGGCCGCGGGCTCCCACCTCCGGGCCAGCAGCCAGAGCACGCCGAGGAGCAGCGCGGCGCCCCCGAGGCGGCGCTGCCGCCGCCCGCCGCACGGCCACATGGCGGCCGCTCGCAGCCGGGCCCGGGCCCGGCACTGCCGCCGCGCCCCCCGCCCCCAGCGCGGCTTTGGACCGCTCCGCCCGCCCTTGGTCTCGCCCCGCCCCTCTGCCCCTCAGCGGGCTCTGCCATTGGGCGCCGCCCGGCTGGGAGGGGAGGGGGGAGGAGCTGGGGGACGGTGCCAATCGCGCTGGGGGGGGGGGTGGAGGTGGTGCGCGTGGGTCCCCCCTCCGTGGTTGGGCTGCGCGGGATGGTGCGGGGGGGGTCACAGGGGTGGTGTGAGGGGCGAGGGGAAAGGAAATAAAGTGAGAGGGGAAAGGGAAAAAAATAAAGGGTGAGGGAAAAAGGGAAATAAATAAAGCGTGAGGGAAAAAGGGAAATAAATAAAGCATGAGGGAAAAAGGGAAATAATATGCGAGAAAAAAGAAAAAGGGTGAGGAAAGAGGAAAATAAAACGTGAGGAAAAAAAGAAAGGTGTGAGGAAAAAGAGGAAAATAAATACTGTGAGGAAACAAAGGCAAATAAAATGGGAGAAAAAAATAAACAGTGTGAGGAATAAAAGGAAAATAAAATGTGAGGGGAAAAGGGAAAATAAAATGTGAGGAAAAACAGAAAATAAAATGTGAGAAAAAAGGAAATAAACAGTGAGAAAAAAAATAAATTGAGAAAAAAAAAGGGAAAATAAAATGCGAGGAAAAAGGAAAACAAGATAAAGTGTAGGAATAAAAGGAAAAAGTGTGAGAAAAAGAGGAAAATAAAATGTGAGAAAAGAAGGAAAAACTGCATAAGGAAGATAAGGAAAGTAAAATATGCAGAAAAAGGAAACAAAAATAAACACTGTAAGGAAAAAAAAAAGGAAAGCCAGCAGCAGGGATTACCAGTGTTTTACTCCCACAGACACCGCAGAGAGCTGCTCAGAGCGCAAGGTTCCCCCGGGACCCCGCTCCCTGCTCCGCACCACTGCAGGGCCGGGTTAGCGCCCGTAGCTCAGGAGAGGGGTGCTGGGGTAGAGGAGTGCCTCTAAATAAACACGGGGCTCAATTAACAAGCTCCTCGGTTAATAGGTGATCCCTTTCTGCAGTGGTTTGAGGTGCAGTGCTTGCAGCGAACTTGTCCCCAGAGGAGGTTTAGCGTCCAGGAGGACGGGTTTCCAAGCAGAGCAATGGGTTCCTTCAAATAAAGATTTTGCTGGATTGTTTCTGTCCCGGCTCAGCAGACAGGAGCAGCAGGTGGTGCTTCTCTTCCAAAACTCAAGATTTGCAGACAGAGGCTCGTACTCAGAGCTGCAATTTGTGTCCCCAGGCTGCTCTGGGTGCTGTGGCAGCCTGTGGGCAGTGTCCTGCTGTGGTGCCCCCCAGTACAAGGCAGACAGACTGCCGGCACCCCGCGATCCCAAGGAGAGAGCAGGGGAGGGAAACGGACCCTGCTGGCATGGATGGAGGACACAGAGGCTGGAGGTTAGATCCTCGGCTTCACACCTGTAACAGATTCCTGGCCACAATCATCCGCATCACCTCATTGGTACCTGCAGCAAAAGACAGACAGTTTTAGAGACAGACAGTCTGTTTCTGCCCCTAGCAAGGGCAAAAATAATCCTTCCCTCATCCTCAGTCAGAAAAGCTCTTTCCAGGTGGAGAATTGAGGTGTTTTTGGAGGTGTTGGGCCAAAATACATCTGGTGAGTGCCAACATGGTGCTCAGGACAGGGTTCAGAGAGACAACTGCTGGTGCTTCTTTTTATCTGGGCGCTGAGAGGATGGGGGCACCAGGCACTGAGCAGAATCAGAGCTATGTCAACAGCTCAGTTCTCCACTTTACTATGTGATCCATACACAATGTACAGAAAGACTGTGGGCCCATTCAGTACAGGAAAGATTGTATCCCTACAAGGTACCACGAGGTGAAGGGATTTCAAAGGAGAGAAAACAGAATAGTTAGGAAGCTGAACTCAGATTAGGAATGGCCACTGCACACACAGTTTTGCCCAGACACTGCCAGAGACATAACGGCAAAGACTGGAAGGTAAACGGGAATACTGGGGAAGGAATGGCGGGGGACTGTCAGCAGGTGTCTGGAGGAGTAGTCGGTTAAAATTGGACAGAGGCAGTGCTAACGATGATAGCCAGAGATCTCCCCCTGCTGTAAGCCTCTTAAACTACACAGTGACTTCAGATAGCTGGAGAGCAAACCATAACCTCTTGGCCAGGGGATTCACACACATGACATCCAGGAACGCTTCATGCTCAGAACAAAAGTGGATTCTGAAACCCTAGAGTCAGTCATGTGGGAAGCAGGGGCCCCTGGAGAGCCCGTCCTCCCCTGGTACATGGCCAAGGCACTGCAAGTGAGAGCGTTTTACCTTCCAGGATCTGGTGGACTCTGATGTCTCGCACAAACTGCTGCACAGCATAATCCTTCAGGTAGCCGTAGCCCCCGTGCATCTGCAGAGCCTGGTTGCAGATCTAAGAAGACAGCATCAAGACTCACGTGGTGTTGAGGACAAGTCAGCACAGAAGCTTGGTAAGAACCCAGGAACCTGGGCTCATTTTTTTTTCCTAGTCACCTAACCTCATCTTTTCACAGGGTAGTATGACAGCAAGGAGCTTTCAGCCCCCATCAGTGCTGCCCTCAGTGCTATCGTGTTCCCTAAGTGCTGTTGCACATTAATGGTGCATTTATATCAACATTATAAGCGTATAAATGACCAGGAAATGCTTTACTTAACAAAGGCATTTTTTTGCTGCATTTCCATGGTGCTACTAAAACAAAGAACAAAACAAATCAAAACAGAACAAAACAGACCTAGTGGCCAGTCAGCTGAGGAATCCATTCAGTTCTTTGATTTCTATTGAAACATGAATCCATCTATCATTATCTATTAACTTGGAACAGAAAACGTAATAAATACGTGACAAAAATGCAGAGTGCTGAGAAAATATGACAGCTTCTAAATGACACTAATCTAGGAAGTGTCACGGTGCAGATTCCGCTTTCCTTCCTTTTGGTTCCTTCTTGCTTTCTCTTTTCAGGCACATTTTGTGATAATGTTTTATTTCTCAGTGGTCTAGGGACCACTTGCTACCTACAAGATAAGTATGTAATATGCATATTAACCCTTGAAAATAAAAATGCTCTACTCCCTGTCCGGGCTCCCTGCTTGGTCCCCTAGAAAGTAATACAGAAAGCACTAGGAGCTAGGAGTCCTGAACTCTGGAGACACAAGTCCTACTGCCTCTGCAGGGTGCAGAATTCTGTCCCATAAAACATCCTAGTCCTAACATAGAGGTTACTGGCTCAATGAACATGCTTGGGGCTGGGGCTTGACAGTGTGAAACTTCTTTCTGACATTCCGAGCACCAAGAGCAGTCTCCAAGCTTCCAGTTACAATGCCAACTGAGGTTTGAGTAACCTACCGCAAAGCATTCATCAGTAGCAAAGAGCTTGGCCATGGAGCACAGCACAGCTGCATCCTCCCGTCCCTCCTGCAGCGCCCGCGCGGCATTGCGTACCATCAGCCGTGCTGCCACCAGGCGCGTTGCCATCTCTGCCAGCCTGAACTGCAGATACTGCCAGCAGACAGCACGAGAGGAAAAATTAGGTCATTGTCTTCAGAAGGGGATGTGCCCCAAACCACGTCCCTGCTACCTGCAGACAGATCTCAGGCCTGACACACTTTGTGACTCTGGAAAAGCACAATCTTCTCAGACAAAGCTGAGGGAGTGCAGAGCTGGTGGAGAGGTTACCTGATTGTTTGCAAGGGGTTCCCCAAATTGCTTGCGGACGGTGAGATGTTCCTGCGCCAGAAGAACAGAAGCATGAGCAGCTCCTAACGAACAGGAAGCTGTTGGGAGAAGCCAAGAATACAGAGTGAGCATGAAGCTAATACAGAGAGGTGACAATATGACCCTGCCCTTCTTCCTTGGCTCTCTGCTGTCTTTCTTACCAATGTTTATCCTGCCTCCATTCAGCCCCTTCATGGCAATGCTGAAGCCCTGACCTTCAGCTCCCAGACGGTTTTCAACAGGAACAACGCAGTCCTCAAAGATCACAGCCCGAGTTGGCTGGGAATTCCAGCCCACCTGGGAAGAAACAGAGCACCGAGGATGCACACATCCAGCTCCCAGCAGAGAGCTGCCCAGCCTGCTCCCAACCCTTGAGTTCATGGCCAAGCTGCTGCAAGAGCACCTCTGAGCCTGTGGTCTGTACGGTGTGGTGTCAGTGTGCTGAGCTAGAAATTGGAGTGTCTTTGAGAAGATGCCCAGATCCAATGAACCTTGGTGTTCCTCAGACTGAAATCCTTCACTTACTAGAGCAAAAGTTATTGTGCAACGTCACCAGAATTGGATGTGGCTTGGAAAAGAACATGCCAGGCTGCTAAGCTATTCCCATCCAACAAGAGATGCCTAGTGCTTGGCAGACGAGCACATCTCTGTCCTGCATTCCCCCCAAGGAAGCAAAGCGCAAGCCTCTCACCTTTTTCTCCTTCTTGCCAAAGCTGAGACCCGGTGTCCCCTTCTCCAGCACCATGCAGGAGATGCCCTTGGGGCCTGGGCCTCCGGTGCGACACATCACCACGTAGACATCGGTGTCACCTCCACCGCTGATGAACGCCTGCAGAAGGGCAGAAGAGGAAAGGGGCCACTATCAAATGTTAGCCCTAGCAGCAGCGGTGGGGTACAGAGACAGAGGGGCAAAGAGCCCACTGCCAGGAGGTGATTAGTGACCCAGCCGTACTGAGCCCTGGTGAATGCCCTGCAGAGCTCGGGGAATAGACAGAGATGAGGAGACAGTAGGAAATGGCAAGGATGGTGATACCCAGGACCCTCTTGTGCATGCAGTGCCATGCAGCAGCTTTTAGAGGAGCAGAGAGGTACCTTGGAGCCATTCAGGACGTAGGTGTCCCCTTTTCTCTTGGCAGAGGTCAGCAGGGAGGCTGCATCACTTCCACTTCCTGCTCGGGAGGTAAGGGAGCAGGCAATGTAGCAAGAGGCCTTTGCAGCTGGAGCCTGCACACTCTCCTGGGAATCACACCCCAAACCACTCAGGTTTGTATTCACCAACCCCTTCTGAACTTGTGGTGATTGCACAGGAGAACGTGCAAACAAACATTTCGCCCCCAGCTCCGTGCAACGTTCAGGTCTGATAAAACCACATTAGGAGTGAAGGCACAGTGAAGATATTTCGGTTGGGGATGCTCACCTGGCTCTGTCAGGCAGTAAGAAGCAAATTTTTCCATGCTACAGAGTGAAGGGCAGAACTTGTGCCTCTGTTCCTCATTGCCAAAGGAGTCAATCATCCAAGCGCACATGCTGGAGCGGGAGAGAAGGAGCAGCAGTATGGTAAGTGTATGTGAACATGGCCCTGGAAGGAGGGTGGGTGATTCAAGAACATCCCTGACTCAACAGAAGAACAAAGCTCCACGTGGCTCCACAAAACCACTGAGGCTTGAAAGCTTATTGCTCCACCTCTGCTGCAGTTAATCTGAAGCAGCCCGGGAGGCAGCCCTCCTTCCAGCTGCCCCCACACATACTGAAAAGGAACAAATTTACACGCTGCAAAGACTGGGAGGAAGGAGATCGCCCTCCTTTCACCACAGGCTTGCTGCCTTGTAGAACAGCACGTTCCTACTTAACAGGCTCAGTGTTCCCCTCAGCACCAAGCTTTACTGTGTCGTTGTAAAACCACCCGTGGAACAAGGCAGCAACATCACTCCATCTTGGTGTACACAATGAGCCCGTCACTGAACGTGCCTGTAGAAGCAGGATAGGGCCCAAGCATCAGCTGGTGCCTCTGGGCACTCTCACAATACAACCGAGGCAAAAAAGCATTTTTCCAGGCAGGTTGCTATCTATAGACAGCTTAAGTGGGGAACAAAATCCAGAACTTAATCCCATCTTGCGTGCCACGAAGCTATAATTACTTCTTGGTGGCATCTCGGGTTTTGTAGCCTGTTTGTTTACTGCCGTCAAGGGATCCTCGCGATGACGTCCCTGCTTGGTCTCCCAACTATAAATAAGCAGCACGAGGAAAGCTGTCTCACGCTGGATTTAGAGCCCACAGAACAACTGCATTTTTCTGGCAGGCAGCCACCGTCCACCACTGTGCAGACACACTCACTTGTGGATGCTCATGTAAGCAGTGGTGCTGGTACATCCCGTTGATAAAGCTTCGAAGATCACGGAGGTATCAAGTCGTGACAATCCAGAGCCACCCACGTCTGGTCTCACGTAGATCCCACCAAATCCTAGCTGGGCTGCCTTCCGCATTGTTTCCACGGGGAATATTTCCTATTGGGACAGGCAGAGGCATCACAAGTGGATATCCCTGATCAACTTCTGCTACACCTAGGCTACCAAGTCCAGCCTCAAACTTCTGCATAATTTAAGTTAATTGGGAGGGTTAAAGGACAGGCAGTTACCTAGACAGATATATGCCATCTTCAGGAGTAAATCACTTTTCAGGTGATTGACTAGCCTGGCTAGGAAGGCTTCAAGGAATTTCTCATGGCTTCCCACCCCAGCTACAGCAGCACCTTGAACCAAAAGTCCCTATAAATGTAATTACAGCACTGAGGAGCTATTGCAGGAACCCCTCTGGTGAGACCCAAGGGCAATAATGTGCTAAGGGAGGAGAAAGTCAGCAGTGCAACCCGTCAGAGGCTGTCATACCTTTTCGTCCCACTCAGCCATGTGAGGAGCCATCTCCTTGGTAGCAAAATCAAGGGCAACTTTTTGGAACTCCTTCTGCTCCTCAGTCAGACCAGCGGATGCTAGCAACCCAGGAAAAGATCCAATATGTGACTGTAGCAGGGGCAGCGAGCACTCCCACCTCTTGTGTGCCCCGAACAGTTAAAAGTGGCCCTTAACTAACACAAACAGTTCACAGTCTGTGCTACAGAGATAAATTCTCCATTCCCTGGAGCCTTTGGATCTGTGCTGGGCAAGGGCAGTGGGCTTTGGCAGGGGGCTTTCTTACAACAGAACAAACCCAAAGCCCCAGATGTCTCTGGTGACTCGGTGCTATGTTCTGAGACTGGGGCAGGGCAGCAAAAATATAAAACAGCCCTGGGACTTCAAAGAAGTGATGCTAGAAAGAAAGCAAAAAATAAGAAAACCCTCTGGACACAGCATCTGCCAATGTAACAGCATCCTGCCTTGTTTGCACAGAGATCCAATGCTGCTTTCTTAGTTCCTCCTATGAATTTTAGGAAACCCCTAAGCAATACTGCTGCTTCTATCCCAAATGTATTTTTAAATGTCAGTGTGATTCCTCCACGAAGCACTCTGGGATCCTCTTGGAGGTGTCAGGCTCGGTCACAGCTGTGACTTGGGTTAGCAGAGACCATACTCGGGAACCAGATGAGGCCCCTGTCACAGGGTACCGAGACTGAGCAGCAGCTATCTCAGCCCCGCCAGCCCTGCCTCACTGGCTTTTTCAGATATATTCTTTGCCTCCCCCCGAAAATCCTCTGAAAGGGGCTTCCGTGGGGGCGAGCACAGCCTCCCCTTGCCATGTCCCCCCCTTTGTCCCCAGCAGGCTCCTGTAGCAGCCTCTCCAGCTGCCGTCCCTCCCTCCCTGGGGTCCCCCCCCCCCCCGGCCTCTCCGCCAGCCTCCCTCCCTCTTTACCTCCCCTGACCCCTACCCCAGCCTCCCTCCCTCCCTCCCTCCCTCTCCCTTCTTTTCTCCCTCCCTCGGGGTCCCCCAGGCCCCACCGCCCGCAGACACACGGTGAGGAGGCCGAAGGCCGTCCCGCTCCCCAGCCTCCGGCCTCCAGCCTCCGCCGAGGAGCCTCACGGTCAATGCAGGAGGCGATCCCCCGGCGGCGGCTCAGCAGCAGGTGGGCCCCGAGGCGGGGGGAGGCCGCTCGCCATGCCATGGCAGCCCCTGCTCAGCACCCTTGGGAGCCGCGGAGCGGGCTGGGAGCTGTAGTCTCGCCGCCCGAGCCTCCCGGCTCGCACATTGGCTGCGGGAAGGAGGCGAGCCTCCGAGGCGATGCCTTATTTATTTATTTATTTATTTTTGCATAACGGTCACTGACTTCCGACTGCCGTCGGGGCGGGGGACGGCGTGTTTCCTCCACCCGAGCCGAAGCTAGGGGAGAGGCGAGAGCATCCTCTGCCCCGCTGCCAGGCAAAGGGGCTGCAGCAGAGCTGGTGAGGGGGAGCCCGGGCCGGGAGGGCTGGGAGAAGCTTGGCACAGGAGGAGGAAAAGTTGCTGCCGCCCGCTCCGGCTGGAGGAGGCCAGCTCAGAGCCAAGGAACTTCTGACAGGAGGCGGCAGGGGCGAGAGCGGCCAAGTGGCTGCCTTTCTCCACGGGCCTTCTGCGCGCAGTAATCTCGGCACGCTGAGCCAGGCTCCCTTGGGGAGAGGCTGGATGGAGCCCGGTGGAGCTTTTCTCAGAGCACAGCTCCTTTTACAGGGCTGAAAACGGCTGCGCTGAGGCCAGGCGCCTTCGGGACTTTCCTCCAGCAGCTGCCCCGCTGTGAGGAAAAACAGCAGCCCTCCTGCTAACGTCCATCAAGGCGCTGCTATGGCCGGCCTGCCTGCCTCCACCACACCAAGGGTGTGGTCCTCAACCAGTGCCAGGATTTGCACTGATACAGGAAATGGCTGAGCTCAAGGAAGGAGATGTATTTACTCTCCACTTACTGTACAGCTTTTGCATTCTCTGCCTCGGCTCCCTCTACTTTTTTTCAGCTTGTCTGAATATGCATTAATTCTGTATTCTTCTTCTCTTGTTCAGCAGGTGCTTCTCGGTGAAGAGGAGATAATTCAAAGAGACCAGAGATGCCTTGGCCAAGCAGAAAGAGAGACAAAGGAGCAGTAGCAGGTCTGTGCTGATGTCCTAACTAATTTAGCATCTCTTATGTGAGGATCTAGGCTACAGTGAAAGTAGACACAGTCATTTTAACCGTCTGTCTCTCAAAGCCACATGTCTTTGATACGGCATTTCCTCTGTAAAAACGGACTGAGCATCCATGTGTGACTGAGACGAGTCTGCTAGACACAAAATAGGGGCAACGGTGTATTCTCAGCACAAGACAGTAAAGAAACATGACTCATCCGTTTATTAAGAGCTTTCAGATCCCACATGTTAGAGGTGGTCAAAGTATATACCCAGTGTATTGGCAGGAAGATGATGTGGTACCAATTGCAAAACCAAACCAAATTAAAAAAAAAAAAAACACCTTACACTTGAGGCAGCACTATCTGATGTTTAAGGCCTAAGATGAAAAAATTAGAGAGTTGACTTATCTGTGCCTCATATGCTGAATAGACTCCAGCAAATAACCACTTTAACCTTTTAATCACTTACATTTTTGCTATTTGGGTTCTGGACACACAGGCATATGGACTCCACTCTGAGCAGATAGCACAGCAAAGGCTTTATGTAAGGCTTCTGCAGTAAATGAAATAGCTTGCTTTGCTGTTTAATTTTCTTGTTATTCCTCAGACTCACCTAATTCAACTTTGTTGTCTGGAGTTGATTCCTCAGCTATTAATAAAAATTCCAATTACACTTCATACTTAGGCTATGTTTGTGCACACCACACAAAAAAATAAATCCTTATTTCAAATGCAAACTAGAAATACTCAGAAACCCTGTGAGTAATGCAACTGTCTTACACGTAAACACCTGGGGTACACCAAACTTCGGTTGCAGTCAAATACCAGTATGTAAATGCAGCTTGGGTGACTAAAATTATTTCAGCACCAGTCCTTATCAGAAACAAAATGTGTTTTACCTGAATGGTCTTTTTTCTCTTGTTTCTTTTAAGATAAAAAGGAGCCTGATGCTAAAATAGCCAAGACTGAGGAGGAGACTGAGGATAAGGAGGAGGAAGAAAAGCCCACAAAACCTTCAGCTGGGGGTTCCAAGTCAGGATGGAAGAACTGGAAAAAGGCGAAAGAATCTGATTCTGGTGGGGAGGAAAGCAAGATAACATATTGCCACTGGCTTCTGAAATCGGAGCCAGAGAGCAGGCTCGAGAAGGGAGTGGATGTGAAAGTAAGCACTGACACCCATTCTGGTATTCTGATTTAGCGAAGTCAACAAAGTATAGAAGCAGTTTCACTACTAAGCACAGCATTAGTGCCTTAGGATGAAACAGTGCAGACTTCACAATATCAACACCACTGGGTCTTTACTTCTCAAAAAACTTCTTCTTCATGGAAATAGGAGGACATAAGTCTATGCTCTTCAAGGGTGACAATCTTGGGGTTTGATATTTGTAATAGAAGAAGAAAGCAGGGTGCAGAATGCTTGGGTTTGGTAGCAGGGACAGCATTTGTTTCAGGCTCTGCCTTTCCACTAGTGCAGTGCTCCTCCTTTAACACCTGTGGGAACCAAAAAGCTTTTGTGATGCCTGAAGTAAAATTGAAAGCACTACTAGGAACAAACATTTAGGCAAAATGCAGACTATAAGGCAACCAAGATCAGACTGCCTCCCGAACTTAACCTGTATTTTCATTCCGTTTTGCAGTTCAGCATTGAAGACTTGAAAGCTCAGCCCAACCAGACAACCTTTTGGGATGGAGTAAGAAACTACCAGGTAAGGAGCAGATGTCAAAGACAGAGTCACTGAAATATCACTGGAAAAAGTCATTTCTTCTCACAGATAACTTGTTCCCTTTTTGCTAGCAGTGCTGAAATATGTTCTATGTAGTCTGCCTGCTTTGACAGCTGTATTCTGTCAGAAGTCAAAACTGCTTAATTCCCTCTATGTCAAAAGTAGATTCAGGCTGGGTAATATTCTCTCAAAGAAACCAGTTTTTCTTTAGCCTAGTCTCTAACAAGTTCAACAGATGATCAGCTTTTATTTCCCTTGACACCTTTGAGCAAGTCAGTACTCAACCAAATACTGTGCCTTGTCAGCGTACAGCTGTCTGTTCCCGGACTCCTGTGCAAAAGAAATCCATGTGTTCTTCCCCTGCCTAATACGATCTGCTCTGCTGCCTGTTTGCTGACAGCTAACTTAAGTCTCTGGCTACTTCCAAATGAGGGTGGCTGAGCTGTTACATTCCCTCATACCTTCTAACCAACAGGATCTTGCTCTTTAGCCTTGTTTGTACTTAATTTCACTGCAGTGTAAAACATCTGTACAACCCATGCAGGAAAGCTTATCCGAATAGCACTGGAGCACATTCCTCTGTCCTGGTGTTAGGTCTCGTTTCTCACTGTTTATAATGAAAACCTGAGGGCTTCAGACAAATCACTCAACGTATCTTGTTTAAATCTGACAGGCAAGGAATTTCCTGAGAGCCATGAAACTTGGGCAACAGGCCTTCTTCTATCACAGTAACTGCAAAGAGCCTGGTATTGTTGCCATTGTCAAGGTGAGCACCTCATTCTCCTTTTGTTTCAGCAACAGGGGAAAGGTAATCAGTGGGTTATCAAACAGCTCATTAGTCCTATTTCTGTTTCACATCCAGAGGGGTAAAAGAGAAAAATAATCAAAGCAGCAGATGAGCCTAGGGCATCTGGGCTCCATGTACTTTTCACAGCACAGCTGACTCAGCAAGGCACCTTTCCCAAAGAAATGGAACCAAACAGCTGTTATCCTGCTGTAATTTCAGAGCAATGCCAGAGAAGTAAAGCGTTGCTCCACACTCAGGGAATCTGATTAATATTTGATTCACTAAATTTTACTGAGCTGAGCCTGCAAGGCAGTAGTGTAAAACTTGGGTGCAGAACTTTAAGAGGATTTGTCACAAATACTGTTCCCACATACCCAGTTTTCCTCTGTTCCATGTGCTCTTTCCACTTTACTCTGAAAAGAAGTGATGATGTTTCATTGACATCCATGCTGTTCTGCAGTGCTTCCAGCCAAGGAATGTAAATAAATGAAATGTATCCCACTGTTCAAATGGAATTCAGGGAAAGCAAGGTTGATTTTTGCACCAGTATTATTCCTATTCTATCTAATCACAGCTTCCTCAAGGGTATTTTTTACCCTTTGCTGACAACAGTATTTAACTGGCCAGAACTTGTTTCACATTCTTCTCCTGTTCTGCTTCAGATTGTAAAGGAAGCATACCCTGATCACACACAGTTTGATCAGAAGGATCCTCACTATGATTCCTCCAGCAGAAAAGAGAACCCTAAATGGTCCATGGTAATGTAGTAGACTAAACACATTTGTTTCAAGCTCTGTGTGCAATCCCAGTGCCATTAGGAGTCTCTTATTATCCTACTGCATACCTTCTGAAGCTTCTGTTGAGGCCTCCCTCCCTACCTTTTTCTCCCTCAAGAGAAAACCCAATACTGATTGCTTTCTCTACCTTTTCCCCTGTCTCTTCCAAAAGGTTGACCAAGTGTTTCTCCCTAAATTTTCAAATCTTGCTTGCATGGAGGTCAGTTCTGCAACTATTACAGAATTCTGGGTTAAGAAAGAAATGTCTCTAAGCACCACTCTCAGTCTCTAGCAAAGAAAGCTATGGTTTTCAGGCACACTTTAATTATAGGGCAGTGAGTGTTCACAGGCTGGCTGTAACCCGCATCTTCATTTTGTGTTGTCTGTGACTACATGCATCTATGTTTCTAGTGCTAAGATTCATGTAAACAACTGGCCTGCCAGAAATCCCTGAGTGTTCTTTTTGCTTTGAGCAAGGAAGAGCTTCCATTACCATTATTAGATGCTACACATCAGTTATTTGCTTCCGTTTAAAATCCTTATTCCCCCAAAGTTTTCATGTGACACCTGGATACTATATCCTTCTCCAATCTTGCTCCATTGCTGCCCATCACCTCTCAGGTGGATGTCCAGTTTGTGCGGATGACAAAACGTTTCATCCCGCTTTCTGAAATCAAGAGTCACCACCTGGCACATAAAGCAGATGGAGGGCCCCTGAAGAATATGATGCTCTTCACAAGACAACGTCTTTCCATCCAACCACTGACACAAGGTAAGAGCATTCTCCTTTTCTGGACTCAGTGCCATTCCTTCCGAGAGGCAGCCCTCACCAGAGAACTAGGAAGTTCCACTTACAACCTTTTTTTGCCTTACCTTTCCAACGCAGAGGAATTTGATTTTGTCTTGAGCCTGGAAGAGGAAAAGCCACATTAAGAAACTGCCAGCAGCACAGCTTCTACCCAGCCCGCTGATGCCTCCTTCTAAACCAGCGTAATTCTCAAGTTTACTTGCTCAATCACAGCGACAAGTCTGCACATGATTTGAAGCTTTATGGCCCTTATTCTGACACTGTTATTTTTGCTTATTTTTAAATAAAGCCTTTTAGAATCAATCACAGCTACTCAATGTTTATCAGTGGAAAAAGTCTACAACTTCTCTCTTGAAAGAAACAGGTACATCCTCCTTGAGAATGTTTACTACAGGACCTAGTGCAGTTCCGTGTACTGCAGAGGGGCATTTTTCTGCAGAAAGATGTCACTGAGCTTCTGGCCAGAAGAAGAAATTCTTCATGTGTATACACGTCCAACCTGATTGCTGCAAAGCAGATCACAGTCAGCTTCCTGCAGGTACAAAATTTCCCATGCTACCTGAGCACTGACATCAGGTAAAGAGTAGAAAATAAAGCTAGCTTGTTAATTTTCAGGCTGCATGGGTCCAGTGCAGCTTCGAACAGTGATATGTTTTAAAGAAAAACCATAAAGACAAAATTCTTAATATCTTTAAAAAAAAAAAAACAGAGGCCCAGGCCAGGCAATATAAAACATACCAGACGAACTCATGCACAGCATTTGACAGCCAAGGCTGGCTCTTTTTAATTGGAGAGACAAAAAACCCAAGTTTTAAAATTACAGCCATTGAAAAGACGACGAATTAAGAAACATGTAAACACAGCAGAGGCTTAATTACAAGTTGCACTGCTTGGTTTAGTACTTGCACACTCCCCCCCGCCTGACTCTGCGTAGGAGAGAGGGAATGACCCAAGTAATGAGCAGAACCATCCAGCTCGGGGGGGACACAGCAGCTCAGGTAGTGTCTGCCCCTTACCATGCTAATGAAATGCTTTTCTATAGTACCTTGTCCTGGAGTCACCTTATGCTTCAACTTCTCGCTCAAGATGCTCAGCACGTCTGTTCCACCCCAAACAGAGGGCCTAGTGGGTAACAGGTTGAACGGTCCGTTTGGTTTAAGTAAAAGTGGGGATTGTTTCTACATTCTGATTCTGCAGCTAGGGACCTGGGAGAGGGGCACAAAGTAGGAAAAAAAACAAACCAAAAAACCCCACAATCAACCATGTAAGCTCATGCACCTTTTCCAAGTAATCTGTCCCAAAACAATGAACAGATATTTAACAGAAATCTCCTTACAGCGCGTTTTCTTGACAGACAATTAATTTAGATCCTGTACTGATGCTATCTGGCCAGTAAACAAACCACTCCTGGAATGCAGAGACATCATCCATGGGGTTTCTTTAATACCACATGGCCTACAATCAAAAGGAATATGTAAGGAAAGAAAATTCCAGGTGGGATGTGAGTTGAGGGAAAGCAGAGGGTGGTTAGGGTGCTGCTGCGCTCAGCTTAGCCATAGAAAGGTGGTCTGCTATCCCCAGGGGCTCCCAATGGGAGCTTCATTTGTCTCTAAAAGATTGTGTATTGCCACAGCACAGGTGATTTCCCTCTTCATAGAGGGGGAGTAGAATAAATGAGTGTCAAAGTAATATCCAGATTCCTTTTTCAAGTGAGACCTGCAGCGGGTTACCACCCCTTGCCCTGGCAAAATAACATAGTTGTCTAAAGTAAGCTTTTGCTTCAGTCTTAGGAAGACACGGCTCCAGCCCACAGTACAGACTTCTCATGTAAAGTGCAAGCCAAGTCTTCATGATTACAGAGCAGAAACATGGTGTGACACGAGCACTCAGCAGAGATGAGATCATTAGTGTCCTCTACAACAGAGCAGGACTGCCCAGCTCTACTAAAAACCACAACCTTACATGTGGTGAGTAAAAGATAACTTACTTTGGCAAGCAGAAACACACATTTATCACTGAAATACAGTAGCTGTCTTATTACATAAAAAGCTCCCCTTCCCACCCAGACCCCATTCCCTCCACCAGCACCATTCCACTGAACAAAGCAGAAGATGCTTGCATTTCCCAGCTGCAAGAAAACTTCCACCTGCAGCTGTAGGACAGAGGCAGAGGAGGTTCATTCCAGAGTCAAAAGGAAGCTGGACAAAACCATGGTGAGCCACAAACTCGCAGGGAAATTCAGACAATTCCCACTTGATGGAGCTCATATCCCAGCATTTAGTGCAGCCTTGTATCTCCATCTGGTAGGAAGTCTAACCACCTGCTTCTTTGAAGGGCATCTAACCAGGATGGATATTCTCCAAACTCAGTCAATCAAATCTACAAAGCCACATCTAATTTTTAAGGGAGGAGAGAGTCCCTCCTGGGAATGTTCTCATGATTCGACTTAGCTGAAAGACTAAAAGCAGCTTATTTTAGAATTTAAAAAAAAAAAACACAACTGGATTCAGGTTCTCAGTTCATGGCATACCCTCAGACCTCACTGGTGACTTCAGCTCAGGCCTCTAGAACGTTTCTCTGGAAGTGAAAAACTCTTACCATCCTTCCAGTTGCTGCCTGGCTTCATCTATCAGCATGCAACAGCCACGAGCTCCTTAAACAACTGCAACCACTTTCTGACATTACTAATCCTCATCCTACAGGCATGAGGGAGCAAATAAAAAAAAAATACACACATTTCTATACTGTTCTCTGTCGTACTACAAAGCCTGCTCCATCACAAGGACACAAGACATGAGCAGGGCAGTATGTGCAGTGCAAACCCACTCCCACAGAGCCCCCATTCACTTCTCACATTCCGATGCTGCTCTCCAGACCTCTCGAGGCTGGTCTGCCCCTGCTCTGCGGCAGCAACTGGGACCTGGAAGACTGCAGCAACCAGAAACTGAATCTCAGGGACACTCAAGCAGGGACAACACTGGGAAGGCACTGCTCTCAGCCAAGAGCCTTCCTGCCCCCACTTTTGACCGCCCAGCAGCACTCCTTGCTCCCTCCTGACCTTCACCCAGCCTGTGCCACATCCTACTGCCTTTGCACGCCTCGCTCCCTCCTACCGACCGCCACAGCTCCCCCTTGACGCATCCTGGCAGGCAGGAGCTCCCGCAGCAAGGACACAAAAGCTCTCACGCTGCCCGTGCTCCACCAGCAAGGCGACTGTGTAGCAGAGCAGCCCAGGGCTGACTCGACTCCGTTATGTAATTGCTTGTGACAAAGAATCCACCACCAGCACGAAGAGGAAGGGGAGGCAGCAATGCGATAACGTGAAGCAGGTTCAAGCAGGCCGCACCTCAGCCTCTGACTCCCTCCTCTACCTTCCAGCTAAATATCGTGTCATTTTCCCTCGTGAAGATTTCAGAAAGGCAAGAAAAACATCCATCCCACACAGCCCCCAAGCAACCTCCATACCACTGAGAAGAAGCAGCAGATTTGGCCTTCACTTGCTCTCTCCCTCCCCGCTGCCGCACTGAAAGGGTCTCGGGGCCAAGAGGAGATCAGGCAGCTCTGCAGCCTCCAGACACATTTCTCAAAGCAGCCGACCCCAGAGGAATGTAGATGACTGGGAAGCACCGAGGTACCTTCAACTCCACACCACCAGTGCTCCAGCTTGCCTTGCCCTCCCATCCCCTTCGCACCCTACTAGTCCTCTGAAGAAAGGAATTAAGTCAAAAACGGATATTTTTTTTTTTCATGAAGTCTCTGAAGTGTTTCTTCTTCCTCCACGCTGCTGTCCCCACTGGCTCCACAGCAGCCTTCCTCTGTGTGGCCTCTCACTGCCGGCCGTTGTTCTCTGCAGGCTGGCTGGGGGTCTTGGCCTCCGTGTGGGAGGACGTCCCTTCAAACCGCTGGGAGGCGATGGCAGCTTGGTGGGACATGCTCTTCCTCACTATGTCTCCTTTCCGCCACAGCACCACCTCCTGCAGCAACACATCCAGCAGGGCTCGTCAGGGCTTGCGAGATCTGCTCCCGGCCCCACCCGGCCCCAAACGCTGAACCAAGCCGCCGAGCACAGCTTGCACCCAGCGAGAACTTGCCCACGCCAGCATGTTTCACCCTCAGCTGCACACCAGGCTACTCGCCGCAGTAAGGAGAGGCCTTGCAAGGCAGCCTTCCTGACAATTTGGGTAGAGCACTCCTCCCCAGGATGTGAGCACACAGGCAAACCCGCTTGATACCTGCGGCAGCTGTTCTATTGCTGTTTGCAGCCACGTCAAAATCAATCAGGTGAACCACAGAAGCTCCAACGCAGGGCAACAGAGTGGGAAAGTACCACTCCGTGCACCACTCCCAGCACCACTCCCATCTGACCTGCTCACACCATCTCTTCTAGACCCTCTTTGCACACTCTAAGAGGCCTAGTAAGGATATTCCATTAAAGATAATCAATTAAAGGGTATTCATTTAAAGAATGTGATTCTCCCCAGTGGGAGAATCTACAGGCCCAAGAACTGACAGCTCGGTTTCTCACCTGCTGCTTAAAGTAGCGCCTCTCTTCCTCATCGATCAGCACCAGGTTGAGGTAATAACGCACTGAGAACTTCTTATTGATGTCCCTCATCGTTGGAGTCAGCTCATAGCCAGCCAGAAAGAGTCTGATGGGAATGGACTCCCCTGCAAAGAGCAGAAAAGAATCAGCACAGGCAGAATGTGAACCTGGAGATACAAACTAGGAGAGCATCAGCAAAACAATTTCACTAGGGCACATCTATATTCGTGACAGTTTCCACAAGTGGACTAAGACAAAGTAAAAGACCTCAAGTCCCTTCAAAAAGCCATCAGCATGTGTGGTCCATAGCCAGATCCTGCCCTTGCTGATAGCTATCCCACCTCCACTTTAACAGCATGAGACTCATTTGTGACCTGCATTGCAGGAAAAACAAACAAACAAACAACAACAACAAAAAGAACAAAGTGACATTTTCTCTGGCAGGTAACTCTGCTAGGCAGTGGAACTGGAAAACAAATGGCACAGGAGGCTGGCACAGAACATTCTCTTTCTGCTCCGAGTTAAAGCAATGCCAACCGATGGCCCAAGCCAACAGTGAATTTACATCCATTCCTGGTTCTGCCACTCCTTCATCAAAAGGAGGAAGTCAAATCTCTGCAACTTATCATGCCTCTATTCCCCCATCATACCAGAGAAGGAAGGGGGTCATATTTAATCACCTACATAAACTACCATGAGCTCACCAGTGAAATAGGGTGCATGTTATCAATGACCACATAGATTCAACTGAAGATACTGTAGGATTCAGATTCCCACCCCACTGGATCTCAGGAGGGGATTTCTGACGGGTTAATTTGCCATCTCACCTCTCACAGGTGCCCCGTCCATGATCTCATATTTAGCTATTGTGTCATTCTCATGATACACGTTGGGTCCAGTCCCTGTTGTTTCTCTCTTGATGATATCTATTTCCATGTGTTTGATCTTGATCCGCACTAGCAGGAAGTAGATCTTACCGACAATCACATCTTTTAAATGATACCTGGCAGGCGAAGGAAGAAAGCACCGCAGTCAAACATTGCGCAGCAGACCAGGATACAGACCAAAGAGCAGGAGCTCACGTGTCAGGCAATTTGCTCTTACGCTCAGCCCCAGCTGTAAATCTCAGGTGATGTATCTACCACCTGCACTAGGCTGCTGTAAGCAGTACCTCAGCTTTCATCCTCCCAGCTTTCGGAAATTGGCAAGAACATTCAGCATGATCAGATAACTCAAAACAGAATTTCAGTCTGTGATAGCAAAGCCCCCAAAAGCAATCTTTTAGGTCAATTAGAACTAACCCAAATGTTAAATTGCAGGGAGATTTGCCGGCATCAGCTGGGAAGGATGCATTAAAAGTAGTTTAAAAGTGTCAGTTCCTGCTTCCGTGCCTGAATTATGGTCCCACTGCAGCTGTACCGTCTGGTAAAAAGCAGTGTTTTACTTTGAAGGCACTTGAAAATACTGATCTCACTAAAGATACAGAAAATGAGAAGTTACTGCAATGGCCTCATGCTATGCACTGTGCCACAGCCATCGTGTCCCACTCCTTGGTGCAGAGAGCACATCTACAGGCAAGGAGAGGAACCCACTGACCCTCCACTAGGACCAGTTACTGCACTTCAGTGATCTGCCAGCCCTGCTGGAAGGCAAGAAGAAAATCATTTGAGGACCACAAGCAAGACACGTGCTTCAGGCCACCAAAGGAAGCTGTCCTTTGGAGATGATTCCCCACAGCCACTTGAGCCACTTACTTGGACTTGTTGTACTCGAACTCGATGTGCAGGCAGTCCTCAATCCCCACCTCCATCTTAATTGAGGAGTTG
Organism: Heteronetta atricapilla; assembly: GCA_011075105.1. NCBI lineage: Eukaryota > Metazoa > Chordata > Aves > Anseriformes > Anatidae > Heteronetta > Heteronetta atricapilla. The sequence continues at coordinate 2,980,171 of CM021754.1, read as the reverse complement.
AGCTCCGGGTAGGTGCTCAGAGTGTGCACGACTATGTCCATCTCCTTCACCACATCGTTCAGTCTGCGGCTGACGGTTGCCCGGAGGAAATACCTGCAAGGGAAGTCTTCCTCTATTAGTGTTGCACAGGGAGGGTCACAGGGCTGAATGGATTGCACTGGGCTATTTAAGCAGGCTTCTGAGCAGCCAACACCCCAGCTTGGCAAAGACAGAAGGGAATTTTCAAAGGGAAAAACAGATTCTTCTAAGACCTCTCTAAACTTTCATGCATTTGTAAGCCTGTGTTACCTAAGCATCATTTGGGGGATGTCAAGTCAACTGGAGTGCCGAGATGTGAAATACAGCTTGCAACATATGAACAAGATACAAGCTAGGCATCTGTTTGCATATAGAGCACAATTAAAGTCAACAAGACTGATTGCAAGACGGTGAAAATGTCCCTGTTGGGGACTAAAGCAAACAATTTATTTTGTTTTTTTGAATTACCAAGTAAATTGAAAAGCATTTGGTAGGTTCAGAAGAGGATGATTTCTTGCTTAAATGGGGAAAAACAAGAAAACAAGTTCCTTAGAGCCTGATGCAAGCTTATAAAAGTACAGCCCTCAAACACACTCTTTTACAATTCAGCACATTAAATTTCATTTGAGTTGCATTACATACTTGCAAATACGTTTGGGAAGAGATGCTGCACTCCAGTATCCTCACGGTAAGCATCAGTAGCTGCACACTGCACAGAACCAGGAAGTGGGGTCAGCAAAGAGGAGACTCACCGTAACTTCACGTTCTGCCCCGTGTAGGACTCGTAAGGTTTTTCCACATGGGTGAATTCAAAGTCGAATGTCTGCGATTGAGTGAATTCACCGGGACGGGCCAGGTCCTTCACCAGAGACACAAACTCATGGTGGTTTCCTCGGTCATAGTAGAGTTCTAGGAAGAGGCAAGCCCACGTTAAGCAGTGATGCTCAATCACGTGACACAGTGAGGAAATGCAAGAGATTTCACAGCTACAAGCATCTCTCCTGTCCAAATCAGCAATTCCTCTACCACCATTCAGAGAACCTGCCAGGGGAGCCTGTGGCCTCAACATACCACACGTTTTCACTGCTCTTCATCTAAACCAGATGTGGGCCAGAACTTGGGCACGTGCCATCACGGTGGCTGGGACAGCAAGCCTGTGGCAGGTCCAAGGCCAGTAAAGAGCCAGGAAAAGCAAGCTGCTGGTTAAGGATAACTAGTTATTTGCTCACTCTACCAGTCAGCAGTTACACATATTAATGGATACCTGAACTGACTGCAGTTCTTCATAAGCTGATGTCAAAGTCTGGTACCAGAAAGGGGTTATTTTGTAACAGCCTAGGTTCCTGCTGTGTTTTCTTGATCTATTCCTAACCCTTCCCCAGCTCCATAAATGATGAGAGATCCCTTCAACAGGAGGGAAGAGGTCTGCATGGCCTCACCTACTACAATAAATCAGGACATCAGCTTGCATTAGGGTGACGTGGGTCATCTATAATCAATATTAATAATGTCCAGACTGTTTGAGGAGCCATACAACCCCCTCTAGCCATTTTCTACACGGCTGTATATTCAAGACCAAAGCCATTGGCACTATAATAAGAAAAAAGAAAAAAACACTACGGCACGTTTAGAACAGCAAACAGTGACAGAGCAAAAATGCAGGGCTAAGAGGCTTCCAGCTGTCCTGCTAATTCTTTGACAACAAAGAATTTGAGCGGCCTTGATTCATACTGAGGAAAATAAGTAACGGCGGAGATCCTCACTGCCTCTGCGCTAAGCAGTGCTCAGTGCCTGACACCCAATGCGTGTATCCATCAGCCCCTAGATAACACACGACCAGCCATGCAAACGTTGACGAGGGAGGAGCTTTCACCTGTGGAACCACTGTTCAAACCAGCTCAAGTGACTAATGTGGTCACATCGCTTCAGTTTTCCCCACAACCTTCCCACGTCTGCAGGAACCGACTTACAGGCTCCACATTTAATGCAAGCGATTCTCTCTGCGCTTCCCCAAAGTTTTCTCTCTTATGCCAAAGCAGCACAAACTTAAACTCTGCAATCTGCATTCAGAGCTCTGTGCCACATAACCATCAATGAAATCTGCCCTTCCCAGCCCGGTGCGTGAGCTGTGTGACTACAAGACACCCACACAGTCCTTCAGAAAGGTAAAGCCTTAGCCAATCTGATACGTTTAGATGAGAAAGCAAAAAAACTAAGTCGTCAGACAACTGTAAAAGCACAAGTTCACTGTCAGCACTGAACCATGCTGGGGAGGCTTTTGAGAGATACTACGGGAGTTCAGGAGCGGCAGTGAGACTCATTTCTCTGCTCCTTGAGGTGCACAATGAGATTTCTGCTTTTAAGTAATGTCTGGTTCTTGTAGCCCCTTGCTCATCTTATCTCTGTGATGGAAATACTGGCACAAGACCACCTCTCACTTACACAGAGCATGAGCCACCGGGCCCTTTAGGCTGGGCAGCCAGGTGACATAAGGAAGCCAACGCTACCTGCACCGAATGTGTCCACTGGGAGGAGAGCGCTTGTTGATGTGACAGGGAGAACACATGGCACAGAATAGGAGGAATATATCATCTTCCCACACAATGCAGAAGGCAACCATCAAGTTTACAGCAAGGGGAGGCAAATGTCAGTGCGCTGAGTTCTCTGCTGCCTCGGAAGGGCAGAGATTGGCACTTCTCAGCTTTGAGGAAAAAGATTGGTGTTTCCCACATTTTAGAAGGCATTAACAATTCAAACAGGTAGAAGCTGTAATTTCAGCTTTTCGGAGCTGTGAGGTTTCCAGATTTAAAAAGCACCCTGCCAACACTTGGGTGGCATGCTCAGGACATGGAAACCGCAGGTGAAGCGAAATCGTAAGCGGTTTCTGTGCTCCCAGGAGGCCGCACAAGGCTCTGTATTCACACTCTGGACTCTGGCACCCAGAAGCAAAGAGCTGCTTTCGCTGTGACACATCGCCTGTTTATGTCTCGGTCTCTTTGCCTGTTAAATTGTCTTCTATACATACTGCCCTTGTGGCAGTGGGAAGTCGGAACATAAAGCAAGCTGCTTTGAGAATGGAAAGCGTTAAGGAAGTGCCATCAGCAACACAAACTTCCGTGCTGTGGCAAAGCAGCATGATGGGTAAATACAAAGGACACAGCAGCCTCTCACGCACACTGTAGGACAGCACGTAAGAATTAAAGCATTTGCTCAAAATATATAGGGCTCAGAAGTCTTCCGAAATGGGTAACCAGCAGCAGGCAAGGCAGCACAGAGAAGACTCGGCGGAGCAGGGAGTTTGTGCTTAATTTCCACTGAGGAGCACAATCAAACAGGAAGCCACAAGCCAGCTCCTGATCAACAGGCTCACTTGCGCTCCGCTATTTACAGGCTCTCCGGGGCTATCCTCTCCTTTCTCTCCACAAGGGGAATGTTACGCATAAGTGGGGCCAGGAAAAAAAATGAAACAAATACCAGAGCTAGGTGGGAAAGATGTCTAGTGCCCTTTCCTATGCTGCATGATTTAGAACTCAAAGGCTGCGTGTGTACAGCTTGTGCAGTGATTTTCAGCTCTAACCCCGAGGCCAGAGGGCCCCAGATGAGAGTACTGCACACACTCAGCTCATTTAATACGTGAGCAAAGAACGGCCACATCATGAGCTACACCTGAACTTATTTTGCCCTGTGGGTCTCGGACACATCCATGAAATGCTGACATCTCCACTCTGCTCAAAGGGTGGGTGTGGCAGCTACCTCTCCTCTAAGAGGGCAGGAAGCACTTGGATCTGCGTGGTTACACGCACAGATAACCACACGTTTCACCTGAATGTGCCACGATGGGTGGTCAGCCATGCAAAGAAAATCAGAGCAGAAGATGGAACCAGCGGAGCAGAGCCCGTAGGCTTCAAGAAAGCTCATCGACATGATAAAGGCGCGTTGTGGGCAACGGTGTGGCTGCTGATGTGAAATCTACGCGCAAAAAACACCCGATTTGCCTTCCTCCGGCCTGCTGCTACTGAGGGCAGGCCTAACAAGATCAATAGTCCCAGCATAAAGGCAAACAGACATCTCGTAGCGCATTGATAAGGAGCTGCGAATGCAGGCACCCCGCTGAATGCCGCCTCACTGCTGTCGTTGCTAGGATCTCCAGGCTAAGACGTGAACCCGCAGGATGGAGCCCAAGTTTTCTGCTGCCTCAGAGTACGTGTGTTTTAGAGATAAGGCAGTGCCCGAGCAGAGGCAAGAAAATAGGACAGGGGAAGCATGACCTGGAAAAAAACCAACCCCTGCTCACCGATCTGCCCGATGAACTCCACCTTGATGCCCTGGTGCTCCAGCCGCTTGTTGGGGTGCTTGAGGGTGAGGATGACCCTCCCGGCCACGGTCTCCCCGTCGTAGAAGAGGAAATATTTCTCCTTCTTGCCCTCCTCCGTCTTGTGCTCCACTCGCCGCCGGCTCTCGCCATCGCTCAGCACCAGCTCCAGCTCGGCGCTCTGCCCGAACCCGAAGAAGCTCATGGTCCTGGTCCCGCCGGGGGCGGCCGGCCCCGGGGCAGCGGCCGGGCCGCGATCGTTGCTCCGGGCGGCACCGCGGGCACGGCCCGGTGGGGGTCAGCGGGGGGGGAAAGGGGCAGCAGAGACGGGGGGGCACCGACGGGACGGGGGCGGCCGCAATGCGGCAGGGGACGGGGACCGGGACCGGGGTGGGATTGGGATCGGGAGTGGGGTCGCGATGGGGATGGGGAGGGGGCTGGGGACCGGGATCGGGAGGGAGAGGGGGACCGGGAGGGGGACGGGGATGGGATGGGGAATGGGACGGGGATCGGGACCGGGATGGCGTTCGGGTGGGGATCGGGAGCGGGAGCAGGGCCGGGATGGGGATGGGGACCCGGATCGGGACCGGGATCGGGACCGGATCAGGATCAGAACCGGTTCAGGACCGGGATCCGGATCCGGATCAGGATCGGGATCGGGATCAAGACCAGGTCGGGACCGGGACCGGGATCAAGACCGGGATCCGGATCAGGACCGGACCGGGATCAGGACGGGGATCAGGACCAGGACCGGGATGAGGATCCGGATCAGGACCAGGATCCAGACGCGGACCGGGGCCGCCCGCTCTCCGCTCTCCCCCTCCCCCTCCCCACACGCCGCCGCTGCCGCCGTCCCGGGCCGGTCCCCGCACCGCGCATGCGCCCCCGAGCCCCGGGGTCCGTCCCCGCGGCGCTCCGCCCGCCGGCCCCGCCCCTCCTCGCCGCGCAGCCTCCGCCCCTCCCCTCCCCGCTTTCCCTTCCGGGATGCCGCCCGCCGATTGGCTGCGGGCCTCGGAGCCGCTTGCGATTGGCCGGTTCGAAGGCGCCGGGCGGCGGCAACAAAATGGCGGCGGCGGCCGAGGAGGAGGTGGCGCGAGCCCTGGCGGCATGGCGGCTGCGGGAGCTGCCCGAAGGTGAGGGCGGGGAGCGGGGCGCCGGGTGTCGCTGTCGCCTCGGGTGTGTCTGCGTCGGGGCCGGGGCCACCCCAGTTGTGTTTTAACGTCTGTTTGCCCGTACCTGCAAACCCGTTCTGAGAGAAATTCGGGCAAAAAAATAAGAGAATTGGTTTGTGTGTCCCCTGTGTTTGTGTGTCACGGGGTGGGACTGCCCCGGCGCTATTTTAATGTGTGTTCGCTTGTGTGTGCTCCTTGTGTGGGTGTCTGGGGTGCTTTGGGTCTGCCCCATCCCTACTTTAATCTATTCACACGCTGTTCAACCCCCTTTTTTGGAGAAATCCACAAAGCGATGTAAAGGACTGCTTTGCGTGCCCCCTGTAAGTGTGTCTGGGTGAGTTTGTGTCTTCCTTATCTCTATTTTAATGTACCTCCGCATGTGTGTGCCCCCTGTATGCATATCTGGGGTACTTTGGGTCTGCCCCATCTCTGCTTTAATGTGTATTCCCACTGCACGCAGCCCCTTGTTTAGGTAAATCCACAGAACAATTTAAGGAGCTGCTTCCTGACATCTGCCTAAATACACCCAAAATGTCTTAAACCCCCTCGCCTTAGCTCTGGATGTTGGGGTGGTCGGGGCACAAACACACCTGCTTCTCTCTCCTTAGCAGCGTGGTAGCAACGTGACTGAGGAGACACTAAACCCTGTCCTAAACCCTCAGTGATCCTTTCTGAGGACTTCCTGCTCCAATTGTTGGATTCCGCATTTATTTTGAAGCCTTATTTAGTATGCAATGTGTTTGTTTAAGAAACTTCACATCTGTTTTTGTTTTTTCATTTCTTATAGTCTGGGTGAACACGGTCTGGGACCTAGATTTCACAGAGACTGAACCTCTGGACCCCAAGATAGAAAGGGAGATCACAAAAGATGGGTTGAACGCTTTCACCTGGCTTTACAAGGCTCTCTCTCCATTCAGCATCGTGGACAATGAGAACAGACAGGTAAGGCTGATCTCACCGGGCCGCGTACTGCCCAGCAGAGAAAAATGCACATGTGTATGTGTGGTTGGTGGCAGTGGCAACTGTTAACATGTTAATGGTAACTGAAGGAAATGTCTGGGCACAGTATAGCTCGCAAGAATTTTTAGAGTATGGCATGAGAAAGCACTTTGTGTATGATCTATCTGAATTTCTTGGATTCCATCTGTACGTTCTGACATGTGGAAAGAAATCTCTGAGCAGTTTATTTCAGGGAGTTTTATTTTGACAGTCTTTTTTTAAGTAATCTGTTTAGTGAAAAAATGTTTATCTTGCAGTCAGTATTGCAGCTCTCGATAACCATTTTATCCGAGGTCTTTCTTGAGTGGGTTTTTATTGCTGGTTTTCTTACTGCTATTCTTGTATTTTGCCTTAGAGTATCTGGGCCATATTTGCAGAAAACAACCTCTCGCATAACGCTCTTGTGGCTGTGTTGTACCACTTTGTCCAAGCGGGCCTGGATAAAAGAGCTAACGCGCAGCAGAGGGTTTATGCTCTTCATGCAGCTGGGTTGTACTTCTTACTGCTCGAAATCCCAGGTGAGTGAAGGGATGTGCCTCCTTATTGTTGGATAAAACATGATTCCTTGTTGGAAGGGGGCAGTCGGGTAGCAGTACCACTGGAGAATGTCATTGCTGATTGTAGGACCTGATACCGACAGGTTTTGTTCAAACAATTCTTTTTCTTCCCCTACTGATCTTTTTTAGGTTCCCAGGACAATGCTTCTGTCCTTGCCATCCCCTTCATGTAAAAGCAAATGGAGAGATGGCCAGGTGATTTGCTGCTGCTTATGTATTTTGTCCAGAAGGTGGCTCATGTTTTCTTTTCTGGGCAGGTAGCATAGCTAGCCAGGTGTTCCACGTAGTGATGTTTGATAAAAGTCTTCAAACCCTGAGAAAAAGCTGGCCTCAAGACCCAAACCTGATGAGGAAAAGAAAGAAGACACATGCTCACAGCCCTCAGACCAATGCAAGAAGAAATAGAAAGAAAGGAAAGCCAAGCATGAATAGGAACTCCAATGTAAGATGTTTGTGTAGTCTCTTCAAATAAAAGTCTCTATTAATGAGCAAATTGTTGGCAAGCTATTTAAGTTCTAGGTCAGTGTGATATTTCTCTTTTTTAGCCTTTTTTTTTTCTTTTGCTTAACCTTTTTTCAGCAGTTGGTCTGTACTTTTGATCCTGTATTTATTTTTAGGAATTCTTGAGGTCTGATGATTCAATTCAGTTTCTTGGCTGCTGACTACTAGAAGAGTAAAGCTTATTTGTCAGTGCCATACTGTTAGAAAGCTCCGTAGCAAAGGGAGAAGCTGATTTATATCACCTTCTTCAGGACATCCCCAAGTTAGTGTGTGACAAGCTTGCAAACAGCATTCAAGTTTCCTTACTGATGGGGGAAGTTAAGGGCTGAATGCTGTGGTTGGCTGTTCTCAGCAGCCAATTCTGGTGCTTATGTGACTTTTAAATGGAACCGAGGATCACACATCAGAAATCCTGAGAGAACATTGGTGCCAGGGGGTCGTGACAAGCAAGGGCAGATGATGAATTTTCAGTTGTCATATTAGAATTCAGCTAACTGTCTTCAGTTCTGATGGACTTTCTCATTTGAAACCTTCAGAATGAGGATGAGTTCTGCTGGAGCTTTCTTGCATTTTATGCAGCTTTCATCCTTCTGCCTTTTTTTTTCCTTTTTTTTTTTTTTTTGCTATTATTAAATGAATTTAACTAATCTGAACGAAAAGACTTAGAATTTTGGATGTGAAATACCGTAGGACCTAGCCTGGAAACTCTGAAGCACCAAAATGTGCAAAAGAGATGAGTCACTGCTGTGGGACAAGACAGTTCTGTTTCTTTTTTCTCCCAATACAGGTGGAGGAGATGCTCGAAGAGGAGGAGGAAGAGGACCCTGACGAGGTTTACTTTTCAACTGACGATCTTCTTCAAGTTCGCAAATCAATCTTTCTTCTTTTGAAAAACTTCCTAAGACTTCTACGTAGGTTCTCCTTAAAAGAAAAACCTCAGTGTTTGCAGAACTGCCTGCAGGTAATACGATTCTACTCACAGGACCTTATGCCCTCTGCCACAAACTCGATGCAGAACAGTGTATGAACACGGGAGTGTTGGCAGTCCTGCCTTTCACAAACTGGTCCCCTGAGTAGATTGTTCTCTATAAATCTCAAGGCAGAATATAAATCTGCTCCGTGTCTGTATCTTATGCTTAGTGCTTGCTGGCTGGTGCCAGCTGGGCCATTCACGTTCCGTTTTATGGTGTTAACCCTCACAGTACCCAGGGGAAAGACACACAGTATTGAGCCTGGGGACTTTGGGGTCTGCTTATGTTCCGCATCACGCGAGGGACCATGGTTTCAGAGCTACAGAGCTCACGTTCTCTGTTCTAGCACCTCAGCAGGCCTGCATATCGTGTTCTCGTGTGAATCAGCTAAGCTTAGCTTTCTTTCTTTGCAGATCTTTGTTGAAATGACAAACTTTGAGCCGGTGGAACATGAGTTCGAGTTTACAGCAACAATGTGAGCAATTAATTCTGAATGTTTATACAGTGCCTTGGAGAAGCAAAGCCCTCAGTGCTTGTGTTATTATCCTGATTATACCGAAATGAAAGCGTTGATTTCTTTCACAAGAGATAATTAGGACGTGTTCCACCTAGCTAAAAGTAAACAACGTTTTGTGACTATTGCATGTTTTCCAGTCAATGAGCACAATTAATTGTAACAGTTGTAGTAAATGTTTCTCTGATGAGAGATTAAGACATCTCTTTGCCTTCTTTTGCTTAGGAACATTAATCAAGCCAAGTATATCCCCGAGCTGGCCTATTATGGGCTGTGGCTACTGTGCTCCCCTCTGCATGGTACAGAAAATAAGGTAAAAGCTGGACAAAGTCTTTAGAATTCTCAATGCTCTATTGAAAAGTAGTAGTTGTTTTTTTTCCTTCTCTGCACATCATTTTGTTGTGTATTTTTACTCATATATACACGTGTGTTTGCCATGTCAGAGGCAAGATGCTTTTTTCTGCCCCAGTGCATGTTTCCTTTGACTTGTAGGATGATGCATTTCATGTGTGTTTTGTCCTGGGCTTCACTGATTCTTTGGATGAATGAACTGAAAACAGAGGAGAGCTGCAGTGACATGAGATCTTTAGATCTTTAAAAGGAGAACTCCAGGTTACCGCCTTCGCCTGGATTTTCTTGTCCCCTGCTAGGTGGAGCTCCAGCACTATTTCTGCGGTGTGCTGTGGCATTGGATTGTGCAGCAGAGAAGCATGATGGGATCAGGGGAAGCGTTATGCCCAGATAATGGAAAGCAGGGCTGACGCTAATTCAGAGAACACTGCGTCATCGTGGAACATCCAGTTCTACTGGAAATCTGTCTACAGCTTTACATTTTTATTGTGTTAAATTCTCCAGCGTGATGGCTCCTCTCCCGCTTACCTGTGTGCGTGCTGCTCCTATAGATGGAGCTTTTGAACTCTGGGTGTGACACTGCTGCTGTGTTTGGGGAATTTGCATAAACCACCTGAGCCAGCTTTGAGCTAGCAAGCCAGGGTATTGGCAGCCAAGGAAGCCTGGAGCTTTTGTACATGCTAACTCGATACGAACCTGAGTAGCTGCCCAGCTTTAGCAGCCTTAGACCCGTGTGTTTCAACCTCTTTGGTTTCTCCATGCAGCACAAGCTCTTCACAAGGGTTTGCGTTTTTAGTATCAAAACCTAATCATTCCCTTTTTGAGACTGACCTCATATTTCCTGTCTCTCCTGTTATGCTGCTCAGTGAGCCTCAAGATGACGAGGCATGCTGTGGTCCCAACAGTGCGGCGGGGAGGAAACTCCAAAAGTTCTAGTGCACATGGCAGCAAAAACATGCATTCATTTTAAGATGTCTTCTGTTTAAAAAAAAAAAAATAAATCACATTCCAAATTGAACAAATCAGGCAAATTGAACTCCACTGGTTTGGAGGGAATCCGTAGACGTCAGGATGCTCTTGAGCCTTACTGGACTTGTATGAGAATGTTACAGCTAGGGAAGTTGTTTTGTGTATTATTGGGTCCTCTCTGAATTATTTTGCCAGAGGTCATGTTTTGTCAGGTGCTATGACTTGGGTTGAAGCTTGTTTAGTTGAGAACTATTTCATAAACCCAGTTAAGAATGCTACTGTCTGCTCCAGTTGCTACTGAAGATGAACCTGAAGATAATCTTTCCCTTCCAGGCTCTTCGTTGTGTCTTCCAACGAATCCTCAATGTCATTCTGATGGTGGAAGGTGGTGCGGGTTCCAGACGCCCAGTTCTTGCAATCACATCAGCTGTGATCAGTGCCAGGAATCAGGCTGTAAAATTCATCAGGTGAAGTACAGAGCTCTGGCACTACCCTTCCTGGGTATGTCTGCTCTTCAGTCTGCTTTTGCTTTACTCTTTGGTTGATAAAGGGATGAGACAAAGTGGGACTGACTTTGAAGTTTGTGCAATTGGGGCTTAATTAAAATTTGTGTAATGGGAGTTCACTGAACTTGCTTTTGGAGGGAAAATGAGGAGCTGTTTGACAGAAAAGTGACAATGAGTGGAAGGGAGGTACTTTCTGTCTGTTGCTTTGTGTCTTCAGTTTTTCAGGTTTCGTAACTTATTATTTTGTAGTTTATTATTGTGAATAAGATAAAATATTAATAAGGAGGTCACTTCTCTTTATTTCTTTGCTTTCTCTTGCTTAAAGATGTTTTGCCTTTGATTCTTCATGGGGATCTGTGTTTTTCAAAGGTCTAGTTTGTGCAGAGATCCACAGACAACATTTAATAAGTAGATTAAGAATAAAGAAGCTTTTCATATTGCCCTTCTACTTGTAGGAAAGTACTGGAAGAAATGTTTTCTGCCTGCAAAGTCAGGTTCATGTATAAAGTAGGTAGGTCTGCTCTGCTCTCTGACAGTGTCATTTACACTAGCCCAAGTGATTCCAGAACATGCACCTTTGCTGGCTTTCAGAAGGCATTTCAAAAGGAATGTCCTATGCTTGATTTTTGCTCTGTTACATAAACAGCCTTATGAAAATGTGCTGGTTTTTTCTTCTGTGCAGTTCCGTAGTAGAGGAGCTGAAAGAAGTTGCCTTTCCTGTTCTTCGAATATTACTGCAACATATCTGCACCAAGGTATGCTACTCTTTGTGTATCTTGGGCTGAAGAACTTGCATGTGGATATATTGCGGTATTTGTGACAGTTAGGAGATCCATTTTTCATCATGTTTTATAGGGAATTAAGATATTTTCATTGCTTGCAAATTTCTTTACAGCCTAATCGTGTTGTGTTAATCTTTATTGGAATTTTCAGATGTCGTAAAAATCTTGTCAAATCCTAGGAGAATACTGACACTTGCCCTCATTTACAATGGATTTTACCCTGCTTCTGGCCTTTCCAAAGTTGCAGTTGCTTTTAACACTGTTTTAGTGGAGGAAAATGAGGATTGGGAGAGTTCTTTCTTAGCTAACCATGTGAAGACTGCCATGTAGAAACACTGTCTCTTGATTTAATCTAAGCTCCATCTCTGCTTTGGGGAATTTGCTGTGTGTGTGCACTGAAGTGACCGAGGAAGTTGTGATTGTTATCCCTGTGCTTCCTGAATGTGGCCATGTTGCCTCATTAAATAAACAAATAATTCTCTTATGCTGTAAAATGTCCTGGCTTCTAGAGCAGAGCGATGAAATATTGTGATGTGTGTTTGTTCCTGTTTTTCAGGTCCCAGATAAGGCTGATTATCGCACATATGCTGCACAGGCCTTGGTGAATTTGCTGAATAAACTCCCTTGTATAGAGTTTGCTGACTTCATTGCTTGGCTTTATAAATACTCACAAAACAGTAAAGTAAGTACATCTCCTTACTGTTCCAGAGTTCAGCTACAGCAGTACTGTGAAGATGAAACGTTCAATAGCAGTACTGAATAGCATAGTTGTTGCTGATAACCCAGAGTTTGATGAGCCGAGTCTTTGCTTACATTAACAGAGCACCTTGTACTTTTTTTTTTCTTTCAGATTTCCTACAGAGTGTTTGCTCTTGATGTAGCTTTAGCTCTGTTGGATGTGCCAGAGAGAAACTCAGGCCTCTCCTTGTCGCTGGATCAGCAGAAGTTTCTAAAGCATTGGTTTTTAGTACAGGTCATGGTGTTTGGCCGGTGTTCAGACAAAGCACCCGTGGTCCGTAGCAAAGCTTTAAGCAGTTTTGCCCAATGTCTGGAAATGAAAGGTGCTGCCAGCTTGGAGAGTATACAGGATTTATTACAAGGCTGTAAGTATGATGGGTAAAATAGTTAAAATTATGGGTAAATAGTTAAAATATTTCTGGAGTTTTCTGGGGAGTAACTATTGGGAGACAGTAGAATTAGTTGCCAGGCTCTTTGAAATTTGCACCGAGTTCTCTTGTGTGTTGTGTCATAAAGAGAAGTAATATATGAGTCTTGTTACTTGTGAAGCCTTATATTTGGAAGGTATTCATTGTCATATCTCATGCACGAATCTATTTAGAGCAAATATATCTTTGGCAGATATTTACCAAAAAGTGAAATTGTACATTTAGAAAGAGATTAATTCTTGTCTATCAGTTGATTAAGACTTGAGTTGCCTTTTACCTCTGCTAAATTTGGTTTTTCGTGATTGGCATTCTGAACTCCCTCAGGTTTGGTAAAGGCCAGATGGCACAACTCAGTGTGCATACAGTATCCAATGGTTAGATCACTTGCCTGAAAAAAATTTGGAATGACAGAATATCCTGAATGAAAACGATTCATTTAATTTCTTTTTTTTATTTCTTTTTGGCAGCCTATGACCATGCAGTCTTGGAAGCAAACACAAACAGTGCAAGTTTGATCATCAGTGCAGAAGGTATAGAGTCATTCTCTTATGATAAGCCTCAGACTTTTCTTGGCATGCCATTTTCTAAAAATATGTGTACCTATAAAACACAGGGCATGCATGAAGCTCTCTGTTCAACAATGAGCCATGTCGCTGAGTTGAATGTAAGCCATTTTTATTCTTAAACTTTGAACTTTTCTTTCAGCTACATCCAACAATCCACTGAAGACCCTACCGACTTTCAAAACTATTGAGCTGACAGGCGGCAACGATACTGCTGTGCTTGATGGTACATCAAAATTATACTGGCCTTTTCAGATAGCTTTTCAAAACTTTAATTGAAATTAGATTTTCTGAAGTGTGTTCATTGTCCATTTTTCAAGGAAAGCGGAGAGATCTTTCTGTAGAGCTGTTAAAAACCACTTACGGGTGATGAAGGGGGTGGAAGTGCCAGCGATAAAGAAACACTATTTCCACTTAAGTCTGGAAAATACATTTAATCGTGAAATACTGATGTTCATTTGTACTAATGTGGTAGCAACACTTGTTGAAAAGCAGGTAATTTATCCTTTCCAGAAAGGACGGTAATTGATGTGGGATATAATACTTGTAACTCCATAAATTTAAGGGTAATTAAATCTCTTGCTCCAGTGCACAAAGAACTAATATATTTTCGCTGCATAAAACACAGCACCTTTGTCTAGCTCTGTGATGCGGGGAAGAATTTAATTCTCTGCAGCATCAGCTATTGGCTGGAGTTGAAAGCAAAGCATGAGGTTAAATGGACTGATGCAGAATGTCAACCCGATGGTTCTGATTTCTTGATGGCATGAAATCAGCATAGAAGTTGGCTTTTGTGGCCATGATGTTTCTTTGAATCTCTCCAACGTAAAACCTCTTCTTCCTAACCTTTAGGCCTCTGCTGGTATCTTTGCTCTCGGTTCTTGCTGTTCACCTCTCTTGAACTACTGACAATTCAATTTACTGCTTAGTTTGCATCCTGCATTTGTGTCTTTGTTACATTTCTCACGCTGCCCTTCATGTGGGATCTCTCTCCCTATCTCCAGGAGCCAGGCTCCTATCTTCTCTATTGAAAGCTTTCTTTTAAAACATTTTGCTGATAAATTTCGTTAATCTGCTTTCTCCAATAGAAGCGTCCTCCGGGCCACTTAAGGTATTGTGCATTCCCTGTTTAGTTGCAGGCTCTGTGTGGCAGAGGATGCCTGGTTTTGTATCTGATACCCAGCTGAGCATACACTTGGCACTTGGCAAAACAAATTAAGAAAAGGATTGGATGAAAAAAGGCTGTCTGTGGCTCAAGAGGATAGCTGAGAAACAGTGCTCTCAGAGTCAGTCAAGGTGCATTAGCAAAGCTGTCTGGCACACGCTTATTTGGCTTATGCCTGTGCTCATTTTGCATTTCTATGAAGACCAAACAGCTCATATTTTAGAAGCAAAATAAATCTTAGCAGAGGATATTCAGAACTCGCTATATGCACAAAGGCAGAGATAAGAAGGGTAGGGATAATCTGCAGGGTGAAGTGAGCTCTACAGAATATTCAGTGCCTGACAGTGCATAAACAGTGTGTTCCCTTGCTAGTTCTCAGCCATGTAGGACTCAGGGGTTTTTGTTTGTTTTCCCTATGTCACTGTGAGTAAAAATCAATGACAATTGTCAAAGTGTGACTAGTTTAGCAGATTTAGTCACCTTCACAGGAGCTTGATTTTTTTTTTTTTATAGATATATATAATTTTTTTTTTATATATATATATATGTGTATATATATATATATATATATATACACACACTTGGCAAAGTCTTGCAGTGAAAAGGTTGTGTGCTTTTTTCCATCGACCTATCCTCAGGAGGAAGATGCAATTGTAGTTACCTACCAATTAAGAAAGTACTAATCATGCAGATCAAAACCCCTTTGCTTCCTTTGGTAAAAACCTACTTTCAACTACTGTTGATTATTTCCCTGTGACTAATCCTGTTTCTTAATGGCAATGCAGTAGACCTCCAGATGAATCTCTCAAAGTAACAGGTTACCAGATTTGGCATATTTTTAGGAAATCTTTTGCTAGAATTCTAATAAGTATTAAGAAATAGAAGCCTTAAAAGCAAGAGTAAAATGGTTGAAATCAGTATCGTTTGTCAGTAGTCCACTTAAATTATTTAAAAGCTGAGAAATAGTTGTTGCTTTATGTATTCAGTAGTGTGTCAGTTAATAAAATACTTTATTATTATAAAGTAAAATGTATTTTTCCTGAGAATGTGCAGAAATATGTATGAATATGGCTGTGAAAAGTAAAAGTTAAGGTTTAACTTCCCATTCAGTGAGGGAGATGTGTTCTGGTTTCCTTGCGAACTCTTGGGTTCTTTGCATCTGCCATTCTGCAACCTCAGGGAATTCAGTCAGACCCAAAATGGATTGGTTTCCCCTCTGTAAAACAGAGTAATTCATATATGAGTACTTTTATGCTGTGTGGAGCTGTGAGGCATAACTCCAAAAAGGTTGTAGGCATTCTGAGCTCTTTGCATACAAGTTGATCGATCTATCTTGGGTCTGCAGTGGATCCATTTTATGGGCTGTTCTGTGTGGTTTTCCCACATATGGCAGACTTACCCGTGCTGTAGACTTCGATTAGAACTTGGTATGATTTCCCTTTCAAACTTTGAAGGTAGCCTAACATCTCTCTTATAGGAAAATAAATGTGTTGGAAATTACAAATCATTTCTTTTTGCTGTGTGTGTCGAATGATTTGGTACGTTGCTTTCTTTTGTAAAAAGTCCTAGGATTTATTTTCAAAGTTAAAGAAGTTGTTTTTTTTTTTCCTCTGGCAGAATGGCAGCTGCAAAGAACCCAAGATTATTTCCAATTTTTTTTTTCTTGTTGTGCTTTGTTCCATCCCAATCTCTTGCCTCTGAAAGCCTTGGGGAACAAGTTATTGCTCAGCCGTGTTCAGAGCTGTGTCCCTCCTTGTTTCTGCACAGCATACTGCATGTTAGCTCTGCAAAACGGTGGGGGGAAGTCTGTCCAGGTGGGTATTATAATTTCTTTTTATCATGGTTTTGGATAGGAAAGAAAATCATGGCCATGCTCAGACTGAGAGTTGGGGATGAGAAAACCAACGTGAGGAAATCTGCTCTCCAGGTACAGTGTTTTCTGTGTACGTTCTTGTTCTGCCTGATTACCCAGAATGAAGTTAAAATAATCAGGCAATAACCAACTGTATGCAAGTTTGCCCATCTGTATTTTTTTTCTATTCTTACCGAATGTGTATAAGCCTTAAAAAGGTCTTGTTTAAGTAAACAATGCAAGGATGATGATGAAATTTTTCCTAGTATTCTTGCTGGCATTCACTTACTCCATCACTTAGAGCCTCTTTTCAAGTGTCAATAGCCATTCAACTTGAGTGACTTCCTTATAAACTCGGGCATGAGCGTTTAATTTTGTTTCATCCTTGTGAATAGAGACCTTAGGTTATGTCTACCATCCTTCTGAGGAATGCATTGCTTTGCTTGTTGCTTAATTCTTTTTAATTAAGTCACGAGCTTTAAAAGAGATTCTTCAATGAAAATGTCATCATTTTATTAAATATGCATCTGCTGTTGACTGACTTTATATTAGTCTTCTTTCCCCCGGTTCTTCCCCTTCAGTTCCCAGGCAGTTTTGAGCTTCTCAAGTGTAGGACTTCTAACTGTTTTGTTGAGAGGCTTTCAGTTCCCCCCCTTTATCACTGGGTAAGAGACATAAACATAAGTCATGCAAGGGAAATGTCAGTTTCAAGGGGAAATTGTGACATTAATTCTGTTTTAAAATCTGAATGACTGAAAGCTTTATGTACTAAGTTCTGCCCAGTATTTGGAAATTATTAATATTATTCTTTGCTCTCAGTGAGATACTTTAATCTGTAGTTGAAGTTGGTGGGGAGTGGAATGTGGTTTTGATTTGTTACCCAGTGCTCTTGGCCTGTATTCACAGCAAAACTGTGATGGTATCTGACTTCCAGGTTTTTATGAACATCCTGAAACACAAAGTGATCCCTTGCACTACAGAAGATTTGTCCACTCTTCAGGACCGTTGCCGGGACCCTGCTGTTTCTGTGCGGAAGCAGGCCTTGCAGTCTATAACAGAGCTCCTTGTGGTGAGAAAAAAATACCACGAACTCTTATCCAGACTCGAGGTGGATGAAGTGTAGGTTGAAATGAGGAGGACACAGGCAAATCTGGTACACATCAGTTGTTGGGTCACCAAATTTCATTTTATGACTGCATCTTATTTTTTTATTATCTTTTGACTTGAAGTCATAACTTACACGTACTTGTGATTTATGTAGGATGCTTCCAGCTGTTGAAAACATTTGTATTCCTGACTGTTGATTTGTATGTCATGGAGAAAATGCTTATGTTTCTGGCCTTCCCAAATTGGGGGGGGCGGAATCTGAATCACTTCACTGAGATGTAATATGCAGATGACAGCACTGTAATATTTTTCCTCTTCTATTTATTCTCAAAGGTTTAGTAACTTAGTGTTGGAGCACAAGGATGATGTTAATCAAAACTCTTTGGTTTTAGTCTTAAATCATCTGCTGTACAGTTTTATTGTGATACTATGCAATTATTTATAGGGTTTCAAAACAGAACAGTATTACAGCACTTTACCCCAGGTAGCTTGATCATAGCTACAATCAGTACCTTGTGTGGTGTCAAAGAAATTTGTTCCCTTGTCCCATATGCTGCCACATCACAGAGCTAGTTGAGCAGTATGCTGGCTTACTAAAATGTATTTTAAAAGTTGATAGATGACTCTCAAGGTTTCTATGCCCTTGCTAATCTTACCAGTGCATATAGGACCATATAATAACTAAGATATGTTTCTAATACAAAGTGCGTTTATCTTAGTCTCTGCACGATGACGTCCTGGTGCAGAAGGGCTGGTTACACGGAGTTGTGCCTGTTGTGATGGACACTGAAAGTTCTGTTCAAGAAAAGGCCTTGGATTGCCTTGATCAGGTCTTGTTGCAGCATATAAAGCATTATAAGAAATTCCAGAGCGAAGATGAAAAGCAGGCTCTAGCATGGGATCTCCTTACCCTCTTGACTTCAGAGAGCCAGGAGCTGAGGTAAGTGTCTCTCTCCCTACACTGCTGGCGTTTTCATAACAGCCCTTTGCCTAGTGCCCTGGATGTCTTTATTGCCTTTAGTGCATTAGCATTCATGGACAAAATCCAGATTTTTTTTAACTTTTGATTATTTGAATGTGCAGCTTTTTCTTTACAGTAAGAAATTGCCTGTTGACCAGAGGACTAGGATAGGAGCATGAGTTTATACTCTCAGCTCTCCTATTCCTCGTGTGACCACAGACCATTATGTATCATAGTTTACATATTATTTAAATGCATGAGCTGGCTATTGCACAAGGGCAAGAAACTAAATTTATTGGTGGGATGGTTTTTTTTTTTTTCAGCTATCTGAATTTTCAGCTTGAAGCAGTCTAAGTGCATACTGCTGCTAGAGATGGAAGCTATCACATTGTGAGCTGCTTGTGCTGCTCTGCTAGCTCTTAGGAAGAGGAGCTGCCAAACAGACACATTGGCAGCTGGTGAGAAGAGTGCAGTTTTGCTTTGTGTCAAGTATTTTTATTTGCTCTTGTTACCTGGGCAGTCTCCCTGAACTCTAGCGTTTGTATACGGGAATGTCACCTGCTATTCTTGGTGTGTTGGTAGCAGCATGAATGTTAAATGGAGGTGTTCTGATGACAGAAGTAAGAGAGGATATATAAAGAATGGAGAAGATCTCCTTTTATTAATTCTGATGTACAATATGTTACTTGTCTTATGACAAACAGAATTATTCTGCCTTTTGCAGAATGCTGTGGGATGAAGCAGAAGAAATGGGATAACACAGTATGGCAAGGACACAACATTGATCAAAGACAGCTGTATGTTTATTAGTCAACAGGGCATAATAGCTCCGAAATAGAAAATGAGGTATTGGTTGTGCTGCCTTGCCAATCTGTACCACTGTCAGTGATCTAATTTGGGCTATTTCATGACATAGTTTGCAGAGTTGACAGAGTTGTGGCACCTTCTGCTTCATGACCTTAGACTACCTTGCTTCTTGATAAATCTTAGAACTCTGTCAATATGAAGTGGGCTACGGCTAAACAGAAAAATGGGCAGCTTGTGGTGCCTCAACATCATAGCATCCTGTTCCATTATGGGTGTTCAAATAAAAACTGCCAGAAAGTCTTTGGTACAGGGTGCCGAAATGTTTTCTTGATTCGTTGTGATACCAGTTCTCCTGTCTCGCTGACATGCTGCGCTACGTTTGTGCTTGTGTGGCAGCTCTGTAATGCATTAGGACTGGGAACTGATCTGAACTGCAACCATCAGAGCAGGTAACTGAAAGAGAGACCAAAAGTCCTGCTAGTAAAACATGTAGTGGAAATCTTGACGTATTCTGGGAAGTAGGAATGTGAAGTGACAGCAG
The DNA here is from genome assembly GCA_011075105.1 of Heteronetta atricapilla. Classification (NCBI taxonomy): domain Eukaryota; kingdom Metazoa; phylum Chordata; class Aves; order Anseriformes; family Anatidae; genus Heteronetta; species Heteronetta atricapilla. Next base: position 2,960,357 of record CM021754.1, on the reverse strand, counting down.
CTTTCTTGTGTTTCCCTGTGTATCCTGGACAGAGATGCTGGGTTTTACCGGCAGTTTCTAGGAGCAACTGTTTTGTTCACTCCTTGTTTAACTTGTGTTTCTTTTTTTTCTTCCTTGTAGCCGTTACATGAACAAAGCTTTTCATATTTGGTCCCAGCAGAAAAAAATCTCTTCCACTTTCATCAATAACGTGATGTCTCATGTGGAAACGGAGCATGCCGTGCCAGCTTGGATGTTGCTTGCTAAGGTGGCAGGTTCTTCACCCAAGCTGGATTATTCCAAGGTCATTGAATCCTGGGACAGTATCAGCAGGTATACATGTGCTTTGAACTCTTCCCTCCATTCTGCAGGAAAGAGGCAGGAGTAAAGATAAGGAGGAATGCAAGGGAGCGCTTTCTGTCCTATGACTGGCAAAGTGCTGCTTAGATCACCATCCTTTATTCAGACAACTGGTCTGTGCAGCTAGGAAGCAGGTGTAATGGCCCACGGATTTGTGCAGTAATGAAGTCTTACATTAAGCTTTTGGAGCTTTCACTTGGTTTGACAAGTCTGCCTTGATAATACATAGCCAAGGTGAAAGGATTTTTCTACCGTGGTTTGGTGGTGTTCTGCAGCATTAATTTTGGTTTGTCCACGCTGCTGTTTTTCAGGCAGCAGAACACGAGCACTGACACTATAGGACATATACTGTGTGTCATCAGTCATGTCGCCAAGCACCTCCCTAGGAGCACCTGCAAGAGGCTGATTGGTGAGTGACTGGGAAGCTGCCGAATGGAAGGCAGAGTTCAGTTTTGTCTTACAGCTTAACAGTTATTTCTTCTCCACGAGCAGTTGATTAGCTTAAAAAACACTTGTTTTATGTGTGTGGTCTCCTTTTCAGATAACATCAATTGCTGGCTGAGAGAGTTTCAATGTCCCCTGGAGGCGATTAGCCCAGCTGTAGAAACTCTGCAGAAGCTCTGCCATGCGTATGCAGATGTACCAGAGAAGACACAGGTGTGGCTTAAAATACACCTTTTAAAATAGCTTGTCTCACACTTGGGAGGGCTGTCTCTTGAAAGCAACTTCTGTCTCCAGTCTGTTGGTTGATCAGCTCACTAAACAAAGATGATCTGTCTGCAGCAACTCAAGTCTGTTCTGCTTAGCTGTCTTACTTGGTACACTGCAGATTTGCTGGAGAGTATCCTCTAGCTAAGGATGGCCTTGTAGAGATCTTTCCTCAGAGCTTCTGGTTTTCTTTTACAGCTGAAATGCTTCGCACTGACCTTCTGTCCAAGTTTACAGCATTCCTAAAGGAGAACTATTGCTCTGCTGCTACGGTAGCAGCTATTTCTTGGGCTTGGTCCAGTTAGAAGCCATAGGCTTATCCTGTAAGCTCTGACTATTCTATACCAGAGCTGCTGTAGATACATACGTTTTCTAGGCCTCTTTCATGAGCCCAAACATGGGGTTAGTAACACATCATTTGTACTCTTTTTCTTGCCAAGTTCCCCATTTGCTTTATGGCATTGCTTTGTTTAGTAGTGGGGTGAGCTACATTTTGCTGGTAAAATAGTGGAGTCAGCCTGAGCACAGTCACAGAGAAGCTAGAACTAGTGCAAGCCTCTCTTGCTAATGATGTATGTGTTGTGATTCTCTTTTAACATCGATGACAGCTATTTTATTATGGGCATCCCAATGAATTTCAGTAAATAGTGTGCGAAACTGCATATGCCATTCTTCAGAGGCCAGGATGGATTGATGGCTTGGTTTGTTGCTTTTTTGGTGGTTTTCCTTTTTTTTGTATTGTTTTGTTTTTTAAATTGACAATCTGAAAACCCTCCCTGTTAGATACAGTCATTACAATATGTCAACTTGCATCTGAGTGCAGGTGTACCTATATATTGTTTACTTCAGCAGCTTTAACAACATAACTGCCATACATATATGTATTTAGTTTCTTATGCTACAAGTTTTAGATGGTAGAAAAAAGACAAATGATGCTTTATCCTCATTCACAATCTGGCAGATGACTAGCTTTTTTGGTTCTCCCTCCCGCTTGGAATTTGCATAATATTTTCATTTGAATGGAACCACAGTTTCGAAACAACATTTTAAAATTCATACAGACAACCTCAAATGCACTGGATATAAGTGGAAAAGTCACCTAAATTCTTTTTGTTTAAACCTATGGGATTTCTATAATGAAGTAACCTTAGGCTGTGGATCACTGCAAGCCAGGTTCTTCAAGCTGTTTTGGCACTTTGATGCGCAGGAAAAAGGCAGTCAGAGTCTGATGGATTTCAACAGGACCTAGATTATAAAAAGTATAGAAGGGTTTTCAAAGTAAGGATTTGTCTGTGGAGATGTAACGTGTCTACGTTTTGTTTAATTAAGTGCCAAATTTTGTTTTGTTATGGAACAGGAGCTGCTCGACCAGGTATATGGAGACTTAGTAACCACCTGTGAAAGTTATATTTCGAATATAGTCCTCAAAGAAGATGGAGCGGAGCAATTGCAAGAAGATTGCTTTGTAAGTTTGGTTCCCCTTTATGGACTGGTCAAATGACAGAGGTATTCTCAAAATGGGTATTCTACAGAGTTCATGCCGGTAACTATTGCATGGGAAAGTACCAATGTACACACGCTGTGTATATGGTCATGGGATCTCGTATTTGTGAGCCTGAGAGCGTACAACGTTTTATACCTTAGAAATTGCTTTAAGGATATATTGTATTTTTAATAAAGTGACAGGTTTTTTTCTTTGCTTTTCCAGTCATACTTTTTAAGATTGACTGTTAGGAAGTAAGCCTGTAAAATGTGTAGAATGCTTTGAGGTTTACTTAAATATTGTTACTGTATAGGGAGGTTTTATAGTATATTAAACACACACCCCATTTCTGTTTCAATGTTTCACCTTCTATTCTCTAGCTGCTGTCTTCTTGAAAGGACTAAGGGAATTTTAAGTTGTCTTTGGAGAAGTAACTGTACTGACTCGCGCTGACTTGCCTTTTGACTCCAGTGTTGCTTTTTTCTTTGTAGGTGAGACACCTCTTCACCTTGGGTGAGGCTGCACAGCTGTGTCCAGCCAAAGTGGAGAAACGCATCTTTCTTTTGATTCAGTCCATTCTGGCTTCTTCTAACCAATGTGAGGCACCCTACTTCCTGCCTTTAATTTTGCTTTTATGAACGACACTGTTACCTGAAAAGCATGTTTTCATTCCTGGCATGTTCTTTTGTAGTGTCAAGTTCTCTAGATGGTGAGGAAATTCCAGCCTCCCAGCCACTGTCCCAATTCAGAGGATCAGCTATGCCTCCAGTGATCAGAGCTCATGCATTCATTACTTTAGGTAAGCACTGTCCTGCAGCAGAGCTGCCCTTGTTCGTCCAATTCCCACCGTTTCTGTCTGTTCCCTGGTTAAAGTTCTGTTCCAAAGCCATGTCTATTATAACAGATAAGCTCAGTGCTCAGTGTTTGTATTGCCTCAGTTCATAGCTTTTAGCAATGCAGATATCCATGGTAACAAGTTGCACAAACCATAAAAATACTACCATGCATGCAACTATTTTTCAAGTCCATTAATGCATTTTTCCTAGATAGGTGTGCAAGTGATAAGTGGTTAGCAACGCAGGCTTTTGCTGGCCTTGTACTCAGAATTGGTTGCTTGCTGAGAGATCCTCTTATCTGTAGTAAGGTGCTCAGCAGGGGATGAAGAAAACCTGGTACTGTTCAGAGCAGAATGACTGTACAGAGTTACTCATTCTCCTTAGTATGAGTGACCGACCATATGGTAGAAGCCTGGTCAAATCTGCATCTGCAGTATAATGAAGAGTGCTAAGTGAAACAGGTTTTGTAGTACTTCTGTGGTCAGGAACAAATCTCTTCTCTTGCAGATGGAAAATATAGTTCTTTTAAACTTCCCAAAGCAGTTGAGAATACTGTTTCTCAGCTCTGTACAAAAAATTAGGAAGAAGTGATGTTAGAATGCAGGCTATTTTATTTTAAGTTGGTTTGGAGATACTCTTAGAGGTGGGTGTCTCCCTGCTATGCCTATGACAGCTGGGGCTGTTCTTTTTAGCTGCTTTGAATAATACCCTGTACACAGGAATAGTTCTCTGTGAAGGAGGGAATTTGGCATTGAGACCCACACTATAGGTCTAAGAAGAGTTTGGAAGAAGTCCTTGAAGTATAATCTCTTTGAGAGGTTGTGCAGATTGCTCATGAAGTTTCATCTTGTGTTTCTTGTTTATTCCCCTGTTTGCTTCCTGATTCCTCTTGGCTCATACTGGTCTCGGAGGCAGTAAGCTGGGCTGTGTTGGTTAGGAAGAAGAATATATTCACAGCACTGACAGTCTCATCCCCGTTTCACAGGTAAATTGTGTTTGCAGCATGAAGATCTGGCAAAGAAATGCATTGCAGCTCTAGCTCGAGAACTGGAGGTGTCGCATGATGTGGCTGTTCGCAATAACGTCATCATCGTTATGTGCGATCTGTGCATCCGCTACACCACCATGGTGGACAGATACATTCCCAGCATTTCCATGTGTCTGAAAGACCCCCACCCCTTCATCCGTAAGCAGACACTGATCCTGCTTACCAACCTTCTGCAGGTAAACTGAGGTCCTAAGCGTGTGTCTGACAGCCTGCTTCAGTTACCTCAGTTGTGCTAAATGCTGGCAACCTGGATGTAAGAGCGGATGTATTGCTTATAAATTGATTCTGGAGCATTGCTGCAATCTATCCTAATCTAAAATCACTTCAAACACGTATTTTGGTACCGCTCTTTTTTGTGAGGTTGGTAAAACTCTCCTCAATGACACTTAGCACAGTTAGGTAACGAGATCATTTTTATTCAACGGTTATCTCCTCTCTCATCTGCTTTATATTTCTTTGAAGTCCCTTGCATTTCACTCCTATAGGAATGAATGTAAAAAACATCACAGCACCTTTTTCTCCTGCTGTCTCTGCTTATTGTTTCAAGGTTGTGAATGTTGAGTGGTTGACAATGTTTGCCCTCCCAGTGTTTAGTTGAAGCCAAACAAGGCAGATTTGGAGTGCATTTGGCTCTGAGAACAGTGTTGAATAGCATCTGTGTCTTTGGCATTGGAGAGCGGATTTTTCTTGATTCTGCTTTTTTATTGGTATCTGTGGTAAACCTAGAGGATTGCTGCTGTGGCATTTATTCTGCTTAAAGCATCATCCAGAACATTATCTTTTTTAGGTTTATTTTGTGTACATATGTGTGAAGTTCTGTAGCTTGCTTATTTGCCTGATGCATGTTCTGTAAGGCTCCATCAGATACTGCCCTGTCTGCAGTGTGGAGATTCACACCCAATTTTTTCCTGGTTCAGGCTGATAACTTATTGTTTGTCCCATCCTTATAGGAAGAGTTTGTGAAATGGAAAGACTGTCTCTTCTTCCGTTTTGTCAGCGTCTTGGTGGATCCAAATCCAGATATTGCCAGGTAAAATACTCATCTGTAAAATATTGTAGGAGTTGAAGATCGGAGATATACACCAAAAAAAAAGTTTTGGTTTTGCACCTTCACCATGTGAAGTAAAATTCCAGTGAGAGAGCAAAGGATTCTCTCATTAACCTCTTCACTTCTACAGTTGTTAACACTTTAGGGTCTGGAATGGTAGCAAAGGAGTGGTGAGCCTTTTTACAAGTCAATTGAAGGTCCTAGTGTAGCAAGCTGTCTTCAAAGCATGCAGCTGTGCTCTGTTTTTGATTCAAATATCCAGGAAAAAGGAATTTTTGAAACAAGCCTTTATGAAATCTTCCTTGAGGTTTTCTAATAGCTCTGTATTGTGTGCTGGTTTTGTTTCAGGAATAGGGTTAGAAATTCCTTTTTCTTATGTGTACCTTGTCTTTTTAAGCTTTGTGCCACGTTTTGTAATACTTTGACATATTAGAGTTATGCACGCTGAACTTAAGCGTACATTTTGCTCAAATTGCAGATTGGTCTTTCCAGGGCCATCACTCTGGCTTACTAGTGCATATTCACATCTTCTTTTCTCTCCAGTGGCTTTTTAATGTGTAAAAGTGGCTTTCCAGTAGATGGTGGCATTGCAACATGTCGTTCCTAGAGCTTTAGCTGCGAAACATGCTGCTATTTCAGCAGGGACCTTATCCTTTGCATCTGCATTCAGCGGCTGCATCCAGACAAAAATACTTTCTTCAAGTCTGAGATTGACTTTCAGCTCTTGGAGGACTTCTGGTGATTAACTTTTTGCGAAGTACCGTGTCCCAGCCACAATGGAACTTAAGTCATATAAATAATGAAAATGCTGTGCCTGGATTCAAGCTGAAATTTATTTCTGTCTCTGCTTTAATGGCAAGAAGCAAAGTAGTATTGTGAATGCTGAAAAAGTGTATTTTTCTGGATGAAAAAGAGCTTAAAGTCAATAAGGTGGTATCCTTGTTCAAACCCTGATGTAGCTGGGCAAGAATTACATGTATTCAGGGGGATTTGGGAGACTCACCTTCTTGTTTTACTGCTTGTGACCCTACACCGTGTTTCAGGGGTGGCTTTTAGAAGCTGTCTGGTAAAATTCTTTCTTTTCCTCCTTTCCAGGTTTGGAGAGTTCTGCTTGGTGCATCTCTTACTGAAGAGGAATCCAGTAATGTTCTCCCAGCACTTAATTGAATGCATCTTCCATTTCAATAGCTATGAGAAACACGAGAAGTACAACAGGTTCCCCCAGAGCGAGAGGTCAGTTGAGCACATTTGTATCGTCGTCCTGCTCAATGATGGATTGTATGGCCATGCAGTCTTTGGTTACAGCACAGCATTCCTGGCGCTTTGTAATTACTTATGCAAAAAGGGGGAAACAGCTCAGGGAGATAGCGAAGGCAGAACACTTAATTTAACGCTGTGACACTTCTGGGAGGACTCCTGCGTGTAATTTGTGGGAACCTGTGGCATTCTAACAGGCTTATGGGTCTCAAAAGTGACATTCAAATGTTTCTTTTTGATTTAAAGCCTTATTATTTTTGTGAGATTGCATAATGTGACTTGACCCATGTAAAACATCTTGCTCTACTACAGGGCGAAGAATCTCTTCTCTCTGAAAGGAAAAGATAACAAAGAAAAAAGGATGCATATCTACAGGTTCCTCCTGGACCATTTTACAGATGAGCAGAGGTTCAACATTACAACAAAGATCAGCCACAGTGTCCTAGGTAGGGGTCTGCCTTTATGAAAATATGACAACAAATCTGGCAAACAACTGGTGTCTGTACAAGCCGTGAGTCCAGCACTGACTTCCTGACTTTCCTGGCACTGCTTTTCCCAGTAAAATATTTTTTACTTCTTCCCTGCCTGTTGCAGCATGCTTTGTGGATAGGGATCTTCCACTGGACATGGAAGCCAATGAGCTGCTCTCAGATACGTTTGCAATCCTTAGCTGCAAAGAAATCAAGCTATCAACTATGAGATCAAAACCTGATGAGGACATTCAGCCTGAAGATGATGAATTGGCAATGGCCAATGCTGTCATGCAAGCAGCACAAAAAAAACTCATTTCACAGGTAAATGGCACTTACTCTGGTGCGGGAAGAGGGCTGTTCACCATCCCGGGAGGACTTTTACTTTTCTGTGATGGAGAGACTTAAGCAAAAATTATCCGTGTAACATAACAATGCCATAACAAGTACATACTGCGCATGCATGGTGTTAATCAGGCCCTGTCTGTAGATCTGCTCTGATGTGAGGACACCTGTATAAGCAACATGTGTTGTGAAAACAAAATATTAAGGCTAGATTTGTGATTTGCAAGGGATGCTAGTACTTGAGGGGTCAGTTGAAATGAACAGAAGTGCATTTCCTCTGAAATCTGTGAAGCTATGGTAGGTTAAATTTGTTCCACAGGCCTCTTATTGAGAGAACATCTGAACATAACATGGGGTTTTGATGCACTGTCTGGCAATTTGCCTTCAGTGTGCAAACTGACTTGGTGGGAGATCTTGAAAGCCTATGTATGTGCATGCAACATAAAAGCAGACTTAATTGTGGTAATTCCTCTTGCTTAGGCCATTCATCTAACACCAGAGCGACTTCTGCTTTATGGCATCTCGTAACTATGTTTATGTCATGCCTTGTTTGAAAAAGGTCCAAAAGAAGAATTTCGTAGAAAACATCATCCCGATAATCACGTCACTGAAGTCTTTGATGGAGCAGAAGAAGATCCCAGCTCTTAGGGACCTTATGAACTACCTGCGGGTAAGAGGAAGTGTTTTCTTGTTATTGTGGCTTGGTTTTTTTTTTTCCCCCCCTCTCTTAATTTAATGTGTTAGATGTGCAATCAGTGATGGAACGAACAGTCTTCTTAGAAGGAAATTTGGAAGGCATATGATGTTGTGACACTGCCACTGTGTTAAATAAGGTAGGAGGTGGAGGGATTTTAGATAAGGATCTCAGTGTGTTACGTGTGAGCCTCCTCGTGGAACGTGGGCAGAAAGCTTGAATGCTGGAAAGCTTTTTCATGTTCTGAAGTACAAATTGGAATTTCAACTCTTAGTCTGTTAAAAACACCTCTGCTGTACCAACTGGTATTTCCTTTTGCACTTAAGCAGCTGTGATCTGAATGGAGACATGAATCAGTAGTCAGGAGAGATTTCTGAAAGAGTTCAAACATTCCTTATTGCTCCAGGAAATGATGCAAGATTACCGAAATGAAATCAAAGACTTCTTTGCTGTGGACAAGCAGCTGGCAGCCGAGCTGGAGTACGATATGAAGAAATACGAAGAGCAGCTGGACAGGGAGAAGGAGTTGGACCAAGAGCATGGCTTGGCACTGCAGGCAGAGGTTGTTGGGACCATTAAGTACATACACGTGCTGTCTCTTCTGAAAAAGTTTGTGTACAAATAGAACCCAGACTCTGTATGTCTGTGGACGTAGTAGTATTTTCATACCCCTGTGTTTTGCTGACAAGAAGCTTTGGCTTCAGTCATCTAGTATGCTTAGAACAACAACAAACAACACACACTGGCTAAAGAGGAGCGACAATTAACATAAAAATCAATTTAAAGGGAAGGACAAGTCTAACTTCCTACTGTCCGTCCTTATATGCTGTGTTGCTCTCTGTTTCCAGAGTGGTAATGATAAGCAGGTCAAACACAAAAGGATTAATTTTGGCTGATTTTAGATTTAAACAGAATGAAAACTTACATCTGTGCTAATCATGCAGATCCTCATTTAAAGTCAATGGTAAAAAATAAGCATATGCTTATTTCATTTGTCCTGAATTATTTTAGATACCTACCTTAAGATGAGATGACTTTTACCCTGGCAACCTGACTTTAAAGAGCACCTATATATAGACCTCTAAACTAGGACATATATATTCCATCAAAATCTACTATTTGTTTCTTGTTAAAACTTTATCCCCTGAATTCTTTCTCCCTAGCACCCCTTTACGTCCATCCCACAAAGGATTCAATCACACAGTGAGTAGGTCTAGATGTCTCATGCCTAGGGTTTTCTGTCTTTGTGTCTATTGTTTCATGTGATCCTTCCTTCTTTTCTGTAGCAACCTCCATCTTTGGAGACAGCTGTTCCTTCTGGTGGCTGGAATAATAACGCCCAGTCCCCTGCTGGGAGACAGCCCTCATCCCCTCGATCATGTCTTACCTCTGTGTCTTCTGAGTTTACTACACCTGGAGCTGATGTGCTGAAACAACCATTACTTGGTCGCAGGTATGGTTTTTCTCTTTATATTTCTGGTTACAGTGTTCTACAGGGCTGTTGCTTTGTTTATCTGCTCCTTGCTTAGTGTTACGAAAGTCACCAATGGTGCAGCATAACCTCGTTAATAAAGGGGTCTGAGATCGTAAAGGACTGCGAGGGACAGAACTTTCCCTTGTTAGAAGCATCTCATCTGGGCTTGCAGAAAGAAATCGCTGTTACTTTAATGCCTTTTTGCCCTGTAGGCCAACATCTTTGAGCACACTCGCCATCCTGAACTCTGCCCGGAAAGCAGTGGAAGACAGAAACAAGCAACGCAGCAAGAGCGTCGGAGGAAGTTTATCAGCTCTGTTGTTTCCATTGAGCACAACTGGCAGCAAGCAAGGTAGGAAGCTTGCTACGAAATGATTCACCATTGGACTAGACTAGATTGTTAGACCCTTGAGTTCTCTGAGCATTTCTGTTCTTAATGTTTTTCCTGTTATTTCTAGCATCTTTTCAAAGTGTCAATCAACAGTCTACTGGAGCAAGTGTTCCTATGGTGGGCCGTGCAATCAGCACACCAGAACGTAAGTAACTCAACAGCAGAACTCTTTCCAAATTGAACTAAGCCCTCATTCTCTTGAGAGAGGGGTGGCTCCCCTAAAGAGCAGAGAAAGTTAGTCAATATTAGTTACTTATTTTTTAAATGGCTGTGGTAAATAAGAGCTATTCAGAAATTGAAGCTCTCAGGTGAGTAGTGTACATGGGAAAGGGCATTGCAGTATGGTTTCCATTTACATGTCACAGGGTGTTACAGTATTGAGTTGGTGCAGGAAAGCATTTATTTTGGGCTGCTGAAACAACAAATCCACTGCCCTTTCTTCTTTCATCAACCACGGGGTGCTGAGAAGGCATGTTGTCAGAGCTCCTTAGCAGCTTGTGAGAGATGTGCAGGATTCTGTTGCATTGAGACACTCGCTCTCCTTAACCCTGGAAGCATAGCTTAGCACTTTCAGACTGAGCTACAGAACCCTGCTGCAGAGGGAAATACTCAGGGTCCAGTCCTTTCCAGCTCTAAGACAAGAGATTCCTGTTGTCCAAACAAAAGATTCCAGGTGAGCTATGACCTGCTTCTGTCACTAGAGCTGGTGGTGAGTTGTGTCCATTGTGAGATAGCACAGAGAGCTGCTCAAGAAGGATTAATAACCTGCACGGTAATTTCTGAATGCGTGTGTGTGTTCTACCCAAAGAGAGTAGAACTGAGCATTTGTTTTTCTGCTCCTCTGTGGATGTTACAGAAAATACACACAGTGAGGAATCTCTCATACACAAATTGTGAGTCTGCTCTGCTTACGTCCACTGCAGCTGAGTTGCTGTCTCACGAAGCCTGATCTTCAAAAGTTACGTTTTATTGGAATGCTTTCTGACAGCCCCAGAGCGTTCTGCAGCATTGCTTTCTGCAAGAGACAGTTAGAGTCTCACGAATGGAGCTGAGCTTCAGCAGTAGATTCCCTTCCTTTGTCAGTTCACTGCTGAACTCCTTTAGGTCATCTCCATTGTAGTGTGGTTTCTCGGTGTGATGAGCTCCCTCCCCACTCAGGAGAGAGCTCCAATTAAGTCAGGAGTCTGGGCAAGCGTCTGACTGGTCAGCTCTCATTAGGCAGTCGTGAATTTTAATGGGGCGGGGGTGATGTTCCAGAAAGAGATGCATCTGAGCGCCCTGTTTGCCTGTGTCTGTGCAATCACCTGACCTGTATGCATGCAGGAGAGCCGACGGCATGTAGCCAGTAAGGCAGTGAGCTGTGTGGCAGCCTGCAAATACCTGACATCCATGAGCAGGCAGGAGCCAACCAGTGGCAGTGATGTGCATCCACTGGAAAATCTGACCCTTCTCTTCCCTGCATGCTCCACTGTTTGGCTAGATTTGTCTGCCCCAGTGTTTCTCCTCGCTGCCTGAGCAGCAAGTAATGATCTTGGTACAAAAAACTAGGGGTGTGTTTTTAGAGAGCAGAAATCTTTTAAGTGCCAAATCTCTGTCTGGAAGCTCGCATGGCTGTTTCTCTTAAGCACCATATGGTGAACAACGAGGAAGAATGTGAATCTGCAGTGGTACTAAGGCTGAATTCCTACTTCGTTTCAAGGCAGCATGTGTCCTCCACTGGGGAGACAAACTGTACAGAGCAGCAGCAGCACTTAAGTTGCTGTGTGTTGAGCCATCTGCATGGTGGTGCTGGGTCTTGCAGGCTGACAGACAGGCAGAAGAAAACATTTTTCCTTGCCTGATGTATCATTCTAAAACTATGGGAGATGCAGTTAACTTGAGAAGTTAAGCACAACTGTCTCTGTCTCTTGACTGCTTCTCTTCTCTCAACTGCTCTGTCATTCTGTCCCTGCTGTCTGCGGGCCTCCTTCTTACTTCTCCTGCTTATTACTTGGAGAATGACTAAGTGTCTGGGCAAGGTTTCTTCACTGAGGTACATAAACACTTGTGAAGATAATACCTTTGATTGCATGAAGAACCTTACTTGGTGGCAGTTCTTTCTTTCCTTCGTACTTTTCACATACATTTTTCATTAACCAAGTTAACTCGTTCAGGCACACGCTGCACAAAATTGGGAGCTTGCAGTGCAGTCTTCAGAGGGCAGCTAAGGCAGATTAACCAAGTCTGGTTTCCACTGCAAGCCTCAATGATTCCCTTCCAGGACAGGGAGGTAGTTCAAGAGCAGACCTTGCTAGTCTGAAGACAGTTCCTTTTAGCAGTTTCCATTTCCTATCCAATAAAGCACTTTCTACTGTAATTCCTTGTGAAGGCTTCTGGGAAACAAGAGCATAAAACAGAGAGTTGAGAAAAGAGAAATCTGAATATTTTGACATCTCTCCTGAGTTAAATGACAGGAAAGAGACAGCTGACAAGTACAGCCTATTCAGGCAAGCTAAATTGTACCTTGTCAAGTGATTCCTCTTGTCTGGCTGCAGATAGTTCCTCATGGAAGGGCTGCTCACATCCTTTGTCAGCCTTCAAGGGCCCTGTGTGCTGCCTTCATCAGGCAAAGTGCCTGGTCTGACTCTGGTTTTAAGGACTGATCAGGAGATGCTATAGTTGTGGAAAATGGCCAGTCTTCAATGGGAGGTGAGGCTCTGACCTAAGGCAGGACAAGGAGGTGCATGACTGGGGTCCCATATTTACATTAATTTCCTCCACGAACAGGGAAGGCTGTAATTCTGGAGTGTGAAGCTGATGTGCACAGATGGCCCATCAGATTTAGCACATAGATTTGAGGTTGGATGAGAGACTGAGATCTGCTGGATTGGAAAAAAGATGCATATGTGCATGCAATTAATTGGGTATACTTATTCTGTAACACTTGAGTCTTATCCTACAGCATGTCTCTGCCTCTGGCTGTGTCACAAGCTGATGGCTAATGCGTTTTTTCTTTCAGAGACCATTAATGACTTGACTTTTGGTGCTGGGGTCAGTTACATCAGTTTGACGCACACACCCGGTTCGGCTTCAGGCAAGTTATCTTTGTGATTCCCACTTGAACGGGGTAAGAAACCCAAATGATCAAAGCCGTGGCATTTTTAAAATATGAAAATGTTTGCATTATTTGCAGAGAAGAAAGAGGCCGAGGACCAGCCAAAAGAGATGATCTGTTTGACATCACCAGAGAAACCGTAAGTTCAACCCAGGTCTGAAAAAGCAACCAGAGTGAGAAAGACTGTTACGAGTGCTTGGAAGTAAATGGTCACTGTGCTTCCTTTCAGACCGTCCCTGCCACGGGAGTGGAAAGTAGAGTCTCCAGCAAGGAGAAAAAGCAGTCAGCGTGTGCCTCTGAGACGGTCCCAGCGGAGAACTCCTCTGAAACCAGACAACTGATCCTTTCAATGAACTTTTGTACAGAATCCTCATCATGTTGTCTGAAATCTGTCCCTCTCCTCTGTAATTATAAATCATTGTGGACAGGTGTCCTGCCTTCCTTGTCTATTTTTTTTATTTTTTTTAACGTGAAACTCTCTAGAGTATGGACACACAGCAAAGCTGGCACTAATACATGTATTATAAGCTGCTGCTGCTCCTTTCGACAAAGCTCGCTGAAGTAGTAGAAAGCTCCAATATAAAGGGAGGCTTGCTATGCATGCACAGGATGTATAATTTGTCCATTTGGAAAAGTAAGAGCGTAATGTTGCTATGAGCTTTGCAATAAATGCGTTTTATCACAGCTTGCAGGGAAGTGAGTGGCTCGGCTTATGCACTTGATCCCTCATTGTCCCTCTTGGTGATATACTAGAATTGCTTTAATTTGAACAAAGGTAGAACAGCTTGTTACTGCCACACCCCTAAATCTGGTAATTGCACGCTACATCACCTCTTATTTGTTGTGCAAACTCCTGTGTGTATGAACAGCCTTCATGTTCTTTTATATGGAATATTTCCATTCTTGAACTGTACTATTTCCAATTATTAAAATTTTATGAAAATAAATGGTTACAGAATTAATTCCACCCACAGCTTCTCCCCTCTTCTTGATCTGACAAAGAAGTTATTTTTTTTCTATATAATTCTACAGCATCAAAGTCTCTTCCACTACGTCACGGGTATCTTAGGCACTGTTCAATTAACGTTGGACCCAGCAGCTTTTAAATATAGACACTTATTTGACTGAAAGCAGGATAGGAGTAACCTAGTAAAATCAAGGTTGGTAAGTCATATATATAGCTTTGTGCTGTGCCTAAAGAACTTATTATAAATGTGCTATGTCTGACCATTCCTGTGTCTGATACCATGTGAACCTAACTGAAGTTTTCCAGTTGTTAACTTTTATTACAGAGCGCTTGCCTTGGGTTTCATTGTAACTTGAAAATGGAATCTGTTTTATTCATGCTGATCTGTCTTACGCAGGCACAGACCCCACAACTGGACAAGGCTTTTCTGCACAAGTGGAAATGGGGTGAGCATATTCTTGCCACAGCCCTTCCAGAGACACTTACCTTCTGCACTGGAATCTCAGTATTTGTCCTCGCTTTCCCTATTCTGTTTTGAAGATCAGAGAAACCTTCAAGTTCAGTTAAACTTTATTCTCAAAATCAAAGTCAAAACCTAGGAACAGGAGACATATGGAATGGCTTTGGCTTAAACAATGGTCGGTTATTGGCCTCATCTATTTATTTTTTCCTTCTCTCCTGCCCTAAAATATTACTTGACAACTTCTCAAGGTAAATTGGAGTTTAGGTAGGCTTATTTTGCACTTTTTGCTCTCTAGCTTTTGTTCTGTTCTCAAGTAACATTGAGATAAGCCCCTAAGCTTTAATCTGTCTTCTGTAGAGAAGAACCAAGGAGAGATGAATGGCCAAGAATAAACAGTAATGTGCTGTTGCTGTTACCAGGACTTGCTATTGGACTTCCTATAGCCTACAGCCCAATAAAAGGACAGGAAACACTTTCCCTTCATTCAATGAATTGAAAAGAGATGCCTGCAATATTATGACTGTTTAAGAAAAAAAAAAATCAAAAAACCCCACAAGCCACAAGAATGCTTTATAGCTTGGTATTTATGTAAAACATTCTTGGCAAAGTTAAACGTAATACATTAGTACAAACCTGAATATTATTCACAATGATACAATGAGTTCCATCAATCAGATCTCATGAGCTGTACTGGGGGATCATCTCCCCTTCTCTCGTTAGAGATGCCACTGTCACATTTTAGAACTGAAAAATAAGTCTTGATTCTTAGCTTGCAGGCTTTTCACATGAAGGCTGCCTTTGGCTCATGGTGAGGCTGTAGATTGTGCTCCCATAGGGCCCAGAGATAACCTGATTCAAACCTTTTCTTTCTCTCCCTTACTATAGGTATCTTAAAAGCAGCACAGAAAAGGAGTGGTGGGTATACAGAAGGTGCAAAGGAATGTTACACTCACTATTGTCATAATGATTAGAGGCAGCATGCAGCCTGTCAACAGTACTGTGTGGCTTGGTTGACGAGCGTGTCTTAAGAAGGTAACCAAAATGTAGTAGCAAAGTAGCAGTGGTAATGTCCCAGTTAATTAAAGAACATATGGGTATTGCTGCCCATCCTTATTTGTACTTTCGCTAGCCAAAGGAAAGTAATAACGCTTTGTTTAGGCAAAACAAATGCAGCAATGGCATGTCCAGCGAGGCCCCTAGGAAACAAAGCAGATTAATGCAGAACACTAAAAAATAACACTGACAGTCCAAATCGTCAAGTATTCAAAATACTGTATACATGAAAAGTTAAGACAACTCAATTCATATTGGAAATACAAGAACACTAAATTATGCTACATTAAAAAAAAATCTTAAACCACAGCACAGTTCTAGTGTTGCATCCACATCTTGCAGTTTTACGTTACCCAATGCTTTTCAACATTATCAACATATATGTTTCTTGGAAACACGTGTTTCCATGTATTCTCTTTAAAGCCAAGAGAACTAGATTTGTTGTCTTTTTTTTTTTTTAAAACCCTCTAGAGACAAGTTGCAACTGACATTACAAAAGTGCTTTTGTATTGACCTTTTGCTTTCCTAACTCCAGAAACAGTTGCCTTGGCTATGCAATCTAAACCTGTAGAGTTGCCGTAGCTGTCACACCGTGTTAGTGCTTTAGGGATCTTGCAGAAGGGTAGCACACATTAAAGTCACTCTGTCACCTTATTGGAACTGGATCCAAAAAGCCATCCCTGGCTATTTCTTGCAACAACAAAAACAAAGTGTTGGTCACTGGCAAGAAAAGTAAGTTTAATATATAAAAAAGTTGATAGGTCCTGCCATAAATTTACAAAAACTATCCCTGAGTGACTCTGTCCTGTGTCTTGTAAGACCTCATGTGACAAGGAAATTGCAGAGGCTAGTTTAAGAGGAAAGAGATGCTGTTCCACCTGCAGTTTTGTATTACGCGCTGCCATAATACTGATATGCTCTGACAGTGCCATACTATAGCAACATTTGAGCTCCTCTCTGTAGCTTAAAAAGTAAAAAAATAGCTACGTTACTTAAACACTGCTGGCATCATGTATTTACACTTGAAATAGAAACGTTACCTTTTCTGAAGTAATCAAAATATATCTTTGCAAAAAATTTAGAATGTGGGATTTTACAAAATAAATGCAGAAGGTAAAAAAAGCTCGAAGAGATCTCAGTACCTTTTCTGGGAATCTTGGCCCATGAAAGTATTTGGCTTTAATTTTCCTGAAAGGGATGTCTCAGCACTAGGTTCTCTGCCTCCACTCTAAGCCTCTTTAGAACACCAAAAGACGCAAGAGGCAAGCCTGCTTTGTGCAGATTAGAATTAGGGGTTACCTGCGTGCAATGAGCTTTCTATGAAGCAGTGAACAGAAGCAGTCCTTCTGGCCTGATGCTGCCTGTTTATTGTTAAATGGAGTAAGGAGAATTCGGTAAGTTGACAATAGGACTGGGAACATTAGTTGCGTTTACTGTATCGCAGTCTGTTCCTGTTGACTAGTCAGATACCTATTCTGCACCTGAGCAGTTGGGAGTCAAAAGCACAAGACAATCACAAATGTGTAAAAGTCACCAGCCAGGCCTGGGCAACAAACTACCAAGAGCAAGACTTCCCCTTGCAATGGTAAATCTTATTCTTTGAAGTCCTTCTATTGCCATGTCAGCACCTTTTTTTTCCTACTAGCAATGTCTACTACACGTTTACATAACACTACTCCCCTGGGTGGTTCGCATGTTGTGGCTGTGTCCCTGCAGCACAAAGAGAAGGCAATTCCACAAACTTCCACAGCACAGTTTCTTGGGAAGTATTAAAACTCTTCCTTACTCCAAGGACAGGTTTAGGTGATCTCGTTGATATCTCCAGAGGCAGGGGAGACATGAGTTGGGCAGTGATGAGTTACTTTAAACTTTGGCAAAGAAAAAAAGATATACAGATAGCTAGCTATCAAGTTCTTGTGTGTTCCAAACTCTTCCAAGCACACTTAATTCATCTTTTGCTCTCACTTCGAGTTCCTGGAGGAGGTATTTTCACACTTGCTTTTGCTGGTTTGCAGTATTCTTTTGGCATCTTATATGACAAATGAAGATTTGTGTCTGAAGTCACCCTGCAATGAAACAGTTCTGGTTGTGGGATGGAGCTAGGGGCTTTCTAGGCACCCCTTTGCTCCTGCTGCCCCCAGCTGTGACATGCATCCGAAACGCAGATCCCCCCGTATAACTTGGAGCATTCTGCCCAGCTGGTAAGGAGAGGGGGGAAGCAGTCATAGCAGGCTGGTGGTCCCTCTCCTGCTCTCCTCCTCCAATACCAAGGCATGGCAGGGCACTTTCTCATTCCCTCTTCAGTATCTCTGCTAAGAGGGAGAGGCTTTTTCTCATCTTAAGCTTAGCGATCTATTCAAATCCCAAAATGCAAATTATCTTGCAAAAGCATCGTGGCCTGCCTACTTAATCCAATGAAACTCATCCTAAGGGGGTCAAGCCATAAGATAACAGAGCAGAGCTGCATTTGATTGCTCTTGGCATCAGTCACTTAAGGCAACTTAAACTGTTCAACATTTCTAAGGAAATGACTCAGCCTTTACCCTTCTGTTTTCTCTCTGTTCTACATTCTTGCTTCTCAGTGGTGATCGCTCTAAGAAAGTCTACAGGCCCTAAAAAAGCTTGTAATCCTCTGCCCACCCTCTTCCTCTCCTAAACAGAGATGTTAAATGCAAATCATTGGTTACCTCATCATCTGTCCGGATATAGTTAACACCATCAGGTTTTGCTGGAGTCTTGTAGCTGAAATAAAGGAAAAAAAAACCCTTATTTCTGGGACAAGGAGCCTGCAGAAGTTTGAAGAGGAGGGACTGAGAAAGAAGAAAATGAGGAAAAGTAGTCCAATGAAAAGGAAACACAGAAACCTAGCTCATTGCTGAAATGCCAGGTCTGTACACATTCCATCATTTATCATCACTGGGATTTTCTCAAAACTCCCCGTCAGCACCAGGTAAAAAGATTGCTGTATGTTTCCACAGTACCAAGCTGTATCTGCAACAACTGCAAAGATTAACTGATACTTTTCTGGTGTCCCCTACTTGAGTCCCTGTGCACTACCTTCCTGTGTGCATCCTGTATTGTTTCCTGTGGCAAAGTCAATTTTAAGCCTTCACTGCCAGATGCCTTCAGCATTTTGCTTAGTTATAAGGCAGCTCCACTTGTTTGCAGTCCCCTAGGAATCCAGAAATTACATAGGACTGTGAGGCCCAGTGTAAGCCAAGCCTCAGCTGCAGTTAAATGGAGTATTTGGAGCTTTTTCTGGGGATTTTTTTTTTCTTCTACAGGATTTCTACTGAAAAGCAGCATTTAACATGGAATAAATCTATCTGATGAGAATCTTGGTTTTCCATATATTATTTCTTCTACAAGTTCTGTAAGGATACCAAGGCTTGCTTCTGATCCACGAAGAAATTGTCACCTTAAATGCTAATGCTGTTGTTTTTAACGTTCTAATGTGCATTCTAAAGTGCTTGTTTTTAATCCCAAATTTAGGTTCCAAGTCACAACTAGTGAGATTTCCTGCAGGCAGCCTACTCTTCTGCATATATTTGCTATGCATGTCCTGATGCTTTCAACTAATTGTGCAGCGAGCTCTGCTCGTTAAGCTGTAGACCTCTGTATGCCGACAGCACATAACCTATTGGACAAACACCTGTAGGCATTTAATTGTGCTGCTCCCCCCTTCCAAAGCAAGGTATGAAGACATCAGAGCACAGCTCTAACTCCTCTTTCTCGTCTTGGGAGCAAGCATAAAAGGAGCTATACCAAAAATTCTCCCTTCGGTAAATAAACCTTCAGCATGGTGCAGTGTTTATGGTGGGGAATTGGATACTTCTAGAGCTGGGCTGGCCTGTACTCTTTGGTGGGGAACTAGGAAGAAATACGTCCAGGTCAGGCACTGAAATATATTTTAGTCACCAGTTCCTAGCCCCCTTCAGACCAATTCATGCTAGCTGTGGGTGCAGGGACTTGCTTAAGAATCCCAACTTACCTTTCCCCAGTCTCTTTACTGTTTGCAAAGTAGCCCCTTCTGTAGGCACAGCAGATACCAAGAGTGATGAGCACCAAAACTGCTAGGACCACCAGGACTCCACCAATTATCCCGCCAATATTGAGGTCATCTAAAAAGAGAGAAACCATAATCCAGTTTATTGTTTGTTTGTTTGTTTTAAGGTGGTAGCGATGTTCTAGCTTTACATACACTAAAATAACATCTCTTGAATATCCTAAGCAAACTGCAATAGTTCTTAAGGATCTAGTGAGTCCCTAATGTATCTCCAATCAGGAAGGACTCAGAGTCCATCCACAGCACAGACAGCTTCTCTTCTGGCCAAGTTAAAAATAACAACAAATCTTTCTTTTCTTGTCTTGTGTGTACCAGGTCCAGTCACGTGCCATTCACGGTTTGCTTGTCTGAACCTAAAATTGTTCATGAATCTGAACAATGTTTTAATGTTCCCCTGAATTTGTAGATTTTGCTTTCTTCCCCTCACCTCTGGATGCATCTTGTTTGTTTAAAAGGGCTATTTCAGCAAGAGGGACTGACTGGACCATTGTTAGGAACTGAAATTCCTAACGCAAGTAATGCCAACTTTGCTCTTCTACAGATTTAGAAAAGTAACTAAAAATCCCCTCTATACAATTATTTAGTATCCTTAAGGATTGTCTGTGTTCTTCCTTTGATAGTTTGGATATCCTTGTACCCGTTATCAATATATTAAAGTACTTTTGGAACCTCTCTGTGTTGTACAGAGTGGGTTATCAGCAGTACGGCCTCCGTAAAGCACAGCAAGGGTGCTTGTTAACTCAGTATAAGCAGCTTTTAGAGATGCTGCCTTCTGAGACTTTGCAGTATTACTCTCCAGTTTCCTCATTTAATTCTGCTCAGCTTTGAAAACGCTGTGCAGAAACCTCGTCCTGATTCCTTCCTGGAAAATGTAGCTGTGTTAGGGGCTACGAGAAAGGTGAAATGACTTAATGCTCTAGGATGTCCCTCTTCTTTCCCCATGGTGATGATGGTTTATGTATGGTGATAAAAAATTCCCAGAAGTATGCAGGGCCACTCACAGACTTCCATCTCCTGCTCCTCACATTTGGCAAAACCCGCGTCGTTTGTTGCTATGCAGGAGTAACGGCCTGTGTCGCCTTTGTGCACAGCGTGGAAAACCTGGTGAGGAGGAAAGGGGAAAGGCACTGTGAGGGTTATTTTAACATGTTGGAAAGCAGGACCAGCATTGCTTCAGGGATTCACAAGCAAAAGATAACTGTAGGGAATTCTGAGACCTGACAGGAGCACGAAGGAGCAGTTCTGACTGCACAATTCTCCATTTGCCAGGCTTCGTGGTAGGCCATGAGACATTTTCCTCCCTCTTGTAAAAAGGCAAGTGGTATCAGCAGTGATCAAAACCAAACAGCTAGGGTAATATCTTCTATCACATGAATCTTCCTTTTCCCAAATCACCCACTTCCTAGAACGGTTGACCTTCTCCAAATTATACCCTCCTTAAAAGCCACACAATGGTTTTTCTTTCAAAAACAACCCTAAAAAGAACCTGTCCGGCAACACAAGTCTCGATCATATCCATCAGGGCATTACCAGAGTGCCTGTGGTGGGGTTCAAGCTGTAGGACGAATTCTGGAATTTGGCGTTTGTTTTCGTGTCCGGTGATAAAGGTTCGCTGTTGCGATACCAGCTGTAAGTAGACTTTGGGTAACCTTCGTTCTCGTGGCAGTGAAGGGAGGCTGTCTTACCAACGGGGACAGCTTTAGGCACTACGCATCTGGGAGTCACAGGCTTCACTGTGGGAAAGACAAACCATGTGAATGCTACTGCTGAATAAAACAATCATTTGTGACGTACTTTCTAAGATGGCTGTGCTACAGAGGCATCAAAACTTTCAGCTATTTCCAGACAGTTTTAAGCAAAAAGTTCCAGAGTCTTGAACGCCACTGTTTCATCTCTGGAAAGACCCAAAGCTTCTGTAAGCTAGCAGCACTTGCAAAGGTACCTGGATGTGAAGCAATACCTTGGACTGTGAGCTGGATATTTATTTCATCTATGGTTTTAGTATCAGAAGGTGCTGCCACTTCACAGCGGTACGTGGCCGTGTCCATCCGGGTGGTGTTTTTGATCACCAGCGATGTCCGGCTCAGAATTTCTGCACGAGTTGCAAAGTCTCCTGATACAGAGGAAAGAGAGAGAAAAAAAAATCAAGACAGTCACACAAAGTAACTTTAGGCATCTGAGTGAAGTGGTTGATCTCGAACTCTTTTTGGAGTCCAGAGAACCACTTGAAAGGAACTCGATGCTCTAAAGTTAAGAGCCTTCCTCTCTGCAGTGACCATAAAGGAAAACATGCAAGGACCAGGACCACCAGGTGCTGGAGAAGGGAAGCTGCAGCATTTGCTTTCTTAATCATTTCCTACCTAGGATCTCACTCCAGCTCTCTGGCTCAGTACTGAGAACTGTCAATAATGACCTGCCAGAGGGCAAATAACATCCTGTTCTCTCTCTCCACCTTGTACTTCTACTGCTGAACTCTAGTTCCAGAAGAAAGCAGCAAGGCAGCCTTTTCCTGAGCTGTTTGTTCTCAGTTGTACCGGGGCTGGTTTGGAAGTCTAAGAGAACAATGCGTCGTCATACCCTGCATTTTATTGTCAAAAAATACGTAAGAGGTTTCGCCATCTCGGATTTTCTTCCACTCGATTCTGGGATCTGGCGTTACGGTGGATTTAATGATGCAGGACAGCTCAACACCTAGAAAGAGAAATAAAGGAAATAATACAGATTAATAGGAAGCAGCTGTATTTTTGTTCTGCTTTAAGCAGCCTCACACTCTGTTTTATTAGGAGATGCTGCCCACAAAGCAAAAGCCTTCTCTTTCATGTGCCTCACAAACAGGAACACCGCTGGGTTCCAGGAGCTATTGGGGAAGATGGATTTTGGCCAGCAAAAATAATAGCCGTACAGATATCAGCTATGGAGAGAAATGAACACACTGTTCTCTTCAGGCTCTGATGTATGGCAAACAAGACCTTATGACAGGGTGAGTCCACGGCGCTGTCTTGCTGTTAATCAGAGCATACAGCGTGAGTCAGGACTGCAGCATCTCCTTGGGTGGTGTCTGGTGATGTACCGACAACATGCTGTCCTCCCGAGTGACCTAGGGACCATGGTGCCTGCGGATAAATCCTGCATATCCAGTCCCTTTTGAGGGAGGCATCGTCATCTCCATCTCTACACAAGAAGGCACCACAGCAGGGTTGGTGGTGGCTCACCCAGGATCACGTTGCAGGCTGTATTAGGGCCAGGGTAAAATATACATTTCCCGAAGCCCTTTTCAGTGTATTAATTGCAAAGCGACTGCCTTTCCTCCATTTGGGATCCAGTTCAAAAAAGCACTTAGGCAGATACTTTGCAATGCCAATGGCTTTCAGGGGACTTCAACAAACCCTTCCAATCAAGCGTTTTGAAAACAGAGAGAGATACAGACATGTTCTTAAGCTCTTTGCTGAATCTCAAGCTCTCAGCAGTTCTGCCTTGCCCAAGAAACCCAGATAACCATGAGCACCAAGCAGAGTTTTTCTCAATTGTTTGGACTGATGCAAAGCTCCAGGCAGAGGGCAGTGCAGCAGTCATGTCAGGCAGCCAGCAGGCCCCCGCGGCACTCACTCTGGAATTCCTGCACCACGGGCTTGGTGTTGCTGGATGTCAGTTCCACGGCCAAGAGTCTGCAGCCTGGAAAAACAAACAGAAGGTAATAAGAAATAGCACAGCCCATAAGTCACCCAGCTAGAAACACGCTGCCTGCTGAGACAACTTCTCAGACAGCTAGGAGGACTAACTTCTCTACATAAAAGCTATTCCTGGCTACCAATGCCAGTCCTGAAGGCCTACGTTTATTTAGGAGTCGTGGAGTAAATACAGGAAACTATGATTGTTAGAAGCAGCGCTTAAAGAGGAAGGTAACCAAAATGGCACAGAACCAGTGCCACAGCGTAAGACATCTCTTTGAGCCTGAACTCCTCTCCTCTATGCTTATGCTGATGGTAGTTATTCTCATTCTGGTAATGCAAGAGTGAACATGTCGTTCTGCAAATTAATTTGGTAACGAGGAAGAGACAGAAGTAGGGCAGTCTTAACGGTTTTTGGTCAGTTCCTTCAAGATGAAATGTGCCAGGTCTCTAGCACATGCTGACTGTGTGCTCAAGTATTTTAAGGCTCAACGTGGTAATGTAAATTCAAGGTAGTAAATCATGCAAGGAGAGCAATTCAGAAGAAAACAGAGTGTGGTGCTTTGGGTAGAGTCACAGCCAGACTCACGTTGGGAAAAAACGCTCAGTCACGCAATGTTGCATCCTTTTACCACAAGCTATTTCCCTTTACTGTCCTTGCTCTGAACTCCAACATGTTTCCAATTTATACAGTCATTTTTCCCCTTTTGCGTATTATTTTCTGTTGAAAAATCTGCCTTCCATGTCTTCTGCTGTGCATTTCACCAGAGCAGGTACCAACAATGTTCCAGTACTGCGGGATACCCACACCCACCAACAGACCTCCTGAGGCAGAGGGACACAAGTGGGCAGTTTCTGGCATGGCACAGGAGGAAGAAAGCGAACCACAGAGCAGAGACGAGCCATGCCTTCATCCCAGAGGATATTTTGGAACTGGGTGTCCTGATTCTTGCAAAGCCCATCACCTCTCAGACTCTGCAAAACATTGGCTGCTCCAAAGCCCTATCTTACGGGCGGGAGGATACACACTATAATCAGGACTGGATAATCAGCTCTAGCAGGATGTCATGACCCCACATGCAGCTTTGCTATTACAAACCCAATCAGAAGATTGCTGAAATCTAGGAGAGGATCCGCACCGACTTCACTGGGCATTCGATCAACCAGCAAAGTAAAGATGACGGAAGCCAGTGCCTCAATGACATGAAAACAGATGTATCTAAAGGTTAGGACTGTCTCTCAGAGTAAAAAAGTCATAACAAACCTGAATCGAAAGCAGAAAAGGCAGCTGAAAGAATATGCAGAGGAAAAGAAAAGATCTTCAGCATCATGACAGACAGCTGGAATTCCTGTGTGCTGGCCTCCAGGGTGGAAAGCTTTTCGACAGAGAGAATATCTGACAATGCGGGGGCAAAACTCCTCTGGTGGAATGGATCAGACAAAACAGAGCAAGGCAGCACTCCGAGAAATGCCCAAGAGCTGCAGAGTCGCTCCGACTGAATGCTCAAGGGCCTTGAACACCTGAAATCCTTTCAGCGTTTCTGAAATGTTCCCTGTCAATTCCTATCATCCACTGCTTGTTAGCGGCTGATGCTTTTCTCAGTGCCTTGGTTCTCAGCTCTTACACCCCGAATACCACTGGGGAGAGCTAGAGCTTGGCAAGGTTTAGAAGCTGCCTTTGTGTCCAAAATAAAGGTTATTCATATAAAAACCACTGGGTGATGCAAAGTAATAGCTGGCCCAGCAGCGCTGCTCTTAGCAGAACCTCTCCACCCTTCCCCCTTCTGCATTTGGAGACATTCACGCCGCCTTTGGGAGAAATCCAATATCGAACAAGATGACAGTGCTCATGACTATAACGTGGCTGCCTGGGAAAAGTCTTATGCATCGGAGCTGAAATGAGTAACAGGGCAGTGCAGTGAGCATTTTGCTTGCAGTCTGCTGCTGCTTTACCTAGGTGAGTCAGGACGCCACTTCCAGAGCTGACTCGTCACAGCTCGGAGCAGATGCTCCACTTTGGGTTCGTTTCTATCAGAAGTGGTCTAAGCAACCACAAGTAATTTGCTGAGGTCTGCTAAGTGAAGCAGAGCCCGCTTCTGTCAGGCCTTCTCCTTCCAGACTTGGGAAGGTCCTTTTGAAATCTTTGGACAGGTTTTCAGCTCTTGGGCCCTTCATACAAACAAGTCTTTTGATTCCTTCTGCAGTGAGATTTCTGCTTGAGGAACCAACAGGTCTTGCCTTGAGGGCCCAGCCCTGAGCACTCAGCCTAATTGCAGAGCTCCTGCTTTGCTGCCTGCTTGGGGCAGGTGGCCCTGGTAATGCATTTGGCCCAGTTTTCAGAAGGAGGCAAGTTGTAGGTGGTGCCATCTTCAGGGAGAGCACTCTGCTTCATCAGGAAACTGCATTACAGGAGCAGTTCTGCAAATGATAGCTTTCTCCTGGGACCTGGTGTAGCACGTGGCCATGGAGAGCTGTGATGCACCTGAAGACCTGTAGAAGATGGCTTGCACACCATCCATCTGGTCTGTACTATCTTATAAATCTTCCTTTTGGCAAGGAAGGATGGGGAGGGAGAGGGACTTGGCATAGACTCCTTGTTCCTTAAAGGCACCTTGATGCTCCAATTTGTCTTTCGGTTGCATGTTCTTATTTACAAGTTCTTTTACAAAGAACTTTTCCCCCAGAAAGTGTCCCATCAAGTAGATAGCATGGTAACTGTCTGACTGAGGAACTTCTGATCTTTGAAGGTCCCTTCCAACTGAACTGTTCTGTTCTACAGCTACAGCACAGGCTGAAGGTGAGAGACACGTTACCACGATGATGTGTTATCCTCAAGGAGTTATGACTCTGCAAGAATTTGTTCCAAGGCAGTAGGGCTCCATCATGCTCTGGCCCTATATCATTTCTCAGAAATTATTCACAGCATGATCTTTCCCACCCATTAAACACAAGAGATTTAGGTCAATCCCTCAGGCACAAAGCAGGACGATGAATTTTAGACAGAAGCTGAGTCCTTGGAGACCGTGCAAGAGGTTCTCACATTATTACAAGTATTGACTGTGGGCAGAGATCAATGTGGCTGCTTAAATCACTGCTAAGCCAGATTTATTCTTCTGCGTGTGCCACAAGAAAGCTGCAAGTAGCATGCTCTGAATAACGACAAGGCTACAGCTGGGCAGGGAGCAAAACAAACATCCCAAGTGACCACATAGATTGTAAAGAACTTGCAAAGCACCTTTGCAGCTCTTCTTCGCGTTACTTTGTGCTATCCCCCTTTCAAAATCTCTCCAGGGCTGGAGGAATCTGCACAAAGCTGGTGCTTCCCAGCTGTTAGCACTGCCCTGGTGGCGCAGGGTGGGCATCTGTGCTATGTCACATTTCCCTGCTGTTGGCAAGTGTTCCCTTTGGTCACCGCACTTGTGCATTGCTCGGTTTTGCGTGCTAAATCGTCCTTATTAGTGGCGACCGCCACCTTCAGAAAGTTCCTTCCAAAGCTGTTCCTTTAGGCCTTTTTCAGCCCCGTGCAAATAATCAGCGAAGGTTTTGTGTTATGTAAATTTCTCTTCCAAGGCCTCGGCACCCAGGATGTGTAGAAGAGCTGTGCACAGACACGCATTCCTTTCCAGAGCAGCATGCATGCCACAACAGACGCACCTACCAGATCTGTATGTACTAAATCTCTGAATACCTACCAGATCTGTATGTACTACAGACTCAGCCAGACATATGGTTGAATCCCAAATGCCATCAGTTCTCCGAAATAGAATCCAGGACAAGGCACTGAAGCCTATAGCATATTCTTATGGCACTTCTTTTAGCTAAAGAGATCCAGCCCATACTTGTTACTGTGACTCATGGTATCTGAATCACTTTAAAATGTTGCACTGAACCTACAGAAGAAATAAACTAGCAGCTTTATAGACATCTAGACTGCGTTAAGTCTCCTATCTCTGTACGGGGTTTGATGTAAAGCCTGACCTTTGGTCTCCTTCCATCCAAATCTCTTAAATCTCTGTAAAAATTCTAGGCAGAAGTTGGAAGAGGAGGTAAACTATTTTTTTAAGTGTTGTAAGCAATGTAAAAAGGATGACCAGGAAAAAACTGAAGCAAGTTGCTGCCAACAGTCTATGTTGCAGTATAGCCCAACCCTTCCTTGCCAATCTTGCAGCTATCCGATACAGTAATTTTAGTTAATGCACTGTCAGGCACAAGCAGTACAAAAAACCACGCAGCTGTATTTAAGCACCTACCCACTAAAGTAACAAAAATACGCCTTTCTTGAGGCGTCCGTCATCAATAAGCTGTTGCTCGATTTGCAATTCAAAGCGCATCGAAGCCACGCAGCAAAGCTGCTGTAAACCACACGCCTCGTTAAGCATCTTCGCTTCCCGGGTGGTTCCTGCGTGCAGTAGGAGTGCTGCGGAGCGCGATCGGCGGCGAGGTGTTGGAAGCGCGTTAGCCAAGTGCTCCGCGTGTCATTTCTTTCTTTTTTTTTGACTGCCAGGTTGGAGGTGCCCCCTGCAGCACCCAGCCTCAGCGCCGTGAGCCGGCGTGAAGGAAACAGCCAGGGCTGGCAGAGCAGGAGCGATGGGAGCAGCAGGCATGAGACGAGCCTCGTTGTTAGGGGCAGCCCAGCCGACCCCGGCTGTGCCCCTGCTGTACAAGCGTGGTGGGCGTGCAGTAGGAAGGAAGAGAAGTGTTAAATTTGTGAGAAACCTCCGGAGGGACAGCAAAGGAAGCCGCACAGTACTGTCTGCCGGACTGGATAAGACAAGGAAAAGGGAGGCCAGCTTTCTGCATGCAGCTCGCTTTGAGAAAATCACCATAATCTCTTTTCTCTCAGGCTTTTCCTCCTCTCTGTCGCCAGCGTATCCCACTCCTTCTCCACAATGCAACTTGTGCCGGTGTAGACAAGGTGGCACAGGATAGGCAACACGCTCTGGAGTAGGAATAAGATACCAAAACTTGCCTACTGTGCTCTGGCCCTTCTAAGTTTTGAGTTGTTTTATTTTTTGTTTATTTTTTGTCTGCCTGTCCCTTGGCTGGGGTTTTGTAATAGCTTAAGGGACTTAAATGTACTTGAGATATATATAAAGACTGGATTTATAGCGGGCACATAAGCGTGCAGTCAGGGAACGAATGGCATACCTCGTTCTCACTGAGTTCCAGTGCAAATTAGGCTGGTTATTGATCCTCATCTACACTTTTAGGTGTCTCACCATAACTTTCTACGTGACGGTTCATTTAGGCCTATTTGAAAAACCCAGCCTATATCTGTAATTGCAAAAGGTCTTTGCTTTATAGCACTCAGTCTTAACTTTCCACCTTGCCTCCGGTCCAGGAGGAAGGAGCTGGTTGTACGCTTGCTCTCGCATCCAAGATCCCCGTTAAAAGCCGCTACAAGCTGACACAAACAAGGCTTGCGGACTGCGCTGCTCAAGTGACCAGACGGAGCTGCATGCCTTTCTTTTATTCCAGTTTTCCATGGCGCCTCCCTGAGACCAGCAAGCCAAGCCTGACTCACGGGTGGGCTGCCCCCGCGAGCGAACAATGTAGATGTGCAGCGAGAGATTAGCGAACAAAAGCTTAGGAGTGTCTCCGTTCAAATTAAGTAACAGATGGACCTGGGCTGTGTGGGGGCCGATAACGGTTATAAAAAGGCCATCACCAGACTGCGGCCAGCCCACCCTGGAAAAAACCCCCTCGGTTGTAAATCCTGTGTGCTGTTATAACTGCCTGCGCTAGTAAGGCTTTATTTTTACCAGCTATCATAAAACAGCATGGCTTATTTTAGATGCATGGCTTGTAGTGCTCACTTAAAGGGTTGCCAAATCTCTCATAGACACCTACAAACAGAGATGTGCCTGCCTGGGCAGGGAACGGGGAGCATAATTAACCTACAGAAGGCAAATGCAGTATTACAGAGCGGTGTTCGGTGCTCCAAGTGGTGCGTTTCTCCTCTCCTAAGTAGCTAGGTGATGGCACTCATTTCTTCTTAAATGCCCGTAATAAGGGAGTCTCTGGTAGTCTCAGCAGGACCAGGACCCTGCACTACAAAGCTGTGTGGGAGATGATTGAATATTTGCATTCATCTGAAGATGTGAGCATTTCAGGATTTGCTCATAATTTGCTCTTCCTGCTCACCACTAGAGAAGGCAAGGGAATGTCTGTCTGTAAACGGAGTCGTGGAATAAAATCTTAACCTGTTTAAAGCTCTTAATTTAAACCAGCACCTTAAAGACCTGCCTGTATTTGCTGCACAAGGCCCATTAGCATCCAAACCATGCACACAGTTCTTTTTTCTTCTTCTTTTTTCTTTTTCTTTTTCTTTTTTTTTAATTTTTGCTTCTCCCCCTTGGACAGGAGGATTTGCTGCTCTACCTCCTCATCAGACAGCAAAGCCATGGGTATACATCCAGCCTACACACCCCCACTTAGCCGTGAAACAAGTTGCTAGCAAGCAGATACAGAGGCCTGTTAAGACAAAAGCCTCTCTGCAAAGCAGCTTCTTTCAGCAGACAAACATTCCTCCTCTCTTCCATGCAGGGAAGGAAACATAGGTGTTGCCCGGTGAGGACTGCACAGTGCTTTTTGATGCTTTCCCAAGATTTGTTTTTGTCCTGTTGGGTTGCAGCTGCAGACGCATTGCTTCAAGTATCCATCTGACAAGGCCATCTGGAGGTAAGACTTTCACAATCTTTGGTTGCGGTTTTGCTCATGGCATCACAGCATGTTTAGGGGTGAGGTATTAAGGCCCTGCATATCTGCGCTTTCACAAAAACAAGACAGCCTACTCTCATGATGAGATCTGCACACCACCTGCTTTGCAAATCCCGAGGCCTGCGCTATCAGGAGGCATCACGAGCCATGCTCCAGAGCTGTCTGAACAGGGAGAGTTCACGCTTACTCAATGCCTTAGCACAAGCCTGAGCTCTTACTGGACATGTTGAGCTCGGACCTAGTCCACTGGCAGGTTGTTGTGCCCTGTTCTTCCTAAGAGAAGAGGGATGCTTTAGGAAAGAGGTACGGTTGAACCAGCAGCTGGCAACCCGGTGACTAAGCTCCTAGGTCAATGGGCTCCGTCTTAATGAAACAGCTCTTCACCCATCAGAACAGACATCATTCAAGAGACCAAGAGCCAGCTCCACAAAGGTATTTAAATGCTGTTGACATCACAAGGAAGACAGGCATTTAATACTTGGTAGATGTGGCTGTACGTGCCTTGCCCAATACCTTAATCTGTGCGCGATCTAGTCCTAGCTCTCCTGCTTTCCCCAACTCATGCCCCAGTTTCTGGGAAAGGACTTTCTGGGCAAGGACAGCACAAGATAGTGCAAGATAGGAAGTGCACAATCAGTACAAGACAGGAATGAAGCAATACTTGGCTGGATAACTAAAATCTAGAGACAGCAGTAGAAAGGGCTAGAGAGTTTAACAGAATCATAGAATATCCTCAGCTGGAAGGGACCTACTCAGATCATAGAGTCCAACCCAAAGGAAAGATGGACGAAGTCTGACTTTGCCTCTTGAAATCTGGAACAAGGAGTAATCCAGAGGGAACAGGAAGGAAACCTACAGGAAAGCTGCGCATAGAAGATGCTGACATTACTCGCCCTTGCAGCCCTGAGTTGCTTCTCCCTTCCCAAGAAAGAAATGTGAGGCTGAACTGAAAGTCTCATTTTCCTTGGGTAAGCATTAGGGAGCACGGCACACAGCTCCTGCATTGCATCAGATACCAATAACCAAGGGATTAAGTCTTGCACAGATCATTTATTTTGCCTTGCTGCTGACCTCTGAGGTCAAGCCCCTTGCACAGATGCTTTGAGCTTGCAATGTTACGCTGCCTCCAGAAGGAAAAAACAGGGGCAGGTGGCCTTGCCGTGTGGCTCTGAGGGAAGACCATTAGGCAGAAGAGCTGCTAATTACATCGGCACCATGTTTTTGGCAAAACCCAGAAGAGAAATAAGGCAACAAGGAAATAATTACAGATGACTTGGCTAGGAATGTATTAAAACGGTCACATTGTACTGAGCATTGTTTGTGCCATTTTCATTAACAAATGAACAGCTTAATTACATCTTCACTCTGGGCAGGCTCACAGCCAATGCTTGACCATGAAAATTAGTGCATTCACTGAAAACAGGGCAGGAGCAGACGTCAAGAGGTCAGCTCATCCCCACCTCTGCTTTAGGATGTGAAAACCAAGGAACAGAGCTGGCTGGGCCCCTGGATGTCTGCTGAGACTCTTGTGCAGCGTTTCCCCATGATCACTTTCATCTGTTAGAGGACTTTACGTTCATCAGCTAAGCTTTGGTCTCCTCAGATTCTGTGTCCCCTCCAATTTAGTAAGGATGTACAGCCCCAGTTCACTGGAGGAAGAAACTGAGGATTGAGAAGTTACAGGAGAGTAAGGAATGCACCACATCAGCCTGCAGTGGATGTACGATTCTGTGACCTTACAACAGCAAAAGTAAAGGACAAAAGCGGTGAGCACTAAAGAGAAGTGGGAATATTTGCACAGGGCAAATTTGAAACCAGCCCTTCCTGCCTATTCCCACTCGCCTTCCATTCTTTTCCAAGCCAGCCCCAAGAATTGCCATATTGGCACATCCTACATTATTTTTCACTTCAGCAAGTCCCTTTCCTCCTGAAAGTGGCAGATGCTGATACCAAATTAGTGCCAAGTGGGAGGGAACCAGCTGATAACTGTGATAAGAGCCAGAGGCAATGGTCTTCCTCCTGTCCTCTCCCTTCCTCCCGACAGGCTCTCGTGGCAGCAGGCAGATGTTAAAGGAAGTCTCCAGGGAAGAGTCAAACCAGTGATGCATGGCAGGGACCTGTGGACAGGATCAGGGAGACAGAATGATCTGTAACGGGAAAGGGGCAAGTGGGACAAGTTTGTTGCTTTTTTTTTTCCCCTTGTGTGGGAATTTGACTCAAGGATTGCTGAGAATCTCATAAGCCAAAGTGACGTTTTCCAGGCTGAGTGCCAGCCGATGCACAGACTGGGTCTCAGCAGGTATTTGACTTCCACGGGAGCTAGGGTGCTCGATACCTGCCTGACCCTGCCTTTTGATGAGGACACACATATCAAAAGCTGCCTGAAATGCAAAGACAGGAAATAAGCGGATATGCTATCAGCACCAGGCTTTGCAGTGCTCTTTAGTGTCTGGCTGTGTCCCAACCATCAATACAGAGACTCACAGGGTTTTAGCCTATAATCCTCTAGTCCTCTGTCTGTGACTCTAATCTCTTGATCCTTAGGTCTCCTCCAGCCTATAGCTTGACCAGCAAAGCACAAATTTGAAGTTCTGCTTATCAGAGACCAACCATGTCATCTTCCTGTGGAAAATGGGAGCTAGGGAGAAGTAGCAGTCATCAGAGCCAGGAGCTGATAGCAGGCTAGAGAAGGGAACGGGAGAGGGCGTGAGGAAGCACACACACAGAAAGCATTTATGACAAGACTGAAAACAGCTCTCCTTTTAAGAGCTTTTTTTTTCCTTCCAGATTTTACAGTATCATTTTGCCTCTCTTTTTCATGTGTATAATTCTAGCCTGGGGTATAAAACACAATTGTGCAGCTAATGTGTTGCACAAAACATGTACAAATGAACGTTGCCAGCAAGTGACTGCCGGCACCAAGGGAGCGTTCACATCTGCCTATGAGCTTGCTACCCGGAGCCTGTGAACCTACTGCCGTCATTCCACGCGGGAGAGGTGGGGCTGTCTGCTCCACGGCCGCTTTGAAGCTTTGCAGTGAATCTGTCAGAACAAAGGACGCAGATTTACAGGGAAAAACTGCATTCAGCAGGACGCTGCGTGGGCCACGTGCAGGCCTGAAGACGTGAGCTGGGGGCATATCCTTCCAGGGGCTGCCCTCAGTGACGCTAACAGATCCGAAAAGACTTACCTCATTCACATCAGCCCGAGCACAGGCTTCAGACCTGCAGAGGGAGTTGTGCAATAGATATTTCCTTGGGAAGCACATCAGGAATTAAAGGTAGCCCAAATGAAGTCACTGACAGACGAAGATGAGACACTAGCAGCAGCAAGAGCACTGCTAGGAAGATGCTGGCATAAATCAGCAGGAGAAGCAGGGGGAAAGTAAGGCAACGTCAGAGCCAAGAGGGAGGAGGAAAGCCATTCTGCCTCGTCCCAACCTGGATTCCTGACCACAGCAAGCTTGTTTAAAAGAGCAGAAACGAGCCTCGGCCAGAGAGGTTCAAAGATTCCTTGTCCTGGGGGAGTTGATTGAGCCACATATCTGAGAACTTCTCCCAGACCCTGACTTGTTTTTCTCCTTAAACATATCTTGCAGCTATTTTTAGCAGAGAATTTTCTCAGCCGACTGCTCCCAATTGAGCCCTGGTCACAGCCCTTTTCCCAGAGCCACAGGCCCAGCAGCGGAAGGGTTGCTGCTCTGCAGGGAAGCGCGTTCCTGGCCACGAACTGTTCCCCAGGTCAGCTTAGCCCCATTTCACTCTTCTGCTGGCTTTGGGGTTTTCATGTGGAGCTACAAAGCCTCTCCTGAGGCACACCAGTCTGGTACAGGCACACTAAATGCTCTCACAGACCCAAAAGCCAGACGCGGGGTTACAGTTCTCTCTGTAATTTCAGAAGGAGCTAAAGTAGAGGGAGGACTGGACTTGATAACTGTCTGTAGGCTTTTTAAGAGTATGAATGGCAAGAAAGGTGGGAAGGAGATGCAAAGAAATTATTAGGCTGACATTAATAACAGGATCTGCTTCTCAGCACTAAAATCTATTTGGATTCCTTCCAGGTCCTCCAAGGGAAACAGTGGAAGCCTTTATTGTTCATAAAAAATACAACTAAATTCGGACTGGATAAAGCTTAAGGAAATACCTCTTGGAGGACAACCCTGCCTTGGCTGCTGGAAGCCGATGAGGTAACTCCCTTCCTCTTCTCTGGTTCTCTTGGGGCCCTTATTCCTCCTTAGCCAAAATGCTAACCTGTCCATCAGTTCCTTGGCTCTTCAGCTTCCAGCTCAGAGCAAGCTCTCTGCCTGCTCTGGATGTCTGCCTGTGTGCAATTAGCAAAGCATCAGTTAACATACAGGGACGCTTCACAGGGAAGCAACGACTGCAACTTCTTTAATGCGGGGCTTGATTTAATACCAGCCTGCCAGAGAAGGGCATTTAAATCAAAAAGACAGATTGGGGCACGTAGGTGGGCAAATAAGTAAAGCAGGACTGAACCCCTGCTAAGTGTAGGGGGTCCCTGGGGGACCGGGAGCTCTCAGTGGTGTGGATGAGACACGGGGAGGCTGCGTTCCAGCACTGCGGAGCAGCAGCGGTCAGTTGCTTACAGCAGAGCCACAGTCAAGGAGGTCCCTCTAACAATGGCCCCTTCTTGGTCAGTGTATCTGTTGCCTGTGTGTCTTGGAGTCATGTCAGTGAAGCAAACAGATTGGGAACATATTTGTACTCCCCACAGCAGTACAGAAGCCAACGCAGACAGAGGAGAGCAAGCTGGGCTCTTTTCTGCTCCTTGCCTCGGCGCCAAGTTTCCAGCTCTGCTTGAAACCTGTGGCCGAGCCCTGCTTTGGCAGGGGTGAAGGGAGAGGACAGGCAGGGTCAGGAAATACTCTACTTTCAGCTCGTGCTTGCAGAAGTTGGCAGCTGGCTACAAGAGAAGGAAGCCAGGCTGAACTCAAAGCGCTACACACCTCTGAAGGCCCCCACAGGAGATTAAATCTGGCTCTGTGCACCTTTGCCCTTCTCCCTGGCTATGCTTAAACAAATGGGCCTGAGAATAGCACTCACCTGGGACAGCCCACAGATGCTGCGTGAGGGCTCATCCCTTCAAAAAAAACCTTCAAAAAGCTTCTCCAAGCCTAGCAAGGATCCCAGGAGCCCAGGATTTCTCTGCGACCTTCATGTACACGTTCCAAAACACGGGCACTTAACCTTTGTGGCTCCCTTGAAAATCCCAGCGACAGCGTTTCATGGATGAGTATGTTTCCCCTAACATCTGCCCCCTGTATCAGATGCTGCCAGAGCCTCTCTCTCTTCTGGCTCTGCTCCCAGCTGAAGGACAGACAATAGGCATTTGAATGCAGTCTCCACTTCCCCTCCCTAACAGCCTGGGGGAGATGGCACACTGGAGCCAAGACATCACTGAAAGCACAGCTTGCCAGCCAGCGACAAGTCTCTCTAGATCATGGCCTGCCTCTTCTTCCCCTCCCAGTGTAGCTGAACCACTGGCTGCAGTTGTTACTGGGCTGCCAGGCCAGCTCTGCTGGGCACTAAATCCTGGCAGCATCCCACCAAGCACACTGAGGGAGTCCTAGCACACTGCTACTGCAGTCAGCCTGATCCCTCTCCAAACGCTGCCAAAACCAGCTCACCTCCTGAGTTCCCAACCTTGCAGGCCAGGGCACTGGTTAATCGACCTTTCCTGCACCTCTCCACCACTCCGGCTCACCTGGAGACATGCTGGGCTTCCCCTCGCTTGCTCCCACCAGCATCTTGCTGCAATTAACTGACCCAGGTGGTGTGCAGGGCATGGAGGAGCAGCGGGTTTGACAGGGGTTCAGTGAGAACTGGTTTGGATCTTCCTAAAGAGCCATTGTTCTGTCTTTCTAGAAATAGCTCTGCTTCTTGCATCCCGGAGCTGTTCAGCCTGTTTGGCACTGTTTCTGCTGCTTCAGAAACAACAACAGAGTGAGGAAAAACCTGTCTAGACACCGTTTACCTTCCATCAACTCCCATTGCCACATCAAAGCGCCACTTCAAACAAACCTACAAACTGGCCAAGTAATAATCCCCAGCTCTCCTGTGTCTGCTCCAGCCAGAGGCAGGCAGATCCGTACCATCGTGCTTCAGAGTTCATCTTTAATCCGAGCTCTTCTGAGAACAGGAAGAGAGAGAGGATCAAAAATCTCATTACAGGACCACCATCAGAAGTCACCTGGCCTCACACTGCTCAAGGAGGGCCCACGTTCTTTCTGCTCAGCATCCAGGTACGAGCAGAGATCTCACCTGCCTCCTATCAGCAATCTGCAAACACCCTTTGAAAAGCAACCACGTAAAGGAAAGCAATCTTCTCTGCAGACCTTTGCTGGGGCTGGAGCAGGCAGTGATGCACAGGGTCTCTCCCACTGCTGTGCAGCACGTGGCCTACAGCTTGCCAGCACGCTGCATTCGTCTGAAATTGGAAGAGACAGAGCGCTGCGCTGCAGAAATCCACTGAAGGGCAAGCCAGTGGCTGTGCTGCCATCAATTGTTTCAGACGCAGTTCTCTGCTTGGAAAGGGATTGCAACGTGAGGGCTGCTCATCATCCCGAGCAGGCAGCTTTGCAACGGTTTTAAGAGCCAGGCAGGTCTGAGGTCTGCAGCGCCTCAGGTGCTGCACAGACACGTTCTGAAGGGACCTGAGCCTGGCTCCACAGACCCCTTACCTCCCCAGAGCTGTCCATGTGAATGCTGAGCTAACTCTGCCACAGATCAGAGATCAAAGATCCTACACTACCCAAGGAAACTGAACTCTAAGAGCTCCAAGCAGCTTGTCCACCACGAGGCAGCAAGTCACTGAGTGGGATGAAGACACGGGAGCTCAGGTAAATGCTCAAGATGCCTCGAACCCAAAGGGGCAACAACAGCAGTTAAGGAGGTGGAGAGGCTTTTAGGTCGCTTGAGCACAAATTACTTGAAGGCACGTTTGGGGAAGCACCTGGTACTAGCATCAAGCCCTGGCCCTGTGCAGCCTCCACAACAGCAGCATCTAGCTCATTATTATAATAAGGGTCTTTTGAAATACCTTCTCTGTGAGAGACAGCTAAGAAAATCCAGTCTGGCTTTATTCTGTCTCAGGCAGAAACAGCCTTTATTTAGCAAACTGCTGCTAACAGCTCTGTCTCATTAGGCAGTGTTGAGGGAACCAGGCTGCAATTGTTCTGAAGCTTGGTGTTGCAGAAAGCCTTGCTAATGAGGTCTAAAGGAGACGATTCCTCCTGACAGGCCCACAATGACCTAGAAATCCTACTTAATTCCCTGTCAGTGAAAAAGTGCTGAGTAACACTGAGGTGCAGAGGCACTGGGGGCTGATTTGGGAGGGAGGCTGTGGCCTCTGTTCACACTTCGGGCTGTGACTGTGACGCAAGAGCTCTAGGGCAGGAAAGTCAGCGCTGCTCAGCTATGCAGCAGCTTCCCAGATGAAGCAGAGGGGAGGCTCGGCACACAGATAAACAGGGACTTGCTGTGGGAAGGTTTGTAGCCTGCTCTGTAGACTTGCCACCACGCAGAGCACGCAGCATTGGGAGTGGACGTCTCTGCTTAACACAGCAGAGGAGACAGGATTAGGTACTCAGAAAGAGCGTGGCTCTAGCTAGGGCACCTCTGGAGGCCCTCAGCACCTGGATGTGGTCTTCTCAGTGCTTGTCTCCACTGGATCACTCTTCCTTACAAACTGTGCCAAAACCCCTGCCAAGACCCTGACTCAATTAACTCAATTTTACCTACGTTCCCAGGCATTGTGTGCCCAGCAGCTCACAAACTTCACCTGCAGTGCAACCAGCAGAGCCTGTGGTACGTACTACCTGGGGAACTGCATCTCCTGCTGCTACTGCTCTCCTCTGGCTCGGATGTGGGACAAGCAGTGGCCGCTCCACCTGGCTGTGCGTGCGCCCTGAAGGTGGTGGTAAGCTTTTGACACATTCTACCCCAACCGCTTTTCCTTATTTCCTTGGAGGAAAACGCAGCAGGCTGGCACAAGCCAGGACCACAGACATGCTGCTTTCAAGTGGTTTGCTTTCGACAAGCAGCATGCGTGCCATGGTTAGCATCCTCTGGGCTGGGTGGCTCGGAGCCAGCCAGGCCAGAAGCTGAGGTACAGGGACTCAGCTGGAATGTGGGCTGGATGCAGCTGACCTCGAAGACCATCCCCAATAAAGACCCTTGCAGGCATGTGCTAGCCACCTGTTTCAGCCAGCAGACGAGGGACTCAACCAGGAATTCTGGAACTGAATGCACAGTCTGTTAAAGAGGGGTCTGAAGATTCCCACCCACCATGAAGCTGTCGCTGGTGTATGCTCCCGTACAGACTCAGGGCACAGGAATGCATCTTTGCCCATCACGTGCAAGACTGCTACTCCCTTACTGCAGATGCATCCCTGTTTAAAGTACAGCTCAAATCCACAACGGATGGCTGTGGGGGAAAAAAAAATAAGTGGAAATAAAATCACCAGCCGAAATAACATCTAGAGACAGGCTTAAAGTAAGTAATGATCTGGGGAGTCTCTGTTTCTGAAAAGCCGGTCTGAGATGCCTCACATCGTGTGATTTCAAAAGACGTCAGACAGCTGCCCTGTGGGTCAGCTCCCTTTCAAAACATGTCAGGCAGTGCCTCAGAGATCAGCAGTCGCTTTGGACTATCTAGACCCTAGATTCCCTTAGCAGATCCCGGGTCGTGTTGTTTTTTATTGTTGTTTTCCAGCTGCCGGTGCCAGAGCCCAGCCTGACGCCTCAAACCAAGCCCACCAGAAGCAGGACGCTGAAGAGACCTAGCTGCCTCTGCACCTTACCTGCTCGGGCTCTGCTGGCACAGACAGAGGATCTGCTCAGAGCCATGAGGAAAAGACATATGCTGCGAAAGGAAGGACCAGCTTTATTTTACCAGCCTGTGTTCGCACCAGAAGTGTGCTTTAAAGACTGCCTTGCAAAGTAGGAATTAAATCCAAAGGTGCCTATGCATCTTCCTCGCTGTCATCCCTTTATCAGTTATCTCCAGCCTGCTCTGAGCTAGAAGATGAAAGGATCATAACACCACTTATCTTCCCACTTAAGAACATGCTTAGCAGCTTGCTGCAAAGAGGAGGATACTCAAGCCTTGGGAAGCAGCTGTAAATTCTGCAAATGGGTTCCCTGGCATTTCTTTGAAGGAGATACTGCTTCTCAATGAGGGATACAGAAAGGAAACCAGGGAGGGAGGAGAAGAGGGAAGTCTTTGTAGCAAAGAAAACTTTGCCTCATGTCAAGATCGTGAAGCTGAGTGACAGATGTGAGACTTAAAGCATGTGTGTCTCAAAAGTGACCGAGCATGAGCCAGGAACTGAAAGGCTCTTGGGAAGTATTTAGGCAGCCAGACTTGTCATGTTTGTCACTAGACCGCAAGAAGCTCCAAAAACACTCTTCAGGACTGGGAGTGAAGCTACAGCCAAGAAGGTTAGGGATCCCCTTACATGCTGCGGGCAGAACTGCTGCACGCAACCAGCTCCAACAAATGCTCTGTGCCTCTCCCTTAATGATAGAAAAGGGGTAAATCTGCTGCCTCACCTCCGGACCTGACCCTCGGCTCCTCTCTTCCCAGAGCTACTTGTTATCACGTTGAAGCTGGGTCCGTGCCTTTGTCTGTGCTTAGCAGCTGAGTCAAACTGTCAGAGCTGCCAAACAGAATCTGTTCCAAATATTTGCGAAAAGAGGAGGCTCGGGGAGCCCGCAGCAGAACGCCACGATCCTCCTGGCGAGGAGAACAATCGCTCTTGTGGACCGGCAGCGGGCTGCTGGTGGGCGATGAGCACGCCTCGCCGCAGCCTCGGGAAGGAGCTCCCTGCCGTGCTCACGGACCACCACAAATGAACTGGGATCTTGAATTCCCTCTGGCAGTGCCCCAGCAGACTCACCAGCCCTGATCGCGGCTCAGCTGTTGGGATGGAGAACCCGAGTTGCAGTTGGTAACGGGGAGAGGGGGGCACTGGAGCGCCTCAGAAGCGGTTGCCAGCCAAAAGGCTGACTTCAAAGGGCTGATCTTGCCCTGTGTGGGAGAGCATGCAGCGCCTGTGGGCAAGGACAGCTGTTTGGCCAGG
This sequence comes from Heteronetta atricapilla, assembly GCA_011075105.1. Classification (NCBI taxonomy): domain Eukaryota; kingdom Metazoa; phylum Chordata; class Aves; order Anseriformes; family Anatidae; genus Heteronetta; species Heteronetta atricapilla. The sequence continues at coordinate 2,920,131 of CM021754.1, read as the reverse complement.
CCCAGCAGAGAATTTCTGAGGGAAGAAGAGAGAAGTTCGTACCTGGGTTAACCTCCCCTCCAGCACGCGCAAGGCAGATTTGGCAGGCAGGGCTCCACTTTGCCCTGTTATTTACGGGACGTTGAGAACTGGCCAAAGCGAAGGGAAAACGCCAGAGATGTAAGGACGCTCAGCAGCTCAACAGCCACGGCTGCTTGAGGGAGGACCCAGGAGATGCAGGAGGCGATTACAAGGCACCCTGCTTTCATCTCCAGTTCAAAGGCAACTCCATCAGCGCTGACCGAATTGTAGCCAGCTAATAGCTGTTTGCTGGTGCATGAGAAAGGAGATATGCCATTGCCTCCTCGCTCCCTGAGAGACCAGACCAACCCCGCCACTGCATTACCTGCAATCTCAGCAGAGTAGCTAAGAGCAAAGAAGGATACGGAGCAGCACCTCTGCTGCGGGAGCTCCTAGATCAACAAGGAGCCCTCATGGCATGTGTGTCCATTCCTCTCAGCAAAACACAGATCGGCCATGCTGATAAGGGGCTGTATTTTTTTCCTTTTACCTTGGTTGTTGGTCTCTAAACACCCCGAGAGAACCAACCCACTCCTCCGAGGATGGGTGACTCCCACGGAGCAGGGCCTGCCGCAGAGGTATGAGGCATCGTTGTGCACGGAGCTGGGACTTCCTCTCCTAAGGTATGGTACTGATGCAGACAACCTCGCCCCGATGGGACGGATGTTTTCCGGGCTCTAAAAATAACTCGCTCCAAACAGCACGGTGGGTATGAAGAAATGTTTATCTTCAAGCTTTTGCAGAGATCGATGCAGAAGAAAAAGATGAAAGCGAAGGTTTAAGCGCACATTAAAAATAGCTGTTGATAAGATCCTTTTCGGGATAAAAGCTGCTTTGCCGAAGCAGCAAGAACTGCAGGGCTTTGCAACACCTTCCCTGCCGTTAACTGTGTAAGCTCCCGGAAATCATTCAAGAGAGTGTTAGCAGCCAAAGCGCCCCAGGAGGAAGTCCATTAGCAGGCAGCAGCCTCCTTAATGGATCCTCCGGGTACGTGGCAGAGCTGCCTTCCCCGCGGACACTCAGTGCTGTCCACTGCTCGTGCAGCCGCTCTCATGCAGTACTCTGAGGAATTCTCTTAAGCTTTATGGCAGCCCAGTAGCACAATGAATTCATCCTTCGGTAGCTTTCACTGAATGAGGACGCCAATTGGTATGGCGAGGTTTTTTTCGGTACAGCACATGGCAAAGACACACTGATACATGAACAGAAGCCATACGTGCTACTGGAATGCAGGTAAAAGCAGTGGCATATTATTAAGGCTTTTGTCTTGCAAGGATAGCATCCTGGCAATACAAAAACATTGTCTCCAAGTCTGATCTGGGCCCAAAGAGCCAGAGCCTTGTACATCTATGTATATCTCTTACATCTATGTACACCTGGTACATCCAGCAGAGCCTTGTACATCCATGTCCAGACAAAACCATTAAGTTCTCAGCTGTGTGGCCACCTCCACTTGAGCAGCCCTGTGCCAGCCAGCATAGAGCCACCGGGAGAGATGTAACGTGCCAGGATCCTTTCTGCTGGGAGCAAAAAGCAGGACTGCCATGCAGGGCACTTCTTGGCTATATTAACAGGTAAGCCTTGTTCCTCCGAACTCCCTTCTATGGCATTGTTTGCCAGTCTTATTTGTTATTGCTAACAAAACAAAAATTCTGACTTTCTTTGGATAAGTAGAATAACACTGTGGGCTACTTCAGCAACCACTGGAGGACTTCAGGATAAAGCCTTGTAACAGTTACACATCTTGAGACGTAATGGATAAGACTGTCAAAAATGGTAAGTGGATTGGGTGTCTCATGTGGAGCGAGCAGAAAATTCAGGTGCTTTCAATGGACCCCAATTTTTAGAAATGTTGTACTTCCTCCTAAACAGATCCTGTAACAGAGTGCCCCAAGTTACGTCCCACGTGTAAAAATGCTGGCCACTACACAAAGAATTGCCCCAAAAGTTATTAAGGTGGGGATTTTCGGCCAAGGGTGTTAAAAGCACAGCCAAGTAATGGGAACAAATCCCCTCAGATTCCAGTGGATTTCTGCAGCTCAGCACAAAATCTTACCTAGGCCACCCAAATATATTTTTAATAGTATGCTCAAAAATCTTGAAATCCTGCTGAACGTTGTCAGCTGGTACCTTTTAGCTGGATGCCAAAGATATGGCAAGTCCCTGGCACAGCTCTCAAGTTTTACTGTCTTCAAATGAGGCAGCTGTTTCCAAATGAATTAAGAGGACTCTTAGAAACCTGCTGATCTTACATTTGTGGCATACTAATCAGGTATGCTGATGGGGGAAGGTCAGGATGTATTCTGGCTTTAACTCTGAAATCCCTGGGATTTATGACTTTAAAAAAAAATCACAAAACCTAAAGCATTATCTGAACAGAATTTAATTTCATCTACTTCATCTAGTATTGCACTGGAACCTTCATTTCCCCTTGTAACGGGCTCTGTTAAGCCCTGTGCTCCATCCCATACGCGGGGCATGACATAACCCAATACCTTATATTATTTTTACCGACAAGTGATTCTTGCATGGCAGAACAATTCCCATTAATATTTCGAGCTTATCTCAAGTACCTGTGGGCTGTCAAGTTACAGCATGTACATAGCTGCTTTTAATTAGTTAATGTCAACCCCGTGTTGGCTGGGCTCCCATTTGATGGCTGCCACCAGTTCACGGGGATCCTACCTCGACTGGGCTCTCAGGGGCTGGGCAAATTGCAGAGGTGGTTTTGAAAAGCTATTTATTTTTGCAAATTCCATTTATTAAAAGAAAAAAAAAAAAAAAAGAAAAAAATCTCCTGCATCTGCTGCATTTTTCTCCACCAACTGCGTGGTTTGGAATATGCCCAGCTGCTTCTCAACACCTAACACCGTTTCTTTCAGTACCCATTGCAGCTTTCACAAGACTCTTCAGCACCGCAGGGGAACACCCTCCCTAGACCTCGCTCCCTGCATGTCAGTGTTTTTCTCTAAGCATTTTGAAGGCCTAGCTTAGGATGCTGCTCTAATAAGAACTGGGCACCAGCTCAATTACGCAGCTGTCTTACTGGCTTTGCACCTCCAAGCTGTGCTTTAGACAGCTGAACTTCATCAGGGGAGTCACACAAAGGGTTCTTACAGCGTGAAACGCAGCAAGGCAATCAAAGGTAGCTACTGCTGAGTTCGAAGTGATAACACCACCTCAGCTGGCCAGTCTTGTGCAGGAGACATCTTTAATATACACCTCCCTCCACGTCTATCCCCAGGGAAAGCCTGCGTGACCTCCACTTATCCGAAATGAGAGCAGAAGTTTGCGAGGAGCTGGTTATCCTAGAAGCCAATACTCAAAGTCCTCGGAGTGCTGCTGTCCTGCTCCCCACGGACAGACCCGTTTGCTGGTATGTCTCTAGCAAGAATTAGCCTCTCCAGACAGTACCTCTAATCACAAGTTAATGCCAAGGGGATTAGCGCTCTGAAGGGGAGTAAGGAAACACAGGCCTGAGCTTTCCATCCAAAAAGAACTCTAGGTTTTTCTTATTTAAGTTTTTCTTCTGCTTCTAACTACTGAAAACTCTCACTTGCAGTATAAGAACTGAAACCCAGCAGGTATTTCCTCTGCCCCAAGCCCAGCTATTGACTGAACCATAACCACACAGTAATCCAACCCCTTTGGGTGGAAAATTAAGACTAAATCCAGAACGTTCATTAGCGCAATTAAATGCATTAAATGTCTTAGGCCGTGTCCTGACTCAGCAAGGAGTGGGTTTTGTTGCACGGTACACACCCTCTGCTACATGGAACTGACACTTAGTGGTTGGATTTTGGTTTTGGTCCTGTGTTTATTAAAATGTGATACTCCCTGGGGGTTCAGAGAGAGGGCAAACATCCCTTATCAATTGGAAAAAGATACTGCAGCTCATATTCCAGTTGATGGAGAAGCCAGATTGAGAATGTAATCATCCTAATTAATTTCATATCGGGAATTCATCTTTTTTTAATATATAAACATCAGTTTCAAAGCAGGCCACCAGCTTTTATGCGCAGAGTAGTTGTTTTTCCCTGTTGAGGGACACGTTTGCAACGCACGCCCTTGTTCCTGCCGAAAAGAACTCCTGAGGACTTAGGATCCCGAAAAATACTTGTTGTTGCTGTGGAAATCTTCCCCTTGCTAACTCCCTCCCACCACTTTCAGGAGTTCACGAACCTTCTCCGGATCATCAGGGCTTGATGCAATCAACTGTGAAGCATTAGCTCTAAATATACAACTGGGAGGCCAGCTCTGCTTCAACACCCAGCCGCTCAGCGACAGAGCGATAAAGCAGCGAGCGCGATCTGCAAGCGCAACTTAAATAATAATCCAAGTGAGCTTCAGGGAAAGCGTGAGCAAGTGGGGGGTAAGCCTTTGGAGCTGGCCAAAGATGGGGGCAAGCTGGCAGGAGACCCAGAAGCAGGCCCACCCACAGCTGTTATGCAGAGCAGCTTTTGTCCTTGTTTGTGGAGTTGAATGCAGCCCATTCCGCTTTATTTGTTTGTTTAGGTGTGTTTTGGCAATTTGACGTTATGTTCCTGGTGCAAATCCTGAGCGTGCGGACAGAGAACTGAAAATCAGCCCCAGCACACACGCCAGGAGACCCAGGGTACAACTCTCACAAGGAAAATAAACAGGTCAGTAAAAGAACTGAAGTTCATGACTAGGGCAAACATCTCTGTCCGCAGCTCTTTCTCCTCACAAAAATCCCACATTTTATTTGAATCTGCTTCTGCTTCAGTAACCAAGTAATTCTCTGAAATATTCAGAGCTAGAGGGAATGTGCTGGTGTCACGTTCTTTGTCAACAGCTGTAAAGTTGATGCGATCCAAGTACTCTTTGGTGGTGATGCCAGATATTGCTTGCCTGAATAGGAGCACCAAGCCCTTCTTAAGAATTTTTTTGAAGAGGTTATTAAGCATCTCGTTTTGGCATGGCTCTCAGAGCTGCTTGCCCTGATTTTTTTTTTTCTTTTACTGCCTGTTGAAAAGAAAGCAATACTGCAAATACTTCCCATCAGAAAATGACAACAAGCAACTTATAACTGCAGGAAAGCTAACAACATTTCCACCGAGTGATTTTTGGCACTGACAGCTGACTTGGAACAGTTGTTGGTGGCTGGGACAGATGGACTTCATATATATTTAAAAAATAAATAAATAAAGGACTTCTACTTTGTAAGTTTGGAAAAGTCTCTTGCAAAAATCAGAATTAAATCAAAGTAAGATTTGAATACACTGAACTTTAAAAGCAAATTGTGCCTGGGGCTGGTCCTATCTGCCCATCAAGGACTATAAATCATCAACATGTTTTATTTTTATCAGGAAATACTTGAGAATTTTGGGAAGGGCTCCACGGTTCTGCCCTCAGTTCAACACGTGAAACCCTCAAACACCAAATGTTGATTTCCAGGGGAAAGCTTGCACCAGAGCCATCGAGGTAGGACTTAACGCCGCTGTCAGCTATAAGCCCTGCTTTCCATCACTGATGCCAATGACTTCCGCTGGTATAATTATGACCGTGGCATTTCTCTGATGAGCAGAATCTTTAGATGCTTTTAGTGCCTAGAGCAGGGTACGCGCTGACTGCTCCATGCTTCGCTGGCTTCCGTTTCATGGCAAAGTTTTAAGGCCACGATCAAGAGACGGCAATCCCTGCTCTGCAATGCTTGCAGTAAGAAACACCTTAAATTTCTCAAGCAGTTTGGGATCACAGCATCTTGTTAGCCTTGTCAGCTTCCTTTTCTGCTTTTTTTAAAAACTGGTCAGTTGGCATCAAATGCATCCTTACGTTCTCACTCCTCTGGGACTATCCGGCACCAGCTTCAGTACAGGTTTCACCTTACACACTGCTGACAGCCTCACCTTAACTTAGTGGGATGCCCCCGCTATGGAAACTCAAGCGTAGTGGAACGAGCATTTTTATTCTCAGCCTTGGTTCTTTCTACTCCTCAGGGCTTATGACCCCAGCTTTGAAAACAGATGGAAACCATCGCAGGGGGAGGCACACCACGGCAGACAGGACCCCTGTGTTCAAACTGGGAGCAAGCCTGCTACTTGACTGCTAGATGCTCTCAGGCAGAAGCCTGAAGCTAGTGGTGTTTGGCTGTATTTAGCAACTTCAGTCTGTCAAGAGAAACACAGAAGTACCTGTAGTTCATTTCAGTCTCTGCCTTTTAGGCCAGATTCAACAGGACAGTTCAGCACTGCTCACGCAGGGGAGGAAGGAAATGAAGCATCTTTCTACCTTGCAGCCCAACTGTAAGGAAAAGTCGTGTGAAGTCTGACATTTTTCGCATTCAAATGGAGCATCTGAATCCAAAGTTAGGACCTGGCAGAGTGAGATGCTCCAGGATCAGGTACTCACGATTCCTCCTGCTGAAACTGCTCAGCTACAAAGTGCAGCAAAGCGAGTGAACAGACCCAGGGGTGCAGAGCAGGACCAGCTCCTCATCCCCCGGGGACACTCCACCCCAGTGTACAAGTCACTTCTTTCATTTTGGAGGTAATAGTTCCCAAATCTCACTTCATTCAAGGCCCCAAAGGCTCTACAAATCATTTGGAGTTAAAGAATCATTTTGGTTTGCCCTTTGATAAGACATATGAAATATTTCAACACACGTCAAGCTTGAGCTGACCCAACACAGCTATTTGTGTGTCTGTGCACACCCGTGCGCAGCCCGGTGTATTTCAGTAGCTGAACTTTCCAAATCAGTTGCTGATTGTCACCCTAACCCCCCCTCCATCCCTTTTTGCCTTCTGCCGCCTGCCTGGAAGGGGGGAGGGCGACACGAGCCCACCGGCTGCTGTCCCCCTCCTCAGCCCCCCACTATTAATAGCCAGACAACAAATGAGCCCGAATTCATTCCTGAGCGGAATTAGCAAATGTTTTTGCAATTAAAACTGCAAACATTCATGCGGGGCCCCCGGAACAATAGGCGCCTGTGCCTGGGCTTGAATAGGGACCAGTGTCCGCCCTGCCTGCCTGCAGAGGCTGCACATTCCTGGCACCCTCAGCCCTCGACCCGCTCCTCGCTGAGCTGGGCTCCTGCAGCCTCCTGCCCCTCACCCGGCCCCGTTGCCTCCAGCACCGCAGCTTCTTGGGGTCAGGAATGGGAACAGGGTCAGGGCAGCACATCCCCCTAGCCCTTTTCCCTGGGATCACAACTGGGGTACTGCATCCCCCCTTTTTCTCAGGGACTGGGCACCACATTCCCCCCTTCTCCCCAGAATCGTGACCACGTCCCCCTTTTACCCAGGAATCAGGGTCTGCATCCCCCCTTCTCCAAGAAAATGGGGCACAGCATCCCCCCTTCTCCCAGGGATCGGGGCACAGCATCCTTCTTCTCCCCAGGACTGGGGTACCGCATTCACCCCTTCTCCCAAGAACTGGGACACTGCATCTCCCTTTTTCCCAGGGATCAGGGCACAGCATCCCCCCTTCTCCCCAGGATCGGGGTACCACATCCCACCCTTCTCTCTGGAATCGCGATGGGGGCACCACATCCCCGTTCCCCCCAGGACCAGCACACCCCATCCCCTTTTTCCCAGGGACCGGGGCACCGCATCCCCCACTTTTCCCCGGAATCGCCACCGGGGCACCGCATCCCCCTTTTTCCCCAGGACCAGGACACCGCATCCCCCTTCTCCCCAGGACCAGCGCGCCCCATCCCCATTTCCCCCAGGGACCAGGCCACCATTTCCCCTTCTCCCCATCCTCCCCCCGGGGACCACCTCATCCCCTTTCCCCGTTCCGCGATCGCTCCGGGAACCCCGCGCCCCGGATCCCCCAACTCCTTCCCTAATTCCGGAGCCGGGGCCGGGTCCTTCCGGACCGGGGGTCGGGGCGGGGGGGGACGGGACACACCCAGGGACGAGCCAAGCCCCGGTCCCGGCTGCGGTTCCCGGGGACTCACCGAGCAGTGGCAGGAGCAGAAGCAGGACGAGCGCCGGCCGCCGCAGCGCCATGATGGGGTGTGCGGAGCCCGGCCGAGCCTGCGCAATGCCCGGGCGGCCCGGGGGGGGTGGAGGGAAGAGAACCCGGGGGGGGGACCGGGGGCGGCCCCGGGACTGGGATGGGGACGGCGGGGCCGAGATCCGATCGCTGGGGGATGCGGGAGGGGGGGCGCCCAGCCCGGAGCCTGGAACCGCGGGGAGGGGGTGGGAGGGAAGGGGAGACCCCGGGGGGGGGGAAGACCCCCAGGGAGGAGGGAGACCCCCGGGAAGGAGAGAGCCCCCCGGGAAGGAGAGAGTCCCCCCAAGGAGGATGGAGACCCCCCAGGAGGGAGGGAGACCCCCAGGAGGGAGAGGGAGATCCCCAGGGAGGATGGAGACCCCCAGGGAGAAGGGTGCCCCCCAGGAGGGAGGGAGCCCCCAGGGGGAGAGGGAGACCCCCGGGGCGGGGGGGAACCCTCGGCCAGGGGAAGGTCTGCAGCGGAAAATTGGTCCTGAGCAAGAAGCCGTGAAGGCTTGGGGGGGGGTTCCTGAAATGGGGGTCCTGAAATGAGCTCGGGGGCAGAGTTTGGGTTTGGATGTATCCAAGTTTTGCCCTCGGTTGGGTTTTGTTGTACTTAATGAGAACCCCCCCCTAAGATGCACACGGTGTGAGAATTTCCCCTAAAATGCTGTCCCATGTTGGACAATGTGCAGCGCTGCACATTTTTGGCCGATTTAAAGCAGGCAAGCAGCACAAACAGCTTGGGGCTGCAGGAGCCAGGCAGGCATGCTGCTCCTGGGGCTGTGCCGAGGCTGCTCTGACCCAGCCAAGGGCCTGACCCGTGCCCTGGGACCATCCCGAGTCACCATGTGGTCCTCAGGAGCATCCCAGAACCTTTCTCTTTGGTTAACAGGAGAAAATGACCAGCACGGGACTTGGCCCTGAATTTCAGTAGTCATCCTGGGCTGAGGCCGGCTCACACGTCGCTGTCAGTGCTCTGATGGGATGTAATCGAGATGCTGGTGACGATGCAGCACCTGGAGAGAAAGCCCAGCTCTCCCCTGCTCCGTGAACCGGCCCAGCAGAGCTGGTAGGAACAAAGGGATGTAAAATTGTATTTAACTTGATAATGTGGTAGATCTGGCTCGAGGTGCTAATGAGGAGACTCGAAGGGCTGATGTGAGCCTGGTGAAATTAAGAGAGATGCTCATCAGTCCTAATGGCCAGCTGAGACACTTCGCCGGGGATGGAGGGGATGGAATCCCCTACTGAGACTGAAAACCTGATGCCACCAATCCTCGGGCTGGGTCCTCGTGGAGCAAGAAGTCATTTTAACACATGACACCCGGACTGCAAAGACAGGAGCTGTGAAATACGGCAGCACAGCCTGTAATCGGTGATGAAATGCCACCGAGCTGTCGGGTCCCTCTTTAACCTCCCTCCAGCAGCAGCCTGCTCGGGGAGAGGGACCAGGCAGGGATGCGGTGTGCGGGCTCCCCAAGCCCCTCTGTGCCCTGCGAAGGGGAGCTGGGTGTGTGCGGGGCTCCTCCAGGCCTCCAAATCCCCCTCCAAGCTCCTGGAGCTTCGCCTCAGCTTGCAATGTGTGTGTTGGTGCAGAGAGGCTGATTTAAGTCACTTGACCACGTGGATATGACCTTAGAAGATGAGGTCGGGGCACAAAGCCTGGAGCATCGTCTTGTTCGTAGCTCCCTGCTTGCTTGGCCCACGTGTAGCAATTGCCCATCTCAGGCAGATACAATTAGAGCCAGGGCTTCTCCTCGTGCTGCCTCCATGGCTTTATCACAGCAAGGGTCTGCCTTTTCCTCTGCCGTCGCCACTGAGGAGCCATCGGAAATGTGAAACCCAGCAAGCAAAAGGAGTCTCAATAAATATTGTACAAGAAGCGTAGCGCCCGTCAGAGCAGGAAGGCAAAGTGCCGTGATGTAAAACATGGATTTTCACGCACAGACAGAGCTCCCCTTCCGTTCCTTAATGCCGAAACAAGAAACTAGAATAAAATATGCGCTAAGAGCGGCCCTGTGTAGCGCTGAGGCGCAGTCAGGCGTGACGAGGGGCTGCATAAAGCTGCCTCCTATCATCCCGTCATCCTCTGGCGAGCTCCTCGTCCCCGCTCAGAAGAAGCAGAGGGATCTGCAGGATGGGAGGGAGGGAGCACGTGTCTGCCGAGGAGCCCTCCCAAGCTCCAGCAGAGGCTTGAAATGAGGAGAAATGGAGGAGAAAGCGTTGTGTGACCCAACGGCCCCAGGGCGAGCCGTGGCAGTGGCAAAGGGCTGCGGGGTACGGCGGCGGGGCTGGTTCCTGGGGGGTTTGGATGAATTTGGAAGGAGGCGGCTGAGGGACTGGGAGAGGAACCCCTTCGGGATTTATAAGGGTTGTGGGGACACGTTGTACCCAGTGCTGGGATCTGCAATGGCTGAAGGCAGCGTGGAGAAAACGGGTGTCCTTGCCATGCTTGTAGTGCCTGGAGCCCAAACTGAGGTTTGAGCCCTGCTGGGAAGAAGGCAGAGGCACCGAGGGCTGCCAAGGAGCTGTGACACCTCGGGTAAGCATGACCGGTGCCCATCCAAGTCCCCAGGGCCTGCACCTTTCCCTGCCGTTAGGTCCCTGCCAGAGTTTCTGCCCTTTGGGCTGCTCCAGGAGGCTGCTTGTGCTGCCCCAGCAGACCTGCAGATGAGCTTGGTTCACTGCCAAAGAGAATTTCTTTATGAGCGGCAGGAGGGTCGGGGGGTCCGTGATTGCTTGCAGCCCCCCTGGCATTTGGAAGCAAAATCCTGGAGAGTTTCTAGCATGACGTTAGGCGCTGTGGATAAGAGAAATGCTGATTTATTGGTGTGCAGCATTTTTGATTTGAGGCCCTCAAAGCACTTGGCATGTCTGGCACTTCCCCAGCATCATTCCCAGCAGCTCTGGGAGTAAAGGCAGGTGTGGGGCCCCTGTTTCCCCCTGCCCTGTGCTGCCTCGCTCACCAGGACAACTCCCGATGGATGCTCTCGTGCTGCAGCGCTCCAAGTTGAAGACAGCATCTCTTTTTTTGGCTGCCGTAGTCTAGACAAGTTGTTGATTCCCCACTGCCACGGACCGTGACCCCACTCCCACACCAGCCCCACCATTTCTCCCTGGTTCCTTTCTCAGGCATATGCTCGTCTATTTTGAATCGTTCCTATGTGTGAGGCTGAGGCGCTCCTAATCTCATCTCCCTCCCAGGGCGTCAGTCGTACTGGCACGCGCCTTTTCCCCGTCTGCCTCCCTCTGTTTCTGGACTGCAGATATTTTTAACTCCACCCTCTAATTAGAGGTACTTTTCTCCGGGTATTTTGCACACAAGGGATCTCACGTCTGTGGTCAGCAGGCGGTGAGCACCGGGGGCTGGCCCTGCATGGAAACTTCCCTGCTAAATAAAAACGCTGCCCTTCACCTCCCGGCGGTGCGCCCGCACCGAGGGCAGGATGGGGAAGGGCTGCACTCCTCGGGCTCTGTCTGCATCAGCACAGTGTGACAACAGCGATATTGAGGAGCCATTGAGCCCCCAGAGGGGAGGACATGGCTGAATCCTACTCCTGCAGCCCCCTCACTGTTGCTGCTTGGAGCTCCAAGAGGTGCAGAGAGCACTCGGAGCCTGTGGCCCTGGGGATGCCCCGAGTCGAGCTTGCTTACCCTGTGCTGGTCCAGGGCTCAGAGAAAAGAGCAATACTAATCAGGCACGGCCTTGAAACAGGTTTCCCAGGTAGAAAACTCATTCCTTGGCTTCCCAGCACCGTGCTTTAGCCGCCTGGCTCTCAGCATCACCCCTGGGCCGCAGCCCCGGTGCAGCGCAGCGAGGTGAGGGAGCTGTTGCTTGCTCTTGGTGTGCGCGGCCCTTTTCTCTCCTGGACGCACGAGCAGCATCTGGCTGGGCCAGCAGGCAGCGAGCACCCCTCGGGCTGGCTGCATCGTGCCACGGCTTTCCTGTTGGCAGCCAAGTCCTCTCTCTGCTTCCCCGTCCCCCAGCACGCCCCAGCTGTGGATTACGAGGCCAGCTGGTCATTAGCACGATACACTGCGCCCGGCCCTTGCCAAGGCGAGCGGGGGAGGTGGCACCAGCGCAGAGCAGCAGGCTGGGCGCTCGGGGTGGTGACCCGGCGAAGGTTTTAATGCGACCCCGTGTGAAGCTGGCAGTGTCTCAGCATCACCCCCAGGGGTGGGCGGAGGATTTCAGTCCAAGGCTTTTCTCTGCGTGGGGTGGGAGCAAGGCAGCCTTTGTGCTGGAGGGAAGGGGGTGCTCGCTCTCTGTCCCAGCCCCAGGAGCAGCTCTCCAACATGCTGAAAGCTCTTAGAGGTAAAGGGGCTCCCGGTGCCCTGGAGCAATTCCTGGGCAAACTCCCTTCGGAGCTCATGGGCCGCGACTCGTGCAGGATGTTGCAATCCCCTGCTTCATCTCAGCAGCCCACAGCACTGAGTAGCTCAGCTTGATGTTATTTCTGTTCTTGAACGAAGCCAAGGCATAAAGAGGGGAAACATTCCCTTATGGATATCCTGCAGAGCGTGGGGCTCGCAGAGTCTTACTGCTGATGTCCTGGTGCTGAAGGAGCTGCTCCGATTCCCCAGCATCGTGGCAGGAGAACATTCAGGTCCCCAAATCCTTGTCACCGTGCCGCGCCGGTGAGGACAGCCTGCTTTTGCAGCACCTCCCGCTGCCTCCCAGCAAACCTCCCCCCTGTAATCACCTGTGCTCCTTCCCTTCCTGAGCCGCTGTTTTCTCTGGCTCCTGGTGCTCATGCTGATGTGGCGGAGCAGCTTTTTCTGCGAGCCGAGCTTTCCAAACTCCCCGAGATTGTTTTGACATGCGTGACTAGCAGCCGGCATGTCAGCCAAGGGTCTCCCACCACCCAAGCAGCACCTTGCTCGCCAAAAAACACACGCCCTGGGGCGAGCATTTAGCGATGCAAATCCCCCCCCACGCACGCACACGCCCGCAGCGCTGCTTTATTTTTAATGGGTGCCTTTGGGTTTCGCCATCCCGGCTCCCCTCCGTGTGTCTGGCTAGCAGCAGCGCCGGGTGCCCCGGATGAAGCTGGTTTTTGTGGCTCCTGATCCCCCGGCAGGGAGGACTGGAGGGGTCTGGCTCAGCTGCTGTGCTGACGCATGGTAGGATGTTTGAAAGGAGTCAGGAATTCAGCTCCTCTTGACTTCTTGGGTAGCTGCCGGCGATGGTTCCGTGTCCCCAGCTAGGTGACAAGTCAGCCAGGTGACAGACATCTGCCTCGAGATGTGAGGCAACCAGAGGTTTATCTCGTGGTGTGAGCTACACCAGCATCGAGACCGCCTCGGGGACTGGTAGCAGTGGGGATTTGTTGGGACGAGGCCCCGCTGCCTTCGGGCATTACGGTTCTTGAAGGCTGCGAGGAAAGGGCAGCTCTGCTCCAGCCTTCCCTGCCCTGGTGCCCGTGGGCAGGCAGGGGCAGAGCCCTGCAGCCTCCCCTCCGGCCTTGCAGCCAAGCGCTGAGCCCGGGGCGGCGGAGGAGCAGGGCTCTAATCTCTGCCAGCCAAGTCGCAAAGGCGATTAGACATATGCCAGTTAATTCATAACAAACAGGATGGAGGGGGAATTTGCCACTTACAAATGGCAGACGAACAAGCCCATCATTCCTGCCACTCGCGGGTAATACGTGCTGACATAAGCCCACTTTAGCTGCAGGTTTTTCACTGCTAATCCCACTGGTCCCTGCCTCTGGTTTTCCATCCTCCTCCTGGCATCTTTCTTCCCCTTTCTCCACTTTGCGTTTCTCCTCTGGTACGAGCATCGACTTGCCTGTTTAGGCCAAATTCCCCTTCCTTCTCCCAGTATATTAGTGTTACTGGGCCTTCCAAGGGCTGTCTTTCCTTCTGAAAGCATCTTTTTGCACATTAAAGCCATGTGGCAACCTTGTCATCCCTCAGTTTTGGAGAGGCACCTTCCGGATCCTCTCATCAGTACGCCAGCAGCGCCCCTGTCCGCCTGCCTGGCCCCTCGGTGCTGCCCCTCCAGGAGCTGAAGCAGGTCCTGGGGCACGTTCGGGTGTGTGCGGTGCCCTGGTGCCCCGTGGGCTCAGGAGAGCTGGCTCGAGAGAGCTGAGCCTCACCTCGCTGGGCTGCGTGATATCGGGGCTCCCTCGAGCCCTGGCCCATGTTTGGCACTGCTCAGCCTCCAGGACAAGGGGTAATTTGGGTTGGAACTGAGCTTGCAGGGACATCCCTGGTCCAACCCCACTCAAGGCAGAGCCAGCTTCGACCCCAGGCTGCTCAGAGTTTTGCACGCACCCAGGGATGGAGATGCCACCACATCATCACTGTGACAGTGACACCCTGCCAGGGTCCCAGAGGGAGCCCTGGGGAGCTCGGCCAGCATCCCGCAGTGGTGGCACCAGAGATGTTCAGTGCCACGGGGTTCTGGTCAGCTGTGCTCAGCACCGGAGCATGCCCGCCTGGAGTGTATTCAATGCTTTGCCTAAACAGACACTGCTGTGGGCTTCTTTCTAACAGCACCATGGGGAGACTGAGCCTGGAGCCGCCCTGTTTGGAGAGCCACGTAGCCAAGCTAAATAGCTTTTGAGGGGCTGCTGCCTGCCGGGAGCTTCACCAGTGCTTTGAAAGGGGATAAGGGGGGCAGTTCGTGAGCCTGGAAGCCACCCGTGTGGGACTTGTGTTAGCTCAGCTCCTGTGCGCATCCCTGCCACAAAGCCTGAGCTGGCTTCTAGGAGCCTCGGGGGTGCAAATCTGCACGGTACCGGCAGGACCGGGGGCTGGTGCTCAACTCTGGGAGCTCCTCTGTCCCACCAAGGACCCCTGTGCTCCTTCCCGGGTGCTACAAGGACCAGGAACACCCGTCCTGTGCCAGGACACGGCGCCTGTTCCCGGTACATCTGCGTGGGTGCCGCGGGATGGCAACCGGAGCCAGGCCGGCTACATTTTCCTGGAAATCCTCTTGGCTTTCCATCCCCGCGATGATACAAGTGTCCCAGCTGTCCCTGTTTGCCTGGCTGATCCACCCACCCAGAATATGTGGATTTTTTTCTCGTCGGGCCACCAGCCCAGGAGAGCTCGCCGTGCCGCGCTGGGCTAAGCTCGCCTCCGCTTCCTGAGCACCAGCCGCGCGCCCCGCGTGTCCTCGTCCCCTGGGGCTGATCCCCTGGTGACAGCGGGTCACGGGCAGCGAGCCCAGTCATCCAAGACTTGGCCTGGGGCAGGTGGGAATAGGGCCGGGGGATTTTCGGGGTGATGGAGGCGTTCGCAGGGGGCGTAGGGCAGGAGAAGCCCCCTCGCTGTGCTGCTGGGTGGCGCCGCTGCTGCTGCCCTGTCCCCACGGGTGGATTTTGCGCACGGTGCCGGGTGCGGGAGGCACCCACGCGTGTCCGGACCCCCACGGGCTGAGCGTGGGGACAGCAAACTCTCCCGGCCAAACCCCGGGGGCTGGGGCAAAGCCACCAAGCGGCTCCAGGCCGGCTTTTCTCCAGCCCAGGGGTTCCCCCTTGTGGCAAGACGCTCCTCGCTCCCCAGCCCGGTTTTTCCTCTCCTTGCCTCCCCCCGCTCGCCTCCCGCCTCGGAGGATGCCAGCTTCGGCATCCCTGCGGATGCTCCCCACAGCCCAGCACCCTTTTTTGCGCCCTCTTGTCCCCGGGGGGCCGTGGGAGCTCCGGGGGAGCCGGCTTGGGGTGGGCACCCCCATCCCCACGGCCACGAGTGGAGGCTGCACCCCGCGGGGGCTCCGCGGAGGCCCGGGCACCCCCACCTCGCACAGGGCGAGCTGTGGCACGGATCGGGCCCCCCATTTAGGTACAAACCCGGGAGCTTCACAGCAGCACCCTGAGCTCTGCACCAGGGCATGGAGAGGGGGCCACCAAGCGCCCCGCAGCCTCGCCGAGGTTTGACAGAGGGAGGCTGGAGGCGAAGGAGCTGCTGCTCCCCGCGAGCTGAGATGAATCAGCAGCTCGCCGGGCGCGGAGGCGAGCAGCACCCGGGCAGCATGGGTGCTTACTAATGGCAGTGCTGGGGGTGCTGTTTAGTCACCGCACCCACGGAGCCGCGGGGTGGGAGGATCGCTGCTGTCCTCAGGAGACACCCGAGGCACCCGGGCACCAGCACCGTGTGTCACACTCACAGCCAGGTCCCGTGAGGGGGTTCGGGGAGGATTATTTTACTTTTCTGATGCTGCCTGGGGTGTTGCTGCTCCCGCCGGGTGCTTCCTGTGGCGCCCGCTGCTCCAGCGGAGCAGCAGGGCAATTCTTGCTCGAGAGAGGGGAAACTGAGGCACGGGGGTGGGATGTGGCAGGGGGTGATGGCTGGACAGTGCCTGGCTCGTTTGGTCTGCTACGGGACAATGCCTCTGCCAGTTTTCAGCCCAGTTCTGGGCTCATCAGGAGGGATTTGTTGATGTGGGAGTGCTGCAGTTTTACGTGGGACGAGTGAGATGCCAGCAAAGGGTTTTACAGGAGGGGGGTCAGGAGAGGGGCAGCCCTTCCAGTGCTCAGCCATGGGGGTGCTGGGGGTGCACCACCACTGCCAGCCACTGCAGCCCTCCCCGGGGAGGACTGGCTCGAGGGCCAGGTGCTGGTGTTAAAAGCTCTCGGATGGGTGTTTTCCAGCTCTGCCATCTGCAGGGCCACAAAACGCGCACGGGGTTTGCGATGAGATGTCTGGGTTTTTATTTTGGAACGAAGTTTTAATAAGATCAAATGGGAAAAAATGAAAAGGGAGCGAGCAGACTCAGCCACTCTTCATCTGAAAGGCGGTGCCGGTTCAGCCCGCAGGGATGGCGACCTGCAGCTGGCCCATCATGATACTGGAAGCATCCCCTTCTATCCTCCTGCCCGTCTGCCTGGCACAACTCAGCACCAAGTGCTTTGGGGAGGCAGGATCAGGTCCTTCTCCAGCCTGCAAAGTGGGGCTGGCCATGGGGGGCTCAGGGTGAATCCTACAGCGAGACTCCCCGGCGTCCCCGTGGAGGGGCAAAGCGCCCTCCCGCTGGCGTGGCCTTCAAAGCTGGGAAGCTCCGAAGTGCAAAGCCTTAATTAAGCAGCTCTTTGAAAGCTAATTTGAATGAATTTAAGTGGAGTCTCTGGCGGATCAAGGCTGGGCAGGAGGAAGGGGCTGGAGGAGGGAGCGCAGAGATGCTCCGAAGCGCCTGGCAGCGTGGGGCAGAGCGGTGGGAGCTGCTGGGGACCCGTGGGGGATGTCCCCGAGGTGATGGCACCGGGTTTGGGGCCCAGCCCCGAGCAGCACGGTGCCAGGCAGGGATGCCAGGTGGAGACCTCTGCGCAGGGCTGAGCCGTGCCTCAGTTTCCCCATCTGCCAAGGCAGGAGCACAGCCCCACGTGTTCCCAGCCTGGTGGCCACGCAGGACAGCGGGTGGCACCCACGCGTGGCTGGGGCCACCAGGGGGAGACCTCGGCCGTGGCAGCGGTGCTGGGGCTGGCCACTGGGGTGGTTTGCCCGGAGGCTGGCCAGGAGCACCCCTCACCCTTTGCTGTGTGAGCAGGGAGAGGTCTGGGGGGCTCCAGGGCTCCCCTCTGCAGGTCTCTGGGGAGAAGGGAGCCAGCTCGTCTGTCCAGCGTGCTCGCCTTGGCAAGCTGATGCCTGGCTGCTGTCTCATCAGCTCATTAAAAAAACATGTCTCGCCGGCCTTCCTCGCTGCTGCCCAATTCTGCATCGATGGCAGAGCGATGGCGCTGCCCCAGCTGGAAGGGCTCACCTCTGCCACGGGCTGAGAGGCCGAAGAAGAAGGGGAGACGCTCCCTGGAGCGCAGGGAATTTGCTGGAGCAGGAGCAGCAGCCCTGGGAAAGCAGGCAGAGATTCAATTAGCTCGGCAGCGTGGGCTGGATCCTGCTGCTGGATCCTCCACCCTGCATCCTGAGCGGGTGTGATGGCCGTGGAGGTGGTGGCTGTTTCGAGCAGGCGCCCGGCTCCTCGCCTCTCCCCCACTCCACGTGCCCGGCCACTCGCAGGCAGCGCTGCCGCTGCCCTTCACGGGCACCCGGTGCCTGAGCTGTGCCAGCAGGAACCAGGGACATGCAGGGGGATGAGAAGCTGCAAAGGCATCAGAATGAGGAGAGCTCACCATGCTCGGGGACATCGCAGCCAAGCTCGATTTGGGGACCCGCAGCGTGTGTCCGGCTGTCCCTGCCCTGGGGGTTCCCCCTCTCCACGGAACCGTGGGCACAGAGGGATGCATTTTAAACCCTCGGATGGGTAATAAATAGAAGCAGGCCCGGTGCCTTTTGTTTTGATTGATTCCATTTGTTAGGTATAAACAGCTCCTTCCCTTTGCCAAGGCTTGGCTCCCGGGGAAGGTTTGGAGGTGGCGTGGGTAGACGGTGAGCCCTGGGAGCCGGAGGGGACGCAGCTGTGGTGCCATGGGGGGGGGAAGGGGGGGAAACCTGGGTGTTCCCCTTGTCCTGAACATGGCAAAATGGCCAGGGGTGAGGCCAAGCCTTAATTCCAGCATGGGGGAAACTGAGGCAATGACAGCATTCGGTGCCATCCATGTAGCGTGAGAGGCCACCCCCAGGTCCCCAGTACAGGTCCCACCGAGGGGGCACTGAGGTCATTGGCAGCTCTGTGCCCCCTCCTCAAGGGGATGCTCTGCCCCTGGGGCACAGCCCAAAATGCTGGCAGCAGCAGGAGCCTGGGGGGCTGAGAGGCACCACCAGGAGCCAGCATGGGCAGCCAGCCCCATGTTCCCCCTTGTCTGGGGGTCCCGGCAGCCCCATCCTTGGCAGGAGGAGGGATGGATGCACCAGGGACGGGGGGATTTAAATGCTCCCTGCTCGGGGTGCTCCCCCTGCCCCGGTGCTGCCGTGCCCCCAGGTGAATCAGAGCAGCTGGGGCAGTGGGTGAGGACCAGGAGGCCACAGCTGCCTCCCCACCACGCCTGCTCCTCGCCTCTCCTCTCCTCCTTCAGCTCCGCTTCATCATCTCCTGAGTCACCGCTGCTCCCTCCTCCGCCGCAGCCTCACGCAGCCGAGCAGAGCAGGGCGGCCGCGGGGCTGCCGGACAGGCTGCGGCTGCAGGGACCCCTCCTGCTTCCCAAAAGCAGCCCCTGGGGTTTTGGGGAAGGCATGGGGGGGTCTCTCAGGTTGTGCCCGCTCGGGTGCGCAGCGCTGCAGAGCATCCCCGAGGCAGGAGGGAGCTGGAGCCCCCCATGCACTGCCGGGTGCCCAGATGGCTGCAGGGGCTGACGGCTGCTGCTGCCCGCTGGGGACAGGTCCCCAGGCGCTGGTGCTGCTTTGCAGGGCTGCTGTGGATGTGCTGTCCCCCTGACAGGTCAGGATCCGGCCGCTGGCATTGCTGAACACACAGGGTTGCTGCAAATCCTGCCTCTGCACCTCCCGGCTGTGCCCCTGCGTGGCCGGGGATGCTGTGGGGCTTCATCCTGTGGATCCCTTCTGGCTGCTTGGAGCTGCGCAGAAACCCAGGCTGCCTCTCCCTCTGCCCCTGAGTGGCCTCTTCCCGGCACTAATCCCTTTCGCCGCTGACAATTTATGCCTTATTAATTCTAATTTGGGCTTGCCTGCTTTCCTCCCGCAGCCGTTGCTTCTTGCGCTGCCTTCCCCACGGCGCAGCGGGCAGCAGTGGGGGCACCTCAGCCCCCTCGTCGAGCTGGGGTTCCTGCTCAGCCTTGGGCTTTCTCCCGGCTCCTGGAGCTGTGCTGGGGCTCTTTGCTGGCTCTGTGTCACCGTCGGGGATGTGCCACGGTGTCTGACGGCTTCTGAGCCCACGCGTCCTGCAGTGAGGAGTTCCCCGCATGGAGAGCCTCGCTCCGAGCCCCCCCCCCCCCGGCTGTGCCGCCCCCTGGCTCTGCTCAGCATCCCTCGAGGTGTTGGGCTCGGCTGCTTTGAGGACCTACGGATGCCACCTCCCCACGGCAAAGCTCCCGTCAAGCTTTCCTGGAGCTCCCTGTCCGTATCCCTTTTATTTCTGCTTCTCTGGACCTGCCCAGCTCTGCTCAGTGCTTCACCTCCCCGCCTGGTAACTAGGTCATGGGGCCTGGAGAGCCGCAGCCTGGCGGGCGGACATCTCCCATCTGCTTTCTCCTTCCTCCTCGTCCTCCTCCCTCTTTGGCTGGCAGGGCAAGGAGACCCTCCTGACCCTCCTCTTCCTCAGGGCCGTGGAGGAGAAGGAGCCTTGGTGGCCTCAGGGCTGGCCAGGACCTTTCTGCTCCACCCTTGGGTGCCCCATCCCTGCCACTCTGTCTCCTATCACCCCAAATCTCCCCCCTCCACGGGGCTTCGCTGCAGGAGAGGGGCTTGGAAATGGGGCCAAATCCTTCCTGTGAGCTTCCCCTTGGCCTTCCCCTTCTGCTGCCCCTGGGGAGCCCTCCTTGCAGCCCCGGGGGCTGTCAGACACGAAGCTGAAGCTGGCAGCCCCATGGGGCATCACCTGGGTGGCTGGACACCGTGCACTTCTCAACACCCTGTGCCCGAGGCCCACGAGGGATGTTGCAAACAGGGGGATACTGAGAACAAAGCACCAGGAGCCGCGTGGGGGCCGATGGATGAATCTCATGAAGGCGACAGCGAGTGGCTGAGCGACAGCTCCGGGAGTGCCCGAGGGCAAGCTTGGATCTGCAGTTCAGGGAGGGGAGAGGCTGCTCTCAGGAGGGGGCTCAGGTGAGGACTCAAAGCACCCACCCTGCCTGCAGCACCCACCTCCAGCCAGCACTCCGGGCGACAACAGCTCCCGAAGCCATGTCCTTAGCACAAAGCAAGCTCTTGGCCTCCCCGTGCCTCAGTTTCTCCATGCAAAAAGGGAAAGGCGCAAACCTGGGGAGGAGCAGGGTGCCGGGGGGGTCCCTCAGCATCACCGGGCTGCCTGCTGCATGCAGCAAGGGCTCTTGTGCTGCCAAGGGCTGGGAAGGCGCTAGCAGCCCGCCGCTGCCTCCGAACAGGCGGCCCCTTGTGCGGCGAGGCCGGCCGGCGGCTCTGACCCTCCGCTGGCAGCGGGGAACAAGGGCGGCTGTGTGCGCCCAGCACCGCGCTGGCCCGCGGCCCCGGCACGCATTCCTGCCACGGGCTGGGCTTTCCGGGCTGCTGGGATGCACTGTGGGGCTTGTTGTGCTTTTGTTTGTTTGTTTGCCTCCTTTTTTTTTTTTTTTTTCCTTTCTTTTATTAGCAGCCTTCGGGTGTTTTTTTGTTTTGTTTTTAGCAATTAATCCGGGTCATGACTTTCAGCGAGGCTGGAGAGCCCGGGGCTCATTAGCACCAGACCGAACGTGGCTGGAGATGCTCTGGGTGGCTCCGTGCCTCCGCCTGCTTGGTATGCGGGGCCAGCCGGGGCAGCGGGAGCATCCCCATGGACCGTGGGCAGTGGGTCGGCACAGGGTGGGCAGGGTCCCTGTTCCCTGCAGGGACGTGTCCGGAGCCACAGCCCCGGTGTGGGACCGGGGTGGGTGCTGGTTATTAGGACACACGCTGCGCTGCAGGGCTCAAGGACTTCTGGGGGGTCTCAGCCTCCCTGCTTCGGCTTCGCATTGACTTCCTTCCCTCTCCCATCAGCTGCTCGAGTCCTCAGCAGTCACCTGCAGCTGGTTCCCCAGCACCAGGAGCAGCGTTTGGTCCAGTGTTGGCTTTTTCCTTCCACAACACCTTTCCCGAGCTCCCACCGCCGCCCTCCTGGCGCAGCTGGGCCCCCCCTGGGGACGGGGCGATGGGGACCGCCGGAGCCTCCCCGCGCTTGGCTGTGTGCGGAGCAGCATATGTGCTCAGATCTGCTCCATGCCTGCTGTTTATCCGCTTCCTTCGAGTTAACTTATGTTTCCATCGCTGCCCATCTGTCTCCTTCTCTTCCGCTCTTCCCTCGTCTCGCCGCACACCGGTGCAGCGCGGGTTCCCCGTCCCCAGCATCTCCAGGACCAGCCGTCATGTCGCCTCCTTCCCCTGCTTCTCGTGGCACTTTTGGGGGGGCTCCTGCTTTGGATGCGCCCCCGAGGCTGAGATGTGCTGAGCCCTGGTGGTTCCGCCATCCGTGATTTCATCCAGGCTCATTTTGGCTGGGGAAGCCCCAGCCCTCTGCAGGTGGGATGCGGTGCGGGCGTGCGGCTTTTCTCACCCAGCCCAAGCCTCTCCATCTCCATATCCCCCAAATTTCAGCCAGCAAAGCCTTATCCACTCATGCAGCCCCTGCCCAAGCCCCTGCAGCCTTTCTCCATCCATCTCAGCCCCGCTTGGAAGCTCCCAGGAGGGCAGCAGCCTCCTGCAAATCTGCTCCCACTGGCTTTTGTGTCTTCATCCCGCTGCACACAGGGAACACGGAGGCTCCCCGTTCCTCCTCTTTTCTCCAGCCTGACGGGCGTGTGAAGCATTGCAGCAGCCTCCGAGCCCATTTTCTTTCTCTTTCTCCCTCTTCCTCCTCTCCCTTTGTTCGCTGCAGCGCTCCCCCTGCTCTGCGCGCTATTTGCCTTTCAGATTGATTTGACTTTTCAGCAGCGAGGGAGGGAAGCCCCGTCGGCACAGCACTTCCACCCGGAGCTCGGCTATTAGGGATACCCGGGCCTCTTCAGGAAACACAAAGGCACCGAGTGCCATAGCCAAAATGCACCTGCTTTTCTTGCAGCTTCAAAAAGCCCTTGTGGCTGCTGCCTCCCACTTCTCCAGCTTTTATTTATAGTCTGTCTTGCTCTCGCTGCTTTTTTCTTCTCCTTTCCCCAGCGCAGCTGAGCCGCTGAACTCGTAGCGTTGTGGAGATGTTTCTCCATCGGCTTCGTGCAGCCATTGCAAAGGACGTGGAGAAGAAACCAGCTCCCTGCAGGAGCTCCTGGGAGCCTCGTTACCGTGCTCTTCGTTAGCGCTGGTCACCCTTTGTGGGTGGCCAGGGATGGGCTGGGGCCCTGCACACCCGTGCCGCTGACGGTGCTTGGGCTGCTTGCAGCCCCCTCCTGCAGCGAGCCGTGGCCCAGCTGGGGTTTTCTCTATTTTTTTTTTTTT